>OY743173.1:41721948-42921948 GCA_963555705.1 Ligustrum vulgare | reverse complement strand
TTCTTAATAATTTCAATTTCATTCCCCATTGTATTCAACGCGTTATCAAATGTAGTCAACGCATCTTCCATAAGAGTAATGTAATTAACTATTTTGTAAGAGATTTACAAAATGTATTATGTTATTTTCTTAAAATCTTACAACATGAATTTTAATTTAATAAGTTAAGAACGTATTAGAAAATGTAAAAATAAAAATAAAAAATCATTCGACTCTTTCAACGTTATAAAGAAAAATATAAATTCCTATTTATTATATGCTAATTAATATATATTTTTCAATAACAAAATAAATCATATAAAATAAATTAATATTAGTTAATAGATTTTTAGTTAAAATCTTTGTTAATTTTAAGTTGGTATCAAAATTGTAATTTAAAAAATTGTCAACTATCCTTATTTACTTTCACGCTTGCAAACCAACTTCATATATTTTGCATTTACATTTGTCAAACTAGTTTCATAAATTTTACATTCACACTTACCAACTATTCTACTTTTATATATAGTAAGTATAGATCCTACCTTATATAAAAGAGGCAAAGCCTCTGTACTGTTCATTTAATGTTCACAAGGCTTACGTCATTTTTTGCCTTTCCTTTTTTTTTTTTTTTCTTTTTACGCTAATGGTCTTCTTTCTTCCCGACATTTTACTTTGTCCAGGTGCTAGGGCTCCATTCTCTCTCTCCCGCCGTCGCCTACCCTTCAGCCTAATCTTCTATTCTTACTCCAGTCATCGCTGATTTTCCTCATTTTCCTTCGGTGCATCTAACTGCTTCAAGCATTTACCAATCCCTCTCCCTCGCAACCGAATCACTTGGAAATAGTAAGTTTGCTGTTCTTCTTTCTTTGTATATGTTTGATCTGTAATCTGATTTTTTTTTTATATATGTTTGATTTCACTGCCTTAGGTGCATCTAACTGCTTCGAGCATTTACCAATCCCTCTCCCTCGCAGTCGCATCACTTGGAAATAGTAACTTTTGCTATTCTTCTCTGTATATGTTTGATCTGTTCTTGTTTATATATGTTTGATTTCATTGCATTTCTTAAGTATATTTAAAAGGTGGGTTTTTATTATTTTTTCCCAGTATGGCTTCGTATAGCTGGTTTGATCAAAACATGGGAGTAATGTTATTCATATGACCTTCTGACTGGTTGTTATTTGTGAAATGTGAATTTAGTTTCTATGCACGTCTATGAAAAAAAGTTGTGACCAGATGAATTTCTTTCATCTTGGAAGCAGATTTTAGTGGAATTAATGGCTTGCACACCAAAATGTTGCTTGTGCTATGAATAAAAAATTAGCTCCTGTTTCCATAAAGAGGCCATAGGAAGTGGGACATTTGTGAATTAGAAAACAAACATCCATTTCAGTTACACTTGCATAAATTAAACAAACTTATAAATAACAATCAAATTCCATCAAATAGCAATTTCACAACAGATTGTTGAAATGGGAAGGGAGAAAAATGCTAGCCCATGAATGACAAGGTATTGTTATTTTTCTGTTCTACTTTTAGACTTTATACTAATATTTTAAGATCTATAGGTATTGACATCAAATTTCTAAAGTTTATTAGTGGTTTCAGATTTTTTTTTTTTTTGTTTATTTGTTGTATAATTTCAATTGAGCTTTTGCAATTTGAATCAATGATTTTTTAGAATTGAATTTTGCTATTAGATTATCTGCATAAACTTGAAACATGGTGTCATTTTTACCATTATCTACTACAATATAATTATGGTTTTGTTTTATTTTATACTGATACGTGCTCATATTTTCCTTTGGATTTGAATAAAGTACTTGTGATGTGGTTTCTAAAACTTGTAAGAGCTCAAAAACACATTATGTTATGTGCTAGGCTCGTGATGTTCAATTGCACATTATCTTTATTTTATCTAGCCTAAATGAGTAAATACATTTTATGAGGAATTATAAACAATATGGAAGCTGTTTATTTGCATTTTTCCTGACAGTTTCTACAAAATTTCACATTTTTTTTTCTCTGTCGAGAAAGATAATCGAATTTTGGTTTTTTTGGCATTGAAATTTTTTTATTTAGAAATTTTATTTTTCCCCCAAGATGCATTTGAGAGGGTCTGAAAACTGTTAAAGAAAAATCATCATATGATCTTTCACATCCTTGCTCAGTTCCTAGAAAAAAAACTTGATGACAAAAATTGTTTGGTTGTGACGTAAATTTTGTTCAAATATTTATCTTTTACGGTAATATCTTCTGAGCCTTATTGTGGTTCCTATTTCCTTAATTACAGATTACTCATATGAAAAATGATCAAGGGAATTCAAAGGCATGGTTATTATGATGAACTTGTGATCCCAATTATAGAAAATATTGCCCATGAGAGAGAGCTCACAGAATCTCTCATCGAAGCAGTATGTGTTTCTCCTTCTCTTTTATGTGCATGCCTAAAGTGATTGAGTGAGTAGGAGTAAGAATTCTTGAGTTCAATTGTGGAAAAGAAGGGATTACAATGGGATATTTGAACAACCACTTACTAGTGGCATAAATAAATATTTAACTGAGCAAACTTTGGTGTATATCATTGCCCTTAAAATTCAAATAAAGATATGAATATATCTGGGATTACCAGCAGTTTATACGTAAGGTCTGATAGATTGGGTTTTTTTAACTCTTATGATTATGATGCATGCATTCTCTTTTCTTGACCCAACTTCTTATTATTTGTGGTAGTACCATTACTTTCAATATACTCTACAAGAAGACGTTGTAGTGGTTAATCTATATGGAGTGAGATTTGGATATTGAAGCATTTGCTTGGTGCAATGATCAGAAAGCCCTAGCAAATTATTCGTCACCTACCATTTTATTGACAAAAAAATGATTATTTCCTTGACACAAAATGTGGTACAACTGATTGCAGTGGTGGTGATCTCTCCATCTTAGGTAGTCTATTAGTTTGGTCTCCACTCGACTGGTCGTAGATCTAATAGGTTTGTACCCATCACTTCTTACAATTTCATGTTGTTAAAGAGGCAAAATATACTTTAGTGACTAAACCTCTCTCTTGAATGTTGAGTCAACAACACAATAAAATTTATTCGCTATTAAATACACAATTATTACCGCATCCGTGCAACGCACGGGCACCACTAGTATATTGAAATATGGGTAATTAGCGCATAACGTCCATACCTTTGGACTCTCTTGCGGAATTCATCCCCACCTTTGATTTTTTGGCAATTTCATCCCCACCTTCACCTTTTTTGGAAATACACGTCCCTACCGTTAAAAATTCTGTTAACCAACAAATCATCAATTGACCATTTGCAAAATTCATCCCTACCTTTGATTTCTTGGTAATTTCATCCCCACCTTTACCTTTTTTTGGAAATATATGTCCCTACTATTAAAAATCCCGTTCATTGACCAACAAATCATCCATTGACCATTTTGATGAAAGGCAAAAGAGTCTTTTGGAAATAGGAATGTTTCAATTCCTCTTTTTTCAATTTATTCCGTTTTGATCTCAGGCATCAAGCAGTCAGATTTTCAAAAGAAACTCTTTGCCTTCTGTGGTACCTTTTAGAAAATTGGCAAATCGGGATATCATTTGATGTCCAAAGTACCCTCGAGCTTTTCACCCGATATCAAAATAATTTGCGGTGTGACTATTTTGCAAAAAAGTTACTTGAATGGTGATAAAAATGTTCCAAGCCTTTTCTTTTAAATTTAAAGATCTCAAAACTTCTGCACGAAATGTTCATGTGATCTTAATTTTTCAGAGACAAGGTTATTTCACCGAATCACAGGTCTATACTCATTTCAGCAGCGTCAAGGAGTATGCAGTTCAACCTTTCATCATGCATAAAGATTGGGAGCATTATCCAAAAGAATTTCTTAATTTCCAGAGACGCATGGCATAAATCAATCAGACAATTCCATCGCAAATGTGGCCAGATTACTCAGACGATGCTCCATGGGAAGCTTTGCCAATTGAGTATACCAGAAAGATCCAACAAGATATCCAGGCGTATCAGGATACTCATCTACAAAGATATCCTGATTCATATACCACAAATTATGATTACGCATTTGATATGCAGTATGGACAATTATACCAGGGAAGGCCAACACAAAGTCTGGGTGAAACATCAAGGTACTCAGAGAAGATTCAGGAAGGACGCCAGCTAAGGAAAAAGCAAATGGAGATCACCGACAAATTGCTCAACAGCTTGCATTACAGTATGCAGAAGGAAAAGGCATTTAATGAAGGAAAAATAGGTCCCAGTGATATAAGGCTATCATACAAACAACTTTTAGAAAAGAAAAAAGCAAAAGCAAAAGCAACAGGAGAATCAAGCAAATCTAACCAAGAAACCAGCCAATGTAGCATTTTTCAAGACTCACAAGACCCTTGGTCTCAAATGAATCTGGAATTGGTGGTTAACTCTGAGTCACTTAAAATCTTGGAAATAGCAAAAGAATGGGACCATAACAAACAAATTTGCCAAAATCGTCATAACACTGGATGGTTAAATCAACATGGACTACCCTTACTACCAGGAGAATCACAAGAAGAAGACACCATGAACCTGGACGAACCATGACAAAATACCGTCTTCATCAAAGCTTTATTAAAGAAGGAATCTTTCCTTTTTCTGTCAAATGTCAGTCTGTAATGAAGGTTGTTTGTCCGTTTTGTATTATTTCTGATCCGAAATCTTGCTTTTCTAAAAGTAAGATTTTACTTTTTAAAAAAAAGAAAAAAAAATGATGATGACGCGTGTCTGTATTATTTTCAGAATCTTTCTTTCCAGATTATGTAGATAAGGTTTGCAAGTTTGTTTTGACGCTTGTCTACCTTGTCGGCCACGCCTTTAGTCTTTTATGTCTTCTTCTGGCTCTCCTCCCTCTATATAAGGGGAGCTCTTCTCCATTGTAAGGGCATCGAGTCTTCGGCAATAATATTAAGTGTGTTTGTTTATCAAGTTCTTCTAAATTTTCCAGTTTTTCCTTAGTCTCTCAAAGGTTCTAAGTAGCATAAGTAGGAATGATATGAAGTAAGATCATAGTAGAAATTAGTATGCTCTGCAGTTGCACCTTCATGGTGATCCTCTGCATCAGAATTCTCTACTGATCGTTGATCCATCCGGAGTTATGGCAATTTACAGCAAATCCAAAAGTTAGGCCCTTTGTCCAGAGTTATGGTAATTTACAGTAGCAAATCCAAAAATCAGGCCCTTTGTTGAGCTTATTGAGGCGTTTTGTGGGCTAGAATACCGTGATTTGTTTAACTGTAAACTTCCATCAACCTCTCTTTGTGGGCTATAGAATCACGATATCATGATTTGTTGTAAACTACCATCACTGGACGGGGGGAGTATTAAATTTGATTTCTAATTTTCAAAGTTTATTGTAGGAGCTAGCCGCTAGTGTAATAATTTCCTCATTTTCGAAAGGTAAAGTAAAGGTTAAATCGGATCCATTTCCAACCCACCGCCCAGTTCAAACTTGTTTCAAAATCCGTAACTCACCCTTCGCTGTTCGATAGTAGGTGGGGTTTTATAGACGATGATCAGAAACAGGTCTTCTTTCGTTATTTTGTGTCTACAAATTACAAAATTGTAGATGATTAACAATCTATAATTTGGTGATTTAGCAGTCTCGCCATTTCCTGGAAAAAGAAAATTAATTGGGTTCCTTTTTCTTGTTATTGCAGATGCTGTAATGTATCTTGATATCTCTGAGTTTCATTCAAATTTCTTGAAACATGTTACATTCCAGGCTTTCTAGAGTAACCCTTTTATTTTCTCACCTTAACAAACCCATTCATCAGTCGCCCTTTGAGCCCAGGTAATTGACCTCATGAATCGTGAAATTTACTTATCCTTTCATAAAATTAGCATTTATTTTTTCGTATGCCCTTGTATATGATTAAGTTATTTATATTGTTTATTATGATTTCCAATCAAGGCACATGCTTCGAGTTGTAGCACCAAGGTACCATTTTTATGGAGCAAGTAACTATAATGTATATGGGGGAGAATTTCGTTTTGCGTATCGAAGCTTTATTTCAGTGCGTGAAAGTAATAGAGTGAATTTGAGTTATAATGTGAAGATGCCATCTTCTATTAATCTCAGCCGACAATTTGCTACTCATGCTTCCATAGAAAAGAAATCAAATAAGATGCTTTTATACTTGACGGGATTGGTTTTTGCAATGGTAGGATGTAGTTATGCTGCAGTTCCTCTATATAGGAGGTTTTGCCAGGCTACTGGTTATGGAGGCACCGTTCAACGTCGTGAGGTAAGATAGCGGTTAATTACTTAATTTTATCCATGCTTCCATTCTTCTTTGGCAATTTATTATTATTAATGTATAATGATGCAATATCATGGTGTGACAGAGTGTTGAAGAAAAGATAGCTCGCCATACCAAGGATGGAACCCTCACGACCAGGTGTGGCTTTCATTTCTTGAATAACTATAATAAATTTATTCCACTCTTCATTCATAAAATGATTGAAGGGATTTCCATCTATTTCCAGAAGGGTCTCTTTGTATCTTAAACAAGAAGGATGGTGGTAAACGGGCCAATCATACTAGTTTTTAGTTGTAACCTTTTAGAAAGAGAAATATAAGGGAATCTTAATTATGACAAGAAATAAGCAGACATTAGGATTGAGAAATTCAATTGAAATACACCTACCCCGCTACCCGCTAAAATTTCATTGAAAATAATCACTATGCTTAAGTAAGCACCAATGACACAAGTCACTCTTGAATATACATAATTCTGATATTAAGATTTACTTTTTATGGGAGAACAAATAGAAGCATGTCTGTTTCCTCCGATTTCTAATTTTCTCTGTCTTGTTCCCCATATTTAAGATCCAAAAGGTCAAAGTGAGTAGTTTATGGATTTTGTATAATTAAGATGATGGCTTGCTCAGATTGGAAGTGATGCTCAAAGAAGATTGGAGGAAGCCAATATAAATCTTTTCTTCTTAAGAACTTTAACGTGTTAATAAATCCTTTAGGTTGAAGCTTCACCTCTCATTAGTCATTTCTCTTTGTTCCCATATTCATTCCATAATTCATGTGTATGGTACTAAGTAGAGATGTTTTGTCTAAGTTAAAATCCATTTTCTTTTACTTGAATTAACAAGCACGAGTGCGTTGACACTGCATAATATACTAGATCTGATAAATGTAATTACATTGCTCTTGGCATATTATGCAAAACAAGGCCCCAGGTTTAGTATCAGTAAGAATCCCTGAATCTTGCATTATTTATGTAAAGTTTGGATGACCTTTTGGTCTTGTGTTTACAGGGAGATTGTTGTGCAGTTCAATGCTGACGTGGCTGATGGAATGCCTTGGAAGTTTATTCCAACACAGAGAGAGGTGCTTACACAAACATGTTTATTTTTTTCCTTCTGTGTAGTGTGTGTTTGTTTTGGCAGGACATATTGAAGATATCTTACCTTGTTTTGGGTGTTTAATCAAATTTCTCATGGTATCTGACTTCAGGTGAGGGTCAAGCCAGGAGAGAGTGCCCTTGCATTTTACACTGCTGAAAATCGAAGTTCAACTCCCATAACCGGTGTATCTACTTATAATGTTACCCCAATGAAGGTATGAATGTTCAAAAGCTATTTTTATTGTTCTCTCAAATTCTCTTTTTTCTCAATATATTTCTTGAAACTATTTGTCTCAGGATTAAAAAATCTGGTTAACTATGTTTAGTTAGGTTGAACTATTCCCATTGCACATCATTTTGTGGGGCCTGATGTGGAAGGCATTCTTTTCTCCTTGTGTCATTGTCTTTTAACGAGTTAGTCACCAATACATATTCACAATATTTCTGCAAAGGGTTGGATAGAGGTAAATTTGATTTCATGGCTGGTATGGCCCTTCCCATGATAAGAGAAAAGTGTTAGCGTCATGCATAGTTTAAGATATTCAATTGATTTTGTCATGTGTACTGTTTAATTCAGTTCAGTAAACATACTGATAATTTATTGGGTATTAGGAATCATGGTTTTTTAATGAACCTGACAGGATTAGTGGTTTATCATCTTGTGAGAGGATAATACTATTTTATTTTCTTCCTTTCCAGTGGTTGGAGAGTTTTTAACTGGTGTAAGCACACGTGGCATAAACCAGATTTAAAGTCCGTTTGGCTATACGAAACTGGAGTTATCGTGTAGAGAATTTATGATTTTTAATTTTTTTTTCATGATGAAGACCAAAAATGGTGGCCACATTTCATGCTTTGAAGTTTAAACCTCTAAGATATTTATCTTGGTCCACAGATCGTATCCTTTGGTTGTGACTTATAGATAGCATTAATAGTCTTCTAGGTCTTGGTTCTACATAATTCTTTTCTAATGATATTTGCAATGTTTCCTAGTCAAACACTCCATGAAATTGTTTGAATCAATGCTACAAGCCTACAACTAGTCTGGAAAATATATTCTGCCTATCTGATGGCTCCTGTACTGCCGGTGTTTGGCCATGTCTACCAATACTTTCATAATGTTCCTGCCCCATTTTATGATGGTGGGGAAAGTCTCATTGATCGTGGACTCAACTATATTCCAACTAACATAGGGAAAATGTCCTATTTCCCCTTGCTGAGATGAGAAGTATAAGAGTGAGGAAGGTTTGATTGAGAGAGAACAAACCATCTTTTATGTCTGTGATCTGAAGCCCTGCAGAGGGGTTTGGTTAGTGGAGGTCAGGAGCAAGTTTTGTGTGAATAGAGGAAAATAATATTTTCTGTGCGTATTCAAATGTGATCGGATGGCCTACATATATAGTGCAAAGAGGGGACAAAAAAGGAATGAACAAATTCCCAAGAAATCTGCTAAATAAATCTCCTAATCATCTCCTACCTAATTATACACTGTTATATAGGGAATAAAATAAAACTAATTAATTTAATCTCAAATAATTCGGGATTTCAACACTCCCCCTCAAGTTGGATCGTAAATGTTGATCATATCCAACTTGCAGGTGAAATCATCGAATTTTTGTCGAGGTAATCCTTTGGTGAAATATCTGTCGTTTGTTCCTGTGTAGGGATATACGTCATACAAACTGTTCCTTCAACTTTTTCCTTGATGAAATGCCTGTCTACTTCAACATGCTTAGTCCTGTCATGTTGAACTAGGTTGAGAGAAATGTTGATGGCAGCTTTATTGTCGCAGTATAATTTGATTGGAAGTTTTATTGCCATATGCAGTTCTTCTAGGAGTTTCTTCAGCCACGGTCCTTCACAGATTCCTTGTGCTACTGACCTAAACTCAGCTTCAGCACTACTTATGGCCACTACATTTTGTTTCTTGCTTCTCCAAGTTACTAGATTTCCCCATACAAATGTGCAATATCCAGTAGTAGGCCTCCTATCTTCTGTTGAACCTGCCCAATCAGCATCAGTGAACACACTTACATCTTTCATGTCACTTTTCTTGAAGAATAGTCCCTTTCCTGAGGAGCCTTTGAGATATCTGAGTATCTTGTAGACTGCATCTAGGTGAGTTTCCTTGGGAGAGTGCATATGTTAGCTTACCATACTGACTGCAAACGCGATTTCCGGTCTAGTATGAGATAAGTAGATAAGTTTACCAACTAAACGTTGGTATCTGTCGGTTTCCACTGTACTTCCAACATTTTCACTTTTCTTTCCTGCATCAACCGGGGTGTCACTTGGTTTGCATCCAAGCATCCCAGTTTCGGTGAGGAGATCAAGGATATATTTTCTTTGTGAGACGGTGATGCCCTTCTTTGATCTAGCGACTTCCATTCCCAAAAAATACCGCATTTGTCCAAGATCTTTTACTTCAAATTCAGTTGCTAATTTCTTCTTTAGACTCTCAATTTCTACCGTGTTGTCTCCAGTCAAGATTATATCATCGACATATACGATTAAGATAGCTTTAGTTCCATCTTTAAACTGTTGAAAGAACATAGTGTGATCTGATTGCCCGTGTTGGTATCCCTGCCTTTTCAAAGCTTTTGCAAATCTGTCGAACCATGCTCTCGATGATTGTTTTAACCCATATAGTGATTTCTTGAGTTTATATACCTGGTTTCTCTCAGTAATTCTACCAAAGCCCGGTGGTAATGTCATGTAAACTTCCTCTTCTAGTTCTCCATTCAAGAAGACATTCTTGATGTCTAGTTGTTGAAGAGGCCAGTCCAAATTTGCTGCCAATGATAAAAGTACTCGGATTGTATTCAACTTTGCTACAGGTGCGAATGTCTCCGTGTAGTCGATGCCATAGGTTTGAGTGAATTCTTTAGCAACCAGTCTAGCTTTGTATCGTTCTATTGTCCCATCATCTTTAAACTTCAAGTTGAAGACCCACTTGCACCCAACAGGTTTCTTTCCCTTCAGCAAATCCATTACATCCCAGGTCCCATTTTTTTCTAATGCTCGCATCGCCTCCATTACTGCTTCTTTCCATTTTGGGTTGTTCAAGGCTTCTTGAATGTTATTTGGGATTTCAATACTGTCCAGATGAGAGGTAAAAATACGAAACTTGGTAGATAGAGCATTATAAGACATAAATTTTGAGATAGGATGAAGAGTACATGACCTGTTTTGTTTTCTGAGGGCAATGGGGAGGTTAATATCAGATTCTGGAGCTATCACCGGTTCCGACTCTTTTGGTGCTTCAAGTGTGAGATTCTCTTCATACCTTGTTTTTGGTCTCCTTGAGTAAACAAGTATTTCTTTATCACTTTGTCTTCCTCCCTCTCCCCCTGAATTCATGTTTCCTTCTGTAAATGGCATCGGTGTAGGGGTTGTAGTAGAATCGATGCTAGGAGTAAGTGGAGAAAGGTTGAAGTCTAGGTACCGATCTTCACTCAAAGTCTCCCCCTCAAGAGAGGTTTTTTTGGAAATAGGGGTTGTTTTCAAAGAATGTGACATCAAGTGATGAGATCCCAGTCGGGGGAATCTTGTCGACAACGCGGAATATCGAAATTAAAAATCTAGGAAAGATCTAGATCAGATTTGACGCGAAAAATAACAAGAACACGAAGAAAATAAACGGAAATTAAAAGATATATTCGACGGTAAAACCTTGACCCAACAATCACGACGCAATTAATGACGATGCGGATCGAAGAACCAAGATTGGTGAACGTCACAAGGGTTGTCAATTCCTTGATGAGTTCGTTGGGTGAACGCCACAAAGATCAATTCTTTGATAAGTTCGAAACAAAAGGGAATAACTCAACCTTTCAATTTTGGAGAATCCTCTCTCAAATATTATTAATCTCAAAACTTCTATCTTTTCAATGAATTGGAAAAGAAACATAAATAAGCAAAATAACCTAGCATCTAATTTACTCAAAATAGAATTCTAATTAGACAAATTCTAAAATAGGAAAATGACCAAAAAACTATAAAGGAAATTAAATAATTGAAAATCCGGAAAATCTGGCGCTGCTTGTTTACGTGACGAACCATCTTACGGCCGTAAAGGCCTTTCTGATCATAATTGTGTTATTAGTTACGGCCGTGACACAATGTTTACGGTCGTGAAATTCCTCCGGTTTGAATGTTACGGCCGTAAGACTGGACATTACGGCCGTAAGACCTGTTCTGCCTGAATTCATCCTTTCTCTTATATAATTGGTTACGGCCGTAATAACATGGTTTACAGCCGTAAATATATGGGTTACGACCGTGAAGGTCCTCTTTTACGGTCGTAATGGAATTTCTGCCCAAATTACTTCGTTTTCTCGATTCGGCTCGATCCCAACACGGAACTTGCTCCGTTTTGCACGTAGATCACTATCATATTGTCGATGGCTCGACTTCGCCCTTCGATGCCTGGTCCGGATCACATCATACTCCCTCTCTTGAAAAGGATTCGACCTCGAATCCATTTTTGGTCGGCTTTTCAAATTCCTCCTGCTTTCCTGGGCTCGATGATCATTTTTAAGCTTCGTGCGATCTTTTAGACTTTTGGGCTGCTCATTTTTGCCAATGAATTTCTTTCACGCCTTAAGTTCATGGTTTGATTTATGTCCCTGCAAAACAGATTTAGTAGAACTGGGGAGGGATGTGTTAGCAAATGCAAATAAACTCATTTTTGTAGTGGACTCTCTTTTCTTTTTCCTTTCACTCTCAAGCTCACCTTTTTCTTAGGTCGTGGCCTCAACTCTCTTGTTTTCAATTTTCACACCCTCTCCTTTTTCTGAGGTCGTGGCCTCAACGCTCTTATTTTTCCCCTCAAACTCGCTCTTTATTTTCAATTGGTCCTCTCGGACCTCTTTTGGTGATAGTGGAGCAAGAGTGATCTTTTTTCCACCCCTCACGAAAGAATATCGATTTTTAAACCCATCGTGCACTACCCTCCTATCATGTTTCCAGGGCCTTCCCAACAAAATATGGCCAACATGCATAGGTACTACGTCACAAACCACCTCATCCTTATAACCCCCGATGACAAAATTGATCCTAGCCTGCTTATTTACCTTAATTTCTCCCGACTAGGTTAGCCATTGCAATTTATAAACCAACATTGTACTAACCACATTAGTACATCTTCCCCCGTCAATCACCATACCACAAACCTTTTTGCCCACTAAGCATCTAGTATGGAAGAGATTATCCATTTGCTCACCAATTTCATCCACCCTGACCCTAGTACTAAGGACAGACCGATTAACAAGTGAATCTTTAACAGCATAGGTTAGCCCTTCCTCATCACTACTACTACTACTAGCCCCAACATCTACTAACTCAGGCATTCCCTTAAATTCGTCCTCGGAACTAATTTCACCATTATCACGCAAGATCATTAGTTTCCTATTTGGACACTGGGATGCTATATAACCCATACCCAAGCACTTAAAACACTTAATATTTCTATCCCGAGTAGTTTGAGAATCAGGAATATTTTTACCTTTCGTTGTAGGCTCCTCCTTCCCTTTCGGGTTATGTTCAACGTTGGATTCCTGCTTCGGTTGTGATGTAGGATAAGACGGTGAGTGTCTTGCTGCCCCCTTTCGCCTTAGCTGCCTTTCCACTTTCATGGCCATATGCACCATATCCTCTAACTCCACATAGTGCTCAATGACATTGGCAATGTCTCTATTCAACCCACTCAAAAACCTAGCCATCGTAGCTTCCCGATCCTCCACCACGTTAGCCCGAATCATCGCCACCTCCATATCCTTATGATAATCTTCTACACTTCTCGACCCCTGAGTCATACCTTGCAGCCTCTGATAAATATCCCTATAATAATGAGTCGGCAAAAACCGCTTCCTCATTATAGTTTTTAATTCACCCCAAGTCTCCACCGGCTCCTCTAGGTTCCTCCTCCTACCCGTCACTAGTTGATCCCACCAAATATTTGCGTAGTCGGTGAATTCAATTACGGCTAATTTCACCTTCTTCTTTTCCGAATAATTATTACAATCAAAAAGCCGTTCGACCTTTGTCTCCCAATCCAAGTACGCCTCCGGATCACTTCTACCCTGGAACGATGGTATTTTCACTTTAATTTTCCCAAGGTCGTCATCAACATCATCTCTACCCCCACGATGCCTCCTAGTATCACGACGCTACCTATCCTGCCTCCTCTCATACCTATCTCCTCTATCCCTCCTTCGTATACTTCCAAAAGATATACTTCCACTTTCACTTCCCATGTCCTCATCACCCATACCAACCTCACGCCTATTACCTCTTCTAACCCGAGAACCTTCATGAGATTGATCCCGAGGTCTTTGTTCACGCTCTGCACCTCTATTCTCCATCTGTGCCATAAACCTCTCAAATTGTGCCCTCATTGCTGCAATATCATTGTTACCCTATTCATTCCTTCTATTCACACTCCCGAGCTGCTTTGTCTCCAATAGAAGATGAAGATGTGGAAACCTTTCTATCAGACATTTTTAAGACACGAACAAGGAAATTCGAAATATTTGGGGAATATTTGGGAATCTTCGGATTTTTTTTTTTAATCTGTCAGAGAATTGGACTACAAGTATGGCAGAAAAAATGGAACTGAATTTGAACGAAAAACGAAGAAGAAAAACACTTTGAATTTTTGGGACTGCCACTTATGGATCAAATTGGAAAAATTTATGACTGACACGAAAAACTCGAAGAACACGAAAAAAATCAAGAAACGCAAGAATCTGAAATAGATTCAAACTCTGATACCAGATGATGGGATCCCAGTCGGGGGAATCTCGTCTACAACGCGGAATATCGAAATTAAAAACCTAGGAAAGATCTAGATCAGATTTGACGCGAAAAATAACAAGAACACGAAGAAAATAAACGGAAATTAAAAGATATATTCGACGGTAAAACCTTGACCCGACAATCACGACGCAATTAATGACGATGCGGATTGAAGAACCAAGATTGGTGAACGCCACAAGGGCTGTCAATTCCTTGATGAGTTCGTTGGGTGAACGCCACAAAGATCAATTCTTTGATAAGTTCGAAACAAAAGGGAAAAACTCAACCTTTCAATTTTGGAGAATCCTCTCTCAAATATTATTAATCTCAAAACTTCTGTCTTTTCAATGAATTGGAAAAGAAACATAAATAAGCAAAATAACCTAGCATCTAATTTACTCAAAATAGAATTCTAATTAGACTAAAATAGGAAAATAACCAAAAAACTAAAAAGGAAATTAAATAATTGAAAATCCGGAAAATCTGGCGCTGCTTGTTCACGGTCGTGACGAACCATCTTACGGCCGTAAAGGCCTTTCTGATCAAAATTGTGTTATTAGTTACGGCCGTGAAATTCCTCTGGTTTGAATGTTACGACCGTAAGACTGGACATTACGGCCGTAAGACCTGTTCTGCCTGAATTCATCATTTCTCTTATATAATTGGTTATGGCCGTGATAACATGGTTTACGGCCGTGAATATATGGGTTACGGCCGTGAAGGTCCTCTTTTACGGCCGTAATGGAATTTCTGCCAAAATTACTTCGTTTTCTCGATTCGGCTCGATCCGTTCCTCTTCTCGGCTCGACCCCAACACGGAACTTGCTCCGTTTTGCACGTAGATCACTATCATATTGCCGATGGCTCGACTTCGCCCTTCGATGCCTGGTCCGGATAACATCATCAAGGCTTGTAATGACCTTCTTTGTGGTAGGATCATAACATTTATATCCTTTTTGATTAGGAGAGTATCTGATAAAGACGCATTTGATTGCTTGAGGGTCAAGCTTATTTCTGTGATTGGAGTGGACATGAACAAAGGATGTACAGCCGAATACTTTGAGTGGTAGATTCGAGCTGAGTCGGGAGATATGGAAAAAAGTTTGAAATTTTTGAAGGGGTGATTTGAAGTTTAAAATAGGCTAGGCATTCTATTGATTAGGTAAGTAGATGTTAAGATAGCATCTCCCCAGAATAGTTTTGGCATATTGGTGGTGAACATGAGTGCTCGAGCAACCTCTAGGAGGTGCCTATTTTTACGTTCGGCAATCCCATTTTGTTGGGGAGTGTCGACACATGAGCTTTGATGGATTATCCCATGGGTTTGAAGAAAATCCCCCAAGTTTTTGTTGAAGTATTCCCTCCCATTATCAGTATGTAGAATTTGAATATGTGTTTGAAATTGGGTTTGAACCATGTTGTGAAAATTGATGAACACGGAGCGGACTTTAGATTTTTCCTTTAGAAGATAAACCCAACAAATTCGAGTATGATCATCAATAAATGTGACAAACCATTTTGTGTGAGTGCGGTTAGGGGTTCTTGAGGGACCCCATACATCACTATGGATCATGGCAAATGGTTTTGAAGGTTTATATGTGGATTTTGGGAATGATGTTCGTTGGTGTTTAGCAGGTTTACAAAATTCACATTGGAAATTGGTAGGATTTTTATTACTGAATATTGAAGGGAATACATGTCTCAAATATTGTAAATTAGGGTGACCCATTCTAAAATGCCATAACTGAATTTCACTATCTCTAGAAATAGATGCAGAATCACAAACTGCAATTTGAGGTTGTTTACTCACATCAACCTCATCAAAGTAGTAGAGCCCCTCACACTGTTTAGCACTGTCAATCGTCTTCCCCGATGATACGTCCTGAAAAACACAATGTGAGTGAAGAAAGTTAGCGAAGCAATTCGATGTTTTAGTCAACTGACTTATGGACAGTAAGTTACAAGATAGATTTGGAACATGAAGGACAGATTCTAAGGTTATAGAATCGAAGATTCGAATACTTCCTTTTCCTGCGGCAGATGAGAGTGAACCATCCGCAATTTTAACTTTGAGATTACCTGCACAAGTTGAGTATGAGGAAAAAATGTGGTAAGAGCTCGTCATGTGATCAGATGCTCCTGAGTCAATGATCCAAGGAGTTTTGAATTGGGAGGTAGCATTTAATGCTTTTGAAAAATTACCTCTATGTGCTAGTGAGCTTGAAGGTCCATTTGTGATAGATTGACTAGGTGCTTGAAGGCTAGAAAAGATTTTGTAGATTTGCTCTATCTGATTTGGATTGATCTGGCTGCCAGAGGTGTGATTGTTATTTTTCATCTGGTGGTCAATCGAGGCTTGGTAGCCTCGATATATATTTTGTTTTGGTTTTCAGTCAACTGGTTTGCCATGAAGATCCCAACACGTATCCTCTGTGTCCAGGCTTACGACAATGATTGCAACAGGGTCGACCCTTTTGTTTACTTGAGCCTGGTCCATTTTGTGCACCCTTTGAGTATAGGCCCATTAATTTAGGCCCATTTTCCAAAAAATTAGTTGATCCATTTTTGAAGTAAGACCCGGTCCATTTTCAGAAACACTCACCGATTTTGGCCTACTAAGAGAAGGCCCATACCCCTTTGAAATCAAAGCAGATACTTTTGGCCCGATTCCACCACTATTCAGCATTACTTTCCTTCGATTTTCTTCACGATGAACCTCTGAGAACACCTCCCGCGTCGAAGGCAGAGATCATTCAGATTGTGATTGAGTCCTGCCAAGAACTCGCATACTTTTTTATTCTCCAATTTCTTCTTGTATCGAGCACAATCACCTGGACATTCCCACTCTTCCTCCGAACTTAAATCGAGTTCTTGCCACAACGCCGTCATCTCCATGTAGTAATCAGTGACTTCGCTTTCACCTTGCTTGGTCTGCTACAATTTTGTTTTGATTTCGAATATTTGCGAAGAGTTCTCAGCGTCGGAGTAGGTTTCTCGAACTGCATCCCAGACGTCCTTTGCCGTTGGTAGGAATAGGTAGGCTTTTTCGATGGACGATTTCATGGAGTTGACCAGCCACGCAGTCACCATGGAGTTTTTTGACCTCCATTTCTGTTGAAGGGTAGCATCGGTTGAGGCAGGCTTCTCCGTGTCGCCAGTCAGATACCCTAGTTTTCCTTTCCCATCGATTACTAATTTGATTGATTGAGCCCATTCTCTGAAATTCTTTCCATTCAATTTTTCCACCAATAGTTGGAAGGAAGAGTTGTCAATTCCTCCCGAGCTTATTGAAGAGATAACTTCAGTTCCACTGTTGTGGGATTCAGAAGTTATAGACTCCTTACCAATGTCGGTGATTTCCGTCATTTGTCTCTGATACCATGTGAATAGAGGAAAATCTCTGTGTATTCAAATGGATCGGATGACTTACATATATAGTACAAAGAGGGGATAAAAAAGGAATGAACAAATCCCCAAAAAATCTGCTAAATAAATCTCCTATTCATCTCCTACCTTATTATACACTGTTATATAAGGAATAAAATAAAACTAATTAATCTAATCCCAAATAATTCGGGATTTCAACATTCTGACTATGTTTAGTCTCAGGGATCTCATCTAGATGATGGAGCTCAGGAGCAAGTTTTGACTGAATTCAGTCTCTGGGATCTCATCTAAGATGAACTCCAAGAATATTGATACATGGAGGGTGAGATGACTGCTGATGTGGGGATGCTCATTTTGAAAAAGGTTTCATGCAGATGTTGGGGGACAGCAAAGTATGATTTATCAACCTTTTTTTCTTAATGAATGAAAAGTTGATATTTGCTAATGATTTATCAACTTTTTTTTCTTAACGAGGAAAAGTTGATATTTGCTAATGCTAATGTGTAAAAAGACCAGATATGTTCGCTAACATGTAAAAGAGAGTGAAATATGACAATTTGTGTGGATTTTGAGTAGCAGTTGGAGGTATGGATGAATTGAAAATTTGGAAGCATGTCAGAGAAAGTTGGTGAACATGGCATATGAGGCTGAGCATAGAGGGGAACTAACAGGAAACAACACTACATTGATGGAAAAAGCAAGATCCTGTTGGTCCTGATTTATTCCCTCATGCCCTGTTTGGTACAAATTAAAATGTATGCTCCAGTTTGGTTCTGATTAAAATCTAATTTTAATCTAAGTCAAAATCTACATTTAATTTTAACCACACATTTTATGAGACTCATAGCCTTTGAATCACATGTCTTATCAACTTTTATCAAAATCTATTAAAAATCTGATTTTAATCTATACCAAACAAGAGATATATTATAATTTAAGTCAAAGTAAATAATCAATCTCAACCACGTATTTCATGGGATTCACAATTTTTTAACAACATATTTTATCAACTTTTATTAATATCTACTAAAAATCTGATTTTAATCTCAATCAAACAGGAGATAAATAACATTTGTGATTACTAAAGAAATGTTCTCCATCATTTCCATTGGAACATCCATAAGTGGTTTTATTGGATAAATGACAAGAAATGGTATCTCCCTTTGACCTTAAAAAGGGATATTTCTCTTAAATTCGGGGAGGAATAATTTGAGAGTAAAATAGGAATATGAAGAGGATAAATTGAAATTGGATACTTCGTTTAGTTCGAATTAATACAGGTCAAGAAAATTAATCTAACATAATTTCATAAGTTGGGAGAAAGGGAGTAATAAAGAATCTGTGTCTAGTGACTTTGCCAAAATCTCTAAACCACTTATATGTGTAATGTTTTTGGATAAACTCCTGGTGCTGCTAAAATATACTTGTAGATTTAGGATTTGTAACTTATTTGGTTCATTCCCCTTTTATGTATCTTTTTTCTGGATTATAATCTGATAGGAATTTGATTTGTAAAATTGCAGTGAAGTGGAATGTAATAGATCTATGTGAAGCTAGTTGTAATATTGCAGGAAATGGAATTGTGATTATATTGAATTGCAGCAATGGAAAACACAAAATGTAAACACAGTGGTTAATGCTTTTGAGAGAGGCCTAACTCTCTTCTCCTATGACCTCTACTTTTTGCCTCGTTGAAAACAGAACACTCTCACCCTATTAGCTCTTGTTTGGGCTCTATTAAAAGCAAATGCATTTTTCTCTTTCCTATTTTCAATCACACATTTGCAAGAAAGTAATATTACACCTAAACTCAAAAGTCTTCTTAATTTTTTAACCACGCATTCTTTTTTTTTTTCCCCCAAAACTCATCCCCCCACCCACCCAAAAAAAAAAAACCAAAGGGGCTCAAACTCAAACAAGGACTTTAGAGTCGTTGACACATTTTGTGATCTCTAAAGATACCCCTACCCCTTAACTTACTAACAATTAAACTATGACAAGAATTTGCAGGTGCCTCTCTCTCACATTTTGGTAATAAGGATAAAGTTTCCCAAGGGGTTAATCACTAGAAGAAAGCTAAAACACAGTTGGCTGTTTTATTCACCTCTGCTAAAACACCGTTGTCACCTGCCTTTTTTTTTAAACTTCAGGGCTGGCACCCATTCCAGCAAAGTGAGCAGATCCACCAAAACCGACAAGAGGTGGTGATATGAACCAATCGAATTGAGTTCACAACAAAAAACCCCAAATGGTGAATCTAAACACACCTAGCTCCTTTTTACGGGCAGCATCTGGCCACCCTCAACAGAATGAAGAAGGAAGAGCTTCATAAGAAACTTGCAAAGAAAAATACAAACCTTTGGGGGTGTAACTGCTGTCCAATCCAACTTCCACCAGTCGTTGAAATCCAGATTGTTACTTTAATCTTGCAACTTAACTGAATAAGCACCATTTGCCTCATAACGCCAAATTAAGTTATTCGGTGGATCCCCTACCAAGAGGAATAGACATTATCACTGCACCATCCACTGGCATAAAAATCTTCTCAATGTGCTCAGCATCCCAAGTACCCTTTGCTGGGAATAAATCACACTGTAGAGACTTCACCCGAGGCATTTGAATAGGGTTTATAAGAGTCAGATCGTGGTAGCCATGGATCAGAGTTTCAGATTGACAAACTGCCACCCACCTGCCACCTGACACCCTGCAGGAGCTCTCGTCACCACAAGACTCTTTTCTGAACTGCCAAATCACTACCCTTAACCGTGTCATCGGTAAACTACGACCCATGGAGTATTTCCCTTTAACACATTAGCGGTGTTCTCATTGTCCGTCACCTCCAGGCCTATTTTGCGACGAGGACTTTTTTTTTTTAGGATTCCATTCCATGTCCCTAAAACCCAGCCACCAACAACAACAACTTTGACCAGAAAACCTAATTCCAATGCACCCAATTGAAATTTCTAGAAGCCATTTCTCCACACAACCAAAACTCCGGGTAATGGCTTTAATATCCTGGCTCACGAGGTATGTTGGCAATGCTTGGACAGCAGATTTATGAGCACCTCCCGATCCCCACAGAAAAGGCTCCGAAGCCACCCTTTCATGTTTGCTTGAAGTTTGTTTTCAACATCAAATTATTGGATGAAATATTCATGCCATGCTAGTTAAGGGGTTTGCGGTCGTTTCATGCTGTCCGTTGTGTTTATATCAGTGTGGCAGCATGTGTTCATGTGTGCTTGTGGTTTTCTCGTGTAAGAGTCTTGTGGTGTTACGACTTCGTGCAAGTGGGTCCATGTTTTTTGAACTTTATCCTTCCTATCAATTATTGTACTTTGATTTGTGATCCTGGGAAAGTGAAGAATTGATTCGCAATACTCTTTTTTTCAGGCTGCAGTTTACTTCAATAAAATACAATGCTTTTGTTTTGAAGAGCAACGACTTCTTCCTGGAGAGCAGATCGACATGCCTGTAAGTGGTGCTGTTTCAATTTCTAGTACACAAGTCGCGTTGCTGCTGGAACCTTGTAACATAACTATACTTTTGATCTGCAGGTCTTCTTTTATATTGACCCCGAGTTTGAAACAGATCCTAGAATGGACGGTATCAACAACATGATCCTGTCTTACACATTTTTCAAGGTTTCAGAAGAAAATTAGTGCTGTTTCTGTGATGTTATCCCCAAGATATTTCTGAGTGAAAGCAGAAGCTCTTCTAGACAATGAAGGATAGAGTTTAGTGAGAGGAGGGAATTGTAAGACTGCAGTTTTTGTATTTTTATTGAAGAAGATATTAATGTGCTATACTTACTATATAATAAATGCTTCAAAGTCAATAAATTTCCGGTAGCAAAAACGATGAATTTGCTAATTGATGAGTCCATGTTTAACCGATACTATTTGATTTGAGTAAAAGGTGATGAACTGATAACTTGTGTAATTTGTTTGTCTGTTCAAACTGAGAAGAGTAGCTCTATTCTTATGTCACGGAGGGGTGAACATGGTTTGATTTAGGAGGTTTTTGACAAAATTTCAAACTAAATCATTTAGAGTGTGTTGTGATTTTTTCAATCCAAATCAAATCATTTCATTTTGTAAATCAAACCAAACCAAACATTTTTTTTTGCGGTTTGATGCGGTTTCAAATCGCGATTGAAAAACGAAATAAATTGAAACGCTTTAAATAAGTTTTAAGCATATATATTTGATTAGAATTTCAACTTAAAGTGTTGATACAAGTCAAATTAATATATGATATCATTAATAGAGAATAAAAATATACAAGATGAAGTATTACTTTTCACTTCTAATTACGTAATGAAACAAGATTTAGTCAGCAAGAAAATAAGTTTGGAAAACATATTTCAGAGGCATGTATCGGCATCCAGCTCCTTACCAAAAAAGCAAATCTGAATTCCTTTGACAGCTTATCAGTACATTAAAAATGTTATTTTTTTATTTTTTACTCCATATATATATTTACTTATTTACATTGGTAGAATATAAGTTTCTGTTGCATTTTTTTTTAATATTAAAAGTTGGCTCTTATTAGAGAAATCAATAGAGTATTACCACAAGTTACATCCTCGAAGTAATTGTAGTTAATTCATCTGCAATTTTAATAAGCTAAATACAATAAAAATATGGATGAGTCATTTCATTATTGGGAAGACTAGCAACTAAATCCTTTGACAGTTTATCACTACATAAAAAATGTTATTTTTTCCTCCAGACACATGTTTATTCATACTTACATTGATGAAATATTATAAATTTCTACTGCATTTTTTTAAATCGAAAGTTCACATTTATTTTTATAATTTTTAAAATTTTAGCGGGTTGACGGTTTGAAACTGTAGTTTTGAAAATTGAAACATAAACCAAATCGTTTAAGGCGGTTTTGGAAAATTTTCAAACCAGTCCAAACCATTTAACATTTGAAACCGAATCAAATAAAACCATTTATTGAGGTTTGATTCGATTTTGCGATTTGATGGTTTATTTGTTCACTCTTATGGTTAGCGGGATGATAATGGATCGGTCATATAAGCTTGCCTTTATGGGATTTGTAGGGAAACAAGACATAAATAAGGAGGTTAAAAATGCGAATTTCAATGTTGACAAAATAGTTTTCAAAATTCACAAATCAAGTTATAATTAGAATTGATTAATTAAATCAAAAAATTAAAATTGTTTTATTAATTATACTCCTTCTGTCCCATAGATAAACTCATTTTTCTTTTTTTGATTGTCTTAAATTATAGGACATTTTTTTTAGAGTATATTAATGCCTTAATTTTTTAATATACCCCTATATAATATATATTGTTATCAACAAATATGAACTATCTATTAATCAATGTAAGAGTATATCAGGTAATATGTTACTATTAAATTTATAGTTCCAACATATATAAATTATGTTTTCTTAATTTGTGTGAAAATAGAAACGAGTTTATCATTATGGGACATGAGAGTACATATTAAGGTCACATTACTGGTATATAATTTCAGGTTACAAAACACAAATCTTTTAGATTACAAATTGATTTCAATGTTACAAATTATTAAAATAGTTGGTCACAAAATTATTAAATTAATCGGTCGGAATTATTTCTAGTTTTTTTAAGTCACAACCGATTTCAAGGTCAAATATTATCAAAACTAGTAGGTCAAAAAAATGCTAAATTAGTCGATTCCGACTTATTTCTAGTTCACATCTTATCAAATTATTACGTCACAAATAATTTAAGTCTTAATCATCAAATTGTTAGGTCATAGTTATTTTATTTTATTTTATTTTTATGTCACTATTATGTCACAATTTTTTTTTTTTAAATCATGTTTATCAAAATATTATGTCACAATTATCAATTAATTGTTTTCTTCTCACATAATCGACAATAGTCACCATCACTGTCTCAAAACAACCATCATCACTACCACGGTACCACCTAAATATCGTTGCCGTCTTCACCACCACCACCATAGCCACCACTGTCTCAACACTGCTACCACCATGCTTGTGGGAGATTATGTACAAGCGGATTGGGATGAAGACATAATGATTGTGGGAGATCCCCCAAGGATATATCAACTATTGAAGAAGAATGTAAAAACGATGACAAATTAATCACTAAGGAACTAAACGAAGAAATAGTAATTAACAAGAATGGAAGTAACATACATTCTTTCAACTTTATTAATTGTTCAATAGTTGATTTTGTGATTAAGCTTGATTAAGATATGAAAGTCTACATAGTTTAGTTTGAAATAGATGGAATATGCAATTTATATATAACATTGAAAGGGGCAATATAGAAGCTTGTAGGATAAATGAAAAGTGGAGCAAAGTAAAAAAAAAACATACTAAGCAAGCTTTCTTCATAATTCTATAATACAAGATTGTCAAAGTCAAGCTAATGACTATAAATAAGAGCTTATTGGGAGACAACTTAATTTTCTTTCCTTTTATTTCTTATGCTTTCGAGTTAATAGGTTAATTAATATTCTTTTATTTCTTTTAGTAATATAGCTATCTTCATCCCCATATTGCTTTATATGTTGTGATATGTTTGATCTTAATATGAAAAATGTTCCATCTTATCAATTTGAATTATTTTTGGAACATGATAAGTGAAACCACAAATCAATACTGGAAAAAGGAAAATAGGCATTCAAATGGACCAGCTGACTATCTAAATTTGTTCAAAACTCAGACTCTAACAAATAAACATACACCCGAAGAGTATCTTCTTCCTTCCTTTGTCCCTTTATTTGCTTTATACAAATATATAGTTTAAGACATTGAAGACAATGTCTGATTTGAGTTGTGGAAAACTATTGAGTGTTTTTTTTTTTCTTTCCTGCTTTTGTATGATGACTATGTGATTTAATTGCTTTCATTATATGGGGTGTGGTGGGCGCCGGGTGGGTGGGTGGGTAATTCTCCTTCCAGAACTGAAAAGGATCACTTATTTCAATTATATCATAACGTATATCCTTCACTAGTTAATAACTTTGCCAAAATGTTTAGCTCACATAAACAAATTTTAACTTATTTTTTACACACATTTTTTTCACATACAATTAGTCATGTGAAAGCTTTAAAAATTCTAATTAAAGATTGCAAAATGACTTACTTTTATACACACTTTATAAATTTCTAGGGACTAAATACAATCGCCAAATTGCCAATAGTCTTTAGTGTATCTCATCATCTAAGGGTAGTAATCATTTCCCCCTCCCCCATCCCCTCCCTATTTAATATAAGCTGTTATGATTATGCCTAAATGGACTTGACACATCATCCATAAAAGCCCGTGTAGGACCCATAGATATCCAGTCATCGTCCGGACTCATAAGCAGGACTCATCACTCTGAATGTGTGCCGAAGCCCTCAAACTTTCTTTCACCGCACGTCGCTGAACTTGCTATACCGGAGTCCACACTACGGAAATGTGACAAGGTTGGTCAGTGTGTCAGTGAGATGTGACTCTCTTGCAAGAGGTAATTTGATTGGACAACATCTTCAAGGGGATGTGAAAGCAACCGTAAACCTATAGTAGATAGTGCTGATTATCACCAAAGAAATGGTTTATCTCATGAAGGGTTAAGAACCTGCCATGTGTAAAGAGTAACACATGTCACAATCTTAAGTAGCGGCTTCTACAAATAAATCATGTTTGCCTCCAAGAAAAATGTTAGAAATTCAATATTTAAACACAATACTTAAATCTTACTCCCCTTTCTCTCTTTTACACACTTATATTTCCTGCATCCAACTATAGTTACTCACATTGAGTCATGACTTGAGTGTCGGAGTGTAAACGGGTGCCACCCTGACCCTCGTTGCATATTGACCGTTTGTTCAAGTGCGCATGAAGACCACGTGTTCAAGATGGAGGAACTGAAACGTATTGATTCAAGGTCCCACCAGATTTGGTGGTCAACATTTTGGCCTCGTTTATGGGAAATCATACTTCTAACCACGAAATCACTTGATAAAAAGCTATCAAAAAACCTTGAAAAAGGATAAAAATCTCTTTAAAAAGAATGAAAAAGAACTGTAAAAATCTTTTTAAAAAAAGGTGAGAACCCTCTTGAAAAAAAACTAGTAACACTTACAGGAACCTTCTGAAAAGATTGGTAAAAAGACACATTAAGAAACCTTGAAAAAGTCCTAAACTTTGAAATAAAAGTTTCATAACCTTGAAAAAGAATCTAGAACTTTGAAAAACTTTGTTCTCTTTGTCGTTTTCCATTTTCTGTCTCTGAAAACGCGTTCTTTTATGGCGTTTTGATAAGTGCTTTACTAGCACTTTATTTCTTTACTTGTTGCCTCGAATTACTGTTAGTTTGATCCTAATTAAGTATTGCTTAATGCATTTTATGTTTTATATTGTGTAGGATCGCAAATGACAAGAAAAGAAGGAAAAAGGACCAAAAAGCACGTAAAAAGGAAGTTCGAGGACCTGACATGTAAATAAGTTACGGCCGCAACATGAAAGTCACGGCCGTAAGCAGTTGATTGAACAAAAATCACGAAAATCTGCAGAAACCAAGTTACGGCCGTATTGGAAGTTTCTCACGGTCGTAACAAGTTGTTAGTCACGGCCGTAAAAGCAAAATTGTTGCGTTGTAAAATTAAACAGAAAGTGAGTTACGGCCGTAACTCCTTATATTACGGCCGTAACTTAAGCCCGAAAAAAAAGGAAAATTGTTTCCTAATTCAACTTAAACTCTATCTTTGGTATTTCTTTTTGGCTAAGCTAGGGCACGAATTTGGGCTCTATAAAAGGAGCAATTCAGTACCAAAGAAAGGGAGGAGAATTATTTTTGAGAGCCACCAATATCAAGGTTTGAAGAGAAGAAATTCGGGGCAAAATCAAGGTGAATCAAGACAATATTTTTGGGGAATTCTTCATGGCAATGCGTGGCTAGTCTTCTCAACCTAGTTCAAGGGGGACGTTGTGTTCACATTATTTTATTATTCATTCCTCAAACTCGTAACGTAGTTCTTGTTTTTATGTTTTATTTATTGGATTTCTCATGAACATTAATTTCGTCAAGACAATGTATTGATTGATTAAGGCCTTGTCTTTTAATTATTGTGTTGATGTTTGCTAATTTGGGTAATTGGATTCGTATTTGTCTTGTTATCCAAATCATAGTAGCAATTGGTAATTTTATATTTCCATATGAAAATCCAATCTAGATTAATCAATTCGAGCATATGTAATTGATAATTTAGTTCACCTAATTCTTCTTGTTTTCACATAGTTAATGCATTAAATCTAGGGAGCTTATTCTAGGTTGTTCATTCACTCTAAATTGATTGGAGAACTAATTCTAATTGATTATTATTAAGGAAGAATTGGATTAATTAGAGCTTTTTGATTATTCCGGGTGATAAATAAAACAAAGGAAATAGTACATGCGTTGCTTGGAGAATGACAATATTATGGTAGGGCACAACCGAACCTGAGAACTAGGATTCTTTATTATTTGATTTTTATTCCAGCTATTTTACATCCTTATTTGATTATTCAGATTAATTGCAATTTTCAACTCAAAACCCCCCCTTATAATTCTAATTGACATGGCATTAAATTAGTTCCCGTTCCTCGTGGGATCGACCCTTGCTTCCGCTATCACATTTAAATTTGAGTTTTGGCAAGTAAGGAAATTTAATTAATTCTTGGTGCATCGCGACACGCACCAAGTTTTTGGCGCCGTTGCCGGGGAACGGTTAACCAATTTTCTGTTTAATCAATTAGAATTTTATTTTCTGCATTTTTATTTATTTATTTTTAATTTCGGTTTAATATAAAATAAATTTTTTTTTTTTTGAAATTCCGAAAATTTTATTTATTTATTTATTTATATGCATAAAACTCGATCCACTAATCCTGAATATTTTTTTATTTGATCCAGAAATCGAGCGAACTTTTCGACAGCGAAGAAGGGAAGCACTAGAACAAATGGCAGCTCATAACCTCAACAACAGGACACTTAAACAATTGGCCACTCCAGATGTCGCTCAACAGCCACTCTGTATCACTTTTCCGACAGTGGAGGAGGGAAAAAATTTTGAACTCAAATATGGACTCATTCACTTGTTGCCAACTTCTCGAGGACATGCTGGTGAAGACCCTTACCGGCATCTCAAGGAATTCCACGTGGTTTGTGACAGTATGAGACCCACTGGTATTACCGAGGAACAAATTAAAATGAGGGCCTTTCCATTCTCGTTAAAGGATGCCGCTACTGATTGGCTATACTGTTTACCATCCGGATCAGTCACCACCTGGAATGACATGAAGAGGCTATTTTTGGAAAAATATTTTCCTGCATCTCGAGCTGGAACAATCCGGAAGGAAATTTGCGGGGTTCGTCAAAACAATGGTGAATCGCTGTATGAATATTGGGAGCGCTTCAAGAAGCTCATCTCGAGCTGCCCCCATCATCAAATCAGCGAACAACTACTGGTGCAATATTTCTACGAAGGACTGCTACCAATGGACAGAAGTATGATAGATGCCGCAAGTGGAGGTGCCTTAATGGACAAAACACTGGAACAGGCTCGGGCTTTGATTTCCAACATGGCTGAAAACACTCAGCAATTTAACCCAACCCGAGACATGCAAGTTCGCCGCGTGAACGAGGTAAGTAGTTCCAATATAGAAAGTCAACTGTTTGAACTAACAAATCTCGTTAAACAACTTGCTGTAGGAAGTGCACAACAAGTCAAAGCATGCGGGATATGTGCTAACTTCGGACATGCAACGGATGCGTGCCCGGTGCTCCAAGAGGAAAACAGTGAACAAGTGAACGCTGCTGGAGGCTTCCCATTTCAAAAACAAAAATACAATCCGTACTCAAACACTTACAATCCTGGCTGGAGGGACCACCCAAACTTGAGCTATGGAAATAACAAACCTCCGGGTTTCGTCTCCAACAAGCCTCAAGGGAATTTTCAACAACAAGGAAATTTCCATCCACAGGGACAATACCAGCAAAAGCCACAATCATCAGGTATGTCTCTCGAAGAAATGATGAAAACTTTGGCCACTAACACTCTACAATTTCAACAGGATACCAAATCCAGCATTCAAAACCTGGAAAATCAAATGAGTCAAATGGCCACAGCTATCAACAGACTGGAAGCACAAACAGGAGGAAAGTTGCCATCTCAACCCGAGGTGAATCCGAAGAATGTAAGTGCAATTACTCTTCGAAGTGGAAAAGAAATTGAGGCGCCACAATCAAAGCCAACCGCGAGTGAAGAGGAGGAGGTTGAAGAAAAAGAAGTCGAAAAGAAAAACAGCATTCCACAAAACTCTCAGGTAAAAACCGAACCTATTGTGAATGCGAAACTAGCTCCACCGCCTTTTCCGAGCAGGTTAGCGAAGGCGACTAAGGAAAGCAAGGAGAAGGAAATTCTGGAAATGTTCAGGAAAGTGGAAATCAACATTCCACTGTTGGATGCAATCAAGCAAGTGCCCCGATACGCGAAGTTCTTAAAGGAGCTGTGCACCAACAAACAGAAGTTGATGGGAAATGAAATGGTAAGAATGGGGGAAAATGTGTCAGCACTCTTCCAAAGGAAACTGCCCCCAAAATGCAAGGATCCAGGTATGTTCACTATACCATGCCAAATAGGTAACACTAAACTGGATCGTGCATTAATAGATTTAGGTGCATCTATAAATGTAATGCCTAGGTCTACACACAATGCATTAAAACTTGCTAATATTACTGAAACAAATGTGATTGTTCAACTAGCCGACCGTTCCAATGCATATCCGGATGGGGTAGTTGAAGATGTTTTAGTACAAGTAGGGGGTTTAGTGTTTCCAGCAGATTTTTATGTGTTAGACATGAAAGATGATCACTCTCCAAACCCACTCCTATTTTGTTAGGCAGACCATTCCTAAAAACATCGAAAACTAAGATAGATGTTAGTGATGGTATACTTACCATGGAGTTTGATAATCAAATTGTTAAGTTCAATATTTATGACTCCATGAAACACATTAATGATGCTAACAAAGTTCATTCTACTGTTGTGAGTTATTCTCCATTTCAGGAAACTGTTGCTGAGCTTAATGATTGTCCAAGGCCATCACAACCAGGTAAAAACTTTTGTACCGCCCTACCAGTAGCTGATAAGAAGTTTCCCCCTACTTTGCAGGCACTAACGAAGAGCATGAAGAGGAAATTGAGCTTTGGTAATCCACCTAATCCCGGTTGAAGGAGGAAACAACAAGTCGAGCCAACGACAATAAACAAAGGCGCTGCTCGGGAGGCAACCCGAGAGGGGAGTTTCTTTATCTCCTCGACTCTTTATTTTCATATTTTCATTTTTAGTTTATTTAGTCATTTCTTTCACTAAAAAAAAAAAAAAAAAAAAAAATTTTGGCCAGTAACTCAGTTACGGCCGTAATGCATTAAGTTACGGCCGTAACCCCAATTTTTTTTAAACAGGCAGTACCTCAGTTACGGCCGTATTTAAAATGTTATGGCCGTAAAGACATGAGTTACGGTCGTAAGTCTGGTGAATTCAAATTAACATATTACACATTCCACTTCACATTCACGGTTGCATCCTCACAATTCTCTCCCGAACCCTCTTCAAACTCGCATTACTTATATTTCAAGTGCTGAACATGATGCAGAACTTTCAGCTCCAGTTGGACGGCATGCAAGAAGACTAGCAGGCTATCTTGGAAGAGCAGAGGTTCATTCGAGAGGAACTCCAGCGTTTGCAAAGGCTCCATGGCGGGCCCCCTCCTCAGTAAAACCCGAGGGAGTCTTCTAACCCCCTCTTTCGTTTTGTACTTTCTAGTTCCACTTTGAGGACAATGTGGGTTTTAAGTGTGGGGGGTGTCTTCTGTCAATTGCTGTCGCATTATCTTCCTTTTATGTTTAATTTTGTATCTAACTTCTGTCAATCATTTAGTCTTGCTTGTCATTTTTCTATTTTGGTCCTCTTTTATTTACACTGGTTGGATAGGAAGCAACCCACTTATCATAATTTTTGAACTACCAACTCCTAAATTGCATAATTGGACATGAATTGAGCATGTAGAGATGAATTTTCCAATATTTTCCGAATAGGTTTGAAAATGGGGACAAAATGCCATATCTCTGCAACCTAGTAGATTCAAACCCAAATTTGATATGACTGATAACTACCCCGAGTAAAGAGATTCACCCCTTTGGCCACTAGATTTTTTTGCATTTTTCAATTCGACCCTAAGACCGAGCAATGACCAAAACTCATAATTGGATGGGAGACACACATATGAACCATAATTTGTGAGCTTTTGAGCCTATGAGCTACTTTTACTCTTTATATAAAGCTCTTATTTTTTTATTGTGTGTCCTGCATGGTTGATTTGTTCTTGGATATGCTTTTGTGTACATGCCGCAGTAGCTTCTTGGCTCGAGTGCAAAATATAGTAAAGGCACTAGGATGAACCAAATTTGGCCTTCTAAATAAGCCTACCATTGTACATTTACCAATAGAAGACCCTTTGAGCCTTAGCCTTTCTTTGGAATATTAATACCACACTACAAGCCACGAACACCCATTCTTTCATGTTATCCTTTTTCTTGAACCTATAGAGAACGGATTCACAAGCTTATGTTGGTTGAGAAGTTTGAGGTGGATTAAGTTTCAAAGTGGAAATTCAATCTTGTGTCATTGGGGATTGTGGGGTGATTTGACCAAAAGAGAAAAATTGCAGTATATGTTTGAAAAAAAAAAAAGAGAGAGAAACAAAAGAAAAAGAGAAGTTCAGGCCAGTTCTCAAATTACGAGGTCATGAACATTTGCTAGTATTGAAAATAAACACTCAAGCTGCACAAAATAGAAGTCTAGTGTTAAATCAGTTGGATAGCAGGGAGATCATTAAATTCATGTTGAAGAAGAAAGAAGGAATGTTATAATTGAACCGATTCGGCTTGTGAAACTCCTTCTCGATTCAGCCTAAATGTTTCCCTTTTATCCCACCTGACCCGAAGCCCCACTACAACCCAACAAAGACCTTTGCTTCGCACTTGTGTTATTGTTGCCTCCGGTTTTGACATTTGAGCAATCTGTGGTAACAAGTTTTTCATGCAGTGAGTTGAGCGTAAAATTCTCACCTTTAGATACACTTTGTGCGAAGAGAGATATCCGGTGAGAGTGTTGGCTCCCATTACATGTACTTATGAGTGGTTTGAATTGCTTGGTCTATATTTTGTGCCATTTTGATCTGAAACTGTGTATTGACTAAATTTTTACCATGAGATAAACCGCACTAATCTGTTGGCATTTACTTGAATTAGTCAAAACTTACATTTTTATGGGGAATTGATAAATTCAGAGAGAACTCACGAGAGGTGAAAGGATATAATCCACATTGGGGTATCAATTTTCATTTTTGTTCGGAGAATATTGGGTGATGCATCTCTTACACACACTAACACACTCCGATTATGCAATTTGATTTTCGTGCTAAAAAGAAGTGGGTTGTGACCTTGACTTTCCAGATTTAAAAGTCTAACATGTTCATTCGAGTCGTGCTTTAGTTCTTTTCTATCATTATTCGAGGACGAACAATGGTTCAAGTGTGGGGGGATTTGATAAGGCACTTTATTTCTTTACTTGTTGCCTCGAATTACTGTTAGTTTGATCCTAATTAAGTATTGCTTAATGCATTTTATGTTTTATATTGTATAGGATCGTAAATGACAAGAAAAGAAGGAAAAATGACCAAAAAGCACGTAAAAAGGAAGTTCGAGGACCTGGCATGTAAATAAGTTACGGCCGCAACATGAAAGTCACGGCCGTAAGCAGTTGATTGAACAATAATCACGAAAATCTGCAGAAACCAAGTTACGGCCGTATTGGAAGTTTCTCACGGCCGTAACAAGTTGTTAGTCACGGCCGTATGGAAATCTAAGTCACGGCCGTAAAAGCAAAATTGTTGCGTTGTAAAATTAAACAGAAAGTGAGTTACGGCCGTAACTCCTTATATTACGGCCGTAACTTAAGCCCGAAAAAAAAGGAAAATTGTTTCCTAATTCAACTTAAACTCTATCTTTGGTATTTCTTTTTGGCTAAGCTAGAGCACGAGTTTGGGCTCTATAAAAGGAGCAATTCAGTACCAAAGAAAGGGAGGAGAATTATTTTTGAGAGCCACCAATATCAATGTTTGAAGAGAAGAAATTCGGGGCAAAATCAAGGTGAATCAAGACAATATTTTTGGGGAATTCTTCATGGCAATGCGTGGCTAGTCTTCTCAACCTAGTTCAAGGGGGACGTTGTGTTCACATTATTTTATTATTCATTCCTCAAACTCGTAACGTAGTTCTTGTTTTTATGTTTTATTTATTGGATTTCTCATGAACATTAATTTCGTCAAGACAATGTATTGATTGATTAAGGCCTTGTCTTTTAATTATTGTGTTGATGTTTGCTAATTTGGGTAATTGGATTCGTATTTGTCTTGTTATCCAAATCATAGTAGCAATTGGTAATTTTATATTTCCATATGAAAATCCAATCTAGATTAATCAATTCGAGCATATGTAATTGATAATTTAGTTCACCTAATTCTTCTTGTTTTCACATAGTTAATGCATTAAATCTAGGGAGCTTATTCTAGGTTGTTCATTCACTCTAAATTGATTGGAGAACTAATTCTAATTGATTATTATTAAGGAAGAATTGGATTAATTAGAACTTTTTGATTATTCCGGGTGATAAATAAAACAAAGGAAGTAGTACATGCGTTGCTTGGGGAATGACAATATTATGATAGGGTACAACCGAACCTGAGAACTAGGATTCTTTATTATTTGATTTTTATTCCAGCTATTTTACATCCTTATTTGATTATTCAGATTAATTGCAATTTTCAACTCAAAACCCCCCCTTATAATTCTAATTGACATGACATTAAATTAGTTCCCGTTCCTCGTGGGATCGACCCTTGCTTCCGCTATCACATTTAAATTTGAGTTTTGGCAAGTAAGGAAATTTAATTAATTCTTGGTGCATCGCGACACGCACCAAGTTTTCAAAAAAAAAATTTCAGAAATTTTTTTCAAATTTAGAAAGTATCTGGAAAACGTGGATATCTCATTTTCCACGTTTTCCTTGTTAGTTTGGAAATAAATGAAAACGCGGTGACCACCACGTTTTCCACATAAAAAAAAACAACACAATAGACTCAGACGCTGCATCCTTCTCTCTGTCTACCTGAAGCTCGCATTTTCTCTGTCTTCCTCAGTCGAAGACGACAACCATCCTCCACCGCCCGCAACCGTCGCCCGCCACCACCGGCCACCACCACCGGCCACCACCACCGGCAACGGTAAGCATATTGTTTTCTTAATTTGTTTCTTCAATGGATTGAGGAAATGGAACCTTAATTGAGCCAACAAACAAAGGAAAAAAAACAATAATCACACCTCACCTCACACACATACGGATTCAGCACCATGTTTATCATATTTCTCTGTAGGAGTCCAATTATAACTGATTTTGAACAATATTGCTCAGCTGGAAGAAGCCCTATTTTCGGGCTATTGTTTCGGTATTTTTTTTTCCCGATTTTGAATAATTTTCTCAATGTAGATATATGAATGTTGTGTATTTCGGGCTACTGTTGAGGCGTCCCCCCCCCCGATTCAGAATAATTTTTGTCAAGTTAGATATATGAATTGTTGTGAAGATTGTACCTTAGTTAATTAATTATTGGCATTGTGGAAGAGAGGTCATTACTGCACTAGCCATTTTTCTTAGCTTAGATGTTGATCAAAGAATGCTTCGAGTGATATGATGCCATTTTGAAATATTATTAGTTAACTCTGTAACCTCAATTTTGTGGCTTCAATGCTGGATAGGTTTAGATGTTTGTTGCTGATATGTCAATATATTACTCGATGAGTCCAAGTGGATAGATTTTATCAATTGGTGGGTGTGGGAATGTTGCTTTAAGCAGATTGCTTGCTCATATTTCCTTTTTTTTTTTTTATCAAAAAGTACACCATACCAAAATAAAATCCCAAATTCCCTTCAGACAAGTTGGTCGTGTCGAATGTAGAATACTGACGCTTTCATTCTGAAAGGAAGCCTCATATTTACTTCATTTGTTGTAAAATGATAGACTCAAGGATATACTATGTAGATAAAAACCAACCTAAACTGCATGTTTTTGACTTGACATTGTATTGTTATTGACTCATTGTCCTGGAAAAAAATAATTGTCATTACACTTTAAGCATGTCAGATTTTATAAGTTACATGTGTGGCTGATACGATTAATTGTTAGTACATTTAAAATTTTGTTTCCCTAGTGTTTATGTTGTTTTTCATTCGATCAAAAGATCAGCCTAGTGATGCTACTTGGATCAATCCTAGTGTTAAGTTGGAGATTATTTTTATCCTAAGTATGTTGCTGAACACTCCCTTAATAGGGTTTTTCTATTTTTAGTAATCAGTAGAACAATTTTGTTACCTGATTACTAATTGATCTATCTTATTTTTGGTTTGCAAGTTAGTTTTTTTAATTTTGGTAACTTGTTTAATTGTGGATTTTCAAGATGGTTCATTAGCATATTTTGTACTTCTATATTTTTTGGAATTCTTTCATTGTTCTGTGTGGAGGTTTATGCGTCAAAATGCCTCGAGGTTGCGTATGCCACGCCCCCTGTTTGAGCATTTATAAATATTAGTGAGTAAGTTCTTCATGACCTCATGAGTATTTGTACTTCGTGCAAGGATTTGTTTCCGGGGCATAATTTGCATATTTTTTAGGTTCATTCTTTTAGCATGATGGAGGGAGATTATGGGGACTTGTGGCAGTGCATACCCTTGAGGAAGCTGGGCAGAGAGAAAGGGAGAAGCACATGGAGAGACGCAGGTGGTAGCAGATGTTAGGTGGCTGCTGAGCTAAATATATAGAAAACGGAATTGCGTCTGAAGAGGAAGAACCAGGGCAGCAGCCATGACATTGCTGCCTGTAAATATAATACTGCTGATTTATCTGGTTGCTGCTGATTCTGCTACACTGTGGGAAAACTGAGAAGTGCTACTGCTGGGGAGTCTGATGTATTGCTGCTGAAACCAGACTACTGCCGGACTGGTTCAAGAGGGAAGCAGCTGAATGTTTCCATTGCATTGCTGTTGCTGCTGGAAGTGCTGAGGACTGCTGCTGGAAGCTCCTGCTGGTGCAGTTGCTGATCTGCTGGTTTGCTAGTTCAGCTGGAGTAGGAGGAGACCTGCTGGTGCAGTTGTTGATTTGCTGGTTCAGCTAGAGCAAGAGGAGAAAACTGTTGGACCTGTTTCCAATGATCTGCTGCTGCTGGATTGATGTTGTTTGATTATATGTATGCATGAACCTAGTTGAAATCGAACTAAGTTTTGGTTATATTTCATTTGATCTCACAATATTTCTCTTGGTTTGCTGTTTATGTTGAATGATTTGCAGATTTTTACTGTGAATGTGCTTTTTAGTTCTACCTTGTCTAGTTGTCTTGGTCATCTGATATATATTATATTTTCTATATATACAAAGAGTTCCAACATAATGTCAAATCAAGTTTTATCTTAATGGGAGGGATATCAATCTGTTGAGAGGAGATTTATCATGCTCTTGAGTCCTTCAACCTTGTGTAGTTTTGGATATCAAGTTTTGCCTTAATGAATCTGTGTACTTTTGGATCAATTTGAAAGTGTAGGTACCTTTAATTCTAAAAGCTATAGGGACCGAATAGAAGCTAATTGTAAATATGGACGTGAAGGGTAGGTCAATTGGCAAAACTTAGGCCATTGCGATTATGTTGGCAAGTTTGAACTATTTGTGGAATAATGAGTACTAGTATGAATTAATTAAGTCCCTATTTCGTTCCAATAGAAAGTTTCAACTGAAGTTAAAATATGGTATCTCTATTTTTACAAGTAATATAATTACAAGTACACAGTGTGTGTTTGATATTATTTAAAAAGATTTTTTTTTAAATGAATAATAATTTTTAGGAAAATGGATGATTGAGATTTGGTTGAAAAGTCAAATATTGTGGACTTCACTTTTAATGAGAGAAAAATAAGGGAAAAATAGTTTTCTGCAAAAATCTTAAACAAAACGTGTTTTCCAGATTTTCATTTTCGAAAACAGTTTTCAGAAATAACAAACCAAACGCGTTTTCAGCAATTTTGAAAACATTCACAGAAAATGGAAAATAGAAAATATTTTCGAAAATGAAAATGGAAAACGAAAACATAAAGAGAACGCAGCCTAAATTACAAACTCTAAAAAAAAAAAAAAAAAAAAAAAGGTATTTTTTTTTTTTAAAGAGGAAGAGAACTCTTGAAGGAGAGAAGTTGGGAGCATAAATACTCCCAAAAACCTAACATAAAAAGGTCTCAAAAGGTCCAAAATCGGAGCCAAACACGCCCCCCTCAAAATCACTATGAAGTGCTATAAAAACTGAACCAATCGGTGCTCCTCTCTATAAATAATATATTCCTCACATATTTCAATCCTGCTAATTTTGTAAGAGCAAACTCATCCCAAATCAAGGTCATAGTAGTATAAATTATAATACTCGAGAATACTCACATTCCTACGTCGAAAAGCCTTATATCAATCTTCAACTAATAAATCCTTGTAAAGTTAGATAACTTGTGTAAATGATCCTAAACTTCTTTTAATATTTCATACTTTGCCATTCGTGTATCAATAGAATCCTCAACAAAGTTTCTAATCGAAGTAAGAATTTTTGCATTTATTGACTTCCAATTATCTAACCCTGTGTCAAAATTATCATTAATGCTTCTAGGTTTTACAATAGTTCCACTAACATAGCCTCCCTGTCACGACCCGTCCCAAATTAACCCACTAGATTCAGAACGAGACGTGTGCCGATGACAGGTGCCAACTAGAGGTTGAACCCACCATCAAGGCAACCTTGACTATTATTATCTTTCAAAAACTCTCTTCATATAATATTAACCTCGTATAGATTTCTAAAAAATAAAAAAATAAAAAAAATTTGACAAAGTCTCCACTATAATATTGACATACTAACCTGTAATACAACAACAAATCCTCAGACAACCATATATAATATTTGTAGCACTTCCCAATTCATCTAAACATGGCAATTGATGTAATAGAATGACTAAAAAAAAAAAATTCTTAGCCTACTCCTTTATAAATATATAAGCATAACCCAAATGAATATAAATCTAGGAAAATGAGATGAACCCATAGGCTTAGATATTTAAACAATAACTCAATCACATAATTCATGCTCTCTCACTAGGTCTGTGACATAACATGGCAGATCAATAGGCTCCAACTTCTTCTTAACTCAAGTTTACCTGCATTCTATAAGAAAATATGGAAAAAATGTGAGTTTATAACTCAGTGAGTGGATAATTTGAGTTTATAACTGGACATAGATATTAATCTTTCTTATCTTGCCTTGATTCTTAAGTCAAACTCTTATCAGATTAGTCGAACTTCCTTGAAAAATGATAGGACCTTAGGGCATAAATTAAATCAAATACCTTCTTACTAATGCTTATAGACAGGGAATAAAATCTTAAATATCAAATAACTCCATTATTACTTCATTAATTAATAAAGAATGAACTCGTGCTTTAGGTGTCATAAAAAGGATCAAGATACGACTTTCTCAACTTTACATTTTACCAAAACTAAGATAAACTTCCTGATTTGAAGTTCAATAATACTACTTTCCTTTGCCATCTTAATCACAACCAAATAAATTCTCCAAATATTCAATCATCGTGTAAAATCTCAAAAGATTCATTTCTATCAAATTCTTGTAATCAAACTCCATGAATGATACATGATGAATAACCAGCAAAATCATTGATAGCATATCATCTAAACTCAAATTCATGTGTTTTAATCAAGTCCCTTTAAGACAATCTATAACTTTTATCAATTTACTAAAAACACTTACTAAATCCTGAGATAAATCTTTACCATAAATTTAAACACCCATCATCTTAAATATAAGGGCAGATGTTTTTTCCAAAACTTAACCTAAAGATACCATTTCACAAATATTTAAAGATTACAATGATCATTATCTTAGACTTTAAATTTAAACAATCCAATATGTTTTTATGTATATCACATGGAGAATAGATCTCAATTAGAATAAAATACTTACTCGTATCTAAATATACAACAGACAATAAGTAACTAAAGCAGCATCACTAAAAGCGAACACAAATTCATCTTGTCTTATATCTTAGAACGAAGTTTCCCAATCATAACTCATATTCCATAATAATCTAACAAATGATCAAGATGCGATTAATTAACTTAATAACTCAAAACATATCATCACAATATTCTTGTATAGAGCAATTATATCATTACTTAATATTCTAGTACCATACCTTGTAGTAATCATACCACATGTCTCACTTATTGTCACATCATATGACCTCAATATTTAATCATATCAATTTCCTTAAGAATCTCAGCATTGATAAATCTTTAATTCTACAATTCCTTATTCTCTCTTTAAACAACACATAACTCCACAATAAGTAATCTTTGTGAAGTTTTATCCCTGATTTTTCACAATTTCTATCCACAAGGACAATTGCATAAAAGTTCATTCTCAATTTCAATACAAAATAACATCAATAGCAATCTCCAAAGTCTTAAGGTATGATTTTTCACAGACCTTTTTCCTGATCAATTACATTACTTCTGCAATACCTGTAAAAATTTAAGACCTGGTAGAATATATATATATATATATATATTTTTTTCATTTCATCCAAAAAAATTTCTGTCGTGATATTCTGATATCATATATAACCTTAAAATGAATGTCCTATATACATCAGTCAACCATTCTAATCACGAGGAAGTCCTAATAAAATTCTATTTAATGTACCTCCCTTCCTCTAGATTGCATAGTACATATGCAAAAACCAAATTCACTTAATAGTAATTGGGACATTTGAATACACATCTACTTTATCCTTCATCATACCTAATCAATGATGTTCTATCAAACAGATGTATATGAGTAGATTGTGTATTTTATTCTTAAATTTATTTCTCTAACAATGCATGATTAAGATCAAACCGTCTGTTCTCCAAAACAATAGTTTGGTACTCTCATTGCATAATTTGTTTACACACCAATACTGTATTTGATAATTGATAGTGCTATTGAAGCTCACTCTAAATTAAGTATAATAGAAGCATTAATCTAGCCTTAAAATTAGTTACTACTGTTACTTAGGTGATCACCAATAATTGGCATGAAAATCTTAAACTCAATGTCTAAAGTATAAACTTTATCAACACTTGTTGAACCATAGAAATCGCGTACTTGCATCACATTACATGAACATTCACATTTCACCACTCGTCTATTTATTCCCTTTCTTTCTTATACTGATATTTGGAAATTCCAATGCGAACCACATAAGATGATATTAAGTCTTAACTACCTTCCACTTCTTCTTTCCCATTAATTATGCATCAACAACGATTTGTGCTAGTATGCTCTTATTTCCATTGTTACCAATTGCATCGTCAATTCACATGTCAATTGCAATCTTATACCTGCTCTTTATATCCTCTCCTGAAAAATATATTATCTAGAATACCTAACTTATTTTTCATACCAAATTTGATCTATATGTATCATTAGAACATCTGTAACCCAAATAACATCAAAGAAAGTCAATTACACCAAACTAATACTTGCCATGTTTAACATGATCGTTTATAATCAATTCTAATATAACACTATGACTTGAAAAATCTTGGGCAAAGACTTTAACGAAATAAAACCAAGTAGTCGCAACCTTAATCGTCAACTCAAACAAAGTAGAAATCCTCAAAAACTGCACATTCTGAACGTTTTCCTTATGTCGCAGCAACCAGCTAGCTAGAACTAGAAGAATTACTTGTCACTTTCTTTTCTTTGGATTCCACTTGGAATTAATACTTCAAGTAAATATCTCACATTTACTGATTTAGCATTTGTCAACTCCTTTCACAAAGAAGATTATAATCAAAGCAATGAAGAGACCACTTTATCAAGTTCATTATGGGGAGGAAGATTCTTAGCCAGAGGCAAGGTAGAATCAAACACATCTTAACTTATTCATGGAAGTTCAGTTTTCTTTATAATCTCAATAGGTCATCATCTTTTGCTCTCACCATAAGAATATTCGTGTTATTGCTTATGGTTATCTATAATACTCTTTCATAATTAAATGACCTTATGAAACAAATCATTTCATCGCAAAACCTCGAACATTTAATTATATCGAATCTCATATCGTAAAACAATTTGTCGAAGTTACATTGTCGGCCTCCTGCAACATAATATTACATGTACCAAATTCTCAATCTTAATAAATGTATATACCTTATTAAGGACATCTCATTATAAAATATATTCACATCTCTCATTCATAACAACTGGAACATTTTTCCCAATATTCATATGTCAGGTAATAACCAAATCTATAACACATATCATCCACCAATCAACATTCAACATGATATCATCCGCTTCTGGTGCAAAAATCTTATATTTATACTCTATCATGATTTCTAACATTCTCCCATATAAATTGCAAAAACGTACCACAAAATTCAAATAATACTAATAATCAATTAACTCCCAAAATAATCAAAATTCTTCACAATACTTTCCTGCAATTATCCTTTAAGTTGTAACTTGAGATTTTCCTATGTACACGTCAAATGATCGTATAACTCCACGTATACTTTAATACTTAAGTGATTCTATAATCCATAACTTTGAATGTTTATACATAAACTATCTGCAAAATCATCTAACTTCTCACTTTATATTCATAATCTGTTTAAAATTGGACTCTTATAATGCTAAATAATTATTAACTCTCTTTCAATCATCTTATCATTGAAAATAATACCTTCCCATACTAATTGCTCATGAATCTACTAAAAATATCCTTTCATAATCTTGACTTTCATACCTTCTAACAACAATACGAGTTTTAAACAATTTGGGAGCCTGTGATTTCTACCACTTGCTCTGATACCAATTGTCACGACTCGTCCCAGATCAACCCATTAGATCCAGAACAAGACGTGTGCCGATGACAGGTGCCAGCTAGAGGTTGGACCCACCATCAAGGTAACCTTGTCTATTATTATCTTTCAAAAACCCTCTTCATATAATATTAACCCCGTATAGATTTCTAAAAATAAATAAATTGATAGAGTCTCCCCTATAATATTGACATACCAACCTGTAATACAAAAACAAATCCTCAGACAACCATACATAATGTTTGTAGCACTTCCCAATTCATCTAAACATGGCAATTGATGTAATAGAATGACTAAAAAAAAAAATTCTTAGTCTACTCCTTTATAAATATATAAACATAACCCAAATGAATATAAATCTAAGAAAATGAGATGAACCCATAGGCTTAGATATTTAAACAATAACTCAATCACATAATTCATGCTCTCTCACTAGGTCTGTGACGTAACATGGCAGATCAACAGGTTCCAACTTCTTCTTAACTCAAGTTTACCTGCATTCTATAAGAAAATATGGAGAAAATGTGACTTTATAACTCAGTGAGTGGATAATTTGAAAATAAGAATAAATTTCTTGTAAAATACATATTTACAGATCAATCTTATTTATTCTAATTCAACTTTAGGAAATTCTACATTTTGATAATTGCTTTTTAAGACTGAAACATGCTAGAATCATAAAATCCTTTATTCTTTATTCTAAATGAGCATGTGTAGAGCATAAGGTATATATGAAATCTGATATCATGGAAAATCAGAATAAACTATTATTTCACATTACTAAAAGCTGAAACCTTTACTCTGTAAACTGAATAAACTAAAACTGGATTCTATTATCTGGAATCTGAGAATCTGAAGTCTGATGTTTGAACACTAATAAAATGCAATAATACTAAGAAGACGTCATCATGTAATAATAATACAAAATTCATCAAAGTTTTCATATCATAATCTCATCGATCGTATTGCATCATATCAATCCACATGCGCGCAATGTGTCAGCTTGAGCCACCGGTACCTTGTGGCCCCTTCGCCAAGGCGGCTTATTTAAACAGCTTGAGCCATGGACCCCTTCCCTGTAGGAGGCATACTTAAACAACTTGAGCCATAAGTCACTTCTCCCGTAGGAGGCATATACAGATCAACATCAAATACCACTTTGTGAAGTTTTGCATTGAAATCATAATTAATAATTCACATTTCACATCATTTTTCATAACTTTCGCATTATCTCAAAATCATGAAATATCATTCGAAACATATAAAACTTTTCAAAGATAAGCCATAACTTTTATGAAAATCATAGAAAACATCAATAATTTCATAGGAAACAACATAAATAATTTCTTTTTCTAAAGAGTAATAAAGAAAGATTTCCACTCACAGAATTAATTACTGAAATCTAACTGTGCTGATAGACTTGGTCAAATCTCCATATCGTCTCCTGAATAACAATATATATCTTTAGTATTAAAATTAATTATATCAAACCATGAAAGATTAACTAATACAATTCTGCAACTTAATTCCCTTTCATTCCGCCCACTAGAATCCCCCACTCAATTTATTCATTGTAAACTTATTATTTGCCTGTTCTTTAATTTACTTTGTCAACTAAAATGCATACATAATTAGTTTCACAAGTCCATTTATCAACTTTCCAATTCAGATCCAATTTTTTTTTTTGAAAGTGACATCAAATTTTGAATATAGAACTTTAACAAGAATAATCTCCCGTACAAATTTATAAATATAGCACCACTACCATCCATTTATATACATGGCTGAAATTTTCAAAGATAATGGGGAATTTAACTTAATCCCTACTTATTTATCATAAATCAAGTATTTAATATCATACCGTCATCCAAAAGTTAAACATTAGAATACTAATTTCAAAAACCCATTTCATTATTAATTCCCTTTACCATAAAAAATCAACGCATACAATTTCTTGGCAATTTCTTTAGCATATTACCTCAAATACATGTCAATAACATTTAATACTTATTGAACTTCAAATTTTAGTCAAATATCCATTAGCCCAAAAAAAAAAAAAACTTAGTTGAAGAATTTTCACTTACCTAAGAAATTGGAGGAGATCTTCAAGAGCCAAAGTTGAGAAATATGTACATATCTTCTTGTCTCCTAATTCGAAAATCGACCGGCCTCATTTTTTTTCCCCCTCCACGGGTTGCTTTTCTTCTCGGTCTCTCTCTCGAACCTTCACTGCCCACACCGCAAAGTGGAAATTACACCCACACCTGTTTTTTAAGTTAACAATTCCAAAACCAGATTAAAAAGTTATTTATACTAAAATCAGGTCATAATTAGCTTTTAAACATTAATAAATAATATTATTAAAATAAAATACAATACACACCCCTAATTCAACCCTAAATCATTAGTATCCAAATCCATTTCTCATCTTCTAGGTTACACAATAGATCGTGTCCTCTTGATCTCTTCAGTACAATTACCCTTGGCCGGAGAAGAACCAGATGAGGAATTCCCAGAGCCAGATGCGGCCATCAACTCTACTAGGCTACTTTCGCTCCACGATCGCCTCACGGGATACGACACTTGCATATTTTTCGATGAATGCGAACAAAAACCAGCTATTCATGTAACGCACAGTTACAACTCCGATGATACGGATGCCATTGGATCCCCATATCGCTGCCGAAAATGCTACCTTCGAATACGCCGCGAAGTAGTCTATCTCTGGCCACTCCTGTGGCCATATTGATCTCATCGATTCTCCTGGATATTATTTCCCACACTAGTCTGATGAAAAATGGTCGCTGCGAGATTGACGCAACGGCCAGTGGGCGGCCTGCTTCTGTGGCGTGTGATGGTGTGCGTGTGACTTGTGGTGGTGTGGCGTTGGTGATGGTGTAGGTGGAGGGAGGAGTAGACAGTGTCACGATGGTGGTCAGGTCACACAATTTTTCTTCAAGTTACACACGTTCATTTTCTCAAGTCACACAAGTTCAGTTCTTCTTTAGGTCACAAACGTTCAGTTCTTCACAGATTCATTTTCTCAAGTCACACACGTTCATTTTCTCAGGTCACACACGTTCATGTTCATTTTCTCAGGTCACACACGTTCATTTTCTCAGGTCACACGTTCATTTTCTCAAGCCACACAAGTTCAGTTCTTCTTTAGGTCACACACGTTCAGTTCTTCACAGATTCATTTTCTCAAGTCACACTCGTTCGGTTCCTCGGGTAACATTCATTTTCTCAAGTCACATGTAATAATTCATAGGTCACATGTGGTAGTTCGTGGTGGCTATGAGTGTTCGTCGGAGATGGTTGTGTGGTGGTGGTGGTGGTGCGTTGGAGATGATGGTGGTTCGTCGGAGCGGGTGGTGGCGCATCGGAGTCTCGGGTGACACTGGTGACTGGTGAGGTGTTTGTGTGGACTTGGATGATAGTGATGGTAATGGTGATTTTGCATCAGAGATGATAGTGGTGATGGTGGTTGTTTGTGGAGATGGTGTTGGTTCGTTGGAATCTTGGGTGGTGTTGATTACTGGGATTTGGTTATCGGGTTGGGGGTTCGGATTGGGTTGAGGTGGATTTGGATTTGAAGTTACCGTTTTTGAACGTGTGTGTATAAATAATTAAATGTGTAATTAACACCTGATTAGTGAAAAAATGAAAGTTGTTTTCTAATTTTGAATTGTGAAACCATAAAGGCCTGGTATATGTATTTTTCCCCACCGCAAATAATGAGGAAATGGGCTCTAATCCATCTTGTTTGGTATATAAATATATTTTAATTACAAAACAAGTCCCTATCCTTCATAAAATATAAGATTAAATCTCTAACTTTCAATCCTAGAAGCTAAATCCTTGGTATTCTAATTTGTTTCATTAAAGTCCTTTAAATACTTGTAAATATAAAATAGAACCCATAAGCAAATCATTTACTTAATTTAAGTCCTTATGAAAATATTTTCTTCAATTTAAGTCCTTAATTGACTTTAACTTTGACCAATAGGATTTATTACTTTGAATAAATAATCTTGACTTTGACTATGAGGGAGTAGGGTGTAACACTTCCAGTTTCTTATCCTTGAGGAAATTTCTGATCATCTGACTCCAATTCAATCTTCACTAAGTGTGTATGGTGAAAAATGAAAATGTAGGAGAATTACCAAAGCAAATTATATTTGACACTAGCAAGATGAAGATGTAGCCCGAACTTGAAGATCAATATGGTGCTTCTTCACGAAAGGAACCTCGATATAAGTCTCGAACTACTTGATAGAATCGAGTTTAACAATCTAGACTACATATTTTATAATAGATGACTGGAATTAAGACAACTAATCTATTTATAAAGATAATCAATGTTAAGGCGGTCGAATGTTCAATAGGTACAGTGGAGATCCTCCACGGATTGATTCTAGCCTTTGAAAGTGGATATCTGATGTTCTTTCTTATTACGACTTGTTTAGATAATCTTCAAGAAAAGTACGTTTTTCTATTATTAAGTAAAGAATAATATAAAAAGCATATTTAATAAAAGTTAAAAATGTGGTAACTTCAAAATAGTAAAATTGTTTGGCAAAGAAGTTAATTTTATTTAAAAGTAAAAAAGTATCTTTAAACGAAGCCAAACATGTCATGTACCAAGTATTAACTGCTATTTTTGTCAATTTCTACCTTACCCCAAAGATGATCGTATCGGGCTCATACCCCCACCCGGTTCAAAACTTTAACGCTCCATTGTATATTTTTAGTTTATTTATTAATATTATATAATATACACAATTGCGTGTCCAAAATCTGAATGTTCCAAATTCATCCTAGGTTTCGTTATATCAAACCCTCTTCTTCTCTCCTTTCGTCGATTTAAGGTAAGAAAGCTTCAATAAGAAAAAGAAAAAAAAAGTTGTCTGTCTAATTATCCTACGAGTATCGCGTTCCTCATTTCTTTTATTAAGTCAAATGCTTTAATATTAATATTTGATACAAGTTCTAAGATGAACAATATATGTATAATTTTTAGTGTATGTCTTTTCTAAAAGGGAAAAAATTGATCTTTGAACGTATTCCGGGAAAATAATAACAAAGTTCTACTTGAATTTCAGATTTTTTTTTTTTTTGGGTGGGGATTTCGTATATATGATTTAATTTGCAGATTTTTATTTATTTTTATTTTTTCTGACTTAGGGTTGGCAAATTACACGCTTTAGAAAATTTAAATTAAAGCAAAAAACTGTGTAGAAAAAAATTGATTTCAAGAGCTGTTTTGTAGCTCATCTTTAGTTCGAGTCAGCATTTAGAAATACTGATTTCTCTTAATTGTGTAATTATTTGATATGTCATTTGTTTTTTCCACTTATTGTAGCAATAAAACTACTGCTTCTCCTAAAATAATCTCTGTGTGTGTGTGTGTGTGTGTGTAGGGGTATAATTTCTAGTTTTGAATATCAATTTTTTTTTTTTTTTCCCCGATAATCTTTTAGTATTCTATTTTTGACATTTTAATGGTTGGTTAGTGCATTGATGATACACAATGTCCGAGATAAAGACTTCAGGTAGACCAATTGATCAATTATTGGAGAAGGTCCTATCCATGAATATACTTTCTTCTGATTACTTTCGAGACCTTTTGAAATTGAAAACTTACCACGAAGTGATTGATGAGATATACGTTACTGCCACCCACGTGGAACCATGGATGACCGGAAACTGTAGGGGCCCTTCAACGGCAATCTGCCTTCTCTACAAATTCTTCACAATGAAACTTACCGTGAATCAAATGCATGGGTTGTTGCAGCACCCAGATTCTCCTTACATCAGAGCTGTAAGTGTAGTGTTAGCATCATATTTTTCTTTATGTTTTGAGTGTTCAACACTCTTTAGTATCGAGTCAACTGGATACCAACAGCTAATTCAAAATAGTCTCTTGGAGTTATGCTTCTGTTTTGTTTCTAGTTCTGAGATTCTGTTAGTACATTTGGTCAGTTCCTTGAGCACTGGATATGGAAATGTGCATAAATTACCTATACAATGCTTTACATGGGCTCGGGCTTCGAACTGGGGTTTATAACATGCTTCTTGGTGGTGGGTATCAATTTAGGGCATCACTTGCATAAATACCCAATATATTGAACTGGGGTTTATAACATGCTTCTTGGTGGTGGGTATCAATTTAGGGCATCACTTGCATAAATACCCAATATATTCCCTATTCTGCTTTTGTATGGTGAATTTATTTAGTATATGGAACAAGCATCTAATGTGGAGAGGCTAATTGTACATCGCTTTTGCAGATTGGATTTCTCTACTTAAGATATGTTGCAGATCCAAAGACATTGTGGAGTTGGTATGAACCATATTTAAAAGATGATGAGGTATAAAAGGTGCCTAAATAATTTTTATTATTTTAAGTTTTAATTTGGGTTATTCTCTTATTTGAAGTGAAATATTAGTACGATGTATTCTGTGGCCTTAAATGAAGCGGAATGGACATCATCCTTTAAGTTGGAATTACTATTGAAGGATAAGTATTGATAATGAAGTAAAATACGATGAATTGCTTAATGATTTGGTTTATGGTTGTAACAACTAGTAGAGACACTTGCGTATTGTAGTCCAGTAGTGAGTTCTTGGACGAACATTGCCATCTTAAATTGTCCTCATTTCTTACTATTTTCCATCTATAATTACTCTTTGGCACTTTCCTCTTCAAGATTTGGGTATTGTGGCCTACATGTTTTGCATGATTGCATCAGTTGACATTTGGCAAGATAATCAAATACGTTAGGGGACATACACAATCATATGCATCACAGAAGTCCATCCTTGACCTGCTACCATTGTTAAGTTGTACTTTCTCTTTTAATATTAATTTCATGCAAGGTTTTAGTTACCACGCCATCTTTCATTGCCATCTAGTGACATTGCCATCTTTCTGTATGGGTTATGTGTGGACAGAATTTGTATATGATTCACGAATCTTCTGTTCTGTGATTCTCCTGATGGCTCAGGACGGAAGGGTTTCACAGTTCCTCAGTGGTGCATCAACATGATTCTTGTAAAGGTGAACTGCTTTTGTGTGATAGAACTTTAATTGATTAAAACTCTTATTTTACAGTTATATACATGTATTAATTATCTCTTCTAATCATTTATTTTATGTTGGGGGATTGAGGCTCTAGACTTGAATTGGTCTTTGATAATCAGATGCAAGGAGATAACTTGCCCTAGGAATTTTTCTTTCTATAATTCAAATTTTTTTTCCTGACTGGTATGGTGCCATGGTCAGGAGCAGTGTAGGACTTTATTTTACAAATATGGTCCTGAATTTTGTTTATTTACCTGAAAATTTTATTCTAATATTGCACATCTATTAGTTGAAGCTCATTCTCGTGGAAACTTTAAATTCTATTTCAGGAATTCTCTCCAGGTTCCAATGGCCAAGTGACCACAATAGGTGTGTATATACGTGACTTGCTTCTTGGACAGGTTAGCTGCCCCTTACTGATTCTAATTTTGGATGAGGCAGATAATTAATGCTGTTTCTCTGATTGACCTTTTTCATTCTAGTCTTGCTAGTAGAACACAGTGACTGGTTAAATTTGTATTTGGCACAAATATCAGATTTATACATTATGTTTGGTTAATGTTTCTAAAATTTCCATGAACACATAAATCTTACTTTTAAGTTGGTTACATTGCCTAAGGACCTGATCACTAGTGCATGTTGGATAGAGCAATGAAAAATATTTTTGGTTGATCTATCTGTCTTCTTTAATTTAGTATAATTTGTTTTCATACCTTTATTGCTCTAATGCTCTTGCTATTAAGGATCTCCGTTTGCTAACTATTGTTTTGTGTATAGGAGATGAGAGATAAGTTTTCTAAAATTCTCGTTGGTACTGTTAATTTCAATTTTAATAAATCGGTTTTGTTCTGATTGGATGAACGGCTAGCAGTGACTAATAAATCAGTCTCTTGCTATTTAGATATTCTTAGAAAATTATACATAGTTAATATACTTTTTCTGCTGAAGGTTTTCTAATTATTACTTTATTAGAAGATGAATGTATGCTGCAATGGTTTCTCAACTAGGCCTGCAGATAAGTTCTCACAATTTACTTTCATTTTTTTAACTGCAGTATTATTTTGACACTCTTTTACCCCGCATTCCTCTTCCGGTGTTGCGGACTATTGTAACCAACCTTGAAAAGATGAAGCTGCCTACTAAACATTGTGGTGTCACTGGAGATTCTACCCGTGGGTCCGAGGAAACTTCCAGGAGACCACCATCTGTTAAAGCTTCACTTTCTGTTTCCTTTGGTCAGCGTGCTCCTCATCGTGCGTCAACCAGGGATTCATCTCCAGTTCGCCGTACACTGCCACCATCTTCATATGATAGGGAAAACAATTCGAGACAGTCCCCCAGCAGTCGCAGGAACCAGAATCGCAATTTATCTGATCAAGAATATGTAAACAGGGACAGAGGCAGGGAACGAGATATTTCCAATGACCAATATCGTGATAGCTACCAAGAAAGAGGCAGGAAGAGAGATGGAGACGGGCACAGGGAAAGGAATAGAGAGCGGGGAAGAGACGGGGGGTATGATTATGATAGAAGCTCGAGAGATAGCTATAGAAGAGATTGTGACAAGAGGAGCAGCCGTGATGATCGATATCATAGAGAAGGCAGTTATCGCAGGAGCAGGAGCAGGAGCAGGAGCAGGAGTGAAAGCATGCATGAACCTAGCAGACACAATCAGCATCGGCCAAGCCCTGCTACGGATGGAAGCAAGGAAAAGATGCCTGTATCCAGTAACTTGGCCAAGCTTAGGGATCTGTATGGTGATTTGAACAATCAGAAGGCAGATGCAGGCAATGACAAGGGTCCTGGCAAGGCCAGTGGTACCGAGGAGGTGATCAAACTTGGTGGTTCTACATGGAGGTAGTTGGGATAAGTTATTCAAATCGACTTCTTCTCGACTACCACCATGTTTCTGATGGAGAAATACCATATTCTTGTCATCATCAGATTTTCCTTGTACTTTACATTTTAAGATATCGTGATGGATTATTCATGCTTGTAACCGATAACAAATGGCCATCGGTAATAGTCACAATGTTGATGGTTAGTGAATGCAGGTATATCAAACAGTGAATTAATTAAATGTAAGAGGATTGCTTTTCTGATTATCATGATCATGGTGAGTGCTCTCTTCCTATTCAATGATAATCTTTTTATTATGAAATATAACAATGTTTGAATGGTGAATTAGAAATTCTTCTGTGTAATCTTCAAAAGTTCAATAGAGCGTAAGGACACAAATTCCATGTTACAGATATGCTCACCAAGGGTTTACAGCACAGGAGCATGCTGGTATTGTTTAGCGTTATTATATTTTAGTGGGAGTTCATAATTGTGCTCTTTAGTGATAGACATATTTTATCCTTGTCTTCTACAAATTAAGGAGATGGTTTATTTTCAAATCTCTAAATTTGATATTTCTGTTTGCAATTTAGTATAATAATCTCACTAAAGAATAAAGTGGGTCTAGTTGAAAATAGCAGATTTAGATCACATTGCATGTAATTCAATGTTACACATTTATACTTGATCTATGTCATAAAATATGTTGGAGTGGTGATCATTGATGGGTTTAGTTACCAATATAAATGTATGAGACTGCTTTGATTTTATGCTGACATTGTAGATGGATGAGATTGTAACTAGAGATGTTTCAAGGCAAGCTAGAATTTTGGAGCACACTAGCCCGGTGAGAGATCGTATAAATTAATTTCTTGTGTGGGTTACACAGTTAAATTACAATTATATTGACCTACCTAATTTAATAGGGTTAATTAAGTGATCTAACTAGTTTGGGCTCTAGAAATATCTATTGGTATGGTTATGCAATGTGTAGATACCTGATAGTTTAATTATGATTGATGAAAATCTGATTAATACATTGTTCAAGTTCTCATCTGTATCGATCTCAAAGAGAAATCAATTGAAAACTAAGCAATTGGTTGTGGAAGATCAAACATCGTCAAATCAACATCAATGAAATTCAGGTATTCTTTCAGTTCATCAACTCTTGATAATTTGACATGATTATCTTGAACATTAAAGAACTGAGGTAATTATTCTAACATGTCTTGCATAACTTTGACCTATGTAATGATCGATTGGATGGAAACCACCCAAATGAAAGATAACGGATATACCTGAGCCGAATTTGGAAGAGTACAAATCATTTGTGCATAAAGCCCTTAGAGGTTTCAAAACCGGTATAGACTGCCCTGACCGCTTTACACTCTTATTGTGATTTATACATTTATGATTCTTATGTTTGTAAAGTCAATTGTAGAAATTTTATGAAAGGGTAATTACCACAACAAATTTTATTTACTACACCACATTATAATCACATCACAATTAAAATAAATTTTTAATAAATACACCACAATAAATTTACAATAGTACTCCTAATCTAAAAACTTACAAAAATACATTATTGTGGTGTATTCATCATCATCCCAATATTACTCTTTTTTTAAAAATCATTTCCACCCTACTTTCTTCCACGGATTACCACTTTCCTAGATCCTCTTTTTTTCTCATCCTCTCTATCTTCTACTCTTTATCTTCTCTCTATATATGTATGTATATATATCCTGGACCAAGAGATATACAAGGAGTACATAGAGTACGGACTCAATGAATGCATAGGGTTTTCAACTCTATGCATAGGCGTTAAACCAACTAGATATTTCAGAAGATTTGTCTTTTATCAATATAAAAAATACTAAACTAAATTGTTCTTCACTAATATTAAAATTCATGTAAAAATAAAACTGTTATTGACTGAGTAATCTTGCTAGCCCATGATATACACACCATATGGGAACTGGAAAAGTCAGGTGCGCAAAATGTATTTTTCTACCCGAATTCTTGATAATTGATAGCAAGAAATCATTCTCTAACCTGAACTTAAACTTGTGTTAATGGCTACAAGATGTTATTATTTGAAAAATATGAAATTATTGTATCAACGACCATTCTAATTAACTTAATATTGAAAAGCAAAAATATAAATAATAATAAGAATAAGATGATTTAGAAAAATAAAGAGAAGTAAAAGATTATTTGAGAGTTGTGGTGTACATAAAAATTAGTGAGAGAAAATTGAAAGGTGATTTATGTAATTTTACTTATGTTTATTTTTGTAAATAAAGAAAATACTTAAAATTGTTGTGTGAAAAATAATTTTTGTGGTGTTAATTAGCCACCCTTTATGAAATCACTGTCATTATGCTAGAAAATGTATATGGAAGAATTCAAATAAACAATTACTTAATTTTGAAAGTCACGGTAATCTCGTTCAAGAATTGAACAACTAATTGTTTACATGAAAATATTTACACCTAAATACTCCAATTCATTCTTTGACAATAAGGATTGATCTCTACATATCGTGATTTCCTTTAAGTGAGCATATAATCTTTGATCTCTGCAAATATTGCACAATTTTTTTGAATGCTTTCAAATGATTCATCCCATGATTAATCATATATCTGTCCAATACTTCAATCTTGGGGCACTGAATGAGAGTAAATTTGTTTGAATTAGCAATAAACATATTTTCTTGTCCACAATCCTTCATACCAGAAAGATATATTTACTCTTACTGAACTTATGGTACACACAATCATCAACCGCATTTATTTCAAAACCAAACGAGATAATAATTTGATGAAATTTGTGATACCATTGAAGGGAAACTTGTTTGAGACTCTAGATGGATCCCTTTAGTTTACAAACCTTTATATCACCTAAAATAAAATTTTCTGGTTGCCCCATATATATATATATATTGTTTTGTCAATGTTGTCATTGAGAGACACAATCTTTATATCCATCCAGCTACAAGTGTCATCATTGTCCTGAAAAAAGTCTTTCAATGACAAAGAAGAGAGAATATCTTTCTAATCGATTTCTTCTTTATAATTAAAACACTTACGACAAGATGAGCATTATATCTCTCAATATTTCCTTTTGAATTCATCTTGGTCTTAAATATCCATTTTGCAACCAATGAGTTTTGCACCTTAAGGCAATTTGACGAGATCCCAAATGTCATTGTCTTTAATGGATTTTATCTCATCTTTTATGACATCAATCCAATTTTGGGAAGTTGAACTTTGTTTGACTCAATTGAAGTTTATTGGATTATCTTCAACATGCCTTACATTAAACTCATGTTTTTCGAGAAAGACTAATATAACGTGGAACCACACTTCTCATTTATCTAGTGGATTTCTTCAATGACATTTGTTCTTGAGGTTGTTCAATTTACTCATTGGAAGTAGTGTCTTCATGTTGGATAGGAAATTCTTCGACATTATTTTTGATTATCTATATTTGCTTCTTGAACGATGTCAGGAATTGATGTCTGATCATTTTCAATAGAAACAGTAGGAAGATAAAAGAAAAACTCCGGAACTCTCTTCTGGCATGTATTATACGTCCTTAAAAATTACTGAATCAAATATTATCAAGAATCCAAAGTTCGTTGATCTAAAATATTTTATACTTTGGCATGATGGACTTGGATATCCAGGAGCAATAATGATGCGCTGAATAATTAACAGCTCACATGGACATCCTCTAAAGAATCAAAAAGATTCTTTTACCTAATGATTATCTATGTGTTGCATGTCTGCAAGACAAGTTATTCATTAGAAGTTTGACTACAAAGTCAATATTGAATCTCGAACTTTCTTAAACAGAATTCAAGGAGATATATGTGAGCCCATACACACACAATGTGGATCATTTCATTATTTTATGGTTTTCATTGATTCTTTTACTAGATGGTCTCATGTCTGCATACTTTCCACTAAGAATGTAGCTTATGCTAGACTACTTGCTCAAATTATAAAATTACAAGCTCAATTTCCTGATTACTCAATTAATACAACTCATCTTGATAATGCTAGTGAGTTTAGATTACAGACATTCAATGATATTTTATGTCAATTGGGATTGATGTTGAACATTCAGTTACTCATGTCCATACAAAAAATGTATTACCCGAGTCATTTATCAACGTTTACAATTAATTTCTAGTTCATTACTCATGAAAGCAAAAATCCCAGCTTGTGTTTGAGGTCATGCTATATTACATGTTGCATCACTGATTCGTATAAGACCAACTGCTTATTATAAATATTATCGTTTGCAACTTGTATTTGGTCATGAACCTTATATTTTTCACTTATAAGTTTTCGGTTGTACTGTCCAAGTCTCAATTTCAATCCTACGACATACCAAAATGGGTTCCCAATGAAAACTTGGAATTTATGTTGGTTTTAATTCACCGTCCATAATTAGATATCTTAATCCTTTAACGAGAGATTTATTTATTACAGATTTTGCAGATTGTCATTTTGAAGATTTCCCAACCTTGGAAGGAGCAAAATTAAATCCTGGAAAAATAAGGTAAAATCTCATGGAATGAAACAACTCTATCTCACTTTGATCCCCCGACGTTAAATGTGAGTAAGAGGTTGGAAGAATTATTCACTTGCAAAGAGTTGCAAACCAATTACCTAATCTGTTTGTTGATACAAGAAAAGTGACAAAGTCATTTATAACAACAGAAAATATTCCTGCAAAAATTGATGTCCTATAGGACAATATATTGTAGCATTGAATCTCAAATACGCCTGAAGCGTGGTCGACCAGTTGGTTCTAAAGACCTTGTACCTCCAAAAAGAAAAGTAAAAGAGATAAATCAACCAAAAACTTCAGAACAAGCAATAGTAGAAAAGATAACCAATTAAATATTGAAAATATAGTTCTTGCAGAACCACAAGTATCTGAAAAATAATGAGATTTGAATAAATTATGGGAATCGAATTATATTGTCATAGATAACATTTTTGGCTTTGATGTGGCTCTCGAAATAATGTAAGAGAGGATCTTGAACCACAATCTATTAAAGTTTGTCAGTATAGAAATGATTGGTCAAAGTGGAAAGAAGTCATACAAGTGAAGTTAAATTCCTTAGAGAAACGAAGAGTGTTTGGACCTGTAGTCTGAATACGTGAAAATGTGATCCTATAGGATACAAATAGATTTTTGTAAGGAAGATAAATGAAAATAATGAAATTACAAGACTAAAAGCTCGACTTGTCGCTCATGATTTCTCTCAAAGACTATGAATTGATTATGAGGAAATATATTATCATTTTTAAATTCTTAATAGTCTATCCGTGTCATAAAGACTTTATATGCGCTTTATGGATGTAGTAACTGTCTATCTGTATGGTTCAATTGATAGTGACATATGCATGAAAGTCCCTGAAGAATTAATAATGTTAGAAACAAATGATACATGCCCAGAACTATGTTCTCTATTAAATTGCAAAGATTATTATATAAACTGAAATAATTCGGATGCAAGCAATATAATATTCTTAGCGAATATTTGTTACACGAGGATTATAAAAGTAACGATGTTTGCCCGTGTGTTTTCATAAAGAAAATAAATAGTGGATTTGTACTTGTTATAGTCTATCTGGATGGTTTAAATTTAATTGGAACTTGATAAGTGTGTTTTATATACTTATTTGTATGTCTAAATTAGAATATATTGATGTCGTTTTAGAATATTTACTATTTAATTTGTGTCTATTTGTTCACTTTTCAGAAAATATCACAAAAGATGAAGAATGAAGCAATTGATGAGAAAAATACACAATTTGAGAAGTTTATGACAACAACCGAGAATCATCCATGGTGCAAAAGTGAATAAATTAGAAGTTGAAGGATTAAAGAACAAATTAAACACGAGAGACCAACTTGCAAATATCCAGTGGTTGATTTGGACCACAAGAAGATAATTTGAGGATTTTTAGGAGTGAATCGGATGCAAGTAGAAGTCAAAAAAGAATAAAATATGATAAGAATATGATCATAAATTAATTCTAATCACACAAGATTCTGGACAAATTTCTAGTCGGACTTCGAGACCTAATTTTGGGACAGTAAACGTTCGAATTGGAAAAATCCTATTTCAAGAAGAATTGGATCCCTTTAAGTTATCTTTCTAAGGAACTTTGAATCACCTCAATCGTATAATGGAATAGAGAGATATGATCTAAATACCGAATGCTATGCAGATACAAGAAAAGAGTCTTGCTCGCGAATTTGAAAAATTTCTTTCCTTTTTCAACTAGGTCTCTTCACAAACTATATAAGAAACATGTATTGCACAAAAATCAGACCTTTTCCTCATCTAAGAACATCATAATTTTGGGATTTCAACATCAAATTCTTGAGAGATTGGAGTAAAGAAAGATACGAGATTGGAAGAACACATGAAGAATTGATTCTTGGTGCAAGCTTCCCATTTTTCTTTGTTATTTTCCATGAATGTTTTTTTTTATTATTGTTTTTCGTCGTTTAAATATGTTGTGTAACTAAATTAATGTTGGGATAAACGATGTAGCCTAATTTTATTAATTTAATTCCAGATTCTGTTGTTTTAACGATTTCGTTGCATATATTGATTTATTATTGTTTTTAATGCTTGAGTTGCTTGATCACTAATTCATGATATAATGAGTTATTTTCATAATTCGAGAGGTCAGTTAATAACTTAGATCAAGGTAGTAAATCTGGTAATTGGATAAGTAATAGAGATATACTCATTTTATTATTGCAGTCGTTATGAGAATTTTGTATTTCATGCACTTAGTTAAGGATAATTCAGACCCGTTGTAGAGATAAATGGTTGACTTAATTAGGTAGAGTTGATTTAAACTCGAGAGAGGAATTTCATATGCATAAGTGAATTCGACTGAATACATTATTAGGAAATAAAATTGGAATTGGAGTTAATTTAGTTGGTTAGGTGAAATTGGGATTCCCAACTACTTTACAACCATTTTTTAAAATGAAAACAATTTCTCAATTTAATTCTTTAGTTTATTTTATTATTTTTAGATTTCAAACATCAAACTCATTTGTATGTTCAAATAGAGTTTAGAACTAACATATTTCGATAATTAATAACAGTCCTTGTGGGACGAAAAATCCTGACTCTTATGTCAATTTTATTACTTCTCACGACCCGTACACTTATGGGGATATTTCGCATCGCGAAATATTAGTGAACAGAACTCTTGAAGAGATCAATGAAAATGTAGATGATTTAAAAAATGAATTTGAGATGAAATATTTAGGAAAAATCAAATTTTGTCTTGGGTTGCATATTGAATATTTCCTAGAAAGATTATTTGTTCATCAATTTTCTTATATAAAAAAACTCTTAAATTGCTTTTATTTGGATAAGGTACATCTATTGGCATCCCTTATAGTTGTTCAATTATTTGCTATGAAAATATATCCATTTCGTCCACTTAAAGATGGATAAAATGTTATTGGTCTTGAAGTACCATACCTTAGTGCAATTAGAACATTAACATATCTTGCATATTGCACTTGACTCGACATAGTTCTTTCCGTAAATCTCCTTACAGTATATAGCTCTACACCAATTCAAAGACATTGAAATGGTGTCAAACACATTTTTCGATACCTAAATAGTATTATTGATATGAGAATATTTTATTCTAAAAAATGGGACCTTCTTCAGTTGGATATGCAAATGCATGTTATCTCTATAGCCTAAATAAAGCTAAATCGCAAACAACACATGTGTTTACATGTGATGGAACAACTATACCGCTGAGATCCATGAAGCAAACGTTGACATCAACTTCTTCAGGTCATTTGAAAATTGCTGTAATCTACAAGGCAAGTCGAGAATTTTCATGGTCTAGGAGCATGACCCCCATCGTATCCAAGCATCACACGAATTAACTTCAAAGAGATAGTCCAACATATTGTATGAAGATAATGCTGCTTGTATTACACATCTCAAATGAAGCTCAAAAACTCTTCTATATGAATGAGCTTTAGAAGACCGCTGATATCGATGCTCAACAAATACACTCAACCAACAATTTAACTTATTTATTCACAAAAGCACTACTAACATGTATTCAAGAAATTGGTTCAAAAGATTGAGATGCGTCGTCTCAATGATTTACAATGATCAACACTAGGGGGGTGTCATTGTACTATCTTTCCTTAATCTAGGTTTTGTTCCATTGGGTTTCCTTGTCAAGGTTATAATAAGGCAACATTTATTTTAATACTCCAAAATAACAGTACTATTTTTTCTTCGTTTAATATTTTTGTCCCATTTAATTTTTATCAAATAAAATTTTAACGATACATATATTTTGTAATGTGTTATTGATATGATCTGGACCAAGCATCGAAGGGCGAATTCGAGTCATCGGCAATATGACAGTGATCTATGAACAAAACATAACAAGTTTCATGTTGGAGTCGAGCCGAGAAGGCGAATGGATCAAGCCGAATCAAGGAATTGAAGTTCAGAAAAAGGGGCAGAAGTCATCTTATGGCCGTAAGAGTGGAAGTTACGGCCGTAACACAGCTATCGCAAATTTTGAGCAGAACCTTACTTACGGCCGTAAGTCCTGTCGTCACGGCCGTAAGTCTTAAGCAGAAGGTCATTTACGACCGTAAATTAGTTCTTCATGGCCGTAACTCTGATTTTCCGGATTTTCGCGTATTTTGATTATTTTTCCGTTTTTAATTATTTATTTCTATAATTTGTGCCCATTAGTGGCTAGCCCTAGTTTTAGGTCGTTTTTCCCTATATTATTGACAATTTTCATTATTGTAAAAACAGTTTGAGTTATTGATAAAAATTGAGAGAGGATTCTCTTATTAAAGGTTGAGTTATTCCCTTTTCTTGAACTTATCAAAGATCCGATCTTTGTGGTGTTCACCAAATGAACTTATCAAGGAATTGACAACCCTTGTAGCGTTCACCAACCTTGGTTCTTCAATCTGCATCGTCATTAATTGCGTCGTGATTGTCGGGTCAAGGTTTTATCGTCGATCTATCTTTAATTTCGTTATTTATTTCCTAGTGTTCTTGTTTATTTTCGTGTTTAATCCGTCTTAGATCTTTCCTAGATTTTAATTGTGTTATTTCAGTGTGTTTGTCGAGATTCCTCGATTGAGATCGCGTCATCTGGTATCAGAGCTTGGATCTATTTCAGATTCTTGCATTTTTCTTGATTTTCTTGTTCTTCGTGCCAGTAAATTATTTTTAGCTTTTGATCCATAAAAATCCTACAAAAAAATTCAAAAGTATTTTTCTTCTTCGTTTTTCATCCAAATTCAGTTCCGTTTTTTCTGCCATACTCGTAGTCCAATTCTCTGGCAGATTACAAAAAAATCGAAAATTCACAAATATTCTACAAATATTCCGAATTTTCTCAATTTCCAAATTTCCTTGTTCTTGTTCGTGTCTTACCCTTTTCCAACCCTTGATTGAGTTCTTGAATTGTTTCTTGATTAGTTCTTGAGTGAAATTTGAAGGGATAGAAGAGTGAAACACGAGTGAAAATACACGTGAGGAGAAATTTATTTTTGATATTAAAAATGTCTTATAGAGAGGGTTCCACATCTTCATCTTTTGTTGGAGACAGAAAACAGCTTAGGGGTGTGAATAGAAAGAATGAACATGGCAATGATGATATTACAGCAATGAGGGCACAATTTGAGAGGTTTATGGCTCAGATGGAGAATCGAGGTGCAGAACGTGAACAAAGACCTCGGGATCAATCTCATGTTGGTTCTCAGGTTAGGAGAGGTAATAGGCGTGAAGTTGGTATGGATGATGAGGATATGGGCAGTGAAAGTGGAAGTATATCTTTGGTGGGAAGTATGTGAAGGAGGGATAGAGGAGATAGGTATGAGAGGAGGCATGATAGGGAGCGTCGTGATGCTAGGAGGCATCGTGGGGGGTAGAGATGCTATTGATGACGACCTTGGGAAAATTAAAGTGAAAATACCATCGTTCCAGGGTAGGAGTGATCCGGAGGCGTACCTGAATTGGGAGACAAAGGTCGAACGGATTTTTGATTGTAATAATTATTCGGAAAAGAAGAAGGTGAAATTAGCTGTGATTGAATTCACAGATTATGCAAATATTTGGTGGGATCAGCTAGTGACGGGTAGGAGGAGGAACCTTGAGGAATCGGTGGAGACTTGAGGTGAATTAAAGACCATAATGAGGAAGCGGTTTGTGTCAACTCATTATTATAGAGATATTTACCAGAGGCTCTAGGGTATGACTTAGGGGTCCAGAAGTTTAGAGGATTATCATAAGGATATGGAGGTGGCGATGATTTGGGCTAATGTGGTGGAGGATCGGGAAGCTATGATGGCTAGGTTTGTGAGTGGGCTGAATAGAGATATTGCCAATGTCATTGAGTTGCAACATTATGTGGAGCTACAGGATATGGTGTATATGGCCATGAAGGTGGAAAGGAAACTAAGGAAAAAGGGGGCAGCAAGACACTCACCATCTTATCCTACATCACAACCGAAGCAGGAACACAATGATGAACATAACCCGAAAGGGAAGGAGGAACCTACAACGAAAGGTAAAAATATTTCTGATTCTCAAACTACTCGGGATAGAAATATTAAGTGTTTTAAGTGCTTGGGTTCGGGTCATATAGCATCCCAGTGTCCAAATAGGAGGCTGATGATCTTGCGTGATAATGGTGAAATTAGTTTCGAGGATGAATTTAAGGGAATGCCTAAGTTAGTGGATGTTGGAGCTAGTAGTAGTGATGAGGAAGGGTTGACTTATGCTGTTAAATATTCACTTGTTAATCGGCGTGTCCTTAGTACTAGGGTCAGGGTGGATGAAATTGGTGAGCAAAGGGATAATCTCTTTCATACTAGATGCTTAGTGGGTAAAAAGGTTTGTGGTATGGTGATTGACGGGGGAGTTGTACTAATGTGGTTAGTACAATGTTGGTTGAAAAATTGGGCTTGAGCTTGATGAAACATCCAAACCCTTATAAATTGCAATGGCTGACCGAGTCGGGAGAAATTAAGGTAAATAAGCAGGCTAGGGTCAATTTTTCCATCGGGGGTTATAAGGATGAGGTGGTTTGTGACGTGGTGCCTATGGATGTTGGCCATATTTTGTTGGGGAGGCCATGGCAACATGATAGGAGGGTAGTGCACGATGAGTTTAAGAATCAATATTCATTTGTGAAGGGTGGGAAGAAAATTACCCTTGTTCCGTTATCTCTGAAAGAGGCTCAAGAGGATCAGTTAAAAACCAAATGTGAGTTTGAAAAAAGAAATAAGAGTGTTGAGGCCACGACCTCAGAAAAAGGTATAAGACTGCTTTTTATTTTACGTACAATTTTAAATTTCACGTAATATTCATGTGAATGTTATTATAAATTATAAGTTTATGATCTTTAATGTCTATAATTTAAATTCATTTGCAGTGGAAGTACTTGGACGCCGTCTCACTCAATGTGCCAATTAGAAAATTATAAGTTGTTTACTTGCAATTTATGTGATTAATTGTTTTACTGTTTAAGCTTGCTATTTTCTATTTTATTTTGTTAAATTGAAAGTTGGGGAATAGTTTGGCGGCGATTTGAGAGTAAATAGAACTTATGGACTAAAGTATGTACTTAAAGAGAAATGAGGGACCAATTTTTGAATTAACAAAAATTCATACCTAACCTTACCCCTAATTAACCTCACTCACGGTCTCTCTCTCTCTCCATCCGGTCTCTCTCTCTCTCTCTCTCTCTCTCTTTGCGACTCTCTCTCTCGCCTCTCGGCTCCGCCTCCCTTAACCCCTCCACTGGCGACTTCGACCCACCAACCACCACTCCACCGGCCATCCATCGGTAAGGCAACCTTCCCATCTCCACACACGCACGCCTTCTGTCTCACGGGTTTCACACACATCGCGCACCCATTCACCTTTTAATACAAACTTGTAGGTATATCGATAATTGATGATGTTCATGTGGAGATATTGATTTATACGTATGTATGGACTACCCATGTGAAATTTCAGATTTTTCAAATGTTGAATGTATGTATTGGTATGAAGATTTCAGATTTTCCAGGTTGGGTTTTAGTGAAATTTCGAATTTCAAACTGTTAAATTCAGATTTTGGGCAATATATAAATTAGTGTATGTATATATGGAATTGTATGTTGATATTGACGTATATATATTACCCTCGTGTATAAAGTTCAGATTTTTAAGTTTTTGTAGGTAAATTTTCAGATTTAAAACACATGAATTAGTTAGTGTAAATTAAATGTTTAGTTTCATGTTGAGTAAGAAAGGGATAAATTTCGAAATTTGGAAGAAATCATATGCATGGTTATATTAGTTTTCATATCTCTAACCTGTGAAAAAGCCAATTTTCAATTTTTGGGGAAATTGGTGTTAGCATATACACATTTCAGACTTTTCAACGGATGTGAATTTTCATATTTTGATAAAGTATAAATTTAATTTTGTTAGTTAACTATTCGTGCCTAGTTATGAGTTGAAATTTGTAAACTTTTAATTTGGAGAATTTCATGAATGGTTGGAATGGTTATTTGAGTAAGTTGTTCAGTTTTGGTTAAGTTAGATATGATTATTTGAGTTAAAATGCAAAAGGGTATGAAAGTTTTCTAACTCTCAATGAAAGTGAGTTTTGTGTTTGAAACACGACATGCTAGGTGTTTGACAAAACTTTAAACCTCATTTGGATCAATTGGAAGTTTTAACTTTGGTTAGGGGTATTGTTAGTTTAAAAAGGGTAATGATTGTGTTTTAAATTAAAAGTTTTGCCTTACTTATGAATGGAAATAATTAGGAGAATTGGTACATTGACATCGCGGGCAACCAAGACTTCTACCTGCTATTTAAATAGAGTAACTACTAAGGACGTCAGGTAAGTAAACTTCCCCTATTTTTATCAAAGTTGAATGTAAATATGAAATTAATGTGTAAATGACTATTTCCGACTTACTTACTTTGATGAATTTCATTTACTTTATGAAAGTATATGTTATTAGGAAGAATGTTCAAGCATGCACATTGTCATATTATTGCATCATTAAGCATGCATTGGCATCGAGATTGCGAAGTCAAATGTTTTAATGAAAGGAATGTGTCAAGGTGCAAATTTTTGTCAAAAGTTATGTATCCCAAATTTTTTGCCAAAGAATGGGTGTACTTCTAGGTCATGAAAGAAGTGAGTGGGAAATGAGGCGCGGGGGACCAACGTACCCGAATTAAGTCGCTTTGCGACGGAATGTTCAACCGCTTTGCGGTGAACTGTTAAACCGCTATGCGGTGGGAAAGTGAATGTTAAACCGCTTTGCGGTGGAATTGTGAATGTTAATTTGGTTCCAAATAAGAATTGCCCACTGCTCTCCGATTGACTAGAAGATACACCAAGTGAGCTCATGATGGAAATGTTAAGTGAAAGTTTTGAAATGTTAAGTGAAAGTCTGAAAGGTTTGAAAGTTCTGGAAAGTAAAGTAAATGGGGATACATATTTGAATTTTAAAGTATTTCATGTCATAAGCATGCATTACATGCATAGAGTTTACTTGCTGAGCTTTAGCTCACCCCAATCCCTCCCCAACATTTCAGGTGATGAGAGTTAGGTGATCCGAGGAGAGCACTTGGCGGCTGACTCAGACAATACTCATAATTCTAACTCTTTTAAGAATGAATGTAGGGCTCTCACATATTAATTCATTGGTTATTCTTTTAATTGATAAATTCCTTTGAATTAGTTGTCGGTTGTTAGTTAAAATAAGTTATGGCATTTCCCTGTGATGAATTTATATCATATTTCATAAGTTTAAAATTTATTACTTTAAGATGTTATTGTTGAGGAGTTTGGGAATTGATGTTGGAGTTTGATATAGAATTTTGGTTGAATGTTGAATATTGAATGAGTTTAGATTTATACTTTTAAAATGGTTATGATGTCTCTCTACAGGTTGGTTAAGTCCAACGCATAGAGGAGACTCTGCCAAAATTTCTATAAAATTTTATAATAGAAAAATGAAAAATTTAATGCTTTAAATGCTTTATTTTCGCATATAATGGGAATGGAAGTTAACACGCCTAGGTTTTAGATTTTAAACTTGCGGTGTTACAAAAGGAGAGGGTGTGAAAGTTGAAAATAAGAGAGTTGAGGCTACGACCTCAGAAAAAGGAGAGAATGATTGCAAAAAGAAATGAGAGTCCACCCCCAAATTGAGTTTATTTGCACGAAGGTTGGTGTACAAGGATTCTTGCCTTGCACTTAACCAAGCTAACAATTCCCTCCCTAGTTCTATTAAATCTGTTTTGCAGGGACATAAATCAAACCATGAACTTAAGGCAGGGAAGAAATTCATTGGCAAAAATGAGCAGCCGAAAAGTCTAAAGGATCGCACGAAGCTTAAACATGATCATCGAGCCCAGAAAAGTAGGAGGAGTTTGAAAAGCCAACCAAAAATGGATTCGAGGTCGAATCTTTTTCAAGAGAGGGAGTATGATACGATCTGGACCAGGCATCGAAGGGCGAAGTCGAGCCATCGACAATATGACAGTGATACGAGCAAAATGGAGCAAGTTTTATGTTGGAGTCGAGCTGAGAAGGCGAATGGATCAAGCCGAATCAAGGAATCGAAGTTCAGAAAAAAAAGGGGGCAGAAGTCATCTTACGGCCATAAGAGTGGAAGCTACGGCCGTAACACAGCTATCGCAAATTTTGAGCAGAACCTTACTTACGGCCGTAAGTCCTGTCATCACGGTCTTAAGTCTTAAGCAGAAGGTCATTTACGGCCGTAAATTAGTTCTTCATGGCCGTAACTCTGATTTTCCGGATTTTCGCGTATTTTGATTATTTTTCAGTTTTTAATTATTTATTTCTATAATTTGGACCCATTAGCGGCTAGCCCTAGTTTTAGGTCGTTTTTCCCTATATTATTGACAATTTTCATTATTGTAAAAACAGTTTGAGTTATTGATTAAAATTGAGAGAGGACTCTCTTGTTAAAGGTTGAGTTATTCCCTTTTCTCGAACTTATCAAAGATTCGATCTTTGTGGCGTTCACCCAACGATCTTATCAAGGAATTGACAACCCTTGTGACGTTCATCAATCTTCGTTCTTCAATCCGCATCCTCATTAATTGCATCGTGATTGTCGGGTCAAGGTTTTATCGTCGATCTATCTTTAATTCCGTTATTTATTTCCTAGTCTTCTTGTTTATTTTCGTGTTTAATCTGTCTTAGATCTTTCCTAAGTTTTAATTGTGTTATTTCCGCATGTTTGTCGAGACTCCCCGATTGGGATCGCGTCAGTTATTTAAGGGAGAGTGTTGTAATATTATATGTTTTAGTGAATGACATTTTTACTCATGCAGTCCTAGATATTACCTTTTGTATCCCTAATTCTTCCCTATATATATATGGAGATGTGGTTCTTAATAACACACAAGTTTATGCACTTCTTTATTCTCCTCTATTTTGTTCCTCTAGTTCATAACACAAAAAGAATTAAAAATCAATTTATAAAACCAATAGGTTGAGGATGAATAGTGCCATATTTTATTCGTAAGTAGATTTTTCAAGGCCGACGCTGTTGATTGCCTTTGGCTCTAATCTATACTAATGTGCTTGACCTAAATTACATTCAAATTGGAGAAGTCCATTCACGCACATTTGGTGTTTGAGGGCCAATAAACGTCAGTTTACTCTTCATACTGAAGTGGACTCTTAATGTAAAATTCTGTTATGTTAAATCCTAGTTCATACTTTAATGGGTTTACAGTAAACTTTAATGCTTTAGAATCTGGTGTCTACTTGATTCACACGTAATTAACGACATAAAGTGATACTTACCTGGATCCATGAAGTTCATTTGTTGTAGAGAACCAAACGCCGAATAGAATGATTTTCTTCCCCTTACTTCCCCTTACAGTTTCTTTGATGGTTAGAAGACCTCGTTTTTTTGTGTGTTTTCCTTACAAAAGTGCATACCTAATAAGCAGGGGAAGAAGGAGTAGTTATAGGGAATGGTTATATTCTTATTTCAAATTCCCATTTGGTATCAACCTCTTTTCCACCCTTCAACCATCATAAGTGGGCCACATATGGTTAATATCTTATCATTAAATATATTAATATACAAAAACAGGGATTTAATATTTAAATGTTACAAACCTTATGGTTATATAGGACACAATGATATTGAAATTAAATTATTCCAACAATCTCTCACTTGACCCTTGTAAAAACTTTATGGTTTAATAATTGTAAGCGCACTCTAAACATCAAATTCACTTATATTAATAAACTTAGTTGAATTAGAATTGATCGGATCATGGCAGCCACACTTCATTCATTGACATGATTCCTTCCACATATCACAAAACATCTTCAATTCAACATTATCCTTAATTGAGGAAAACTATAAGCCTCAACATAACCTATCATCACACATCAACTCTTGCACAAGAATACTAAATTAACAAGAAGTTAAACAAACATAGCGATAAGCGAGTTTATAGTGTCATAATAAATATAATAAGCATAACAACCAATACCTAAATCACTGTCAATATAGCAAGACTTTATCTATAATGCCTATTCGTTCAACAGAACCAGAAAATGTTTTGGGCAGTGACACTTTTGTTAGCGGATCTGCTACCATAAGATTAGTGCTGACATGCTCGAAAGGCACTCTCCGCTTCTTCACTTCTTCCTTAACCAACAAGTACTTCAATTTCATGTGTTTAGCACCCTTAGAATACTTATCATTATTTGAGAAGAAGACAGTTGCGGAATTGTCATAGTAAATTCTTAGCGGCCTGGATATACTATTGACAATTTCAAGTCACGAGGTAAAGTTTTGCAACCACAATTCGTGAACAGTGGCCTCAAATCATGCCCTGAACTCAAATTCCATTGTGGAAGCAGCAATGACGGACTATTTTCCACTCTTCTATGATAATGCTCCTCCAGCTTAAAGGAACAAATATCCGACCGTTGATTTCCTAGTATCCAAGCATCTGACATAATCTGAATCTAAATAACTGATAACTTTGAAATGATCGGACCTCCTGTATGTAAGCATGTGCTCTTTGGTGTCTTGCAAATACCTTAGAACTTTCTTTGCAGCCTTCTAGTGGTCCATACCGGGATTGCTTTGGTATCGACCTAATGTACCAATAGTAAAGCTGATGTCAGGCCTATTACAAGTCTATGCATACATCAAGCTCTGAACCATAGATACACAGGGGAATATTTTCCATTCCAATTCATTTTTGGGACATTGCATTTGACTAAATTTGTCCCCCTTTTGAATTGGAACTATCCACGCAGAGCATTTATCCATTATAAATCTCTCCATAACCTTATTGATATAACATTTTTATGACAATCCTAACAGTCCTCGTAATCTATCCTGAAATACTTCTATTCCAATCACATAGGACGCATCAACCATATATTTCATTTCGAAGTTCTTAGAGAGAAACTTCTTCACATCATGAAACATGCCCATTTAATTCATAGCAAGTAGAATATCATCAACATACATAACTAAAATGACAAATATACTCCTACTGAACTTCATATAGATACACCGATCAAGATTATTCTCTACAAAACCATAAGATGTAATGGTATTGTTAAACTTTAGATACCATTGTTGGGATGCTTGTTTTAGTCCATTTTTGGAATTGCTACATTTTATGGTTTGTTTAAATGAGACCACTTCCTCATCGATGCTCAAGCCACATTCGTCCTCAAAATAGTACACCATGTAGTCATTAGAAATAGTACGTCTTCTTTCCCTTACGGACCGTCTTCAAGCTATTTCCTATTGTGGTTCATTAACCTCTTATTCAATAGTGAATGGTTCATTTACTACATTCTCATTATGCGGGTTTGGAACATTGACTAGTTGTTCCAGCATGTTGCTTAATGGTGACGCAAAAACACGAACAACAACTTTAAAAGAAATATCAGGTGAATGTACTTCAACTTGAATTTCTTGAACATCCACCTTTCGTGGTTCCCCATTTAACAATCCATTTAATGTGGTTATGACAGTAAAACCTATACCCTTTCGATTTTTCAGGATAGCTAATAAAGTAACCAATTATTGTCATTGGATTGAGTTTCTTTTCATGTGGATTATGCATTCTTACATCTAACGGGCAACCCCAAGTATGAAGATGCCTCAAACTGGGTTTCCTACTCGTCCATAGCTCATAAGTTGTCTTATGAACTTACTGGAAACCCAATTAAGTAGATAACTACAGTCTTTATTGCATGCATCAACAACGAAAGCGGTAGGAGCAATTACTTAACATGCTCCTAACCATATCCATTAGTGTACGATTCTACCTCTCAGCTACACCATTTTGTTGGGGGTATTTCAGGCATTTTATATTATGGAAAAATTCCTCGACTCTCTAGGAACTTTGCAAATGGACATTGACATTGTCCACTTTCATTAAACTTACCATACTACTCACCACCTTGATCTAACCTCACTACCTTTACTTTCATAACTAAATGCTTTTCTACGTCATTGATGAAAACCTCAAGGAAGTCCACGGATTGACACTCGTTATGCAGTAGATAACTAAAACCGTAACGCGAAAAATTACCTATAAGGTGATAAAGTATTTTTTATCGCCCCAAGAAGGAGTGTCAAAAGGTCCACAGATATCGGTGTGAATAAGCTCAAGAAATTGAGTGCTTCTTGTGGGTGCATTCTTTAATGTATGTTTGGTTTGCTTTCATTTATTGATGTTGATTGCTTAGCACAAAAAGTTCTCAAATTTAGTGGAAAAGATGGTTTGAGAGTTGCAAACAGTAAGCGTCACAAAGCGGATGATCATGGATATAAACATTTCTATGAAGGTCACCAAGTGGAGAACATGATGAAATTGGGCCAAGGGAATCCAATTGATCTCGGTTGAAGAAAGAAAAAAATAAGTCTAGCCAAAGACATAAAAGAAAGGTGCTTCCGGGAGGCAACCCGAATTTTTGTTTAGTTTTTTTTTTTTTTTTTAAACCACAAGTGTGGCTTATTTTATATCATAAAATGCGAAAAACAAATAAAAGGAGGGGGGTAAACACCTGACCTCCAGCAAAAGTAAAGTACTACAATGAAAAAAGCAAGTAAATACAATGAAGAATAAATGTGATCATGGGCATTCCCGGGGGTGGACCCTCATGTGTGGTGTCATGGACCTGGTCATACGTCTGGTCTGGTACGTGTCCGGATCATAGTAATCCGAGTAAAGCTCTGTGTACTCTGGGTCACTACCTGTAGAAGGATGACGTCCAGGTCGTGGAGCGTCTTTGGTGGCAAGAGGATCACGCACCCATGGACCATGGATAGGATGGAATGCAGGTGCCTCTGATCTCAAGATAGGGCCCATGTTTGATGTGGCTGTTCCAGTGAATGAGGGGACCTGTGGTGGAGGTGCTCCAGATGTAGATGGAGTAGCTGATGGTAAGTCTGCCTCAGTATAATGCATGCAATCTCCTAAACCCATCCCATCAATGTCTCCCTGGATCTGAGCCTTCATCTTATCCTGTCTCAGGGTAGGAGCAGGAGTGGATGGAGGTGTGGAAGTCTGAGTACAAGAGGGCTTGGCAGATGGGGGCTCTCCAAAAAGCTTAAGTACCAGGTCTTCAATGGAAAATCTCAAGGAGGATGTGATCTTCATGCGGTGTTTTTCCTTGAAGTGATCTAACAGAAGTTGCTTTGCCTTAGAGTGCTCTGAACCTAACTCTGTGAGAAGACCCTGAGCGAGAACCTGTGTAGCTGTACCTGCTGACCCAGGAGATGATTGTGCGGTCTCTACAGATGGTGGGGAGCTGATGTGTGTAGCTGTGGGTAGTGCCTCAATAACGGGTGCATGAATAGAAGGGATGGGAGGTACCTCAATAGGAGCCTGTGTAGCCTCTGTCTGAACCTCTGTAATGATCTCAGTAGTAGGAGCGGGTAACTGAGGAGAGGAAGGGCGAGCCTCTGTGGGAGGCTCAATAACTGGAGGAGGCTGTGTTGTGATCTCAAGTGGAGCCTCTAGGATCACCTCTGAAGGTGTGGATGCTGTCTCTATCACCTGTGGAACCAACTGGGTGACTGGAGGCGCAGGTGTGGAAGTAGTGGGGAAGGAAGAGGAGGCTGCTGAGGCTGGAACCCATCTCTTCTTCTGGATGGGAGGTGGTACTGCTGGCGCAGAAGTAGGTGGTGGTGCTGGTGGTGTAGGCTGAGCAGGTGCAGGTGCTGGTGGTTTCCTAATCTGACACTGAACATCTGAATGCCCCATGTTTCTACACCTGAGACAAAATTCTGGCTTCCTATCATAGACAACGGGCTTCCAGTAACCTGGAACTTTCTGTCTCTGTATCCAAATGCGGTCAGGAAGCTCATACTCTAAATCAACCTCAACATAAACCCGAGCTTCACTAGGCCTACGTAGGTCAGTAGTTGCCTCATCAATACAAAGTGGGACCCCAATGGTCCTAGCAAGGGCAAACAAGGGCCCTTTAGCTCTAAAGTGGATCGGCAACAAAGGAAAGGACACCCAAATGGGAACAATAGGGGTCTCATGCTCTGGACTAAATCCTGATGTCCACTTACTGACCCGCATAAGAAATCCCTCAATATGCCAAGATGGCTTCATGAATAGCCGTACATAATCATCCTCATGTGTAAGGTGTAGCAGAATGTGGCGTGCATCAATAAGTCCAATGCTAAAATCACCTTGAAATCCAAATTTCTGAAAACTTTCACGTACCTTAGAGATAGGTGGCTTTCTGTGTATGAATCTCCCAACAAGTGTGAACTTGTATGGCTCAGCTAGAATATTTTCATCCTCCTCAGTAAAAGCAATTGCAGGTTCATTCAAATGTAGAAATGGTTCCTTAATAGCGAACCTGTGCAGTGTAGAGTCTGGTGGAGCCTGTGTGACTGATGCAAAGGATTTGTTTTGACTCCTAGCAACCTGAGTAATGGTGGGACGAGCATTCAATGTAGCTGCATACGACAATTTTGGAAGAGCCGGGGCAGTTTTCGGAGCAGGTACGGCAGAAACAGCTGCAGCAGCAACTTTCGATCGACCATGGTTCGGTCGACCGAAAGAGGCAGACCGATCGACCGGAAGTGGAGGATTAGGATTGGTGGGGATTGTTGTAGATGTTATTCCACCAACATGAGTGACATTTTCCGGCAGAATAGGCGGTGGTTCGGGTGGTTTGAATGGTGGTGCCTCCATGGGGAAAAAAATCCCCCCCCTTTTTTTTTTTCTCCCAAAGCTTGTAATTTGGTGTTAATGCATCATTACGATGGTCTGCTATTGCAGGAATTAAAACAGTTTCAGCCAATTTACCAGAGGGGACTTTTCAATGTCCGTATAATCGAGAGTTGATTTTGCAAAATGGACTTCGAAAATGGGACGAGCAGGTCGAGCTGAAGATTCTGTCCGGAAACGCTCGCCGGACCTCCGCCGCCGCAGCCAGAAACCGCCCCTTTCGCCGGAGACCGAAAAATGCCAAAAAACACAGGAAGCTTCTCCTCCTCGTCACGAACCCAACGGTGGTGACCGTTTCACGATTGGAGCTCCCGTTAGGCCGGAATCGCGATTTTTCAGTCCGCCAGCATTTTCTTCTCCGGTGAATAACTTTTGTTTCAACCGTCGGATCGCCCCAAATTTTTAGGTGGGTCTTCTCCTTGAAGAGCTTGTTCTGATGGAGGTGGCCGATCGTAGATCGGAGTTCTGGATCGACCGGAATGTCATAAAAAAAAAAAAGCAAACCTACCTCCGCCTCTCTCTTCACCTTCACGCAAACCACCGGAGCCAAGACCACCATCTTCTCTTCTCTTTCTCCTCACCTCTGTCTCTCTTGTTCCATAACACACCACCACCTCAGCCTCACTCAGTTGCCGCTGAGTTCCTGTTATTCCACCGTCTCCCTCTTTCCATCGTCCTCCTCGTCGCAAACCACTACACCCGATTTCGTGGGAATGTGAAAATCTGGAATCTCACCAATTGCAATATGCGGGTCACTTTGACTGGGCAATCAACGAATTTGACACTTGTACGAGTTGTGGGAAAGACTATGATTTTGCTGTGGGATTTGTCATCAGGCCAATACCATGATTTGGGACTTGTAGAGTAAGAGTTTTGTCATGGATCTCAAGTAAATGGACTAACAAGGAATGCCATTAAGGAAGTTTGTTTTCTCCCCCGCCTTCACAGCGACATCTCCCCGTTCAATATGCTTAGTTTTTGAAATTTGATTCATTTTAGTCGCACCTCAATTTCTATTATAATCCATGTTTGCTCTATTTTTTTCAAAGAAATTTGTTGAAAATTCTCTTCTTAATTCTAGATTTTGCCGATGCTTATCCATTTATGATTTGAATTATTGAGATGAATTGAGGTACAATGGGGAATGACATGAGTAGTTGAATTTTTGTTTACTGCACTGGATTGATTGCTCTTGATGGTGTTTACTGCACTGGATTGATTGCTCTTGATGGTAATTGAATGAAGGGTGTGTGGGATTTGATGCACATTAACCCCATTTTGTGAGCTTTTGAGCCTCTTGAGCACTTACATATAACATTACACCATGCTCTATTCCTTTGATTGTGTGATTGTCATGTGTAGTTGATTTCTTCTAGAACTTGCTTTGTTATAAATGTTGAGATGCCTCTTGGTAATTGGATGCACTAAATAAGTAAGGGCACTTAGGTGAAGCCAAATTTAGCCTTCTTATAATGCCTACCTTGAAATATACCCCATAGAAAACCACTTTTGAGCTATAGCCTTTTTGTTGAAAATTAACCACAATACAAGCCAATAGAAATCCTATTCTTTGCTAATCTTCCATTCTTTTGAACCTTGCATTGAAGGAATATATAGGCTTATTCACATGGGTTTCAATTTATTTTGGTTGAGATTGAAAGATATTGAGAATCAAACACCTATGACGTAAGTCTCCTCTTTCTTTTGAGAAGTGGTAATGTGAGAGAAATGTTGATGATAAAGTGGTTGAGTTGCAATCTATGATGTTCTTTTATTTGAAAAACAAAAAAGAAAAAAAAATTCCTGCAACCTAATAGAGTCAAACCAAAGTTGATATGATGTAACACCACCTCGATTAACCTAATTCCACTCTTTTGAGCATTAACCCTTGGCCACTAGATTTTGAGTTCGAAATCAGGACCAAGCAATGACCTATATTTCATAAATGGATGGGAGCAACACATATAAACCGTAATTCGTGAGCTTTTGAGCCTATGAGCTGCTTTTACTCTTTATATTAAGCTCTTATTTCTTTGATGTGTGTCCTGCATGATTAGTTTGTTCTTGGATGTCCTCTCTTGTGCATGCCGTTGTAGCTTGATGTGTTCCGGACCCTCGACAATCGGAGTCATTGCAGGCTTGACAGAAAAATTCAAATAATTCAAGCCAAAACGGAGTTAATTGCAAATTGGAGCAAAAACGGGAGCAAAAAGGACCAGTTTGATCCTTACGGCCGTAACGCCCAGAAGGTCACGACCGTAATCAAGTTACTGGTTAAGAAACGAGATTTCAATCTTACACTTACGGTCGTAAACAAACTGTTACGGCCGTAACATTCACAGGAAGGAAATCTTACGGCCGTAATAATCTCAATCACGGCCGTAACATGCAATATTAATTTCCAGGATTTTTCATTTTTTGCAGATTTTTAATTCTTTTTCTTTTATTTAGTTATTTTAGTATTTTACTTTAATTAGAATTCTATTTTGAGCCAGTTAGGGTTGATAGGTTTTTGTTTGCTTATTTAAACGCTTTTTCCATTCATTGTAAAGGAAGACTTTGATTATTGAATAAAAAGAGATTGAATGTTTTTTAATTGTTTAATGTGTGGATTCACATTACAAACCCGAACTTATCAAGATTGATTATCTTGTGGCGTTCATCTAGAACTTATCAAATATTCGCGAGAGTATTTGTGGCCGTCAAAACCAGAAACTCATCAGGGAGATTGGGCAAATCCTTGTGGCATTTTGAAAGTCGTGGTTCTTTATTCCACATCTTCGAGCCATCGCATCTTGAACATCGGTTCATGATTCATCCGTCCAACCACAACCTGAGTTTGGAACTTTCCGACGTTTAATTCCGCTCATCTTGAATCGTATCATAGCTTCTTGACTCAAGTGCAAAATATAGTAGAGGCATTAGGTTAAACCCAATTTGACCTTCTAAAAGGGCCTACCATAATACATATACCAATAGAAGCCCCTTTGAGCCTTAGCCTATCTTTGAAATTTTGGTGCCACGCTACAAGCCACGGATACCCATTCTTTCATGCTACCTCTATCTTTAACTCACAAGAGAGGAATTTCACAAGCTTGTATTGGTTGAGAAGTATGAGATGAAATAAGCTTAAAAAAGATGGGCGATTTCACTTTGTACTAATCAAGGATTAGGTGGTAATGGGGTCAAAAAGAAAAAGTTGCAGTGAACTCATTTGAAAAAAAAAAAATTGTTCAAGGTACCGGATCAAGAAAATTCTCCGATGAAGAGAATAAACGCTCAAGTACATAACAAGAATCAAGTGCTGAATCGATTGGATAGTAGGAAATAGTGGAAAATCAGATTGAAAGGTGGAGGAAGAGATGATCGTGTTGAACCAAATCGGCTTGTGAACTCTCCTCTCAACTTATCCTAAATATTTTCCTTTAATCTTATTTGACCCAAAGCCCCATTACAACCAAGTAAAGACTTTTACTTTGCACTTGTGTTATTGTTGGCTCCGGTCATGACATCTGAGCAGTCTGTGGCAGTGAGTTCAGTGAAAATTCTCACCCTTATACACTTTGTGCGAAGAGAGAAATACATAGTGAGGGTGTTAACTCCCATTATATATACTTATGAGTGGTTTGAATTGCTTGGTCGATATTCCGTGCCTTCGAGTTGATCAGAACTAACACCCATGTAGTAATTCATTGATAGATGTTAAGAGCATACTCACGAGAGGTGAAATGATATGAACCACACTGGGTTATGAAGTGATTTGATTGAAGTACGTGAAGTCTAAGTGAGCTATTGTGAAGAAGTTTGTATAATTCATTCGATGAAAATAGCTAAAAATATATCCTTTTTATCCCCACCTTACCCAAGCCCCATTATAACCAGTGTTAAGACCTTTACTTTGCATTTAAAACCATTGGTTGCTCTGATATGATATATTAGCAAGTCTATGGCAAGAATTTTTTATGCTTTGACTTTAGAGTACATATATACTTTACACCTTAAACACTTTGAGGGTATTGTGTGAACCTAATGTGAGGTGTTAAATTCCACTGCATGTGGATTTCAAAAAAATTGTTGAAGTGATTAGTCTTGTGTTGGTAGATGTGGATTTATTCTATTTTTACTTATTTCTTGCTTGTGTTAAGATTTAAATCTGTAAGGCATGATGGTTTGGATTGTGGATAGATAGGTGGAGGTATATAAATGAATGATGATGAGAACCAATTCATTAACTTGATCTAGTTTATGCTTGAGGACAAGCATTGTTTAAGTGTGAGGGTGGTGTAGGCACACCTACAATTTTTAATCTTGAACAATTGAACTCACAAAACAACGCGGATTTCCACTCTTGAAGAAAACACACCAATTTCATTCAAAGTCGAAAATCCCTAGTAACAGGAATAAGACAGTCTTAAATATAGAAACCAAACGGGCCCTAAAACCATAAACAGGCCAGACTTACGATAATAAGATTCAATATCACAAATTGAAAGGAAGAAATTGAAATATCAAACGTTGCACAATCAGAGAAGGACTTTGCATAAGGTGTGGGCACGCCTTATTTTTTCATGAAGACTTGACTTATATGAGCGATTTTTGGATGGGGAAAATATTACTATTGGACCCACAAATATTTTCTAAGGGGATTTGAATATTTAGAGAGATTATTTATGTAATTAATAGATTTTTTATTATTTTAGGGAATAATTAGATTTTAATTAAAGGAAGGAAACTAGATCATTCCTTATCTCTAGGAATCTTTCCATACAAGGATTCTCTATCCTTTTTTCTTGTGGGGGATGTTAGGTTTTCGAGGATTCTCTTTTCTTTTATTTTTCTTTCTTCCTTCTTAATTTTTATGGATAGCTAAATTTATTATTCCAATTCAAGGATAATCAAAGTTTTGATTCTTCAAGAATTGTGAGATCTAATTAATTTCATTGTTCTTTTATCTCTTTTCTATTTATATATATTTTGTGTGTATTTGAAGTTGTTTTGATTAATTAATAAAAAGTGCACATTGTTTTAATTGTCAAAATGATACTTAACCAATTAGGAATCTAAATCCGTAATTGTTTAGGTTTTCTAATACAAGTGGCAAATAACATAGTTGATTATAGATTGATTTTTGACTCATGTTATGAAGATATATAACCTAGCTCAAATGAATCACACGTGTAAATTTGTTGGTTACAATTGGTCATCTCTCTAGAGATTAATGCTATTTGTAAATTAAATCCTAAGATCGTATCTAAGGTAGTTTATTGATTAGGGAAATAATCAACAAGCGTCTCTTGATTATCGAGATAGTAATGAGAGATAGGTTGTTAGATCGTATCAATGATCATAACCAATTTGGAAAATGAGTAAAAGATTTTATATTTGCATCCATGATCAATACTGAGATTATACCTTGGGCTAAATATTTATTTAATTTAATATTTTCATCACTTTAATTTTGCACTTGTTTATTTATAAATTGATTTCACATTCCAAATTCAAAACCCCCCTTGTTTTTAATTTATTGTTTTAATTTTCTGGAAGAATTAAGTCTAACAAATCCCCGTGGATTCGACTTTGCTCACCACTATCACAATTTATTTTTTAGAGCAAGTTATTATTATTTGTTGGATTCGACACCCATCATAAAGGATCCGCTCCCTTTTTGAGCAACTGCAATCTCACATGTCGGTCTTTGAGCCTTTCGTTACATGATATAGACCAGTTTTTCCAGTCTATTTGTTGTCAAACGATCCCTTCTCTATGTATGCACTTGATCGAACGTACTCCAATTGCATTCGGATGCAAAAGATGAACAAGTGAGACTTAAAACTCTAATTACAAAATGACTAAGTTCTGGAGTACCAATTCCAAATTGCGTCCACCAAGCAACTAATGCAAAAACAAGTTAGAGTTAGTGACTAAGTGTGTAGATAGATATACATTATCATTTGTTCACATGATTAAGCTTATAATACGTACCTGGGGACCATTTGTTGAATGAAGATTTTGTTTGATCAAAACTAGAGAATTTCTTTTTCCCCACAAATTCATTAATTTTGGAGATCCGCAACATCCGTTTCTTTTACATCAGGAATAAGTCTAGCCATGCAATTTTAAAATCCCGTCATGACTTTAGAATTCCTAGAAAAATTCTCTGCATACTGACAAAGTGGATTCAAATAATAGTAGCAGCATTTAGATCTCTATGCAACCGAAACTCCCACTTCTCATCAATGATATCTCAAATCTCCTTATAGGAGGTGATAAGATTCGATGCGCGGAAGAAACGCCGAAAAGTTCCGAACTCAGGTTGTGGTTGGACGGATGAATCATGACCTGATATTCACGACGCGATGGCTCGACGATGCGGAATAAAGAACCACAACTTTCGAAACGCCACAAGGAATTGTCCAATTTCTCTGATAAGTTTCTGGTTTTGAACGCCACAAACATTCTAGCGAATATTTGATAAGTTCGATTGAACGCCACAAGATTGGATCTTGATAAGTTCGAAAGAAAATATAGGAATCCACCTATAACTTTTATTGAATCCTCAATAAAACTGTTTTAATCAAATCAAATATGAATTACAATGAATGGGGAAAAGCGTATAAATAAGCAAAATAAAACCCTAGTCGCTAATTTACTCAAAATAGAATTCTAATTAGACTAAAATTCTAAAATAGGCAAACAAATAATTAAAAAACGAGAAAAATAATCAAATTCCCCGAAAACCCGGAAAATTAGATTTACGGCCGTGATGAACTCATTTACAGCCGTAAATGACTTTATGTTCAAGACTTACGGCAGTGACCATATTCTTTACGGCCGTAATGAAGGTTCTGCTCAAATTTGCGATTATTGTGTTACAATCGTAATTCCAAATGTTACGGCCGTAAAAGGCCTGCTGCTTAATTTTCTGGTTCTTTTCGACACGGTTTGATCTTCAAAGCTCGTCGAACCTGTTGAATTCTTGATTTGGCTTGAATATTTAAATTTTCGCATCAAGCCTGATATGACTCCGATTGTCGAGGGTTTGGAACACATCATACCCTCCTTCTTTAGGATGATTCGTCCCGAATCATAGCTTTGTTCCTGTTGTTTCACTTCACCTCCTGGATCAAACGGAAAATTTCTTCTGCCATTGCACATGATCAACCAAAAATGTTCTACAATGGGGGTCACGTGAATGACTTGAAGTTGAAACACCTTTGGACATTGGTGGTGTTGCACAAATTTCCACGTACCATTAACCTGAAAGAAAGAATTAAATAGAACAGGGAGGGAAACGTTAGGTTCATGAGGTACAAGGTATGGATCCTTGTATTCATGAATTATCACCGTCAATTCCACCTTTTGAACCACGAGGCCCTTCTCTTCACCTCGTTCTCCTTTTGCAACTTCTTGCTCGCCCCCCCTCTATCTCTTTTCTCTCAAGCTCGGTTACTTCCTCTAACTCAAGATTTTCTAGCTCATCCACCTCTTCAATTTTTTTTCTTTCAAATTCAACCACATCTCCTATCTCCACATTTTTATCACCACGCTCATGCACTACCTCATTACTACTCAAATGTGGATCTCCCAATTCAACGCTCAAATCTTGAACTTCCACCTTAACTCCCAATTCATTCCCCTTATTATCGACAATTTCATTCTTAATAATTTCCTCGCTACCCAACTCCACCTTCTCCTCGTCAAATTTTGGAGTTTGTTTATTTGTTTTTAATTTCAAGTCTCCCTCCTTCTTATCAATATCCTTATCCCCATGATGCCTCCTATTATACCACTTTTCACTCTCCTTCCTTACCCTCCGTGAATCTTCTAGTGCTTCCTCTAATGTAAACCCATATAGTACGCATGTTTTCCCTTTCTTAAGGAATTGGTATATGTGCATACTCTTATCATAAACAGCCTCCCTCCTTCGCCTCCAAGGTTTTCCCAATAAAATATGATAAGATTTCAATGGCACTACATCACACCATACATCCTCACTATACCTTCCCTGGGTGATAGGCACTAGAACTTGTTTGGTTACTTTGAAATTCCCAAACTCCCTCATCCACGTCATCCTATAAGGTTTATTGTGTGGTTCTAGGGGCAATCCTAATTTTTCAACCACGATGCTATTAACGAAATTAGTAAAGCACTTTCCATCAATCGCCAAACTGCACCCCTTATGATCCACATAACATCTAGTTTGGAATAAAAAGCCCGGATCATACTCCATTCCTTATGTGGCATTAAAAAAAATTCAAGAATGAAGAGGATTTAGACATCAAATAGTAAGAACGACGTTTATTGACTTGGAAGGAAATGAATAACAAGAATTTTAAAGAAACTCAAGAAAGTGGTTCTTGAATTTTGGAGTAACCTTTTTTTTTTTTTTGAATAATTAATTTTTGGAATTAAATAATATTTTTTTTAAATAAATCTGAAAATTTGACACGAACACAACAAAATAAACAGAACAGGATTTGGATAAGAATCGAACAAATTAAACAGTTTTACATTTTTGTTGAATTTTTATATGGATCAAAATGGTAAAAAATTTACTGGCACGAAGAACACTCAAGAAAAGAAAGACTCAACAATAAGATATGGATAATTCTTATGACAGACTCGATGATAAACATAAGAATTAAACTGGATAGAAAAACACAAGAACCTGAATTCAGAGTCCAGCTTTGATACCAGATGATAAGATTCGAAGCGCGTAAGAAACGCCGAAAAGTTCCGAACTCAGGTTGTGGTTGGACGGATGAATCATGACCCGATATTCACGACGCAATGGCTCGACGATGCGGAATAAAGAACCACGACTTTCGAAACGCCACAAGGAATTGTCCAATTTCCCTGATAAGTTTCTGGTTTTAAACGCCACAAATATTCTCGCGAATATTTGATAAGTTCGATTGAACGCCACAAGATTGGATCTTGATAAGTTCGAAAGAAAATATAGGAATCCACCTATAACTTTTATTGAATCCTCAATAAAACTGTTTTAATCAAATCAAATCTAAATTACAATGAATGGGGAAAAGCGTATAAATAAGCAAAATAAAACCCTAGTCGCTAATTTAATCAAAATAGAATTCTAATTAGACTAAAATTCTAAAATAGGCAAACAAATAATTAAAAAATGGAAAAATAATCAAATTCCCCGAAAATTCGAAAAATTAGATTTACGGCCGTGATGAACTCATTTACGGCCGTAAATGACTTTTTGTTCAAGACTTACGGCCGTAATGAAGGTTCTGGTCAAATTTGCGATTATTGTGTTACAGTCGTAATTCCAAATGTTACGGCCGTAAAAGGCCTACTGCTTAATTTTCTGGTTCTTTTCGACACGGTTTGATCTTCAAAGCTCGTCGAACCTGTTGAATTCTTATTTTGGCTTGAATATTTAAATTTTCCCGTCAAGCCTGCTATGACTCCGATTATTGAGGGTTCGGAACACATCAGGAGGCCTCATTGGCACCCAATTTTTTTGTAATTTGTTCTTTTGCATTATCCATTACCCCATAGATAAATCTCATTGTTGGGATATGCTCAAAATCAACAAGTCTCAAAATTCTAACTAAGGGATTCGTAGTTTTCAAAGCATAAGCAACACTAGGCCAATATGATTTTCCTCATTTCTTTCCCTTCAGATTTACTTGCCCACGTTGAGTTTAACCATTCTTCAAAAGTAAACATAGCCTGTGATGCAAACCACGTAGCAATTGTAGCTATGCAACCCACAAATTATTGGAATCGACCCAAGAACGCCAATAAACCACGATTTAGAGATCGATTCAAATTAATTGAACCAAGCAACCAACACAATCAATTGATATGTTGACCTCTTGATCACAATGAAGATAAATCTCACCCAAGATTTGAACAAACAAGAATTAAACTCGCAAGTTTGGATTTTATTCAATAAAGAATAAAGGTTGTGAAAGCAAATAGCCTCTCAATTAATATTATCAAAGTTGTGTTTTAAAGTCTGAATAATAATAAAAATTACACCCCTATAAATAGGGTCAAAACCTGACTAAAGAGTATTAATTATACTAGGAAACAAATTCCTAAAAATAAGGAAATAAATAAAAATCCTAAAATTATGGAAATTGATTTTTACGGCCGTGACTAATTCTTTTACGGCCGTAAGAAGCTTTCTGATTCTCAGTTACGGCCGTGAGCCTTGATTTACGGCCGTAAGTCCTTTTTCCCCCAAATTCATAATTTCAACAGAGACTTCATTACGGCGTGACACTGTAAGTTACGGCCGTGAGTAATGTATGTTACGGCCGTGAGTAGTGTATGTTACGACCGTGAATTTGTGATTTCACAATTTTCTTCGTCGGCTTGAATGAGGTTGATCCACTCGTCGTCTCGACTAGCTTCCAACATGGAAATTGTTCATTTTCCTATGTCGAATGTTGTTGCGTCGTCCGTGACTTGACTTCTCCTTTGAGCTCCTATCCCGGATCACATCATACTCCCCTTCTTCAAGATGATTCGTCCCGAATCATAGCTTGGTTCATGGTGTTTCAGCGCACCGCCTGGATCAAAAGGAAAATTTTTGCCGCCATTACATAGGATCAACCAATAGCATTCTAATACTTGAATTGGATGGAAGAGTCGAAATATGAACTTCCTTGGCCAAATGTGGTGTGACTCAAACCTCCAAGTATATTCAACCTGCAAGAAAGATTTAAGCAAAATAGGGTGGGGAATGTTAGTTTCACCAAGTACAAGATATGGATCCTTGTACTCATGGTATATCATCTCCAAATCCTCTTCCCTAACAACGAGGTCCTTCTCTTCACTTCCTTCTTTTGTTGTAACTTCTTGCTCAATCTCTTCTATTTCTTTTCTCTCATACTCATCCACCTCTTCTAACTCCACATTTTCAAGCTCAACTATCTCTTCTAAATTTTTAGTTTCAACTTCCTCTATATTTTTAGTCTTAACTACCTTTTCCACATTTTTATTTTCAACCACACCTTCATCCTCAATCACCTCTTCCACATTTTTATTTCCTTGTTCATTCACCTCCTTACTACCCAATTCTTCATCTTCTACTTCAAATTTTGGAATTTGATCAACCGTTTCTAGTTTCAGCTTTCCCTCCTTCTTCTCAACATCCCTATCTCGAGGTTCCTCTTGCAATCTCACTACAACTTTCCTCTCACTCTCTTTTTTTACCTTCCTCGAATCGTCTAGTGCTTCCTCAAGTGTCAATCCATACAGTGTGAATGTTTTCCCTCTCGTAAAAATCATGTATATGTGCATACTCTTATAAAATATTGCTTCCCTCATACGACTCCATGATTTTCCCAATAAAATATGACAAGACTTTAAAGGCACTACATCACAAAATACGTCATCAATATATTTTCCACGGGTGATAGTCACTAGGACTTGCTTGGTTACATGGAACTCTCCAAATTCCCTCATCCACGTCACACAATAAAGTCTACTGTGTGGTATTAGAGATAATCCCAATTTTTCAACCATGGTGATATTAGCAAAATTAGTGAAGCACTCTCTATCAATTGCCAAACTGCACACCTTTTGTCCCACATAACATCTAGTTTGGAACAACGAACTCGGATCATAATCCATCCCTTATGTGGTAATTAAAGAAAATTCAAGAATAGATGATCTAGACACCAACTAGCAAGAAGGAATTTATTTTCTTGCTCGAAAAATAAAAGGAAGAAAGGAATTTCAAGAATGTCAAGAATTTAAGGAAACTCAAGAAAGTGGTTCTTGAATGTGACTCGAAAGGAAAGAATATCAAGAATTTTAATTTGACTTGGAAGTTTTCGTTTTTTTTTTTTATTTCTCGAAAATTCAACTACGAGAAAGACGCAACAGACGAAATTTAATTTGGATAACAAACGAAGGAAATAACGACTATTGAATTTTTTTGTGACACTTTTCTGGATTAAAGACTCAAAGCTGGAAGAACACGAAGAACAAGAATAAGAAACTCAAGAAAACAAAAACAAGATATAACCTTGATTTTTGGAGCCTAAGCTCTGATATCAGATGATGCAAACCACGTAGCAATTGTAGCTACGCAACCCACAAATTATTGGAATCGACCCAAGAACGCCAATAAACCACGATTTAGAGATTGATTCAAATTAATTGAACCAAGCAACCAACACAATCAATTGATATGTTGACCTCTTGATCACAATGAAGATAAATCTCACCCAAGATTTGAACAAACAAGAATTAAACTCGCAAGTTCGGATTTTATTCAATAAAGAATAAAGGTTGTGAAAGCAAATAGCCTCTCAATTAATATTATCAAAGTTGTGTTTTAAAGTCTGAATAATAATGAAAATTACATCCCTATAAATATGGTCAAAACCTGACTAAAGAGTATTAATTATACTAGGAAACAAATTCCTAAAAATAAGGAAATAAATAAAAATCCTAAAATTAAGGAAATTGATTTTTACGGCCGTGACTAATTCTTTTACGGCCGTAAGAAGCTTTCTGATTCTCAGTTACGGCCGTGAGCCTTGATTTACGGCCGTAAGTCCTTTTTCCCCCAAATTCATAATTTCAACAGAGACTTCATTACGGCCGTGACACTGTAAGTTACGGCCGTGAGTAATGTATGTTACGGCCGTGAGTAGTGTATGTTACGGCCGTGAATTTGTGATTTCACAATTTTCTTCGTCGGCTTGAATGAGGTTGATCCACTCGTCGTCTCGACTAGCTTCCAACATGGAAATTGTTCATTTTCCTATGTCGAATGTTGTTGCGTCATCCGTGACTTGACTTCTCCTTTGAGCTCCTATCCCGGATCACATCAGCCTGCAAAGGGCGCTTCAACTCATAAACTATTTGCAAAGTTAGGTATACTATAACAAACCTAGTAGCACCTGATAAGTACTTTATTAGCACTTATTTAGTTCACTTGTTATTCTATTTTTTTATTGGTTTGATCCTATTTAAGTAGTGTTTAATGTATTTTCATGTTTTGTGTTGAGTAGGATCACAAAGAACAAAAAGAAAGGAAAAAGGACCAAAATGATGAATCATGGCAAGCTAGACAGCAAGATCTACAAATCAAATCAAACAAAACTTCAACAACATGTTCAAAGGGCTCCAAATCAATAATGGCATGTGGGAAGAAGATTAGAGGCAGAAATTATGGTCAAAGAAGGTTTGGGATGAAGTTGGAAATAAAAAATCCGCAAAGATTGTAATCCATAATTTTAATCAGAAATTGAAGCTTAATTTTTCTATAGAATAAGTTAGAATTTGGGAACAGCTATTTATAAAGAATTGTAGATCTTTGAGTCTTCTTTCTAACGCACTTTGAATCACCACAATCGGACATCGGGGAGAGAAAGTTATGACCAAAACATCAAGCACAGGCATTGATCAGTAGAGGTTCACTTACGACCGTAAATGACAAAGTTACGGTAGTAACTTCCAAATTCTGAAAATTTTCAGTAGCTCACTTACGGCCGTAAATGACAAAGTTACGGCCTTAACTTCCTAGCAGAGTACTTTCCGTAATTGTCAATGAATATTTACTTTAGTAAGCAAATAAATCTCATGTAGGTTTATCAATAATTCGACTTGGGTTTATTAATTCGAGCTTGTGAAATTAGTAACCTGATTCAATCTAACTCTTCTCGCTTCACACTAGCCTTGCGTTAAATTCTAATAGCTTGTTTAGAGTTACCCATTGGTTAGAATTGAATCAACGAGCTTGTTTTGATTTAATTTATATAAGGAAGAATTTAGATAATTAGAGCTTGTTGATTACCTAAGATTGATAAATTGAATTAGGAATAGAAGTACGTTGCATAGGAAGGTATAACATTAATTGAGGGCATAACCGAACTTGAGAACAAGATTTCCTCTCATTTCAATTCTTTTACATAATTATTTGTTCTTTTTATGCATCGTTTACATTTAAGAAATTCAAACAACAAAACCTCTCATTCTATTCTAATTGATTGATCAACTAATTAGGTTCACCGTTTCTCGTGGGATCAACCCTGACTCTTGCTACTACATTATCAATTAATATTTGGTGAATAAGAAATTATTTATTATTTTGGTGCATTGCGACACACATCAGCACCAAGTCGAAGTAACTCCTTCGCAATTTTTTCTCATCATAGCCAAAACCCAAACATGATAATAAATAAGGTTACTCAATTTCTTCGCCTTCAATAGTTCATTCTTATGTTGAGGCAATTCAATTAGCTTTTCAAGCATCAAATCAATACAATGCATGACACACAGAGTCCAATACAAATGCTTTCTTTTCTCCATCAAAATCCTTCCAGCTGCTTTGTAGTTGTTGCATTATTCGTCACAACTAGCACAAAATTTTCTTCTCCAATTTATTCAACAATGCCATCTAACATTTTGAACATGAGATTTACATCCTTAATTGCATCATATGCATCAACAGATTTCAAAGTTTTATTTGTGTTCAGTTTGAGATTTACATCCTTAATTGCATCATATGCATCAACAGATTTCAAAGTTTTATTTGTGTTCAGTTTGAGAGATAGAGCTCAGGTTGAACAGTTGCTCCGCTTTATCGTTGAGGAGTCCCCAGAAGATGCTTATAGCAAACGAATGTTCAAGTGAGTTGAGATGTCTTTGAAGAAAAAGAATAAGCATTATAATGATTATTTGTAACTTTATGCATTACTTTATGATGATATTTTCTTAAAAGTCTTTGTTACTGCTGCTTAAATTGTAATTTAGAAGGGACGTTATCTTGTACTTTGAGAATAGTCCATTTTTATTCTAATATTTATTTCATAGGTAGTTTTCCTTTCATTGCCTGTGAAGTTTTTACATGAGAGATTGATGTCATCTTTAAGACTTTGGTGGAGGAAGAGGAGGTGAGATCATTGTATCAAACAATTGGAAAATATGGTTGTAGACCAAATTGGTGTTCTAGCATCTGATATTTGTTGTGTGCTCTATTCTCTGCAGCTTATGGATTTACTATTCTCTTTTCTGGAACTGAATAGTCCTCATAGTGCAATTTTGGCCAGATATTTTAGTAAGGTACTCTTTGTTGTATAAGCTTTTTGTAGATTTTTTTCTTTGGTTATGGTGTTATGACTAGAGTAATTTGTTTGATCCAATTTCTCTTGTCATTGCAGGTTGCAATATGCCTAATGTTGCGAAAGACTATTCCACTTATGAATTATGTGAAGGCAGTTTGAGTTTAATCTCCATTGATATATGTATGTGTATATATATGTAAAATATTTTGTGGATTGGGTGGGTTGGCGAAGAACAAAGGTCTACATATGGTCTTAAAATATGTTCCTGAGGCGTTGGAAAAGCGTAGTATTAAAATAAGGTATCATTGTACAATTTGTTTTATCAATACAAGTAATTTGACTTTGTCAATGTTCATGATTGGCAAGGCAGGTAAAATGAATTTCTTTAAATGGTGAAAATGCGAGGTCCTTTTGGCGTTGGACAACTGTCCTTATCCTGCAATCACTAATATATAAAAGTATGAATGTGTGGAAATCTTTTAATTGTCAATTATGTCCTTACTTCTATTTTTCTTATGTCTATAATACCCTTAATTAAAAAAAATTATATTTCCACATAAATAAATGTTGAATGACTATTCAAATGATTTTGATTTATTTAAACAATAAATTCAATTTCCAATAGAAGGTCCTTAATTCAATGCATATAATTTGTCTTTACTTCTATTTTTCTTATGTTTATAATACCCTTAATTATAACAAAATTAAGATAATCTCACAATAGAAATAGTATGGAGATGATTAAAATAATCAACATGATGAATAATTGCTAAACTACAATTTGTACTAAAATAAATACATTTTAAACCAATAACTTTTTGGATAATCAAAATAAAAAATATAGAGTTATTTATTTGGACGTTAACATGAGTGAAACTCTTTTAATTGTCAATTATGTTCTTACTTCTATATTTCTTATGTCTATAATACCCTTAATTAAAAAATTATATTTCCATATAAATAAATGTTGAATGACTTTTCAAATGATTTTGATTTATTTAAACAATAAATTCAATTTCCAATATAAGGTCCTTAATTCAATACATATAATTTGTAAAATATGTTTATTGATATTTCTTTTCAATATTATACCACATTGTAATTCAATACATATATTTATACAGTTCTAAAATTGAATCATTACAAGTTTACAACGTAAATCAAACATAGATGTAATTTTTTTTATACATTAAAATATTCCAATAATATTGTAGCAGAATTAAGATAATATCACAATTAAAATAGCATGCCGAGGGTTAAAATTATCAACATGATGAGTAGTTGGTAAACTACGATTTATGTTAAAATAAATACATTTTAAAATCAATAACTTTTTGAATAATCAAAATAAAAAATATAGAGTTATTTATTTGGACGCTAATATGAGGGTCACTTTGAAGAAAATAATTTATGGGTAATTATATTAACACCACACTTTTTAATATCTACACCACAATTTAATTGCAAGGAATATTTTCAATATTTGTTTACTTTTGTTCTTATGTCAATTTTTTTCATTGCATTATTATTCATAACATTCAATTAATTAACATTTTTTTGTTTCCAATCACGCTTTCTATTCAAAGATTCTTCTAATTTTCATTAAAAAGATGTGCAAATATTTTTTTGAACTTTTGTATTAACTATTTATTTTGATTATTTAAAAGTATAAGAGATAAATAAGTATTTTTCGCTCTCTTAACAAATATTTTGGATGAAAATCGTCTCTAAAGACAAGATGTGAAAATTAATAAAAAGTTGATGATAAGAAAATTATAAAAAAAAAAAAAAAAAAAAAAAAAAAAACTTGGTAGGGTAAATGTAAGAGTAAGGAAAACATAGGGATCTTCATTAAAATTAAAATGTAATGTGGTTAACAAAAAGCGTGGTGTCAATATATTTACCCATAATTTATTACTATTTTTTTTCTTCCAATTATACAGGCTTATTTGACTTTTCATACAGATTAAGAAAACATATTTAATATCATTGAAAAAATAATTTTTGTAAATAAAATTTTCAGCTTACCCTTATTTAATATCAAAACTATCATATTGGAAGTGATAAATAGGGGTACATTGGTAAATAAACAAAATAAATACTTCTAAATAAAGAAACAAATCTATATAATTGAGACAAACGAAAAAGGAAAAACAACTTATATAATTGGGACGGAGGGAGTATTTTTTTTTAATCAAATGCAGTAAGAGGTAAGTTATTAAAACATATTTATAGATAAATAAGTATTCAATCTTCACTTATATGATGAACGTAGTTAAGCCCCTGTTTGGTGTTGATTTTAATTCAGATTTTAATTTAAGTTAAAGTTAATAATTAATTTCAACCAAATATTTTATTGAACCTACAAAATTTTAACCACACAAATTCATCAACTTCTATCAAAGTCTAATAAAAATCTGATTTAAATCCTTATCAAATGAAAAAGAAATCCTGCTTGTTCAAATCTGACAAAACAATGAAAATATTTCTATGGTTCAAATACATTTTCAACGTCTTCTTGAGTTTTCGTTTTACAACATAAATGTCATGATATACACTTAATAATTGAGAAAAATTGAAAATGCCTAGTACAAAATTTACTCATAAGTTAATAAATAAGTAATCGAGTAATTTTCACATAAATAATTATTTTCACTATTAAAGTTAAAATTAGTAATAATAATTAATTTGACACGATCATAAGAGTTTAAAAAGATTCTACCTAACATGATTTGGTATTAACACTCCTTACTTAATAAACCTTAATACTATATATCATAAATAATAACGTATTATTTATTATATTTTATATTCAATGAGTTATAGTTATAATTATATTTTTATAATATGATGATTTTAATAATTTTCATTTTATACTTCATTACATAGGAAATACAAAGTATATGTTCTTTTATTGCGTACATAAGATGTGCGAAGCACGTGGCGGAATACTAGTCATTATTAAAAGATTAAAACTTAATGATTAATGATTTTACTTTTAGCATGAGATCTGAATAAACTTAGGAGTTCTCACCCGAGTTCGAAAATTTTCCAGATTTATATGACTGGAAGAATTTCTTGCTATCTGGAGATTATACTCATTACTCCATGTTTTTTCCCCCATCTCATATACTCTTTAAGGACAAGCAGATAATTTCATATTCCTACCGCTATCGTATATGTTCATTTCTACCTGGTGATAAATAAAGCTTCTGTATCTCTGTTGATAGTTTAAAATTTTGAAAATTTTGTGTTGCATTTTGTCATTTTTTGTATATAATAAGCAAGAGTCATAACTAGTCATTTCATTGTAGAATAAAAATGAGGAAATGGCTTATTCCCATTATTTATTTAATCACCAAACTTCTGTCACTTAGGGGAGTGTTCTTGACTTACTTGATGACAGATATAGTATTACTATTATGAGGTTATATTACTTTATTTGTGTTCAAGAAGACAAGAACTTTCATATTCATAATTAGGTAGTTATACTTCATTTGGTCTGATATAATGATGGCAAAACGGCTCGTCGGCTCGAGCCACTCGGGCTCGGCTTGAAAAAAGCTCGGGCTAAGCTCAGTTTGCGGCTCGAGATTTTGAGCCAAAGCTCGAGCCGAGCTTTTTTTTTTTTAGAGATGGGCTTTGGCTCGGCTCGGCTTGGCTCGAGCCAAAAAAAAGCCCGCTAAAAAAAGCTCGATGGGAGCTTGAGCAATGAATTTCGAGCACGAGTTCGGCTCAACTTGCTATATATATACATTTTCAATAAAAGATTTATGAATTTTTGCTATAAAAATTAAAAAAAATTAAAATCTCAGGACTTGGCTCGGCTCAGTTCGGAAAAAGCTCGAGCTAAAGCTCGGGTCGAGCCTTATTTTTGGGGACGAGCTTTAGCTCAGCTTGGGCAAAAAAAAGCTTGACCCCGAAAAGCTCAAACCGAGCTCGAGCCTTAATCTTCGGATCGCGAGTCGGCACGGCTCCGCTCGTTGACATCCCTAGTCTGATAAGATTCTTTTGCCATTGAGTTTAAATTTGTTAAACAAATTTCTTATTAGTTCGAGATCTTAAATGCATTGTCATAGAGAGTGTGTGTGTGTGTATTTTATTTTACTGCTGTAATTTTTTTTGTCTGTGGAAGGTTTGATGACTCTTATCATTGTAATCTTGGGACTTAATTGCCACATTCATTTAGCAGCTTTGTACTTTAGCTTTGATCAAGCAACTAAATAATTGAATTTTGTGCATTTTGAATCTGAATTGAGCTATGACAACATACTAAAACTTATATTCTCAATATAATTTGGTAAAGGCTTGTGGTATTGGGAACTAATTTATACCATCCCTTCGCTGTCCAAAAAATGATCAAGTTGTAAACTTTCTTATTTAAAGTTTTCTTTTCTTTTCTTTTGTTTCATTTCAAATAACAATATTTTCTTAACTAGACATCGTACGTCCTAGCTAATGATCATTCTTTTTGTTATCAAATTAAAACAAATAATAAATATATGTATTTTCGAAGTAAATTCAATTAAGTTGTGTTGATTTTTACAACTTCAATTTTCGATCAATTTATTCATGACTTTGACATTATTTTTATTTATTTGCTTATTATGTTCATTGTCTATCTTTTATTATAAATTTAAATAACTACAATATGTAGAATATATATTACAGATTTTAACAAATAGTTCATATAATTTTTATTAAACAATTGATCGGTAATCAATTTTTATTAATTGATATGTTTGACGTACGCATGCTAAAACACATAATTCATGATCAGTTTCCTCGCTAATGGTAAAATAATTCATTGGTCCGCGATCTTTGACTATTTAAAGAAGTTATTGTAATTTCAATTACTTGTATTATTTGTTAAATTTTAATAATTATTGTAAACATGTTACAATGGAAATAAAAAAAACTTTATTAAATATACTTGAATATAAATAAACGTGATATTCTATATAAATTTCTTACATTGAAGATTTAAAAAATTGGGGTTAATACATTTAAATATAAATAAATTTGTAAGAATTTGTGCAAACTAATCATTTTTTAAGAAAATTTAAGCTAACATTATAGGAAGATCAAATTACAAAAATATAACAAAGAAAATGAAAATGAAAATAATAATAATAATATATTATCAATATTTATTTGAATACAAATAATATTCTGATTTAAGTATATTATTTAGATTTAAGTATAAAACATATAATTAAACACAAGTTTATAATTATTGGGATTGATGTTTTTTGAAACAAATTTCGAGAAAATGTTAAATACGCAGGAAAATGCAAAAACTGTGAATGCTATGGTTAATAATGAATTATATATATATTTTAATCATTCTTAATTTTAATAGTTGTATAAATGTTTTATGGTATATGATTTTCAGTATAATTTTTTAACTCCAACATTGCATATTGTCATATCATGATAATTGCTAGATTTAAGTGATTATTAGTTTTGACTATTTGATTTTATAAGTAAAAAATATAATTTTATTGGTTAAATATAAATATTCGTGGTTTTAAATTAAGCACGCATTTATAATTATTTTGATTAATATTTTTAAATGAAAATTGGAAAAACTTAAATACAAGCGTAGTTTCTCGCCAAACAAAGTGAAACTTTTACTTGGAAAGGTCGCTGGCTACTACGTGAAGAAAAAAGCAGAGAAGTAAACGTTCTTGATTCTTCTTTGGTACTTGGATCTTGGAAAGCTTCTTAGAAATGTTAAAAGAGTAATGGGCAATGATTTGAAGGCTTTTTAATTCACAGAGGGTCTTTACTGGGCCATTTTTCATATTTTAATTTTTGGGGTGTTTGTACAAATACCCATCTTTTTGTATCATAATTGAAATTTACTTCATTTTTAAAAAAATTGAAAAGTACTTGATTTTTTTTTTTTTTTTTGAAAAATACTGTATTCTGAAGTATCATCTTGTGATACTTTAAAAGTTTCACAACATCATACTTAAAGTATCATAAGATACTTGTATCATAACACGAAACTTCATAAAATTTTTATGATACATTGAACGAAATTGTAGTATCACAGCTTGAAACTTTATACTTTTTTATGATACTTTGTTTCAAACATTAATCAAACACTTTCGTGCACTATTATCTACACTTTAAGTATAGTTCACGACCACCGACCACCACCACAGCCACTGAGCCACAACAACTAACCCTATTCTTTGAATCAGATACAATGGCTGGCATTGCCTCGGCTTCAACCTCCTCCTCCACTTCCGTCGGATTCTTCATCACTTGCTTGCCTGTGGCGGTGGCTTGATGCCCTGAATTCTCGCTGATGCTTTTGACATTTATGGTGGAGACGATGGGGTGAACAGCTCGTGGTGTTTTGACTACTGGATGGAACTGTTCTTTTGATTGTGGCATGAAATCCGATTCCTCAGATTCTTCTGCCGCCATGTTCAAATAGATTTCAGGTTTCTTCCCTTCAGAATTTTGGGTGGCGATGCATCGAAGAACAGGAAGCAGTGAGGAAGACACAACAGGGGTGGATGTGTGGTTGCTCTGGTTGCTGTGGTGGTCCGGTCGATGTGGTGATGGTGGTGGTGGTGTTGGTGTTGGCCATGGTCGTGGTTATGGTGGTCGGAGGCAGCGCCGGTGTGTAGCTTGGGAGTCGAGAAGAAAACCAGTGCTATCAGTGCTAGGGAAAGGAGATGGGTGTGAAGGAAGACAGTATTTTTCAGTACATTCATCAGCAATCGGATTCTTCAATTTGGTATTTTTTTATAGTGCCCCATGCAATTAACCCTTAATTTTTTTTAGGCCTTTTCTAATATTTAAAAAATGGCACATAACACAAAGAAGTTAGCCCAGATAAAGGCGTAGGCCTCACGCCTTATGAGGCACATCCACATAGGCGTATGCCTTGCTACGTGAGGTGCTCACCTCTGACCAATTAAAAGGGTTTCTTTTTTCACCTTGATGCATGATAGATCTGCCTCAATCAGAGGCACAACTCTATGCGAGGCTCCGTCTTGCCTTTTCAAACACTAATTCTAGGTAGACATTGAGATGATCTTTATTTTGGAGGGTCAACACTTAACATTTCACTCCAATAGAGTTTCTAATTTAACATTTTAATTTAGAGAGTGAATTTGACTCTCCAAATTTGAAGAGTCAAACCTACTCTCTATTATTAAATACATTAAAAAAGTTTCAATTTTCAATATTTCTACATTAACTTTCTTTATTACGTATTTTATATCGTTGATCATTCACTTTTAAAAAAATAAATATAAACTAAAAATAAAGAAAGATAATAAATATTATTATGAAAAAGTAAAATAAAGAGTAAAAATAAAGAGTTTGTTGGAACTTTTAAAAAGTTTTGCTCTTTAAATTTAAAGATATTCTCTATGATGTAGAATATGCTCTTTAAATATAAAAAGTCTATTGAAGATGCTCTTATTACTAATTCTAATATCGGGTAGTGATAAATTAATTTGTGATAATCTAGAAATTATATTTTGAAAAGATTAATTATGCAATAAAAAATTAAATAGTTATGCAAATGAGTTACGCAAATGGTCACTGATTTTTTTTTTTTTAATTTAAATAGTAAGTCATTCAAGTTTTTAACTATTACAATTGTGCCACTTGATAAAAAAATTGGTCCCTATTAGATACCCTTTATTCAAAACCTCATTTTTTTTTTTATAAAACTCATTTTCAACCAACATTCTATTAATAAAAAAAAAAAAAAACTACATATAAATTCAAAATCTTTCTTACTTTTTAACAACTTAGTGTTCCAATATTTAATGTTACAAACTACATTAATTATTTAAAATAATGAGTCTCAAATAGAGGTTTGAGTACTCATTCTCTAAAAAATAACTATTATAAAACTTATTTAGTAGATAATGATGGCTCAAATAAGAATTAAATATGTTCATAAGAGAAAAACGTAATACATAAAAGGAGAGCACTTCCCAAAAACAAGTATTGGCACATCTTCTCGCCTAAAATATATTTTCTAAAATGGTAACTAGTATTAATTAACTATTTATTATTCAATTTGGACAAAATTCAGTTTTGAACTAATCAAATTTAATGCAAATTTTTAAATAGTCAAGTTTTTTAGGTCTCGAAGTTTCTTGATCCGCCTTCGTCTCTTGAAAATCAATCACAATTTTTTTTAAAAAAAAAAATTGTAAAAATAAAAAAAAAAAACTTTGTAAAATCACATAAATAGAAAATGAAAGAGTATGTAATAGGAGTATTTATTGATGTATCACATAAAATTCTGAGTGTATATCACAGAAATATCTATTTTTTTTCTTATTAGAAATTCTATTTAAATGTGATTTTGTTTTCCAATTTTACGCTTTAAATCAACTTATTAAATTTCAATATTTAAAGAAATTTTCTGGAATGATAAAAATACGAGACGTAAAAAAAAAATTAAGGTAAGTTTAATTGTACCTTTTTAATTAATTATATTAATTCGTTTCTCATTTTTAATTAAATATTTATTTCATAAGTTAACATATAGATTCGATACATGTGAATAACAAATGATTGTGCATCGCACGGGTGTAACACTAGGTACATATAGAAGTAGGATAACTGTCAAATTAACACGCACGTAGTTTTTGCCTAAATACAATTGCTATTTCTGCAAATAAAAAAGTAAAATATAATAATAAAAATCCGTGTAGATTAATGTCGTATTTAAATCAAAGTTGATTAATGCAATTATCATTTGAATTCGTGTTTAAATTCATGTAGATTAAAATTGTATTTAAATCTGTGTAGATAATATTGAGCTGATAAAATTACATTGTTTTTGGAGAAATTCCACATTTTCTATACTACAAAAAATAAGAGTTTTTTTTTTTTTTTTTTGGAATTATTGTTCTCTTCGAATTTGTGTCTATCTATTATCTTATTAATAATTTTTTGGAATAAAAAATAATTTTCAATTTAAATAATTAATAATTTTTTGGAATCCCGTATCAATTTAGTTCTTATATTTTTTTAGGTAATGTATTATAGTAAGTAATTAATATGATGTTTTTGTTATTTTTATATTTTGATTATAATACCATGATTATTTTTTTTATTATTAACGTTAATACTAAATGAATTCAGTCGACATTTAAAGTTATCAGTATTAAAATTATTATATAATTACTGATATTTATTTATGTGTTGTTTTTAATATTATAAATCCTATGTGTAATTATCATATTAAAATTATGTTATAATTAATAATAGTTAAATCATTTGTTATCTTTCTCTTTAGTTAATAATATAAATAGAATGATTATTATTTTTTGATCATTCTTAATTTTAATAATTGTATAAAGATTGAGGAATGAGATTTTCAGTATAATTTCGTGATCTCCAACTTTTCTCGATTATCATATCGTGATAATTGCAATATTTTATTATTTTATTTTGAATACTTCTTTTTGTAAATAAAGTTGTAATTTTATTGGTTAAATACATACATTTGTTGGGTTAAGATTAAGGAAACATTTATAATTATTGTGATTGATGTTTTAAAAAAAATGTTAAATACGAGGCAAATACAAAAATTGTTAGAAATATATTAATACCTTCAACATGCATCAGTATTCGTAATATTACATATTACATCAAACATGATATAATATTGAAAAAAAAAACTAAATTTACATTTTCAATGAAGTTAATAATAACTCATAAAAATTCTTGAAATCAATAATCATTTATTATTTAAATATATAAATTGACATTTACTATTCAAAGAATTTTTTAATAATTTGAATTAGTTATGTAGGTTTTTAAATTTTAATAATTATTGGAAAAGGATATTATCTTTTATCCCTTTACATTCGTATTGATTAATATGTATAAGCATTAAAGTTTTAAGAATACTTATTGAAATGATACCATAAAAATACTAGTGCAAAATTGTACCATAAAATCAAACCCTTAAAACAATGAAAGCATTTTTATTAGCTTAGCTGGCAAACCAAAATAAAGAAATACGTGGTCAACACTACAAAATCATTAGTACATATTACTGAATTTTCAAGTTTAAATAACAAATATGCACAAAACGAGGTTCAAAAGATACAATCCTTATCAGCTAAAATTGAGGCAATATTAAGTACTGTTACAACCGTTTATAAATACATCTTCAAACTATGTTGCTACACCCCCAACCTCTCTCTCTCTCTCTCTCTCTCTCTCTCTCTCTCTCTCTCTCTCTCTCTCTCTCTCTCTCTCTCTCTCTCTCTCTCTCTCTCTCTCTCTCTCTCTGACAATTGAGTAATGGATATCAATTTCCAATCAAGCAGTGGCAATGCATTCCAAATTGAAATTGGCTACTTTGACACAGTGCTAGAGATGAAAGAAAAAATCCAAAAGGTGAAGGGAATCTGATAAGTGTATTTTATACACTTATTTATTTGTCGAAATTAGGATATTATGTTGTTTTTCTTGAATAAATTCTACTTAGTTTGTGTATATTATTATTATTTCAGGTTTTTATCCCAACATCAAGAAAATGAGGAATTGAAGCAATCACACAACAATTGGATAATAATTGGTGCGAAATCATACAATTTGAAAGTTGGTGAAATTATTCAAGAATCAAAGTGGAGCTTAATAGAAGACATGCTAAAATTCAAGGACTAACTTATATAATGTTGAAGAATTGAGGTTAAAAGCATTAATAGTGAATTAATGCAAATTGCAATCTAATTGGGCTTTATTGGATTATTATATGCATTGGACTCCACTTAAAAAAGACTAGGGCTCGGCTGGTGATGATATACATATATATACACAGCAACTGAGGTCAGCCGAGGAGGGACGTAGCTTTTGGCAGAAGAAAAAAAGAGAAAAAGGGAGGCAGCCGTGAGAGGGCGAAAACGAGTGAGAAAGGCACGGTTGGTTTATCAAATAAATAGGGAGTGCTTGGGAATTAAATTAAGGGGACAAGAATTGTGGTCACCTTTGGAGTTGTCGGCTGGTGCAATTGAGAGAGAGTGAGGCAGATTGATACCCAAGGAGAGAGGCTGATACACATTGGAGAAAAGGAAGTGCCAATTGAAATTATTAGTGCTACTGTGATTAAGGAGCATTGTTGTGGATAAAAATGGCTGCCGGCTGGAGTGGTTCTTGGAAGAAGGGGACGATGCTAATTCTCAAATTCTTCAAACTCCGGGTTTTATTTTCATTATTTATCTATTTTTATTCCACAAACATGAAAAGCTAAATTTTAAATCGGGATTGACGATATAGATTTAATGTTTCAGTTTGATTTTAATTCTCAAGTTGGTGCTTTGATATTTATGTATTGATTTTATTATTGCGTTTAATGTTTGAATTGCTTGATCACCAATTCATGAATTAATGGTTGTTTTCATAATCCGAGAGGTGAGTTAACAATTAGATCACGTAATAAAAGCCGGAAATTTCAACAAAAAGATAGAGATATGAATTTGTGGTTGCATGTGGTCACTTAGAAATTCTTAGGAAATTTAATGCATTTAGCTAAGGAGAACTCTGACCCGCTGTAGAGATACATGGTTGACTTAGTTAAATAGGTCTAATTTGAACTCGAGAGAGGTAAATTAGATACAAGCGTGAATTCGACCAAATACAATTTTAGAAAACAACTTGAGATGAGAAATTAAGCTAGAATGTTATTTCGAAATCGTTAGTCCCGATATTCATTCAATTGCTAAAAATCCACCACTTTTGTTTCTTGCTTTCGTTAATTGCTTTTAGTTTAATTTTCTATTTTCATTTTAATTGCGTTGTTTATTTCATTTATTCTCAATTTTATTGTCCTTTTTAGATTGTTTGGTAATTTATTTTCTCAATTAGTTTTGTTTCTAGTTTAGGAATTCTATATTCGAAGTAAATATATAGCGAATTAAATAGTCCTCGTGAGATCGACAACCCGAACTCAAAAGTCCACTTTTATTACTTGTAGCGATATCGTGCACTTGCGATATTTTTACCAACAGAATCCCTATGTCCAAACAAACCCTAGTGTTCAATGGCAAAATTCCACAAGATGAACTCAACGTCCACTGATAAGTGTGTTTTACACACTTATTTTGCTTTTAAATCAACAATTTAATTGACGAATTGAGCAAATTTCTACTTATAAATTGTGTTTATCTTGTACAATTAGGTACAAACTCAATTGGAAAGAAAATGGACAAGATTGGAGAGCAATTGAGCGAAAAGAGAAGTAGATTTGATGTCTAATGACCAAATTGAAAGAAATCAAAAGTTTGGGGACTAAATTACAACATCCCAAAAGTTGAGGACCAAGGTTTACTACTCAAATTCAAGGATAAAATCACAATAGAAAGCAAAATGATTGCTTAATTGATGAAATTGAGTGAAAATGGATCAATTGCACACAAAAAGTGAAGTTGGGGACCAAAGTGCACAAGTGCCAAAAGTTGAGGACTTGGGCTGAAAAATTAAAGTTGAGGGACTTGGAAACATTTTAAAATCTGTTTTATCACTTTTTCGCAGATTTTTGAGCTTGGACACATCAAGTAAGAGAAAAACAAGTGTTTGGGACTATTTTGCTCAACTTTCAAACCTCCAAGAACCAAGGTTGCAATTTCTCTTAACTTTGGCATAAAATCTGATTTTGGGACAGCTTTTATGTCTTCTTCCTGTCTTCATTCTGGCAGTGGCTGCTTGCTGTTTTTTTTTTCCCTCTTTTTTTCTTTTCTTTCTCTTTTCCTTGAGGATTAATAGGAAAAACTTGTCGTTGCCCATAAATTCAAATTTTGGATCGGTCATTCAATCAGAGGAGACATCAACTAAAGAAGATGAGCTTGAAGAGAATGACAATTTAATCACAAAAGAGTTTCTTGGAGAAGTGAAAATTAATGAGGAAGAGATTAAATCACATTTTCTCAACTTCATTGATTGTCCAATAATTGAATTTGTGATTAAGCCACTTGAGGAGATGCAAGTCTATTTAGTTGAGTTTGAATTGGATGGAGTAGGCAAGTCTCATGACTTTGGAAGGGGAAAAATGCAAGTATTTCGAATCAATGAAGAGTGAAGCAAAGCTAAAAGAAGCAAAATGGGCAAGGCATCCAAAGCTATATTTAGAGTGCCATGAAGAATCTATGCGGAGAGTCGAGCTAATGACTTTAAAATAAGCGTTTAATGGGAGGCAATCCATTCTCTATCCTTTACTTGCTTTATTTCCCTTCTTGCATTTTATTTACTTTCTTGCAAATAAGTTGGTTATGCCAAGTCTCTATTTTCTACATTTATTTTCCTCAAGTTGGGTAGTGTGAAAGAGCTCTAATGCATTCTCATTTAATTCTAGCATGCACTCATATCAAACGTTCAAAGTCAAATATTTGCTTAAAACTCATTTTTAAATCACTTGGTGCATATTGTATTTTATCTTCAAGTGTGATTTAATATTGATGTGGATGGGCAAATTACATTGAATTTATGAGTTAGAATTGAGATGTTGAATATAATTTTAATTTTTGGATCATTCACCACTTGATATCTACTCTTTTCTTGTGTTCTCATAGGATGCTCACAAGGTGTTCGGTGAAATGTCTCATTAGAGAAATTTGTGTTCAATTGATTGGAGGCTTCAACACAAGTTTGGGGGTGGATTGTTGGTGATTGCAATGAGAGTTTCACATGCCCAAGACTACTTATGAGTGCCTCACCACTTCTTGGGATGTCTAGTAACTTCTTTCCTTTTACTTTGATTTTATTTTACACATTGAGGACAATGTCCATTTCAAGTTTGGGGGTGATTTCCTATAGTGTATGGACATGTTAGATAGCCTTGCCGGCCAGGATTACTTGATGTTTAAAATTTTTATTGATTCACGATTTATGACCAATATGCTACTTGTATCTATTTTTACAAAATGCTTATCCATGCAAGATCCTAATTATCTTGAGCACAATAGTCATGATTGATTGATTGTTAGTGAGTTTGGGAATTGTTGAAGGGTGAGAGGTTAATGGAGTAGAAGAACTAGGTTGTAAGCTTGTATTTTTTTAATTTTTATCAATCTATCAAATGTTTCTCAATGCTCTAAATCTCTTGATCCTAATGTAGGACAAGTTTGGGGGTGGTCGACCCGGTGAAGGAGACGGTCTAGACTTGTGGTGATTCCATGTATGTTGGAAATAAATTTTGTGTGGAGTGTATTTCGCCAAGTATAAGCTAAGTAATGACCGTATGCTAAAGTTCTAAGCCCATTTTAATTTTTGCATTACATTACCCTATCTCGAAGCATTTCTTACTCGAGTGATTAAGCCCGTAGGAGTATCTTAAAACTTGGTGCCTTAAGTTTGAAACTTGGGAGTCACCGGCCTAAAGCTCGCTACATAGGTCAATTAGAAAGCTTAATGAGTGGGGGTATACACACACTTTTGAAAAAAAAAAGCGCACTTCATCATTGCATTTGCTTAATAAGTCTACCTCACTTCGTAACATTTTCGACTCGAGTTATTAAGTCAGTAGGGGTATTTTGAAACCTGGTACCCTTTGATCTTAAAACAATCGGGGAGTTGCCGACCTAAAGCTTGCTACATGGGTCAATTAGAAAGCTTAAGGGAGTGGGGAAGGCACGAGCATTCATAACGTTAGTTTTTAGAAATCGTGCATTTGTACTTGCATAAGGGCTTAGATTAATAGTGAGTTTGAATTTCTTAGTATAAACTTGAATGTCGAAGCACTCATTTAGTGGAGAGTCAGTGCATTTCTAGATTGTCAAAATTACCGGTAAAACACACCCAACCTAGAGTGGAAAAAGAAAAGAGTGATTTGAGAGTACCTTCTAGAATTGCATCCCGGGAGAGGAAAGAAAAATATTTATTGGGGGATGAATGTCACGAGTGGGAAAGGAAAGAATTGACCACTAATGGTGGGTTAATTTTGACTTGAAACCTCTTTACTCATCAATATTCTCGAAACTTAATTGACAATTGAAAGTGACTATGCACACAAACTTCTTTTTGGTAGTATTATCTGGAAACATACATTTGAATTGATTATACAATTTCACACTCAGGAGTAATTTGCAAGTTATCTGACATTGTTGATCTATATTCCATGTTACTTGAATGCACTAGTAGATAATTTTACTCGAGACGAGAAAAAGCTCCAGTTTGGGGGTGTGATAAGTGTGTTTTACACCCCCACCCCACCCCACCCCACCCCACTCTCTCTCTCTCTCTCTCTCTCTCTCTCTCTCTCTCTCTCTCTCTCTCTCTCTCTCTCTCTCTCTCTCTCTCTCTCTCTCTCTCTCTCTCTCTCTCTCTCTCTCTCTCTCTCTCTCTCTCTCTGTGACAATTGAGTAATGGATATCAATTTCCAATCAAGCAGTGGCAATCCATTCCAAATTGAAATTGGCTACTTTGACACAGCGCTAGAGATGAAAGAAAAAATCCAAAAGTTGAGGGGAATCCCTATGTCCAAACAAACCCTAGTGTTCAATGGCAAAATTCTACAAGATGAACTCAACGTCCACTACTCATATCCTCGACTAGTCCCACATTTAGGTGCTCGTGGCCGGAGAACCTTCCAAATCAACAATCCAAGTCCTCGTCAAAATGCCGACATCAAAACAAGGCATGACACTTGAAATGGACGTTAAAGAAACAATCAAAAGGCTAAAGGAGAAAATCCAGGATATGGAAGGAATCCCTGTCACCAAATTGGTTATCTATGCAAATGGGATTAAATTACATGATTCAAAATCGTTACAAGATTGTGTGCTTTCGGGTAATTCAGAAATCGACACCAGTTTTCGATCTTCTTCTACAACAACTTTGTCGGGATCATCAAGGAATATGGGTAGTGGATCCCGAAAATTGAGGCTTACTGCAGTGACAAAATGTGGGACTAAAAAAATTCCAATTGAAATGAATTCTTGGGATAATGTTGGGGATATGAAGAAGAAGCTACACAAGTTGAATGAACAGTTGCAGTTGGATCTTCCACAAGAAGGTTATTTCTTTATTTACAAACAAAATGTAATGGATGATGATCGTTCATTTAGGTGGCACCATGTTGGCCAAGGTGATACAATTGAGATCTTCAATGGGATTATTTCCGGTGGACCTTGAAATTTTCTTAATTAATTTTCTCATCCTCTTTATTTAATTTGTTCGAAATTTTAGGCATAGTCATGATGAAAAGATATAATTCGTGTTAGTTTCTATTTCAATATCTTATTATGATTTTTATCAATTTAAGTACAACTTTGTTATTATTGAATCACTAACTAATGCAAGTTTTCGAATTTATGTAATCGATTTTCGGTAGAATCTTATTTATCTATCATTAGTAGATATCCATTAATGATTAAGTGACAACGAGTCTCCAATTTATTATCCGCTTTAATACATCAGATAATGAAGTACGTGACTCATTGTCACCTAACTCATAGATAGCATTTACTCTTTTCGATTTTTAGCTTTGAATTAATGAGCCTTGACTAAATTCAGAAGTATTTGTAGAATCAACGCGATTTGTGCTTCTATTCATGAATCGATATAATTACCCTTCTAGAAGCCTGTTTGGACAAATATGATTTGACTTGTCTTGAAAATTTTACCCAAAAAATAGATAAATCTCCTAAAAAATCACCCATGACCGTTACCAACTCCCACATCGAGACTTGTGAGAAAAATAGGGAATAAAGGTGTAAAAGTAGAAATTGTCCTTTCATCTTCCAAAAATTCATCTTTGCCAGGACCATCTTCATCTTTCATATTTTCCTCTCCCATCATTTCTCACGCCCTAGGACCATCTCCCTCATTTCCTCACTCCTGTTGACAAGCATTTCCTTCCCACACAGTGACTACGATCACTGGATCTGGCTGGTTGAATAAGGAAGCTAGTAATTACAGAGATTTTCCTCTCCCATTAAATTACTGAGATTTTCCAAGTGATTTGAACACCTAATCTACTTGCTTCAACTATATTTTCGGAAACCCACAAAAATCCGGATCTTGGTCCATATAGAAGGTGTTCCCAGATGAATTCCAACTCCAGCAAAGTAAATTAATGTTTTCTTTCTTTGGCCCTCATTTGATTTTTGTGCAAAAAAGATGGTATTAGTAGCCTCATGGTTCACACACCCTTTTGCCAGTTCTCGTTCCCATTTACTCTCATCTTGTGCGAGTACTGTAAAAAACATAGAAAAGAAGTGCTTCACTTCAATCTATTTAGGGTGCATTTTCTGCGTTTTTAGATGACAAATTATTGTCTCATAGGCCTAATTATTTGTTTTGTACAATGAAAGTATTTCTTGATTAGCCATTGCCCTGCACTATTTTGTGTAGATCTTTATTCAATTTGTTTTCTTTGACTTTACATATTTGGGCATGTAATATTTGATTCTTTTTCATAGCATGTAAGGCAATTTCATTAGATAAATATTGTTTTAAGGAACTAGTCTTTTCATTACATGAGTTCAATTTAGCAGTACTAGAACTTCGAAGATGTTTTGTATAAGCAATGTAGTTGCTGAATTTTTCGAATATAGATTGTATTCATCCCATTCTCCTTGCCTTTTTTATTCCCCTTGATGTTGTTACATTCTAGTATTTCTGGGTGGTTGTATTTATTTTTTATGTTCTATTAGCATCAGAATATCAATTTCTTTTCTTAGTGATTTTGGTGGAAAAGGGCATTGTTTGGCTTATCACAGAAGTTGAAGGAATGTCAAAACGTACATGTTTAGAATTCTTAGTTTTAAAAATATTTACTTTTGCATTTTTTTAGCTTTGGAAGAATTTTAGATTGTAGATGAAAATATGCTTTTGTTAATTGCTCCATGGTTTCACACCTTGTCCAATACTGTTAGCATTCACACAATGTCTAGTAATTGATGAAAATAAGTTTTTTTTAATTGATGAAGATACTTTTGTATGTGATGTTACAATTTTTAATGATGGACAAATATTTGGCATAAGATTATTATTGAACACATGATTTAGTTTTGTGGAAGGCAGTTGAATAATTTATTTTCACTTTCATGTCATACTCCAATATTTTTTATCCACTTTTATGAGTGGACATTGTAAAAGATGATTTCATTTTTGTATTTGTTGAAGATGATGTTTTCTAATTTGGTTTTTAGTTCCATCACTTGTGCAATGCACAATATTTGATACATACAAAATATTTGAATAAAATGTAAAACAACTAAACTTACAAAGAAAAAGCTAAATTCTAAAATATGGAATATTCCTCACATATCTGTACATATTTATGAAGTATAAATTAAATAAAGACAAATTATTTCAAATTCACAAAATTCGTAAACCTAAAATAATGTCCAACAACTTTCACTATAAATTAATTTAGGGTAAAGTAAATTGACCCCCTTAATCAAAGGGCTTATACTACTTGACGTGTATAATATCAAAAAATGACTTTTCATCTGCATGTGTACATGGATATAGAGGTGTCAATCTGAGTGGTCCGGGTCGGGTCGGTCCGCCAGTATAAAAGCCCGATAACGGCCTACTTGGAAAAAAGCCCGCCCGCTACGGGTTCCCGGTCAGCACACAAATTTCGAATTACAACCCAAGCCCGCCCGCTGGTCCATGCGGGTCGAGCTCATGTGGGTCACGGTTCGTTCTGATTTGACCCGTATGAATAAAAATATAGATTTTTTTTCATATTTATTGCAATTTTGCTCAAATTTCTAAATAGAAAATGTTAAAAATGATAAATTCATATTTATACCATAAAATATTTACATAAAATTTAATTTATATTTTATGTTACATGATTTACTTATAAATTTGCAAATTTAAATAAAATATAAACAATTAACAATTAAATGTTAAATGTATTTGTAATTACTATTATCAGAGAACATTATGTTTCTTAGCTATTACGGAGAAAAAAAATAAGATTTTGCTTTAAAAGTTGTATTAGAGTTTGTAGAAGAAATAAGATTTTCAATGTTACCATATTTAATAAAAATAATTTTTTTTTCACGGGCCAGCGGGTTAACCACGGCCCGCAAAGGTTTAACCCGCGAAATCCACCGTTCATAATTTCTTGACCCGTGAACAGCCCGCAAGGGTCACGGGTCGGCCCGCGGTCCTAGGTCGATCCGGGCAGATTTTTAGGGTCTGGTCGGCCCATTCGTCTTGACACCTCTACATGGATATATTTTTATGCGTTATTACTAACTTCAAAGAAAATATAAATTTAATAGTTTATTATATAGAAAGTTGACTCAAATATTTATATTTGCATAATTATTTTAACTAAGCATTTGTTATTTAACGCAATCATTACAATTTATAAATTAATTTATAAATACGATCATTTTTTTACCACACACGTTTTTTTCATAAAGTTTTTAACAATATAATGTACCTAAAATTAATTTATAATTGATAAAATCTTTTCAATCCGTCGTATACTATAAAATTGACTTCTTCGTAATGACCTAGCCTTATACTTTTCCACCGAGCAATGTCAAATATGGTGTGAATTGTGATGCATGTTTTATTATTTGAAAAATGCAAAGTTTTTGTGATAAATCTATCACAATTTTTGGATGACATTTTTCAGAAGCCTTATAATATTCAGAAGCTTTTACCTTGAGAGATGATTTTTAGAAGCTTTTTTGGGCATAATAAAATGTGAATATTTTCATGGTATTAATTTATTATTTTATCCTCTTTGGACGGGATTCTCCGATTACAATTTTATCCAGTTTTTAACTACGCAAGTGGTTTGGTAAATGGTTTTTAACCACAAATCACTTTTTAACTACGTAAATTTTCTTTTTCCAATTTTTAACAATACATTTTACCTGAAAATCATAAATAAACCAGTTTATAAACTGTTACAGTATTATCAAACGAAGGCGTATTTCCCCAACAACAGTTTTCAAATTAATTCTTTAGAATATATTTTTCAAAATGTTGTTAAACAACACATTACGTCAAGTCACTTTTTAATCATACACATTTTCTATCTTCACTTCTCAACCGAATATTTTACCTCAAAACTTTTTTATGCATGTACAATCTTTTTTAAATTTTAATTTTCACCACAAATATAATAATCATTTCATAATTACAATCTAAATAAACCAAGTTTGGAAATCGTACCACCAGGGAATTTATAAAAAAATAAAATAAATAAATAACAAATCAAACATAAACACAAACAAAAAGCATAGGTAATACATTCATCAAAAATTGTAGTGGGAAGTGAAGGCAGTTGACTAGTCCTCTAAGCGCTATTGCCGTAATTTGAGTTCAATAATCTTAAAAGGAGCAAAAAATAGAAATTTAACAGTGGTTATTCGAAAAACCAAAAAATGATCTCTCGACTTTCAAGATTCGGATTGAAGAACACTTTTGTTACGTCATATGTGCAGAAAGACTTCACCTACAATATAGAATTATTAAATAGTTATAATTAGTAAATGTGAAACGAACGGGACCGGGGGTGTTGGGGGGGGGGGGGTGTGGGGGTTAAAAATATATTAAAACCAATTGAAGATGGATTCAGCCCACGTTAAATAATAAAAGAAAAATGAAAAAGAATAAAAATTAACAGATTAAAGATTCTTCCTTTTAAGTTTTATCAAATGCACTTGATAACAACCACATTAAAGTGGTTCTCTATCATCATATAGACAATGAACACTGCATTTAAACCATCTAGTGATTTTAACACATCAAAAAATAAATAGTTATTTACAAAATGAAAATATATATATTGTACAGAATAATGATGAGTTTAGACAGTAGCTCCATGACTGTGCTTTCTTAGCCAGCTGAAATCGCAAAAAAACAAATGTGTTAGAAATGTTTATTCAAACAGATACTGTAATTTCATATATTCAGTACTATATATAAAAATGTGTTTGTGTGTTACAAACAACGAAGGCGATAAGTACAACCTTACAACTTACAATTTATATGCGAACAAATATATTTCAATAATAATATAAAAATGTGTCTCTGTTTTCACCTTGCATAGTCATGACTCCTTTTGCAGATTCTCTAGGCATAGAGTTCAGAAAATTATGGCTTCGTGTTGTCCATGTGACATTGGAAAAGGCTGGTCCAGCATTTATTAAATGTTGTCAATGGGCAGCTACAAGGCCTGATTTGTTCCCAAATGATTTGTGCAATGAACTTGCTGAACTTCACACTAAAACACCTTCACATAGCTTTGTCTATACACAAAGAACTATTGAAAAGGCATTTGGCTGCAAGCTGCCAGACATTTTGATAAGTTTGAAGAGAAACTTGTGGCATCTGGTAGTATTGCTCAGGTTCACAAAGCTACTTTGAAGGCAAATTATAACAATCTACTTAAATTAAAATTGCTTAGAGTCAAAACCAACTAACTGAACTTTGCTCCATCATTTGTAATACAAAATTATGGAAATCACCAAGGAAAATAGAACAGCAATGAGGAAACTGTATTCTTCTACTGAAAAACTAAAACCAATTTTGAACATGCCAAGACTCAAACAATTAAGTGCTATTAAGAAAATGAAAATTTTGTGAAGTGTATAGCAAATTGCCACAGATCAAAATGATGAACACTTAAGTAACATAATTCCAACATCAATGCGAATTGCCAAAGATCGAAACCATAAACACTTAGGGGGTTTATTCAATGTAGATTTTAAAAGACTTTTAAAGATTTTAAAGGATTTGAAAAGTATAGGTGTATTTAATTTAGACTTTAGAGATTCCATAAAAATCTTGAGGTATTTAATATAGATTTTAATTGACATTTTAAAAATCCATAAAAGTCATGGTGTATTAAATAAAGACTTTTAAAAGTCTTTAAAAATTATGTGTTATTCAAAATGTTAATGACTTTTAAAGACTCCTATGAAATCCTTTATGTACTAACTTTTAAACAGAATGTACAACCACAAAATATCTTAATTTGTCTTTCATCAACCTCCAAGATTTTGAAAGACTTTCCAAAACTTAAAAAAAAAAAAAAAATCTTTAAATTGTAATTTTGTTTCTTCTATACTTTCATGTTATTTTTAAAAACATACGACTAAACAAATAATTATTTTTCTTTTCTTTAACTTGTTATATATATATATATATTTTTTCATTTTAATATTATTTCTTTATATTTTGCCTCTCTTTATTTTCATCATTTATTTTCAATTTTTTATGAAAATAAATTCAACTAAAATCTTATAGAAAAATAATAATTAAATTGTATCAAAACAAATAATAATAAAGCAAAGTGATTCTAGAATTTTCTTCAGATAAATTTGTATATTCAATAATATTAATTAAAAATCAATCGAAATCTATAAAAATTTGTATATTCAAATTTTTTTATGAACACAGCTTATTTTTTATGTTGACGTCATACGTGATTTTTTCCCCCATTTTTTTAATCACAAATAGTTCTCTATTTATCTCCCACGTTTTTTTTTTAATTCACTTGACATATAATTATTATTAATATTCACATTCACATTCACATTCACACCATATGAAGATTAATTTATTAGTGTTCAAATTGTTCAATAAAAAAATAAAAGTCTGTAAAAGTCTTTGAAAGTCAATTAAAGTCTTTAAAAGTACATGAAAGTCTTTTAAATAAATGTCCACAAAAATCTTTGAAAGTCTATAAAAATCCATAAAAGTCAATAAAATCTAACGAAATCCATTAAAAAAAGTCTTTAAATGTCTTTTGCAATCTCAATTGAATAAACCCTCCTTAGAGAGTAACTAAAGATGCCCTAAATGCTAAAGAACTAAACATAAATCTTGAATGCCAAAATTAGTATTACCATGTGAGAAAATAATCAGAGCTGCTTCAGCATCACAAAGAACTGATAACTCATAACCTTTCTTTAATAGCCTATTTATGCGTTTTGAGAAGGTAACATGCCTGCTTGATTCATTTTCAATTTGTTTCATTTGACCTCTCACAATTTTCTGTAAAATAATCAAAATCTCTGTAAAATAAGTGAAACCCTGATTAAAAATAATCACCATGAAATGACATTACAAAAATTACCAGGCCAGTCCCACCAACAACACTCACTCTCTTTTCTAAAGCCCGGTTAAAAAGAATCACATTATTTCCTACTAAGGATATTTTGTTGATCTACAGATTCAAATTCTTAGAAATATTACTTTACACGACCATTACATGTTTCATCAAAACTTTAAACAAAACCACACCACATAATTTTTTTTAAGTCTAATTTGAGTAAATCTTCTTATTGGACTGTAACCTACCAGTCTCTCATTTCTCTTTTACCAAGAGCACAATGATTGACATGTCCATAATGAGAAAGTTATTCGTGCCTTTCCTACAACTTAACACAAATTCAGTGTTCCAAAATTTAAATAAGTGCAGCAAAAATTTGGACACAATGAATTATCCAAGACATACGAAGTTAAAAGAACACATTGTGATATTGATTGGTTTCACATAGAGAATGTGAAAAAGTAGAAAACCAATAAAAGTATCCAATCATCTAGCATAACTAAAAGCTGGAAACTTCGAGATAATGACAAAGACACTAATATTTATGACTCGAAACTACATTGACCATCCTGTAAAAACTTAATTAACCATTCAGCTACACCGGGAAAATTGATAGACTGTGAGCTTTTACATAGTTGTAATCAAGAAACAAAAAAGGGCAAAATTTTAAGCACTATTTGGAGTCCTTTCTTTAATTGAACTACCAACCTTAAATTTCTAACTAATCCATGCATGTAAAGTGAAATTGAACCTACAGGAAAAGTAAAGAGTTGTTATCGACAACACTTTGCGATACCAAAGCTGAAAAACCTGCAATCAGTGTCGCTCTTTATGTGTTTCCATTTTTCTTTTGTTAATACCTACACCATCGATTTGTAAAAGATTGATGTAAATCATTTTACAACAGACAGTTTCCAAATACCTCAAAAAATGAGGTCACAATAACCATTACATGAGTATAAGGCATTGCACATGGATAGAAGAACATGTATTTCTGAGATGGTACCTTCATTTTTTCCTAGACATTCGGAAACCACATTGCGAACTCCCTCTTCCTCACTTTCACAGTGGCTAAAGAGAAAATTAGTGATCTTCTCGGCACTGGAATCATCAAATTCAGCTTTATCCACAGAATCTGTAAGTCAGAGATATTTCATCAAGAATGTGAAGTATCCACAAATCATTTATTTATTATATACACCCGACAAGCATTAAAATATGAACTAATGGTTTCACAGTTGGGAGATTTCCATGTAAGAATCATCAACGGACACCTCTGTTTCATTAAAAAGTAGCACATCACACAATTCAGCAAAAGACTTCCATATATTCACTTGAGAATTTTCATCATTATACCTACCATTGCAATATAGCTCTGTTGAACCATCATAGTGGTTCCATCTAAATATTTGCATTGATTGTTCAATCTCCCAAAGGTCTTCCTAACGATTCGCAAGCAATGTAACAACATTATACCTGTGGAAGAAAGGAAACAAAATGGAAATTATAGCTCAGATTAAATTAAACATAGATAATATTCCCATAAGTTTGAAAAAAAAAATAAAGAATAGAAGGGGCTGATACTGACTTGGCTTGAAATTTTCACTTGGAAAAAATTGATGTTATTACCAGTAGGCAGGTTACATCATCTGTAAAATGACACCATAAAATCCCCAAAAAAAAAAGAAGTAAGAATGAAAAGCTGATACAAGCTAAAGCATTATAGATTGTAGGCTGGAATTTTTGAAAATAAAAATAAAAAAAACTTACCATAGAAGAGTTTCACTTTTCTTAGGATTTAGAATCTCTTCACTATATTGAGGCCATAAAGAGCGAGTGAGGCTCTCGACCCCCCAGCTGCAGTACCTCCGTCTCGGTTATCACACAGCCACCTTTTTCCAGCGGTAGCGAGAAGTCCAGTGCTCTCAGCTGAGTTCCGTCAACAATCGATAAACTTCCTTCCGACATTTTCAACTTTTAGAGAGAGAATTGAGTTGAATGTAATGAAATGGCCCAATGGGGAGAAGGAACTAAATAAAAAACATTTGTTGGGTTAAGATTAAGGAAACATTTTTAATTATTGTGATTGATGTTTTCAAAAAAAAAAGTTAAATACGAGGCAAATAAAAAAATTGTTAGAAATATATTAATACCTTAGACATGCATCAGTATTCGTAATATTACATATTACATCAAACATGATATAATATTGAAAAAAAAAAAACTAAATTTACATTTTCAATGAAATTAATAATAACTCATAAAAATTATTGAAATCAATAATCATTTATTATTTAAATATATAAATTTACATTTACTATTCAAAAAAGTTTTTAATAATTTGAATTAGTTATATTGTTTTTAAAATTTTAATAATTATTGTAAAGGGATATTATCTTTTATCCCTTTACATTCGTGTTGATTAATATGTATAAACATTAAAGTTTTAAGAATACATATTGAAATGATACGATAAAAATACTAGTGCAAAATTGTACCATAAAATTAAACCCTTAAAACAATGAAAGCATTTTTATTAGCTTAGCTGGAAAACCAAAATAAAGAAATACGTGGTCAACACTAAAAAATCATTAGTACATATTACTAACTTTTCAAGTTTAAATAACAATATGCACAAAATGAGGTCAAAAGATACAATCCTTATCAGCTCAAATTGAGGCAATACTGGGTACTGTTACAACCGTTTATATATACATCTTCAAACTATGTTGCTCCACCCCCACCCCACCTCTCTCTCTCTCTCTCTCTCTCTCTCTCTCTCTCTCTCTCTCTCTCTCTCTCTCTCTCGACAATTGAGTAATGGATATCAATTTCCAATCAAGCAGTGGCAATGCATTCCAAATTGAAATTGGCTACTTTGACACAGTGCTAGAGATGAAAGAAAAAATCCAAAAGGTGAAGGGAATCCCTATGTCCAAACAAACCCTAGTGTTTAATGGTAAAATTCTACAAGATGAACTCAACGTCCACTACTCAGACATCCTCGACCAGTCCCACATTCAGGTGCTCGTAGCCGGAGAACCTTCCAAATCAACAATCCAACTCCTCGTCAAAATGCCGACATCAAAACAAGGCGTGGCCCTTGAAATGGACGTTAAAGAAACAATCAGAAGGCTAAAGGAGAAAATCCAGGATATGGAAGGAATCCCTGTTACAAAATTGGTTATCTATGCAAATGGGATTGAATTACATGATTCAAAATCGTTACAAGATTGTGTGCTTTCGGGTAATTCAGAAATCGACGTCAGTTTTCGATCTTCTTCTACAACAACTTCGTCCGGATCATCAGGGAATATGGGTAGTGGATCCCGAAAATTGAGGCTTACTGTAGTGACAAAATGTGGGACTAAAAAAATTCCAATTGAAATGAATTCTTGGGATAATGTTGGGGATATGAAGAAGAAGCTACACAAGTTGAATGAACAGTTGCAGTTGGATCTTCCACAAGAAGGTTATTTCTTTATTTACAAACAAAATGTGATGGATGATGATCGTTCATTTAGGTGGCACCATGTTGGCCAAGGTGATACAATTGAGATCTTCAATGGGATTATTTCCGGTGGACCTTGAAATTTTCTTAATTAATTTTCTCATCCTCTTTATTTAATTTGTTCGAAATTTTAGGCATAGTCATGATGAAAAGATATAATTTGGATTAGTTTCTATTTCAATATATTATTATGATTTTTATCAGTTTAAGTACAACTTTGTTATTATTGAATCACTAACTAATGCAATTTTTCGAATTTATGTAATCGATTTTCGGTAGAATCTTGTTTATCTATCATTAGTAGATATCCATTAATGATTAGGTGACAATGAGTCTCCAATTTATTATCCGCTTTAATGCATCAGATAATGAAGTACGTGACTCATTGTCACCTAACTCATAGATAGCATTTACTCATTTTGATTTTCATCTTTGAATTAATGAGCCTTGACTAAATTTAGAAGTATTTGTAGAATCAACGCGATTTGTGCTTCTATTCATGAATCGATATAATTACCCTTCTAGAAGCCTGTTTGGACAAATATGATTTGACTTGTCTTGAAAATTTTACCCAAAAAATAGATAAATCTCCTAAAAAATCACCCATGACCGTTACCAACTCCCACATCGAGACTTGTGAGAAAAATAGGGAATAAAGGTGTAAAAGTAGAAATTGTCCTTTCATCTTCCAAAAATTCATCTTTGTCAGGACCGTCTTAATCTTTCATATTTTCCTCTTCCATCATTTCTCACGACCTAGGACCATCTCCCTCATTTCCTCACCCCTGCTCACAAGCATTTCCTTCCCACGCAGTGACTACAGCCACTGGACCTGGCCAGCTGAATAAGTAAGCTTGTAATTACAGATATTTTCCTCTCCGATCACATTACTGAGATTTTCCAAGTGATTTGAACACCTAATCTACTTGCTTCAACTATATTTTCAAAAACCCACAAAAATCCAAATCTTGATCCATATAGAAGGTGTTCCTAGCTGAATTCCAACTCCCGCAAAGTAAATCAATGTTTTCTTTCTTTGGCCCTCATTTGATTTTTGTGCAAAAAAGATAGTATTAGTAGCCACATGGTTCGCACACTCTTTTTCCAGTTCTCGTTCCCGTTTACTCTCATCTTGTGCGATTAATGTGTAAAAAACAAAGCAAAGAAGCGATTCACTTCAATTTATTTAGGGTGCATTTTCTGCGTTTTAAGGTGACAAACTATTGTCTCATAGGCCTAATTATTTGTTTTGTACAATGAAAGAATTTCTTGATTAGCTATTGCCTTGCAGTATTGTGTGTAGACCTTTATTCAATTTTTTTTCTTTAACTTTACATATTTGGGTATGTAATATTTGATTCTTTTTCAAAACATGTAAGGGGATTTCTTTAGATAAATATTGTTTTAAGGAACTAGTCTTTTCATTACATGAGTTCAATCTAGCAGTACTAGAACTGTGAAGATGTTAAGTATAAGCAATGTAGTTGTTGAATTTTTCGAATATAGATTATATTCTTCCCATTCTCCTTGCCTTTTTTTATTCCCCTGGTGTTGTTACATTCTAGTATTTCTGGGTGGTTGTACCTATTTTTTATGTTCTATTAGTATCAAAATATCAATTTCTTTTCTTAGTGATTTTAGTTGAAAAGGGCATTGTTTGGCTTATCACAGAAGTGGAGGAATGTCAAAACATACATGTTTAGTATTCTTAGTTTTAAAAATATTTACTTTTGCATTTTTTTAGCTTTGGAGGAATTTTAAATTGTAGATGAAAATATGCTTTTGTTAATTGTGTCATGGTTTCACACCTTGTCCAATACTGTTAGCATTCACACAATGTCTAGTAATTGATGAAAATATATTTTTTTAATTGATGAAAGTACTTTTGTATGTTATGTTACATTTTTTAATGATGGACAAATATTTGGCATAAGATTAGTATTGAATACACGATTTAAGTTTGTGGAAGGCAGTTGGGTAATTTATTTTCACTTTCACGTCACACTCCAATATTTTTGATCCAATGTTATGAGTGGACAATGTAAAAGATGATTTCATTTTTGTATTTGTTGACGATGATGTTTTCTAATTTGGTTTTATCATGTCAATTTAGATCTCTTCGTTGTCCAATTGTTGAGATAGAAAAATCGTCTATCTCGACAATTAGAGAAACATTGATCATCGTCAATAACATTCTTAGTATGGTTGTAAGAACCACCTTCAATCATGTCATCAACTTGTTGTTGAGCACGATTCTTCTTTAACTTCCCGATATTCATATATTCTTTAATCTCCTTTTTAACATCTCCAGGAACTCCAGGACACTGAGCTACATTCTTGTGAGTACCCGCTAAATGCTCTTTCATCCGCTTGACCCCTCCAGTGATAATTTTCTTACAAAACATACATTCAATGTTGACATATGCTCTTTTCTCTCCCAATTTTTCAACTTCTTTACCATATTTCAAAGCCGGATCTTTTCTATTGTCCTTTACCATTTTATGGTCTATAAAACAAAAAAATGAATATTAAATTTTGAATTTTGAATGTCCAAAGCTATTAACTATTGTAACAATCAAAGATAAACGATTCTAATTCTAACAATCAAAGACAAATAGACACTATCAATTTTGGAATAATATATTCACAATAAATATAGTTATAATCTTATATCATATATGCTTATACATAATTTGAAATTAAAAAAAATAGTTTAATAAACTGATGAAATAAAAAATTAAAAATCAAAGACTGATCGAAGTAAAGTGAGAGAGTAAATGAGTAATAGTAATACAACTTTACAAGTAGATAATAGAGCAAGAAGAAGAAAAAAAAATAAAGAAACCTGTAAAAAGAATGTAGAAAAAAATAAAATAAAAAAATAACCCACACCAACTATACGTGAAGAATGCAAAGGAGATACAGAAAAAAACATTCTCTGTGCTTGAAGAAGACAGAGACAAGACATTATGAAAAAAAAGTGAAACTTTTACTTCGAAAGGTCGCTTGCTACTGTGTGAAGAAAAAAGCAGAGAAGTAAACGTTCTTGGATTCTTCTTTGGTACTTGGATCTTTGAAAGTTTCTTAGAAATGTTAAAAGAATAAAGGGTAATGATTTTTTTAATCCACAGAGGGTCCCTACTGGGCCATTTTTCACATTTTAATTTTTTTTAAGCCTTTTCTAGTAGTTAAAAAATGGCCCAAAACACAAATAAGTTAGCCCAGATAATGGCGTAGGCCTCATGCCTTATGAGGCATATCCACAAAGGCGTATGCCTTGCTACGTGAGGTGCTCACCTTTGAATCTTTGATCAAAATGGCTTCTTTTTTCGCCTTAAGGCATGACAGATCCCCCTCAATCGGAGGAACAACTCGAGGCGAGGCTCCGCCTTGCCTTTTCAAACACTGATTCTAGGTAGACATTGAAATGTGACATTTTAAAGGGACATTCTGATGCGGTACAAATTCATTGAGTAATGATCACATCAACACTTTCTCTTCAGTCAATGAAACTGTGCCACATCAGAATGTCCCTTTAAAATGTTTTATTTAAACGTCAATTTAAAATTATTGTATGATTTTATCATTACGACCGTTTCAAGCGGAAAGTTCGTAGGGGTATGACAACGACAAATGAAAGGGAAAGCAGTTTCTTTCCCATTTTCCCTTTTTTTTTAAAAAAAAAATTATTTGAAGAAAAAAAAGAAAAGAAAAAAAGAGACAAGGAGAGAACATAATTTGAAAAAGGTTTTAGATATGGAATTAAACTATCATCATCTTGACAGGAACATCTTATATCACAATCTCCATTTTTCCCACTTAATCCGTTTTGACCCATGCAGTTTTTGTACTTTGAATAAATTTTTTTTTTTCCATATGAGTATTCTTTTTCCCTGAATTTGTGTATACTTTTGAAATAGCATTCTAAAATAGTAAGAAATTTGTAAATTGTAAAATTGGATTATAATTCAGATTGGTCGGCTTCAAGTAATGGGAAAGTGATAGATGACGTCAAAAAGGTTGTATATATTGTACACACCTTTCCAGAATATTCTATGAAAAACTGGGTTGGAAAAGTTTAGAGACTTAGGTCCATTTGATTGCGAGCATGAAAATGAGTGGAATATAAATGAGTTTTAGAAAAATTAATTTTCATGAAAAATAAAGTGAATAAACTTGGATGTGTTTGATTGAAAGTAGAATTAATTTTTTAAAGTGCTGTAAATGTAGAAAATAAATTTTCAATTAAATTAATTTTTTTTTTTTTTCAAAGAAAATCATAAAGATCGAGACAATACATATTATTTTCACCCACTAAAAAACCAATAAAATAGACTCATTTTTTTGGAAATCATTTTTCATGAAGAATAATAGTACAATCATTTTCCATTTTTAATAACATTGACCTATATTATCCATTCTAGAAAGACTAGTAGCTATATAAAGCCAGTGGAGTCTTATTTATAAACTATCGGAGTTGAGTAAATTCGAGTGAATGTGTATTGAGATTTGATGTTAGTACTGAGTATACACCGATCCTAATATTAGATGAAGAAACATGTCGTCCAGACAAGTAGACTAACTTCTCCGAAATTAGAAGCATCAATTTCATATTCAATCTTTATATTATATATAATAATATAATGAAAGGAAGACACTTTCCTTTTGAAAATCTTCCTGCTAAAACCGTCTTTCATAAAATGAAAGTATTTAAATGAATCAGAATACTTTTGATAATTATACTATTATTTTGAAATAAAAAAATATGCAATATGGATGTCAAATCAACGATCTCAACGAGAACTTTAAAGCATTTTCAGAAGTGAGAGCCAACTGTAAACATGTCATCCATAAAATCACATCAAATATTAAAAGTAAAAGTTTTATTTTGTACCTTTTACCCCAATATTTCAAAATTATTTTATTTAAGTCTAATTTCTTTTGACCCTAAATAATTAATCCCAATTCGAGTCGCATTTCTTATCAAATTAAAAGAAATAGTAAATATTCAACTTTTTAAGTAAATTCAATTAAATCCAAATAATCATTGCAACTTCATATTTTAATAATTTCATTTGTCATTTTAAAATTAATTTTATTTATTTATTCATTTTGTTCATTTATTTTTATTTAATACTATAGATTTAAGTAATTAAAATATGCAAAATATATATTACAGACTTTAAGTCTTTAACAATTAGTTTAACTATTTTTTATCAAATAAAAATAAAGACATGTTATCAAATTCATTCTCTTTCAAAATAGGATGTGGTTAAATAAGTTTATTTAAAACCTTTAAAGATAGTTTATTTATTTATTTTTTTTAATCATGAACCTTTGACTAATTGGTGGAAAATAAAAAGTCAAGTTGGAAATTATTGAATATTGAATATTTTTAATATTTTGATAGTTCGTATCTATATAAATTTTTTTGATTTTTTTTTTTTTTTTTTTTCAATTTCTGTCATTGATCGTGGTTTCACGTTGTAGATTGGTTTTATATGGAAATTAACTGTTTACTTTTAATTTTTTTTATAATTGATTTTGTAAAAAGCGATTTTTTTAGAATGTGTAGTTAAAAAGTAGTAGTATGAAAAATTGTCCCAAAAAAAAAAAAAAAAAGATTTTTTAAAGAATGTGTAATTGGAAATGAATGTTTAGAAAAATTTATTTTTGTAAAATCAATTCGTATTATGTCTTGTGATTTAAACAACTGCGTTGTTTTTACAAATTGAGATGCATAGATAATTTCTTTGTATATAAAGTTAAATGTATTTACAATATACATTCGGAAAAACTTAATTAAAAATAACATTTCATGTTGCTTAATTTGTTACATTAATTTAAATATCGGGTAGTGATTAAATTAATTTCTGATAATCTAGAAATTATATTTTGAAAAGATTATTTATGCAATAAAAAATTAAATAGTTACGCAAATGGTCATTGATTTTTTTATTTATTTATTTTTTTTTGTTAATTTAAATTGTAAGTCATTCAAGTTTCTATCTATTACAATTGTGCCACTTGATAAAAAAAATTGGCCCCTATTAGGTACCCTTTATTGAAAACCTCATTAAAAAAAAAAAAAAAAAAAAAAAACTCATTTTCAACCAACATTCTATTAATAAAAAAAATCTACATATAAATTCAAAAACTTTCCTACTTTTTAACAACTCATTCTTCCAATATTTAATGTTACAAATTACATTATTTAAAATAATGAGTCTCAAATAGAGGTTTGAGTACTCATTCTCTAAAAAATCACAATTATAAAATTTATTCGGTATATAATGAGGGCTCAAATAAGAACTAAATATGTGCATTAGAGAAAAACGTAATACATAAAGGGAGTGCACTTCCCAAAGACATGTATTGACACATCTTCTCGCCTAAAATATATTTTCTAAAATGGTAACTAGTATTAATTAACTATTTACTATTCAGTTTGGAAAAGTTCAGATTTAAACTAATCAAATTTAATGCATATTTTTAAATAGTCGAGTTTTTCATGTCCCGAAGTTTCTTGGTCCGCCTTCACCTCTTGAAAATCAATTACAATTTTTTTTAAAAAAAAAATTGTAAAAATTAAAATAAAACTTTGTAATATCACATAAATATTTTTCTTTAAAAATAGAAAATAAAAGAAGATGTAATAGGAGCATTCAATGATCTATTTTTCTTTTCTTTTTTGTTTTAATAAAATTCTGAGCATATATCATAGAAATATCTATTTTTTACTTATTAGAAATTCTATTTAAATGTAATTTTGTTTTCAAATTTTAGGCTTTAAATCAACTTAACTTGCAATATTTAAAGAAATTTTCTGGAATTATAAAAATACGAGACGTAAAAATAATTAAGGTAAGTTTAATTGTACCTTTTTTTAATTAATTATCTTCCTTCGTTTCTCATTTTTAATTAAATATTTATTTCATATGTTAACATATAAATTCGATAATTAACAAATTATCATGCATCGCACGGGTGTAACACTAGGTACATATAGAAGTAGGATAACTGTCAAATTAACACGCACGTAGTTTTTGCCAAAATACAATTGCTATTTCTGCAAATAAAAGAGTAAAATAAAATAATAAAAATCCGTGTAGATTATTGTCGTATATAAATCAATGTCGATTAATGCAATTATCATATGAATTCGTGTTTAAATCCATAATTAAAATTGTATTTAAATCTGTGTAGATAATATTGAGATGATGAAATTACATTGTTTTTGGAGAAATTCCACATTTTCCATGTTGCAAAAAATAAGAGTTGTTTTTCGAAATTATTGTTCTCTTTGAATTTGTGTCTATCCATTATCTTATTAATATTTTTTTGGAATAAAAAATAATTTTCAATTTAAATAATTAGTAATTTTTTGGAATCCCGTATCAATTTAGTTCTTATATTTTTTAGGTAATGTATTATAGTATCTAATTAATATGATGTTTTTTTTATTTTTATATTTTAATTATAATACCATGATTATTTTTTATTATTATTAACGTTAATACTGAATGAATTCAGTTGACATTTATAGCTATCAGTATTAAAATTATTATTTAATTACTGATATATGTTTATTTGTTGTTCTTAATATTATAAATCCTATGTGTAATTATCATTATTAAAATTATGATATAATTAATAATAGTTAAATCATTTGTTATCTTTCTCTTTAGTAAATAATATTAATAGAATGATTATTAGTTTTTTAACCATCTTAATTTTAATAATTGGATAAATATTGGGGAATAAGATTTTCAGAATAATTTCGTGATCTCCAACTTATCTAGATTAACGTATCGTGATAATTGCAATATTTTATTATTTTATTTTGAATACTTCTTTTTGTAAATAAAGTTGTGATTTTATTGGTTAAATACAAACATTTATTAGGTTAAGATTAAGGAAACATTTATAATTATTGTGATTGATTTTATTTTATTTTATTTTTAAAAAAGAAGTTAAATACGAGGCAAATACAAAAATTGTTAGATATATATTAATACCTTCTACATGCATCAGTATTCGTAATATTACATATTACGTCAAACATGATATAATATTGAGAAAAAAAAAAACTAAATTTACATTTTCAATGAAGTTAATAATAAGTCATAAAAATTATTGAAATCAATAATCATTTATTATTTAAATATATAAATTGACATTTACTATTTAAAGAAGTTTTTAATAATTTGAATTAGTTATGTAGTTTTTAAAATTTTAGTAATTATTGTAAAGGGATATTATGTTCTATCCCTTTATATTCGTGTTGATTAATATGCGTATGCGTTAAAGTTTTAAGAATACTTATTGAAATGATACAATAAAACTACAATAAAAATACTAGTGCAAGCGGGAGTTATGACTTACCACACCTTCACCCTGGTTCTGAGAGGCATAACCTGCGATTTACCTCCTTAATCAATGGCTCAGGGTAGGGTCGGTTAGCCCCTTAAGGCGTGGGCTACACCTTTTTTTTTTTTTTTATGAAAGCATTTTTATTAGCTTAGCTGGTAATCCAAAATAAAGAAATACGTGGTCAACACTACGAAATTATTAGTGCATATTACTAACTTTTCAAGTTTAAATAACAATATGCACAAAACGAGGTTCAAAAGATACAATCCTTATCAGCTAAAATTGAGGCAATATTGGGTACTGTTACAACCGTTTATATATACATCTCAAACTATGTTGCTACTCTCTCTCTCTCTCTCTCTCTCTCTCTGTGTGTGTGTGTGTGTGTGTGACAATTGAGTAATGGATATCAATTTCCAATCAAGCAGTGGCAATGCATTCCAAATTGAAATTGGCTACTTTGACACAGTACTAGAGATGAAAGAAAAAATCCAAAAGGTGAAGGGAATCCCTATGTCCAAACAAACCCTAGTGTTTAATGGTAAAATTCTACAAGATGAACTCAACGTCCACTACTCAGACATCCTCGACCAGTCCCACATTCAGGTGCTCGTAGCCGGAGAACCTTCCAAATCAACAATCCAACTCCTCATCAAAATGCCGACATCAAAACAAGGCGTGGCCCTTGAAATGGACGTTAAAGAAACAATCAGAAGACTAAAGGAGAAAATCCAGGATATGGAAGGAATCCCTGTTACAAAATTGGTTATCTATGCAAATGGGATTGAATTACATGATTCAAAATCGTTACAAGATTGTGTGCTTTCGGGTAATTCAGAAATCGACGTCAGTTTTCGATCTTCTTCTACAACAACTTCGTCCGGATCATCAGGGAATATGGGTAGTGGATCCCGAAAATTGAGGCTTACTGTAGTGACAAAATGTGGGACTAAAAAAATTCCAATTGAAATGAATTCTTGGGATAATGTTGGGGATATGAAGAAGAAGCTACACAAGTTGAATGAACAGTTGCAGTTGGATCTTCCACAAGAAGGTTATTTCTTTATTTACAAACAAAATGTGATGGATGATGATCGTTCATTTAGGTGGCACCATGTTGGCCAAGGTGATACAATTGAGATCTTCAATGGGATTATTTCCGGTGGACCTTGAAATTTTCTTAATTAATTTTCTCATCCTCTTTATTTAATTTGTTCGAAATTTTAGGCATAGTCATGATGAAAAGATATAATTTGGATTAGTTTCTATTTCAATATATTATTATGATTTTTATCAGTTTAAGTACAACTTTGGTATTATTGAATCACTAACTAATGCAATTTTTCGAATTTATGTAATCGATTTTCGGTAAAATCTTGTTTATCTATCATTTGTAGATATCCATTAATGATTAGGTGACAAAGAGTCTCCAATTTATTATCTGATTTAATGCATCAGATAATGAAGTACGTGACTCATTGTCACCTAACTCATAGATAGCATTTACTCTTTTTGATTTTCAGCTTTGAATTAATGAGTCTTGACTAAATTTAGAAGTATTTGTAGAAATCGATATTACCCTTCAAGAAGCCTATTTGGACAAATATGATTTGACTTGTCTTCTCTTGAAAATTGTACCGAAAAAATAGATAAAATCTCATAAAAAATCACTAATGACCGTCACCAACTCCCACATCGAGACTTGTGAAAAAAAAGGGAAATAAGGTGTAAAAGTAGAAATTGTCCTTTCATCTCCCAAAAATTCATCTTTGCCAAGACCGTCTTTATCTTTCATATTTTCCTCTCCCATCATTTCTCACGCCCTAGGACCATCTCCCTCATTTCCTCACCCCTGCTGACAAGCATTTCCTTCCCACACAGTGACTATAGTCACTGGAACTGGCCGGCTGAATAAGGAAGCTCGTAATTACAGAGATTTTCCTCTCCCATCACATTATTGAGATTTTCCAAGTGATTTGAACACCTAATCTACTTGCTTCAACTATATTTTATGAAACCCACCAAAATCCGGATCTTGGTCCATATAGAAAGTGTTCCTAGCTGAATTCCAACTCCAGCAAAGTAAATAAATGTTTTCTTTCTCTGGCCCTCATTTGATTTTTGTGCAAAAAAGATAGTATTAGTAGCCACATGATTCGCACACCCTTTTGCCAGTTCTCGTTCCCATTTACTCTCATCTTGTGTGATTACTGTGTAAAAAACAAAGAAAAGAATTGCTTCATTTCAATTTATTTAGGGTGCATTTTCTGCGTTTTTAGATGACAAATTATTGTCTCATAGGCCTAATTATTTGTTTTTTACAATGAAATAATTTTTTGATTAGCCACTGCCCTGCAGTATTGTGTGTAGATCTTTATTCAATTTTTTTTTCTTTAACTTTACATATTTGGGTGTGTAGTATTTGATTCTTTTTCAAAGCATAAGGCAATTTCATTAGATAAATATTTTTTTAAGGAACTAGTCTTTTCGTTACATGAGTTCAATTTAGCAGTACTAGAACTGTGAAGATGTTTTGTATAAGCAATGTAGTTGCTGAATTTTTCGAATATAGATTGTATTCCTCCCATTCTCCTTGCCTTTTTTATTCCCCTTGATGTTGTTACATTCTAGTATTTCTGGGTGGTTGTACCTATTTTTTTATGTTCTATTAGCATCAGAATTTCAATTTCTTTTCTTAGTGATTTTAGTGGAAAAGGGCATTGTTTGGCTTATCACAGAAGTGGAAGAAATGTCAAAACATACATGTTTTGTATTCTTAGTTTTAAAAATATTTACTTTTGCATTTTTTTTGCTTTGGAAGAATTTTAGATTGTAGATGAAAATATGCTTTTGTTAATTGCTTCATGGTTTCACACCTTGTCCAATACTGTTAACATTCACACAATGTCTAGTAATTGATGAAAATATGTTTTTTTTTTTAATTGACGAAGATAATTTTGTATGTGATGTTACATTTTTAATGATTGAAAAATATTTGGCATAAGATTAGTATTGAACACGTGATTTAGTTTTGTGGAAGGCAGTTGAGTAATTAATTTTCACTTTCACGTCATACTCCAATATCTTTTATCTAATGTTATGAGTGGACAATGTAAAAGATGATTTCATTTTTGTATTTGTTGAAGATGATGTTTCCTACTTTGGTTTCATCATGTTCAATTTAGATCTCTTCGTTGTCCAATTGTTGAGATAGAAAAATAGTCTATCTCGACAGTTAGACAAACATAGATCATCGTCAATATCAATTTACACCGGTGGACATCTTCATTTTTTTTTCATGTTATGGAACTAACATAATTTCATTACTTTTTTTTTTTGGCAATTTGAATTTGGATGTGATTGTGTATTAGATTATCTTCACACTGAAGTCATTATATATGATTTTATGTGTTTGTTTGAGAATGATGAGCTTTGTGTTTTGTTGATATTTTTTCTATTCTAGCGCATATATTGGTTTACTGAAAGTATGCCAAACTTTTCCAACACTTTTCTACATCTATCGAGAAAAAACTGTCAAGTTCGACAAATGACTTCTAAGATTCTTGACAGTTATTCCTATTTTTCCCATCATTTAGTTATTTGGCACTTGTACATGACAACATAAGGTCATATTTATATTGTGTAGATAACTTGTTTTATTGAATATGACTTCCTTAATGCTGTGTTACATAGAATTTTCCATTTGTTTTGATTGAGGAAGAGTGTCTCAAAGCACACATTTCGTAACGTAGTCAACTAAAAGTATGTGAAATTTGTGCTACATAATTTTGATGCTACTTAGAAAACAGAACTTCGAAACTCATATATCCGGTTTTTGATGGATTTGACAGAGTTGTAATTCTTCGCCCAACTAATGTAGTAGTTAATGTTTTGGTTAGTGGACATGAAAAAGAGAAACAAGTTATGGCTTAACATTTGAGGACACTACATTCGTTTTAGGTTGACCGAGTACACCGTAGTGACGTGTTCAAATTGTGGTACCTCGTTGAATTGCGAAGAGTATGAAAAAAATACAAAAAAGAGACTTAGGGATAGGTACTTCGAACTAGCGAACATGTATCTTGCAATGATTTGGAGAAGGCTTTTCTACATTCTTCCACAACAAAGGTGGATCGATTTAAATTGGGATTAGCACTAATATTTGAGGATGTCTTCATAGCACAGGACAAAAATGTCGACATTGACTCAACACTTTGGATTTAGTGCCTAGTAGACAACTTGAAGGTGTTTTTCGAATACCCATGGGGTATAGTTGCTTACCAACGCATTATCAAGAAATTTTAGCCAAAAAGTGGGGGCTGTGAAGGCCAAGAATGAGAAGGAAATAACATACACCATTTTTGGGTTCCCTATTAAAATGCAGGTAAAATTCAATCACTTTTGAACAATGTACGTTGCGTTAATTTTAATAATGTCCCATACAACGCTTCCTATAAATTAACTAATTATTTGGATATGATGACAGATATGGCCATATGAGGCTATGCTAAAACTGGATGAATAGTTTGGTGAACAGTTAGGATTTAGAAGGCCACAAATTCTTAACTAGACACCTATGAAGTATCAACAACAGCAAACCTACGAGGCATTTTTCAAGAATATTCCGATAATATTTCATTATTTTTTTTAGAAATATATTTGAGGTTTTAACCTTATTACAGATAAACGTTGACATGTTTAGAATATACGTACGCATTTTCAAGTATATGTAACTCTTCGACCGTGTATTGAGGAGCAAAATATTGCATACATATCGATCCTAGTCCCGTTGGAGGATGATTTCAAAGAAGAGTTAGATAACTTAGCGAGGAACATGGAGTATCCGCTATGTGATGACGAGAATATATGAAGTGAAAATATTGAGGGTTTGACAGGAGGCAATGAAGAAGAAGTAGATACAGAGACTGAGTGTATGAATTTTGGGAGTCTAGCTGAGCCTCGAGTGACATTGCAATGCATGATCTCAGAGAGTGAAAAAGAAATAAATGGAGAAAATGTGGGCACTCAAATCGACATTGAAGATGTTGGCACTAATGCATACTAGTCGACACCTACAAATCCCAAACATGTCCCTGATTCTGTCCCACATACCTGTAGAAATAAACCATCAAACTCGAGCACGCCCCTTACCCGCTATGAGGTAATGAATTATTGTTGGTACAAGAGAAAAAAATTTATTGAAGATTTTGACAATTTCACATCCATGATTTTTGCTTGGTTAGAAGTGGTTTAGAACAATGTGGATGAATGATTTTGTCAGGGGAATGAATTTTTGAAAATTAAATGTGAGTCAATAGAGAAGTGTTTGAATGAGTTGGGTGTTGGAGTTGGAGGCAATGCTACTATGATGATGGCCTACGTCATGTCCATAAAGCAAGACCTATGAAATCTCATAATCGAGCAAGTAGATGGTCTGAAAGAGTATTTGACAAATAATTGTTGGTAGCATGAGTCCACTCATGAGGGACCGTGCACTAAGTACTATGGCATTCCTGGTGACTAGACCCTTCAAGATTCAGGTAGTTTTGTTAATTTACATTTTTCATTTAAATTATTAAATAATGCAAATTCATTGAATAAGAGTAATAACATTCTATGCATAATTGGTAGTTCCAAATCAAATATTAGAGGGTGAAGCTATTCATGAGGACCTAGTGACTGATGAATTTTGTAGTCCGGTGAACACAACCTCTCGAGATCTAGATAATTATGTTCCAGACTGTGTACTATATATTTAAAACACGGAAGTGTGATTGTGTGGTTTGATACATGTTGTGAATGAGGAATGTGATGCCAGTCTAAGAAAAAAGTATGGCATATAAGCAGTTTTCTAAAACACGTGCCTAGGAACTGCCTAGGTGCTCTCAAGGTCTGATGAGCGCCTGTCCCACGACAATTTAGCCAAAAACACGAAAAAGCGGTCAACTCATCACGTTGACCAAAAACACATGAGTATCGTGCTGTAGTGAGCTTATGCAACGCTTAAGCATTGTAGCGCGTTTAAATTTTATTTTATATTTTTTAATTTTTTGTCACATATTAAAATTTAGGGGCTAGGTTGCAAATAGCTGCCCCAAATAAGAAATCAAGAGCCAAACACCGTATATATTAGAGAAATAGATCAACTATCAGCCTTCATCTTCCGATGTAGGACTAAATGAATGATTTCATCAACCCGCCCAATAGCTCTTCCGCTACTTCCTCAGAAAACCACCGTCTGTCAACCACTCCAATACCCTCCCCGTCCCCATCTTCCATGGCCCATGTCAACAAATTGAAGAAAATGGAATTGTAGAGCACCTTCATCCGACCACAAGTACCTTCATCCGAGCACCTTCATAATTTCATTCCGACGACCACGAGTCAAGGAAATACGGAAGAATCCAGATGTCGAATTTTCTCCAAACATGGATTTTCATGGGTGTAGATGCTTTTCATTAAAGAATGAAATGGGTTCAGACGTTGCCGCCTTGTTGATTTCTGTTGGCTTTGTCTCCTTTTCATTTTTGTTACCTTGTTCATCATTCAAATTTTATATATTCTTTTAAATTTGTGATGAATACATTTTTGCCTTCCACATATTGATAAAATCACTAAGCAGAACCCAACTTTGTAATTTACTGATCTTTGGAAAGTATAAGGAGAAATTGGACTCAAAAGGAAGTGCATGAATGTGAAATTGTTTAAGGTATCGGAAAATTGGATACCAATTGGGACATCTAAACAAGATGAATGCAGGAAACATACATTGCAATGGTGTTTTCACTTTGCACCGAACATGACACAGTTTTCGACGGTCCATTCATGTTAAGAATTTAAGACATCTGTTTTCCATTTGTATATGATACTTTTCAATCTTGAGTCCCTTAAAAATTGTATAGTAAAGTAGTAGTAGAAATCATTATTAAGTGAATGCAATATTTATAATTTTAGATGTGTTTGATATGCATTATTTCAATTATTTAATGGTTTAGATTGATTAAAAAATAAAAAAAAATTGAAAAACGTTTTTTAACGCGTACTCCTGCTTAAGCTTGAAAAGCTTAACTCTTGGGCTCTATGTCTTGTCACGCTTCACGCTTTTTAGAACATTGCGTATAAGGCTCCGGAAGACGAGCCCCCAACAATCGTGTTGGAAGTGGAGGTTGACAATTCCAGTAAAACGAGAAAACGTCGTTCCACCATCACTAGAGTATCATTGATCAATACTAGTACTTCTTACACGAGGACTCGAAGAAAGTGTTCTAAGAAATAATTGTCCATGTCTGACAAGAAACTTGAAGTTTATGTTGGTTATTTTATTTTTTCCATTTTGGCGTTTAATTCAAGGGGTTCAAAAAAAACTATTTTTGCTAATGAGTATGTGGTATCAAACTCTATAATAGGATATCAAGTCCATGGTAGTTGCATGTTATGGAAACAATACACTGTTTTTTCTTTTTTCTTTTTTCGTAGATATATGATATTTTTGTAGTATATATTGACGCTTTACCAAGATTTTGTATTTTAAACCAACGTGTAATGGTATTCTGTTAAGAACTTCATTATTTAAAGACAAACATTGCAAGATTGTAGTACATGACTATTACGAACTGTGAAGAATTCAAGATATTAAATGTCGTGAATAACAGTTTACAAAATTTTCCATAAATGTAATACTCCATCTATCCCACAAAGATAGTCTACTATTCCTTTTTCGTCAGTCCCAAAAAGATGGTCCACTTTCTTTTTTAAGAGTGAAGTTAATCTTTTATATCCTATTTTACCCTTATTTAATGTATTCTTTATTAGCCTAAATAAATTTAGACTCTTTCAATTTTGTAGGAAACTATAAAATTTATAAGGGATATATTAGGAAAATAGATTGTAAACTTATTTATCCAACAACATTAATTGACATTTTTTAATCTGTGTGAAAATAGGTAGGGGACTATTTTTATGGGACGAAGAGAGTATTTTCCAGCACCAATACAATGAATTGTATTGTGACAACGTATTTGCAATTATCATCCAAAAAAATACCAAGATAACTACAAAATTACATGCAATTGATCCAAAAGAGTTCTCAAAATACAAATCTTCCCCATCAAGTAAAGAACTAACTGTTACTTTTCCCAACGAGATTGATACATGTCACACGATTGTGCCTTACACGGCCTAATAATTGATTGCACTGGAATTGAGAAAATTGAGGAATTTTATTTGATGTAATTGACCTTTATCCATTCCTTGTGATACACGACTTTGGAATTGTAATTGTACCAGAATTAATATTTGCACTGTGATTTTTATCTATAAATATAGTCAGAAAGTCAGACGAATAATCACAAAAAAATTATTTTCTAGCACAAGTTCAAGTCGGTAGTGTGAAATTATTAAAGACTGCAATTGATTTTAATGGCAGAAAATACTTTTATTTTCGAGATAAGATACATTACGTGTAAGTTGTTAGTTTTCTTATACTTTTATGTATTCAATTTAATATGCATGAATTTCCCGTGGACCTTTGGATTTGACCAAATGAAATGTGAATTCTTTTGAATTCAAATGAATGGAATATGAAATCGTTCGGGAACTAAAAAAAGACTACGAGATGGGTGTCCTGTTTGATTATCGAAATACTCTAAATGCAATGTGGTATGAAATGTTTATTTTATTATTATATGTAAATGAGTATTGAAATGGCACGTATCTTACTAGATATTTTAAATACTCACTTTTACTTTAAATTTTAAAGGCTAGTTCCAGTAGATTGGATCTGCGGTGGAATGGTGATGCGGACTGCCAAAGAGATTTGAATAAATTAAATTATTAAGTTTTTCTATTCCATATTATTTATTATTAAAAACATGTTTATTATTAAGTCAGGTTATTATGTTTTCATTGGAAAATCTTTCAATTTCATGTTAAGCAAACTTATGAATACTATTTATTTTATAAAAGTAAAGAATGATTTGTTTTTATGTTTCCGCATTTATGTAAAGAAAATGGAGTTATTTTTAGTAACATTCCGGGTTTATTTACAAAAAATTTGGGATGTTACAGCATAAGTTGTACATCGACATACTACGTAAGAAAGCCGCACGAGTTGGATGTAAGTATGGCATATGATCCAGTTGGAATGCCCTACATGTGGCAAGAATTTTCAAATAAATCTACAATATATGTGTCATTGTTTCGTTGTCCCTTATTTTTTTCTAAAAAAAAAATTGGGTTGGGTGGCATTTCACTGAAATTTAGTGATGCATGTGGTATATATATATATATATATCTCAATGATTATTATTATTTTTGTAGTGAAATGTCCAATTTCATATATTTAACATGGGCCATGGACTAAATTCTCTCTCTCTCTCTCTCTCTCTCTCTAAGTAATTGACCATACATATTTTGGCAGTTTTTTTTGAAACATATAACCTAAGGATATTTTTAAGAGAATCTCTAAACATAAACTATTCTACATTTTAGAAAGTCATTGCTTAAAAAGATATAAGTTTCAGCAAGGAGAAGGCATTTTGGTTGTTGTTGGAAGGACAAGTTGTCAGAGAGTCATTTGATACTTAAAAATGGGGTCATCAGATTGGAGTAAACTCCTTTACTTTCGATAACAAAAAAGGGGGTGGGAACTATCTTTATTTCCCCTCTATATACTATGGGAAAATAGAGTTATACGGGCAACAATGTCGTCTCTAAAGGTCATACTAATAACATTGCTATTAAGGATATTGCAACAACATGTTGTCTCTGTTACTCATCCTTATAGGTTCTAAACTGGGTATAGGGATGACATTGTCATTGTTGCGTAATTTCATTTCGCAGGTGTAGGATTGCACAAGTAATATAATGGACAAAGAGTCCATGTATCGTACCCACAAGGATTGAGTTGAATTATTATTCTGGATCACAAACCTTAATATAAACAAGAATTCATCAATTTGGTGTTTGTGAAAAAACGAATTAAACTAAATAATAGAAGTAACTATAAAATATGACTTTAACTAATGCAAACATAATTGAAATATAGATTTAATGAGAAAAAATATGCTAGGATCTAAAATCCACTTTTATTTCAATCTTTCATATCTTGATTTAAATGCATAACAACAATTCATGGTTTATGAAAATCAATGTTCCTAAATTGTTGAAAATCATCTTTCGAACATTGAATCAAAACATATCCCTAAATGTGACCTGTGTATATTTTTATGACGAATGCGAACAAATAGGAAAATATTAATGATTCATGAATAATTAAAGATTACATAAAGTATAGATGTATATTTCTATCCTCTATCGGATTTCATGAAAATTAAAATAAGTCTAACAAATCTTTTGAAGTTAAGAACACGTCATAACATTTATACAATAATTGTAGAAACATGAGATATAAAACTAATTGTTCAAATCCATAAATTGTATTAAATTAAACAACAATCAAAATATAAAATCCGAAATTTAAAGCTTCATCATGATCCTAACCAAAAAAAAAAAAAAAGAACTAGCCTAGAAACATAAGTTAAGATAAAAAAAAATTGAAATTCATCACCGAATGTAGAAATTCATCATTTTGGAAGAGAAATTTTAATCTTGCCTCTTGACTTGAACCTTGTTTCTCTCTCTAAAACTTAAACTCTCAACAATTGTATAGAATATGGTATGTAGTGTATCTTAATATGGTCTCCAATTTTCGTGCAATATCTCTCCTATATATAGGTGAGGGAAAAAAACCTTGTTCAATTAGGAAAAGATTCTGTAAATTCGGAATTTAAGGAGAATAGATCTTGGTTGCGAAAGTGCCCAAGCAATCGCTTGGATTCATCCTGTAACGCTCTACCTTTGTTAATTACGATCAGGAGATTGCTTCGTGGTTAAGTGCTCGATCGCTTGGTCACTTTTTGTTCCTTTTTTTTATATCTTTTGATTTCCTACAATTTGATCATTCCCCGTAATTGCATGTCATTTCCTCTTCTTTCATCATGGTCAATTGAGCCATTCAACTTTTGAATTCTTCCCATTAAGTTTCGATGTCTCTTGATTTCTTCAATTAAGCCCTTGAACTTCAGACTTTCTCCAATTTAGCTTCAATTTCTTCCACAATTGGCTTTATCAACTTCTACATTATGCAATTATCTCCAAATAGCTATCCAATTGGTCCATATTCGCCTCAAATCTTCTCTTGACTTTGGGATAATTACTGAAATAAATACAAATAACATCAAATTAAATAGGATTTATTCTTAAACGATTATGTATTATCCTACTTTTAACATCTAAATAAGTGCACAAAATGCACTTACCAATAGCCTTTATGGCTTAAATGACTATTGTAATTTAAATTTTATTACTCATTGTTAAGATTTTACAAACCAAAAACTTAAAAAAAAAAAAAACTAAGACTCCCCAATAACAAAATTATATATATATAAAAAAAACATTGGATCTATTGGATCTTCGTGATAATTTAGCTTTGTCGTCCTGATCCTCTTCTACCTTTTCTATCACTGGAAGACCATCGCTTCCTCAAGGCGCATAATAGTCCTCTATTCGTACTATCCTGGCTTGATATACCACCCATCAAGAATCTTCTGGGTAGACGATCCAGAAGTATGAGAGCTTCCTTCAGGGATGTGTGACGAGCCGTACTTGTTAAGAAAGGAGATTTTCCCAAAAAGTTTCAGAAACTATTTGACTACTAGAAGGAATCCACGTTGCTCCCCCAGGGCCTCTTTCACGATGTCACACTTGTCCATTGAAGCGTCACCCGAGGCCTAATTGAAAGAAAACTAAAGTTAAGGATTGGATTGCAACATCACAGAAAGATGAAGGACCTACTTTGCAAATATTCTAGAAGTATTTTTGTAATAAAAGTAAAAAATGTGGGGACTAAATATGGAGGATAAAAGTTGAGGGGTTTGACTTGCAAATAATTAAAAGAAAAAGAAATAATAATAATAATAATAATACAACTAGGAATGGTCTTTGCCCATGCCTTACGAGCGCCCATAATTCAACAGATTGTAAATCTTTTGCCCACCCATGTGATCGCATATGCCAATTTCGGCCTAAATCCGAATCTTATTTCTGGTTTAATTATTTTTCTTTAAGGACACATTTGACTTCGATTTCTGGCATTTATGGGACCTTTTTAGGTCTGATTTTTAGGAGTATTTATACTACCATTTCCTTCTTTCAAAGGACTACTTCTTCTTCCCAAAAAATCCTAGCCTCCCTAATAATTTTTCTTCTTTATTTTAGTTGTTTTTAGTTTTAGTTTTAATTTTTGTTCAAAGATTCTAGTCCATTAAAGGAAAGAAGCAAGAAGAGATGTGGAAATACAAAGCAAAGTGGATGGGCTTTTGGAGAAAATCAAGACCAAAACTTCATCTTCTTCAAAAACCCAACCAAGGGAAGGGTTTAATTTATTGTCTTGTATTTTATTCTTTAATTTATATACTTTGTGATGTATTTTCTTAAACCTCGTCTTTTGTGCATTAATTATACAATGAACTAGTTGTTTATATTGGGATGATTGATGTAACTTAATTTAGTTGAAGTAATTTTAATATTTGCTTATTGAATTTAACTACATATTGTCATGTGTGTTTTTTAATGAGATTATTTCATGTGTTTGATTGATCACTAAATATATGATTTTTCAGGTATACGATAATTGAGAGATATTGTGCATTTTAGATCACATAACAAATGCCCCAAGTCATAATTTAGGAAATAGAGATATACTCCTAACCCTAGTAATCTATTGAGCTATTTTCACAAAGAGTTAATGTTTTTCATTGGATTTTAATTGACATAGAGATATAGTAAGTTAAACCAATTGATTATGACTAATTTAATACGAGTAAGGCTATTAGTTATAATAGAAAAATCAGGTCTAACATTGTAAATGAATAATTTGTTAATTTGCATGTTGAGAAATTAATTAAGTGGAGGTTAAGTAAAATTATGAATCCCAACTATTTAATTTTTTATTTTCCTTATTTTTATTAGAGTTAAAGTTAGTTTCTTTATTTTTTAACTTACAAAAAATTCAACTTTTATTGTGTGTCTTCTTTGTTAAAATTAAATTAATTAGGGTATAATTGAGTATAATTCCTTGTGGGATCGATAATCTAGATTTAAAAAGTCCATTTTATTACTTGAATGCGACCTATACGTTTGTGGTACATACTATTTTAGCATACATAGCAGTCCATAATAAATTTCACTATCTATTCGTGGAACAGACACACCGCTATTCTGAGTTCACCGTCATACATCTTTTTCATAGGTATACAAACTCTATTTACGATGCATGCTTCGTACGAATACACGTTTGTATTAAATCTAGTAACCAAAGAAAACAATCCATGCCTAACTCCACAACATTGTGCATATCATCTACTTACACTATGTGAAACATTTATTTAGTAAATGTTTAAAAAATACGTTTTTATGTGAGAAAGAGCTAAACAATTAAGCCCATATTTGATGCTCCTACTTTTTGAAACAAAAATGGTTTTAGAAAATTGTGTGGTTAAAAAGTGTTTTGAAAAGTAAAAAATTGTGAGCTTGATTTTTTTGGATGGTTGAGATTGATTACTGTAGAAAAAAATATGATTTTTATTAAAAAAAAAAAGGAGCATCAAACAATGGCTAAATTATTCATTACCTTCTTTTATAAATAAGCAAAGATGTATTGCATATGAACTTGTTCCAAGTTTGGACAACCATTCTACAAGAGCTTTTTCCTATGGTTGCTGCAAAACACAAAAACGATCAACAAAGTATGGTACATAACAGTTAATAATGAAATTGAACAATTACAATTTCTGGACTATTGTTTAGGACCCAAAACGTTGTTTGATATCAAAAATGTGTACAAAAGTTTTAAAAATTAATAATGAACAATCATCAACATAGTTTTAAAACCCAACCCATTTATTTAATTGACCAAAGTACTATGTTAGTGGGTCCATAATTCAAAGGAAATGTACATAGCTACTATATATAAACAATGCCATTTCAAAATTTTTAAATGTGTAGAAAAGTTTTAAAAATTAAAAGGTGAAAATTTCTATTTAAATGTACGTAACAATAATATTCTATTCCAATTAAAATAATACTTGTCTACTTTTGCCCTGCCTTCAAGTCTGTCCAATTTGTCTATTTTGAACAACACAATTTCAAACTTCACTTCAGTAACATCAAGTGATATAGACATATTTGCGAGATCATTGTAGAACCATTACTATACATACTTAACGACAAAAGTTCACATTCATGCCTGTAATCATCTAAAAAGAAAGATCATAATATAGCAAAACCATGTCATGATGTAGTTAATGAAGTCACTTTGTACCAAAAAGAGGCCACATATTACCAAAATGAGGTCACAAATGTAATGATTCACATTTGATCCTTAATTTTAGGGAAAAAAAACTGATTGAGGAAAAAAATTGACTCGTAATATAGTATCGATACCCACCTAGGGCTTGTTAAGTATCGATACACCAAAAACAAGTGTCGATACTTACAAGTAGTGACTTAAAGGTTAAAGTTACAGATTGTGGCCAAACCCAATAACAAAATCAGTCTTGAACTTTGGTCCCCAAGCCCTAATTGGATGCATGACTCACGCCCATTATCCCTTAAAGTGAAGCCACCTCATGCTTTGGATTTAAAAATCATGCGATACCTCACGCTAACTAGGTCTTTAGGGTCCATTGGACATGAATCCTAGTCTAGTTAGCTTAGGGATATGTAGATTAGATTAGTTCTATAAATGGGATGGTTAAGACATGGATTTAACACAATAATCTGAAGAAAAATTCAAGAGTCCTAGAAGTTAAGGTGAGAAATTAGTGTTTAGATTTTCTGTTGTAATCAAGGATTATTAATGTAATAACGTGATGTTGGTACTTTAACTAAGGTTCTGCAGTCCAAGCACACTGAAAATTCTCGAGGGAATCCCAATAATTAAGTATGAAAGTGCATAAATGACTGCAAGTATCATCGCTATGAAGGAAAGTATCAATAATTTAACTCTTCGGATGAACAAGTATCAACACTTGTTCATGTCAGTATCAATACTTCTGTAAGCAGTTTGTAAATAACTTTCTAATTTTAACTGTTTTATTTATTTCAGGCATTCTGACGCATAGCAAGTAACGTTTGTTCTTGTCTTATTTGATCTTAAATACTATTTATGATAAATTATCTATTTTACTATAAACTGCAAAAAATAAATTAAAAAATTAAGGTTTTTTTGCATTCTATTATCGTCACAATTCCACCCCTCCAGTAAAATGCATGTATTGTCTATCTTGATTTTTCTGCCACAGAGTTCGTCAATTAAATTGTGATGCGGACGCTACTTGAGGGATTTTGAAACCCTAATTGGGTTATTTATCAATTTCCAACATGTTATCTTGTTAAATGAGCACTCTGAATAGAATTTAAGATTGTAATATGACCCTATTTAAAAGTCACTTTACTTGAAACTCGTGATGCTACTCACTGAATATTTCATACTCATCTTTTCAATGTTTTAAAAAAATGTAGATGTTGGAACGTAATGTCTTTGAAGCTACGTCGACTGGGTGGAAACTATCGGAGGATGGTCGACATTTTATGTACATAGTTGAAATGGAGTATTGGAGCTGCATGCCTGATTTCCTGACTTTATGTCACTATGAATACACTGTTGTCTGCGTAAAAACTACCATGTGCGCACCTATATGTATCTGTATTCATATAGTTTTTCTTATGTTAATCACAAATAGATTTTATGTTTTTATGTAAATTATTGTTAATTAAGGTCTCAGGATTCTTTTTTACGTAATTTTGTACAAATCTTGACCTTACTTTTGTATTAAGAATCATATATGTAAAGAGATATTAAGTTTCTAATATTCTTGTCTTCTAGTTCTAATTTTCATTTATCGATATCTTACCTTAAAATTAAGTTTCAATACCCTAAGTTTTTTAAATGCCACAATAATAAATAAATAAATAAGTTGTTATTATTTCTACATGAAACACTAACCAGTATTAGTTGTTATTATTTCCGCATCCAGTTATATTATAGTTTAGAGTTTTTTTACTTGAAAGTTTTTCTTGAGATTCGAGCACTACAAGTTGTGGCATCATAGCTTTGCTTTTAAAGGTTCTATAGACTAGACTATATACATGTAACGCGACTCTTGGTCCATCCAGTTGAGGTATGTGGTGAAATTCAATTGCAATGACTTCTTCATCACTTCATGTTCAAAAAACAAGATTGTTTAGATTTGATGGGACTCAATCAAATCCATTTGTCAATATCTTGATATACTGATATAGATAAAATCATGCAAATACTTAAATCATCCAAAAAACGAGCTATAAGTATCAATACTTGGTTGAAAGTATTTATATTGCTGTCTCCAAAAACTTTTTGTTTGAAAGATATCGATACCTTGGAATAGGTATCAATACATCTTGTCCAAATTTTGAAAATTTGATTTTTCTTGACTTTTCTTGAAATAAATAGCTTAAATATGTATACTTTGAATTTCCAATACTACAATTAAAATTAATGGATAGGTTAAACATGTCTCGCTTATGTTCGACTCGACCTTCGAAATCAAATCCATCTTTAGACAATCTAACCCGACTCATTCGACACGAAGCTCGAAAAATTGATCAATCAATTAATCATAACGGTGACGGTCGTCACCAACAGAATGATGGCGGATTTCCTACGGAGAGATTTCGACACCAAAAACCACCACATTTCGAAGATGAACAAAGTTAATAATGAACAATTATTAACATAGTTTTAAGACCCAACCCATTTATTTAATTGACCAAAGTACTATGTTAGGGGGTCCATAATTCAAAGTACTATGTTAGTAGGTCCAAAACAAATGCTTATATGTGGAGGATGTCTAGCACACATACGGTTCATATTAGTGCAATCCATAACCTAATTCAAAATACTCCTCTCCATTTTCCATTTCACTTGTGTCATTGAACAAAAATGCACTTTATCACATATTCGCATTGCAGATGATCTAGCATCAAGAACATCCAAATCACATCTTTTATGTTTGTTTGTTCCCCCCTCCCCACCAAACACCCACCCAATGTAGTGCAAGGAAAACGTGAGTGTTATTGGACTTGTGTGTGTTGGAATATGTGATCACTAAAGAACAAGTTCCCATGTTCATCTTGTTTCTTTTACATGTTTTACTATTTCCCATTATACAAAGATTTTATTTTTATTTTTATTTTATTTTCTCTTCAAACTCATTTTTAATCGTACATTTTCCCAAAAAAAATAATATATTGTAAAAAATTCATAACTTTTCCTTACTTTCTAATCGTACATTTTTCCAAAAATCAATCTTTACAATATCTAAATGAAATAGGCTATATATAGAGAACCGAAACATCAAAAAAATCTACATATTGTAATGCGATAAATTAATTTCGAAATATGTTAAGATAGAAGAAGCTGATGAAATTAGGGACTGAAAGTGTAGGGACTGAAAGTGACTGAACAAGAATTGAAGGTGTGTTTGGAAAATAGAAGAACACGCCCTTAAAAGTGAAAGAAATAAAACACTGTTTTACCTTCTTCAACAGTATGCAATCGTCTGCACATGGAGCATTGTGTTTTCTGTTAAATCTGATTCCATAGTTCTGGAGCGCCTGCAGAAAATGAGACTGTTAGGATAAGAATTTGTTGTATATATCATCTCTATGTATCTATTTTTTGTATATATATAGTAGCCCTCTTGTAATATGAAATTTACCTAAAAATCAATACGAAAATTCCTCCATATTCCTATCTTAATTTTACTGCAATTTTCACTTGGTATCAGAGCTAGAAATGGGGGATACCAGCAATCAATCAGCTGCAAGTCTCAGCTCATCAAGCCAAGCACCAATTGGTGCGTATAGCTTCACTCCATTTGGCATAAGTTTGCCACAAGCTGCTCCAATCAAGCTGGATATAGAAAATTTTCTATTATGGAAGAATGTCATAATGTCGGTGGTGAAAGGACACGGCCTTGAAGGGTATCTACTTGGGACCAAAGCTTGTCCCTCTCAAACTGTAAGCAGAGAAGTCACTACTGAAGGAGGCATTACTGTTGAAACTTCACCAAATCCAGAGTACTCTAAATGGGTATCGGTAGATCAACTCCTAATGGGTTGGCTGTATGCGTCAATGACGTCTGAAATCATCATGAGAGTTATGGGATGTACTACCTCTCATGAGCTGTGGAAATCAATCAATGAGAATTACGGGATTCTGAATAGATCCAGGGTGACATTTCTGGCAGCAGAGTTGCAAAGGACCAGAAAGGGTTCTATGACCATGGATAAGTATCTATCTACTATTAAGCAATTGGCAGATAATATGGAAATTTCAGGGAAGAAAATTGAGCACTCAGATCTGATAACTCAAGTGTTAGCAAGGCTTGATGAAGAATATACACCAATTGTGGTGCAAGTCAACAGCAAGGAACATATCACTTGGCTCGAGTTGTGCTCTACTCTCATGACTTTTGAGAGCAGAATAGAGTACTTGAATCAGACCAGGAACAATTTTGGCTAAATAAATATGACACAAGGAAGGACACAGAATAACTATCAGCCTGGTAGGAGGAACAACAGATGTAGCGACCAAGAATTTTTACGCGATTAATAATTATTTTAATAGAAAATCGTGTCGCTACTATTTCACCCATTTTTATTAAGTTAACGCCACGACGTATTCGTATAGCCAAGTCAAGAAATAATCGAGATCGTTGGATTTTAAATTAAATTCCGAATTTCTAAAAATATCTCCATTCTCTTGATTTAAAGTATATTAAGTCTAAGTACTTAATTCAATGTTATCCCAATATTTATTTGTACAAAAATTACTTTTATTATTTAAATTAAGAAAATATATGCAAGCATGAGAGGTTCCATTATATGTAATCATGAAGAGCATAATATTTGTATAAATATGGAAAAGTATATGAATGATTTATATACTCCATTATATATAATCATGAAGAGCATAATATTTGTATAAATATGGAAAATTATATGAATGATTGATAAGACTCCATTATATGTAATCATGAAGAGCATAATATTTGTATAAATATGGAAAAGTATATGAATGATTTATATACTCCATTATATATAATCATGAAGAGCATAATATTTGTATAAATATGGAAAAGTATATGAATGATTTATATACTCCATTATATATAATCATGAAGAGCATAATATTTGTATAAATATGGAAAAGTATATGAATGATTGATAAGACTCCATTATATATAATCATGAAGAGCATAATATTTGTATAAATATGGAAAAGTATATGAATGATTGATAAGACTCCATTATATATAATAATGAAGAGCATATTATTTGTATAAATATGGAAAAGTATATGAATGGTGCTTTACTTTAAGAAAAGGATGTGTTAAAATTAATAGAATTGAATGATTATGTTTACAATATGCCAACTTTATACATCTATTTAAACCCATCTCTTTTACACACAACTCTACACATATACACTTATTTCCAATCTCTTGACAAAATCCACAAGTAAGAGAAATTCAAGGTGGTCAAGAAAGTTTTGGTCCATTTACTACTACACTTCATTTTAATCTTTTAAAAGGTAAGTATATCTTATGTTTTTATGAAAAGTAAGTATGTTTTTATGAAAGGTAAATACACCTTATGTTTTTATGAAAAGTAAGTATGTTTTTATGACAAGTAAGTATATCTTATGTTTTTATGAAAAGTAAGTATGTTTTTATGAAAGGTAAATACACCTTATGTTTTTATGAAAAGTAAGTATGTTTTTATGACAAGTAAGTATATCTTATGTTTTTATGAAAAGTAAGTATGTTTTTATGAAAGGTAAATACACCTTATGTTTTTATGAAAAGTAAGTATGTTTTTATGACAAGTAAGTATATCTTATGTTTTTATGAAAAGTAAGTATGTTTTTATGAAAGGTAAATACACCTTATGTTTTTATGAAAAGTAAGTATGTTTTTATGACAAGTAAGTATATCTTATGTTTTTATGAAAAGTAAGTATGTTTTTATGAAAGTAAGTATATCTTATGTTTTTATGAAAAGTAAGTATGTTTTTATGAAAGTAAGTATATCTTATGTTTTTATGAAAAGTAAGTATGTTTTTATGAAATGTAAATACACCTTATGTTTTTATGAAAAGTAAGTATGTTTTTATGACAAGTAAGTATATCTTATGTTTTTATGAAAAGTAAGTATGTTTTTATGAAAGTAAGTATATCTTATGTTTTTATGAAAAGTAAGTATGTTTTTATGACAAGTAAGTATATCTTATGTTTTTATGAAAATGTTTGGATCATTGCTATGAAATCAATCTCACAAGATTGTTATGGGTTCCATATGATATGTTTATGATTATACTAAGGGGACCGGAGTTTAGTAGCGCTACACATAAGAATTCTTGCCATTTAAGTTCGGTAAAATTCTTGTGTCTCCCTATGTTTATGAATATTTCAATCATATCCTATGTTATGATGAAAATGATCCATATGCTTTCAAAAGAAAATTTATGCTTGGTATACTTACTGGGATTTTATAAATCTCACTCCACGATATTTACCATTTTCAGATAATTGAAGGTTCGAGGCGGTCAACATGGAAGTGGCAAAAGTGGTTAAGATTGATGAGATAATTATGTTGAACTTTATGTAAGAAAATTATGTTCTATTTTTATTCACAAATAAAATTATGGGATTCTAATTATTCTTTTGAATAATTTTACATTACTATTTAAGTCTCGATAATATGATATGAGTCACTTTTTGTGGCACTCGAATGGTCGAGAATTCGGGTCGTCACAGTTGGTATCAGAGCAAAGAGTTTTAAAAACGATTCTGTAGATTTTTGAAATTTTAGTTCTTTAAAAAAAAAAAAAAAAAAAAAATCACTATTCACGTGAACAGTAAAACGACGTGCTATTCATGATGAACAGTGAACGAAATCACTATTCATTATAAAAAAAAAAAGTTGAATTTTCACATGTCAAGCATGGTTATGATTTTGAAAAGCATGATGAAATTTGATGTGCGAATTTCAAGGACAAAATTCATTTTAAGCAAGGGAGTTTGTAATGTCCTGAAAATTTTATGGAATATAATTAGTTAGTGATATGATGTTTATATTGATGTCTTTGATAAATTTCTAGAAGTTCGGGGACTAAAGGAAAAATAAGATTTGACGATAAATTTTATTTGGGTTAAGTTATTAATTATTGATGGGGAGATAATTACTATATCGATATTGGATTTGTTTTAAAGACTGTGATTAATTAGGAATTATGATTCAAGAAAATGTTGATTTGGATACAACCACATTAAATTATTGTTGATTAAAGGAAAATAAGATTATATGAAATATTTTAACTCATCACTCTACTATGTCACTCTCCACGTATTGACTCCTCGAACCAGGTATGTTATATGCTTTGCAAGTCATTTACGATTTTATTAAGACATGTTAAGTATGAAATCTTCATATGTTATGAATCTTTATGTGTTACACATAATATACATGTCAAGTATGATATAAATTGATAGAAGACTCAATTTTTTTATTCTTTTCAATGTAGAATCATGAGACAGAGAGGATATTTATATGAATTTTGGTGCATATTAAGCTTAGTAAGATTGACTCAATTAGAAATTAAGTTGGGTTGTAACTTTTGCCCAAAATATATGGAATAATATATTAAACAAACAAAATTGATAATGAATTTGTACAATAATTTATCCCTTTATCACTACCTTTGTGTAAAAACAAGGGAAAAACTGTGGATGGTTATTAGTACTTCCTCTTCAAGTTTCAATTTTCGGTTCAATAATTTATCCCTTTATCACTACCTTTGCTTAAAAGCAAGGAAAAACTGTGGATGATTATTGGTACCACTCTTCAAGTTTCAATTCTGAAAAAAAAAAAATCGGAAAGAAAAGAAAGAAAGAGAACGGGTGTTGAGCATAATGGGAATAATATGACTTAAGAATGATTTTCAAAATAATTGTTGTCCTTGAGTTTAGAAATGATGAACCTTAAATGGACTTTGCATAATTGATTTTAGACATGGCACTAAGTATGAGAAGTCAACAGAAATGATTAGAAATATGTTCAGATTATCTATCATTTAGATTTAATGAGAAATAGCGAGCCAATTTTATGAAGTTTTATGAGATGTTAAGATTATAAGTGATGTGGTTTTAATGAGACTTTTATGAGAAGCATTATGAAGTTAGAGATTTAAAGATTTGGTTATTGGGAATTAAGTAATGGATATTATGTTGAGTAAGTGAATTATGCCTCTATATTGAAGAGAAATTTATTATGAACTTTGGCCTTGTGATTAAATTTTGGAAATATGATTTATAACTTATAAATATAAGTATGAGTAATCTTTTGAGCCAATTAAGGTATGGAAGGAAGTGATATTGTGATATTGAAAAATATGATTTGAGATTGTTATGTTGAGGAATTATGAATTGAATTATGGGATATTTTTTTATGATATTGAAGTGTTGGAATCGTTTTCAATATTTTTAGATGGTTGTGATCAAATGTGGAATTATTTATTGTGAGTTATGAAGTATGCTTACGGTTTGAATAAGTCCAAATTTCAAAGGAAACTCTGCTTAGAATTTTATCGTTTGGAATTAAGAGCATAGTATGGTATGCAATCACTAAGAGAATTGAGGTTAGACATGCAAATTCATTTACATCACAAACGAGATTTAGTAGATGATAACAGAGATATTTATTATTTTCTCGTAAGGAGAACACACAAGAGTCACATTGGAAAGAAATACATGAAACACGCAAAATCAAAAGAAAGCAACATGGGAAATTCCTCAAATTGAGAGATGTGTTTCCGGAGTAGCCGTATCCTACCACCTCTGACCTTTTGAGGAAATAAAGAAACCTTCAAAGAGGTGTGTTTCGAGAGTAAGAATACTCCGTAATCTACCACCTGGAACCTTTGAGGTACACACAAGATTTAAACATTAAGGAAAATCCTAGGAAATTAGAGGGGTGTCTCGAGAGTAAGAATACTCCGTACTCTACCCCCACCTATTCTAAGATTCATAAAGTTAAGTTTACATTAACCGGACTCCATTTTCGCTTGATTCCCCTTCCTTGCGACCAATCTATCTTAACCCCTGCTGGATCTTGTATTGAGATATATGACTGCAGCTTATCCAGTAGTTCATCAATAGTAGGAGCAGAAATAAGAAGCCTTCTGGAAAATGGAGAGATGAATCCCTGTTCCACAGCATAATCAAGAAAGGTTAACAAACCATCAAAGAAATTGTTAACATTCAGAAGCCCAATAGGCTTAGTATGGAGATCTAGTTGAGCCCACGAGGTAATGTTAAAGATTTCTTCTAAGGTACCAAAACCTCCGGGCAGGGCTATAAAGGCATCAGAACCATATAGCATACAAGTTATGCGTTCATGGATGGATAAGGTTTGAACTTCATGCCCTCGTGTTTTGCCTGCAACATCTACCAAAGGGACAGGTATGACACCGATTACTTTTGATTTCTCTGCAAGAGCAGATTGGGAAACACAACCCATTAGACCACTGCTACCACCCCCATACACAAGAGTGATACCTTTTTCCCCCAGTTTCTTTCCAAGATCTACGGCCGCTTCTAGATAACTGAAGCCTTTCCCCACTTTTGATCCACAAAATACACAAATAGTTTTGATCTGTCGAAGTTTTGGTGCTTCCATCTTTGATAGTATAGAAGAGGAAACTTACGAAGAAGATGTGATTTTGGGATGCCTGAACTATGAAATATGTTTGGCTATTTAAAGCCGAAAAAATTTACTGTTTTTGATTGATTATGAAAAAGTAAAGATTTACTTTTGACAAAATCGGCCAACTTTTGACTGTTTTACCAAAGATATCACCTTTCGGTGATTTATTTCCAGCTTTATCAAAACTCGAGAAAGGAAAATATATTTTATTTCCAAAACGCGTGAAAGAAAACAGCAAAATATTTTAAATGTGTATCAAGAGATTTACCTTATATCATTGTTGAACTGCCAGAAGCCTCATTTTGTAAAACAGACTGGCAAACAGGATCTTTTGCTATTATATTTTGGAGACTATAACGATTTTTGTCCTCGTTAAACTGAGTGTATAAGGAGAGAAGTTCACGTTGCACATAACCACTTGGGTGCGTCTCAAGAGTCAGTCGAATATCATCCAAAGACTCCTTACTCAGTCCACCCTTTATGAATTTGATTTTATCATCCCGATTAGTAGAAGAATATCCTACTATTTTGCAACGAGTATCACAGTTCCAACGAGCACATTTTTAGAAACCATTCAGCCTTTTTGCTCTTCATTTCTTTGCGAATGTGCTTTTGCCTAAACCAGGCATGTGCTTTGGAAATGTCATAGGTAATTCACCAGATAGTCGAACCTTTGCTTCGATCAACCAGCGAACATCTTCTGAAACACCATGAGCCATCAGCAACCTCAATCTTTCGAGTCTTATTCGATAAATTTTCCTCAGATCATTCATTGGAAGACTGGAATAATACTTGCGAATGTTTGTAAGAATGATATCCATGTTTTTGATGGATCTAACCTCTTCCCAGCATGAACTATTTAAAAGCATTAAGGATCGGAGGGAATCCGCGTGATATTGATTCCAGCAAGAAAGCGCGGAATAGAATAATGGAAAAGAGGGAACAAGAGTTTATGCGCCGTTTACTTTCTTGATAAAAGGAAGATTTGATGATGACGGGATTTGAGATATGGAATATTTTCTTGGATTTTGGGTACTGATATTTTGATATAATAATCAAGGTATAGAAATAATACGGGGATACGTGAAAGTGAAATAAGGACTGTATTGAATCAGGATTAATAAGTTTGTGCAAGTGAAAGGAATACCTTACGGGAAATGTTATGATATTTGAGTTAAGAATTTTAATTATTTGGGAGATATTTGTTTATTGAATTTTGCAGAAATTTTGGGTTACAAATATTGGAAAGATAAACTGATGATTATGTTGATATGTGAATAATATGTTTGGGTATATTACATAGAGAATATTCAGGTAATCATTTTAATTATTTTGGGATATTTGGTGATAAGAAGAAATGACAAATTATTATGGTATGATATGTTAGTAAAGATTTATTGAAATTTTAGAGATATTAATACGAATATTTGAGGTCACGTGATACGATGATAAATGACAAGTTACATGAATACTACAAGATATGATGAAATATCACATACGATTGGGAATTTTCATTTTGATTCAGAAGAATTTATGAGTAGACATATGTCTATTATTGATAGAAAAGTCCATGTCTTAAGAAAACAAATTGATGCATTTAGTCAAAGTCCAGTGGGTTAAATATGGTTGGGTTAAATATGGTAGCGATGATGCTACATAAGAAGAAGAAGAAGAGATTCTGATTAAGTGTTCAGAAATCATAAGATCAAGTAAGATTAATTTCGAGGACGAAATTATTTTAAGGGGGTAAGTTTGTAGCGACCAAGAATTTTTACGCGATTAATAATTATTTTAATAGAAAATCGTGTCGCTACTATTTCACCCATTTTTATTAAGTTAACGCCACGACGTATTCGTATAGCCAAGTCAAGAAATAATCGAGATCGTTCGATTTTAAATTAAATTCCGAATTTCTAAAAATATCTCCATTCTCTTGATTTAAAGTATATTAAGTCTAAGTACTTAATTCAATGTTATCCCAATATTTATTTGTACAAAAATTACTTTTATTATTTAAATTAAGAAAATATATGCAAGCATGAGAGGTTCCATTATATGTAATCATGAAGAGCATAATATTTGTATAAATATGGAAAAGTATATGAATGATTTATATACTCCATTATATATAATCATGAAGAGCATAATATTTGTATAAATATGGAAAATTATATGAATGATTGATAAGACTCCATTATATGTAATCATGAAGAGCATAATATTTGTATAAATATGGAAAAGTATATGAATGATTTATATACTCCATTATATATAATCATGAAGAGCATAATATTTGTATAAATATGGAAAAGTATATGAATGATTTATATACTCCATTATATATAATCATGAAGAGCATAATATTTGTATAAATATGGAAAAGTATATGAATGATTGATAAGACTCCATTATATATAATCATGAAGAGCATAATATTTGTATAAATATGGAAAAGTATATGAATGATTGATAAGACTCCATTATATATAATAATGAAGAGCATATTATTTGTATAAATATGGAAAAGTATATGAATGGTGCTTTACTTTAAGAAAAGGATGTGTTAAAATTAATAGAATTGAATGATTATGTTTACAATATGCCAACTTTATACATCTATTTAAACCCATCTCTTTTACACACAACTCTACACATATACACTTATTTCCAATCTCTTGACAAAATCCACAAGTAAGAGAAATTCAAGGTGGTCAAGAAAGTTTTGGTCCATTTACTACTACACTTCATTTTAATCTTTTAAAAGGTAAGTATATCTTATGTTTTTATGAAAAGTAAGTATGTTTTTATGAAAGGTAAATACACCTTATGTTTTTATGAAAAGTAAGTATGTTTTTATGACAAGTAAGTATATCTTATGTTTTTATGAAAAGTAAGTATGTTTTTATGAAAGGTAAATACACCTTATGTTTTTATGAAAAGTAAGTATGTTTTTATGACAAGTAAGTATATCTTATGTTTTTATGAAAAGTAAGTATGTTTTTATGAAAGGTAAATACACCTTATGTTTTTATGAAAAGTAAGTATGTTTTTATGACAAGTAAGTATATCTTATGTTTTTATGAAAAGTAAGTATGTTTTTATGAAAGGTAAATACACCTTATGTTTTTATGAAAAGTAAGTATGTTTTTATGACAAGTAAGTATATCTTATGTTTTTATGAAAAGTAAGTATGTTTTTATGAAAGTAAGTATATCTTATGTTTTTATGAAAAGTAAGTATGTTTTTATGAAAGTAAGTATATCTTATGTTTTTATGAAAAGTAAGTATGTTTTTATGAAATGTAAATACACCTTATGTTTTTATGAAAAGTAAGTATGTTTTTATGACAAGTAAGTATATCTTATGTTTTTATGAAAAGTAAGTATGTTTTTATGAAAGTAAGTATATCTTATGTTTTTATGAAAAGTAAGTATGTTTTTATGACAAGTAAGTATATCTTATGTTTTTATGAAAATGTTTGGATCATTGCTATGAAATCAATCTCACAAGATTGTTATGGGTTCCATATGATATGTTTATGATTATACTAAGGGGACCGGAGTTTAGTAGCGCTACACATAAGAATTCTTGCCATTTAAGTTCGGTAAAATTCTTGTGTCTCCCTATGTTTATGAATATTTCAATCATATCCTATGTTATGATGAAAATGATCCATATGCTTTCAAAAGAAAATTTATGCTTGGTATACTTACTGGGATTTTATAAATCTCACTCCACGATATTTACCATTTTCAGATAATTGAAGGTTCGAGGCGGTCAACATGGAAGTGGCAAAAGTGGTTAAGATTGATGAGATAATTATGTTGAACTTTATGTAAGAAAATTATGTTCTATTTTTATTCACAAATAAAATTATGGGATTCTAATTATTCTTTTGAATAATTTTACATTACTATTTAAGTCTCGATAATATGATATGAGTCACTTTTTGTGGCACTCGAATGGTCGAGAATTCGGGTCGTCACAACAGAGGCGGTAGAAATCAAAGTTTCAGAGGAAGATCTCAAAACTTCAGAGGAAGAGGAAGGACTGGAAGGACAAATGAGTACAAAGAAGCCTGTCAAATATGTGGTTTTCATAATCATAGTGCTGCTTGGTGCTTTCATAGGAAGGAGATAATTAGATGGGTAGGAAACCTACAGAGCTGAGAACAAATCTTGCTACCTTCACTGCTAGTCCAGGAACAATTGATGATCAAGCTTGGTATGCTGACACAGGGGCCAGTCATCACGTGACATCTAGCAAGGAGAATGTGGATGATCCTAAGGACTCCTCAGGTAATCAAAGGTTACTGGTTGGAAATGGAAATTCCTTGGCTACATCACATGTTGGATCTAAGGTTCTTAATATTAATCTCAGTAGGCCTTTAATTCTAAAGAAATTGCTACATGTTCCAAGGATCAAGAAAAATCTTATAAGCATTTCAAAGTTCACCAGTGATAATAATGTTTCATGTGAGTTTTTTCCTAAATGTTGTGTTGTGAAGGATTTATCAACAAAGAAGGCACTGCTAGTGGGGAAGCTTAAGGAAGGGCTTTATGAGCTGGATCTAACAAATCAGTACTCAAGTCACACCAAAACTAGCTCAATTCAACCTAATTCCTTCAACATCACTCTTAACCAGCCAAAGAAAACATCTCAAGACAGAAAACCAGACTGTGAAATCTGGCATAGAAGATTAGGACATCCACATAAGTCTATCTTACTTCAAGTTTTACAATCTTGTAATAAATCACAATCTGTTATCAATAAAAAAATTTCATTCTGTGAAGCCTATCAACTTGGAAAATCTCACAATCTACCATTCAAGCAATCTGCATCACATGCTAAAAAACCTCTAGACCTGATACATTCAGATGTCTGGGGTCCTGCCCCTTTAAACTCTACCATAGGATTTAGGTATTATGTGATTTTTGTAGATGACTTCTCTAGATATACATGGATCTATCCTTTAAGACTGAAGTCAGAAGTAAAGCATTACTTCAGTCTCTTCAAAAATCGTGTTGAAAACCAATTTGAAAGGAAGATTAAAACAATAAAAAATGATGTGGGGGGTGAGTTTAAAGCCTTGAACCAAATCATCATTCAATCTGGAATAGAACACAGATTTTATTGCCCTTATACCTCACCTCAAAATGGACGTGCAGAGAGAAAGCATAGACATATAACTGAGATGGGAACAACATTATTAGCTCAAGCACATATGCCTATCTTCTATTGGTGGGAAGCATTCTTAACCTCTACATATTTAATAAACCAACTTCCCAATCCAACACTTCAACAAAAATCACCCTATGAAACACTTTTTAACCAAAAACCAGACTACCAACTACTCAAAACTTTTGGATGTGCTTGTTATCCATGCTTAAGACCTTACCAAAACCATAAATTCAACTTCCACTCACAAAAGTGTGTTTATCTAGGTCCAAGTTCACTCCATAAAGGTTACAAGTGTCTAAATTCAAATGGTAGAGTTTATTATTCAAGACATGTTGTGTTTGATGAGAGTACTTTCCCTTTCAAAGGGGGTTTCCTAAACAAAACTCTTGAACCCAAACATTACTCTATCACTTGGAATCAACTACCTTTTGAAGTTACCTTCGATAACAACTCAGATCCTACTGATAAAGCTCAGCCTGAAGCAGAACCATTACACAGTACTACTGAGATAAATCTGGAGAACAATGATGAAGGTGCAGTATTTGGAGACAGTGACAATGGAGGCATAATTCATGAAACCGAAGATGGAAATAACATACTGGAAGAACATAACGGAATGGAGTCTGAGACTCAAACTCGGGTGGTTGATCAGACTGTAAATGAAACTGGACATCATATGCTAACCAGGGCAAAAGCAGGTATATTTAAGCCTAAAGTATACTCTGTCACTGTGGATGAAAGTTTGGATAAAAAGGAACCAGAGTCTGTTGAAGATGCATTAATGAACAAAAGGTGGAATCAAGCTATGAAGGAAGAATTTGATGCATTAACTAAGAACCAGACCTGGATTCTTGTTCCACCTCAGCCTAAAATGAAAGTTATTGGTTGTAAATGGGTATTCAAGCTAAAGCATGATGAAAAGGGGTGCATTATGAGACACAAAGCCAGGTTAGTTGCAAAAAGTTTTTTGCAAACCTCAGGAGTAGACTATTGTGAAACATTGAGTCCAGTTGCTAAAGCACCTACCCTGAAGATAATACTTACCATGGCTGTGTCAAAAGGCTGGAAAATAAGGCAAATAGACATAAAGAACGCGTTCTTAAATGGGAAGCTTGAGGAGACAGTGTATATGGAGTAGCCACAGGGATTTATTGATCAGAACAGACTAGAATTTGTGTGCAAGTTAAGCAAAGCTTTGTATGGACTCAAGAAGACTCCTAGGGCATGGAATGATACTTTAAAAGAGGTATTACTCAGTTGGGACTTTGTTCAATCAAAGGCAGATAGTTCAGTTTTTTACCAGATTGCAAAAGATCAGGCTCTTTATCTGTTAGTCTATGTTGATGACATAATACTAACAAGGAGTTGCAAAGTCAGAATTCAACAGTTAATTGAGAAGATGAATATTAATTTCTCTCTGAAAGACATTGGCAGTTTAAAGAGGTTTTTGGGGATGGACTTTATAAGGAATGAACTGGGATTACACGTCTCAGAAAGCTTATGCAATGAACATGTTGAAAAGATTTAATTTTGAGAATTTGAAGCCAAGTGTAACACCTATGTCTACAGGGAGACTGGTTAGCAGGACAGAAGGGACAAGTCTCAGAAGTCCTACACAATTTAGAAGTGCTGTTGGAGCTTTGTTGTATCTCACGCACACAAGGCTAGACATATCATTTGCTGTAAATAGAGTAAGTCAATATCTACAATGTCCCACTGATGCACATTGGAATTTACTAAAAAGGATATTCAGATACATAACAGGTACACTGGACATGGGACTAACAATACAACAGGATCAGAATTTGAACATTACAGCCTACTCAGATGCTGATTGGGCAGCTTGCCCTGATGATAGAAGATCGGTTGTGGGATATTGTATTTATTTGGGTGATAATCTCGTTTCTTGGAGCTCTAAGAAACAGATGGTTGTAGCAAGATCAAGCACAGAATCAGAGTATCGTGCCTTAGCTAACACACCTGCAGAGATTTCTTGGACTCAGTCAATATTGGAAGAATTAGGAGAGACTCAAACAGAGGTACCTAAGCTGTGGTAACATGGGGGCAATATCCTTAGCATCAAATCCTGTATATCATGCACGAACAAAGCATATTGAACTAGATGTTCACTTTGTTCGTGACAAGGTATTGGCCAAAAAACTTGAGATCAGTTACATTTCTACTACGGATCAAGTTTCAGATATCTTAACCAAACCCTTGCATAACAGCATACATATCTTTCTAAGGAGCAAGCTAGGAGTAACATTGGTTACGTCTAGCTTGAAAGGGGGAGAAGAAGCTGATGAAATTATCGACTGAAAGTGACTGAAGCAAGAATTGAAGGTGTGTTTGGAAAATAGAAGAACACATCTTTAAAAGTGAAAGAAATAAAACACGGTTTTACCTTCTTCAACAGTATGCAATCGTCTGCACATGGAACATTGTGTTTTTTGTTAAATCTGATTCCATAATTCTGGTGCACATGCAGAAAATGAGACTGTTAGGATAAGAATTTGTTGTATATATCATCTGTATGTATCTAATTTTTGTATATATATAGTAGCCCTCTTGTAATCTGAAATTTACCTGAAAATCAATACGAAAATTCCTCCATATTCCTATCTTAATTTTACTGCAATTTCCACTAAAATCTTTGTGTATAGTTAAAAAAAATTTAAATGTAAATCATCTCAAACGAAATCAATGATATCGAAAATCAGTCTCCAAAGAATTTGATCATGAAAAACCCCAAGTCTTTAGTTTGCCTTCAATTTTTTGCTTTGATATTTTAACAAACATTTATTTTTCTATTTTTTTCTTTAATTGGATTTTAATTGTCACCTCCTTGTGCATTATCTGGATTAATTTTGATACATAAATAAATATTTTATATTTTCCCAATTTAACTATTAAAATCCACGTGTCTTTTCTCGACAATTGTCCGAGACAGGCTTAAGAGTTGGAAGAAGATAATATTATATATTGTAATTTGCAATTAAAATTGACCCAAAGGAAAACTACTTGGTGTTTTCTATGCAAAATTCATATATATTTCTGATGAAATGGTTGACCAAATACAGCGAGTTAAATAATAAGGAAGATACTACGTTATTGTTTGTATAAATATTCTGATTAAATTGCACGAGGATAAAAGACAAAAGATAGTTAGGTTTATGTATTTTATTTTTATGATATTTAAATATTGATAGGGAATAGATTTCATTTTGATGTTTATTAATAATTAACCATGAACGAGTGAATTACTATATGATATTGTATTGTACTACTCTCAAGGCACATCTCAACTAGTAAATGTTGGGGATTCACAGATGTTGACAGAACAAAGGTCTCATGTTCGAATTTATTAGGCACTTTGTAAATCTAGTAAGTGGTACCCAAACTCTAACTAGCTTTGGGCATGAGTTGTGATTTACATGCTCTACCAATCCTCACGGTAGGGGCGGTGGGGACACCTAAGGTTAGCATTCAACCTTTTTTTTTTTTTTAGTGACACTTAGACGTTCGTCAGGATTGATTTTTAATTCATGCCAAATTTTTATAACTTGAGATGTGGTTGAAAAGTGGTTTAAATAAATGTGATTAAAAAATGATTTTAGAAAATATGTTGTTCATAAATAAATTACCAAAACTCAATTTTTATAATAACTAGTGACTGGTAGTTTTAGATGAAATAAATAGAATAAATATAAAAAAGTAGTTAGGAGTGTTTAGTATTCGCATTTCGTGGATGGTATGTAGTTTCAATCACCCACTTGATTTGTTACAGATAAACAAGTTGGAGTTAAATATTTATTATTCTGACTAATATTGAATTATAATTTATATTTACGTTCTTTAGACATAAGTATGACTTATTTATTATATTAGATTCCATTAATCAAAAGATATTAATAAATAAAATAATTTAAGTTGAATATTTGACCTTGTCATGTGATTTGCACTTTCACAGAAATTGTCTACCAAAATCCAAAGGCATTTTTCTACATAGGTCATTATATGCATAAACTAGTTTATAAACTTAGTCAAAATTAAATACTGATTTCAACTATATATATTCATATCATAATTACTGTTATTATTCATATATTTCTTTGGATATTCCACTACTCTTCCTTATCATTTCTGATTAAAAATCACTCATAAATTTGAAGAGAAAAATGAGAAACACATACCATTTCTTCATGCTTAGATTGGACCATTGGATTGCTAGAATGGTCAACAAATATTTGCAAGTAGATGCGTGTGAACTAATAATATGTCACTTTCTTTTCTTTTAATTTCGTAGAAATGGTAAATGATTGCCTTAATAATCTTTGCATTTAATAAGGTGATTAAGTGCTTATTTGAGAAATTTTCTTCTTTTTGTAGACACGTTGCTAAGAAATTTGTTTTGGACAAGCTTTCTTTAAAGACATTTTAATTACACAAATCAACACTAAAAATTATTCATACAGATTAAAAATATTTTTCAATTTCAAAACTTAAGCTCTGTTAGGTAACATTGTATTAATTATAAATTGATTTATTCATGTTTTTAGGTAAAATATGTGGTTGAAAAGTGAAAAAAGAAAATGTGTGTAGTTAAAAATTGATTTGAGAAATTGTGTTATTTATAAATTGATTTATAAATTATAATAATTGCAATAAAAACAGAGGGTTACTTTTAACTTTTTTTAAAAATCGTGTCAATGCCTATTTGACACGACTTTTACTTTAGCTTTTGCTTCCTTTAAAAGATCTCGGAAAAACTAATTTAGAGTCGTGTTTGGGGAAATATATGTTGGAAAAAAAATTTAGGCAACGTTCGACAACGCTTATAACACGTAATGATTAGTGTTATTTGTATTTTCTAGGTAAATTTTTTGATTAAAAATTGGAGAGAAAACATTTATATGGTTAAAAAAATAATTTGGAAATTGTACCCGATTACAACAAAATTTTCCCGAAAGCAACCTTAATGTATGGATTGTTGAATAACAGATGAAAATCATAAAAATGTGATTGAACTTGAATCGAGGAAATAATTTGAAAATTTCACACTTGCCAAACATGTTCTTAGTATTTGTTTGGAAGCTCGCTTCTTACTCTAGATGTACTATTAGAGGAAGCCAAACTAGAATAACTTCCTCTAAATATTTTTCTAACTGGTTAAAACACTTTTAAACAAATTAATCAAATGTCAAAAATTACTCAACCCTCAAATAGTCCGTCAAAGTCAATTCTCTGGAAAAGTTGATGGCAGCAGCCATGAAATTTACATTGAAAATTATGGTGAGCAAACATAGAAGAAAAAGAGAGGGAAAAGAGTTGGCACCCCACCTGTTTCACGCACTACCTTAAATTTATTCATTTCCCCACTAATTTCACTCCAAGTCTTTTCTTCTGTCCCCATTGTGCTTATCTAGCCCCGGCCCCACAATGCACTCTAAAATAAAGTGCTGTACTATTTTTACTAAAAAATGTGTAGTCAACTGAGGGTCTGAACCGATCCCGTCCTGTCCAAGTCCATTGGTTCGGGAAGGTAAACCAGGTTATGCCTCTCAGGAGCCAGGGTGGATGGGCTTGTGTAAGTATGAGAACTTTAGCTCAATGACTCCCGCTTGCAACAAAGTCAATTCCACATTGCGGGGAATCGAACTAAACACACTGCTGCGCTGAGCACTTACCACCTCTCCCATTTACCACTGGGAGATTTGCCCTGGGGCTGCTTGACTATTTTTACTTATCTTGCCTGTTGGGTAAAATATGTTTATAAATTTTATTTATAAATGTTAATGTTCTAACATTTTATTAGACAACTTTTTTGAAAAATTAATAATTTTGATTGGTTAAAAATTTTGTCAACCATTTTTTTTTTTTTTTTTTTTTACTTTTAAAAAACTAACTAACGAAATGTTGATAGTTGATACGTCGCTATTTATAAACAATATTTATAAACAACTATTTATAAATGTGTTCACTGTGGTTGTGAGTTGCTATGTGTCCCTATATATATATATATTGGAACACATGACAATATCACACTCACAATGGATATCATAAAATGTGACAATTGTAGGTACTAGATCAATTCCATATATAATTAAGCACAATTATTATCGAAGTTGATATGTTGCCCGTGGTGGATAACTCTTATGTTGCCCACTGTAGATATGACAGTTCAACACTGACAGTTCAACTCAGCATCCTCCAATGCCGAATTGTCATGTGTTTGGTGGACAACATAAACTGTGAACAACAGATCAAATCTGCAACTATTATATTTGATAAACTTGTTTTCAAAACACTATTTAACCAAACACATTTTTTAAATACTTTCCATCTATATATTTATCCTGAAACAGTAAATTCTTTATTTATAAATAAAGAAGAATTGCCAAAATAGAGTTTAAAGGAGATAATTAATAAAATTTTATAAAGTGCTGACTCCTTATTGATGGATATTAAAATAAAATTTCTAGTAATTTTGAAACGTTTGAAAATTCAAAATTAAAATACTGAGCAATCTTGCCCCATCACATTAGATTGATGGATATTAAAATAAAATTTCTAGTAATTTTGAAACGTTTGAAAATTCAAAATTAAAATATTGAGCAATATTATCCCTTAATGTGTTTTTGATAGTTTTTTATTTCTGCATTCGTCCATGGTTCCACTTTTACCCTAGATTTACCACCTGTAAAAAAACTCATCTTTTTTGGGTAGCTTTTATTGCGTGTGTTTGAAATTCATTATTTCAAATAATGTTTTGTAATAATGAATTTTTGAAGGATGTGATTGAAAAGTAAGATATTTTTTGAGGTTTATGCGCATGAACAAATGCACGATCTCGAGTGAACACGAGCGGTCGTTAAACATCAATGAATGTAATAAAAATCAAAATATGTTTCGAGGTTAAAAGTGGTTAATAGTTTTTCATTTCTTATGAACTTTCTTGGCAAATTTTTTTATCCATAAGTGGAATATGAACTTGAAATTAGTAAATATTACAATCTTATTACAAGAAATTAGTAAATATTATCGCGTTGTTTAATCTGAAAAGTTATTATGATACGAGAGAAGAAATTTTAATTCATTACGGTAAATTTGCTAAGAATATAGGGGCGAACCTAAAAATTTAGTCCAGTGGGTGCGAGATATTGTAAAATGGATGAATCGATCAATAATATGCTGAAATTTTGAAAAAAAAAAAAAAAAATCAAAAAAGAAAAAAAAAAAAAAAAAAAAAAAAGAAAATGGGAGCCAGTGGGTTCGAGTGAATGCACCCACTGGTTTCTACATGGGTTCACCCCTATAAGAATATATTGTATGACATTGCATTTGATATATTTTGATAGAAAATAACTCCACATAAATCATAATGTTATTCAATTTATTGATTTTTTATTTTTTATTTTTTTATTTCAAATTCACTCAATCACTCAATGTCATAGTGGTAAAACTTTCCATAATTTTCAAAAATGTAAGTTCAATTCATTCCCATTGCATATTTTGTAATTATGCTTCAAAATAAGGGAAAATATTTAAACTGTTGATATTATAAGCAATAAGAAATTGAACTCAAGGTCCCTTTAATAGAAAATTGATGCTTTAACCAACTAATCTATAAGAAGTGCTTGAAAATAAATGAAATTACACACACACACACACACACACACACACACACATTGACCCAAAAAATTATTTTCAGGCGGATCCAGCACAAGCAGCCGATCACTCTCGTCATATGCTAGATCTGTCCATGTTTATGCGTAAATTATTTTATTAATAGAATGTGTAGTTGGAAACGAGTTTTGAAAAAAATGAGTTTTTAAATAATGAGTATAAATTTGGATAATAGTTATTCAGCCCTTGTTTGGTTTTCAGTATAATTTTCTCATTTTTCTATAGTACTTAATCTCAACTATCCATTAAAAGTCAAGTCTACAATATTTGACTTTTCAACCAAAATTTCAACCATTCATTCTCTTAAAAATCATTATTCATTTAAAAAAAACTCATTTTCAACAATATCAAACATACTCTCAATCTTATTTAGTCTTTTCTTTACGCATTTTCTTAAAATTTGTTTTCAATCACAAATTCTATTGTAAAATAATTTTATATATGCACTATTTTTCTAGTTTTTAACCACACACTCTTAAAATTATAAAATCCATTTTTCCCAAACTAGGCTTAAACAAGGAATTACTTTAACAATATAAAAATATATTTTTAGTAAATTTTGATAAATGTTGATTGAATGTATGACTCAAAAATTGTGTGAATTCCATGAAATATACAGTTAAAATTAATTTTTGCGTTCGACTTAAATTTTCATAATTGAAACAAATTGAGGCTAAAGATAATACCGGGTTCTATTCGACAACATTGTAATAATTATTAATTGATTTATTTATGCTTTTAAAATAAAATGTATAGTTAAAAAATAGAGATTAAAAATATGTATGATTAAAAAGTGATTTAAGAAATTGTGTTATTTTTAAATTCATTTATAAATTATAAGATTGCATTAAAGATAACACAAAATTTTTACAGGATTTTGCTAGGATTGTTCACTTATTTGTTCATTTAGAATTTTTTATTTTTACATACCAAAATGTGTTTGTACGACCATCGTTTATCTCATTTCAAGTCACGACATTCTTCAATTTCACATTGACTTGCCCTTCCACTCTCCTATAAATACTCCCTCTCCTCCTGCATTTTTCGAAGCAAGTCTGATTCTACCTTCATCAATTCTCTGACTATATTTGTCCTTCATAGTTATGGCTTCATCTTTAACCTTTAAAGTTAAAAGGCAAAACCCTGAACTTGTACGTCCAGCAAAACCTACACCCCATGAATGCAAACTCCTCTCTGACGTTGACGATCAGGAGGGACTTCGTTTTCAAATTCCCGTTATACAGTTCTATCGCCATGATCCTTCACTAATGGCTGCAGGAAAAAACCCTGTAAATGTCATTAGAGAGGCTCTGGCGAAAACTCTCGTGTTTTACTACCCGTTCGCCGGCCGGCTCCGTGAAGGCCCCGGTAGGAAGCTCATGGTGGACTGCACCGATGAGGGAGTAATGTTCATTGAAGCTGATGCTGATGTAAGTCTCCGGGATTTCGGGGACGCTCTTCAGCCTCCGTTTCCTTGTTTGGAGGAGCTGCTTTATGATGTTCCCGGCTCCAGTGGCGTCCTTAACTGCCCGTTGCTGCTTATTCAGGTAAACCCAGTGTGCGTGTGCGTGTTCATTCTCTGTTCATGAAATGTGTGTTCAAAATATGTGCGGTGAAAACAAATTGTTTACTTAACTTGGTTAAAATCTTATTTTTAAAATCAACATCGAATTTGTCATCATGATTCACTGCATTAATCTTGGAATCTATGTGATCATTTTGATTTTTAGCTTAATTTATTTATTTATTCAGAGTTTAATGAACGTTGAAACCATATTAAGATCTGAAATTTCATTTCAAATTTATGGCTTATTGTATAAGGGGACCATCTATTTGAAGAATTATCCTATTCCACCATCAATTTTTATCACATTTAGTGTCATACCCTCGTATAGGTGTATATGGAGTCGTCCTCATAATCAACGGCAGACATAGACATTTTACGGACCGTTTGGTAACACTGTAGCGGTTTATAAACTGATTTATTTACTATTTCAAGGTAAAATGTGTGGTTGAAAAGTGATTTAAAAAATTGTGTAATTTATAAACTGTAATGATTTTGTTACAGTTAACACTCTATTATACTAGTGGGGCATAGATAAGAACATTTATTTTTGTGATGAATTTTATGGGGGTCCGGGGGCAGGGTTCTAAATTTTTTTTTAACGGGAAAGATTAAAAATAAGGAAAAATATTTACACAAGACAAATGTACTAAATATTCTACAAACATCAGTTCATAAATCATACTGCAAATACACAAATTGGTTGAGAATCATAATTGTAAGTAAATATTCAAAATCAACTCACTAACTACTGCAAATACGCAAATATTTAACAAAGTCATTACATTACATATTTCATAAATTCTAAATAATTCAAAATTTAGCATCCATAATCATAAATCATCAGTTCGTAAATCATAATTCATTAGCTGATGCAGTATTTCAGTTGATTTATAAAATCATAAATATTCGATAAAGTCACCAAGAAAGGAATTAAGAAATAGAAATCTAACATTTTACAAACTAGTTCAATATTTTCATAAGTCTTTCCAACCAATTAAAAAAATCAAAATTTTAGTAGGTCACATGCCCCCCTAGAACCCACTGTAGGTCCGCCAATGCTCATAACACCTCACACTCATGTGAGGGGTGTGTCACCTGATGTGGTACACCAATTATATTTTATAGTTAGACTGACTTGCCATCTCAAGTCATTAAGAAATATTAATTATTGAACTTTCGTGTGGTAGAGATTTTAATTTAAGTCAAAGTTAACATTTAATTTTAACAACATATATTTATAGAACTCATAACTTTTTAATCACACATTTTTTGACTTTTATCAAAATTTATTAAAAATTTGATTTTAATTTAATAAACAGGAATTTGTCATATAATTGTCAAGAGAATATATACAACTCCTTCACACAAAAATATCACCTGAAATTCAGTAACACAATCATTTCCTGGGTACAGTCTTAGACACGTGTTAATTTGGGCGTTAATTTTTTTTATTTATTTTTAATTATATAGTAGAATTTTAAAGTGTGAAACTAAAATATCTAATTTTATATGAAATCATAAAAACTATACATATGAAAAGATTTTTTGTTATACTTTAGCTAGCCATAATTAAAGTGACGTCATATTAACAATAATGCGATGGTGGTGACCATTTGCATCACACATTTTTCCCTCAAGTATAGATAAATCTACTAATAAGTTCTAAAAAGTTTGGTGGTTAGTAATTAGTGGGGTACCTATTATACGCAATTATAATGCCTAGAAGAAATGAATTCTATGATTGCATTATTTTATTCTTGAAATAGCATTTTGGTGTTGGATATTAGTCAAAAGTAACATTGAATTGTACCATGCATGTAAAGGGTCACCATTATGTTGAGACTTTTTTGGGTGTGAGAGTGAGAGACACCCAACAATGAAACAATGCAATACTACAAAACACAAACTCACCAAAGTTAGGTTTCAGAATTCGACTTCACATCCACCAACATACTACAATCACATGTAAAGGTCCGGTTTGATTGTGATGGTGAAATTTTGATAGAAAGAAAACGAATTTTCAGAAAATTGAATCTTGCGAAATTATTTTTTTAAGAATTGAAAGTTAATGTGTTTGGTTAGTTTAATTTTCTAGGTGAAAAAAATGGAGAAATTTTCAAGTTTTGTTTTATGATTGACATTATTTTTCATGAAAAATAAAGTAAAATTTTGCTATTTTAATCAAAATTATTATTACTTTTTATTTTTCACACATTTATACTTGATAATAATATATTAATAATAATGTTAATTCCTAGAAAAAATCAATCAATTAACAAGTCAACAACAAAAATGACGAAACAAGGTGAAAATGATTTCCCACCTAAGATACACACCTTAGAGCATCTTCAATGACCACAGTCCATCAAGCTGTTGAACAGTGTAAGTTTGAAAGAGAGAAAGTAAAAGTGGAGAAATGTGAGGAAGGGACCAGAGACAGAGAGGAAAAAAAGAGGAAAGAGAGTGACACAAAAATGAAAAAAAGAAGAAGCCATAGTCTTGGCCAAGGTCTGTCTACTAACCGTTTCTCTGGACCTTGTAGAGTAGTTGGAGCTTTTTTATAGCCACACGAGCAATTAGATGGAGGACATACCACCAATTAAAGATGCCCTTAAGAGCGTTGTCCTTTGTCTCGATAATATAAAATCTCAAACAACTACGTGGTCTTATTGATGCATATAGGCCTAGGAATTTGAATTAATCTACTTAACCCTATTGGTTTACCTTTGAGGTGTCAAGATGGACGGGTCGATCAGACCTGTGAAAATTGACCTGGATCGATCAGGGACTGTGTGCAGACCCGTGGCTCGGGCGGGCAGTTCACGGGTCAAGAAGTTTTGAACCGCAAGTTTCGCGGGTAAAACTTTCGTGTGTCTCGGTTAACCCGCTGGCCCGTGAAAAAAAATTGTTTTCATTAAATATGGTAACATTGAAAATCCCCCTTCTTCTACAAACTCTAATACAACTTTTAAAGCAAAATATTATTTTTTTTTCTCCCTAATAGTTAAGAAACGTAATGTTCTTTGATAATAGTAATTAGAAATACATTTAGCATTTAATTGTTATTTGTTAATGTTTTATTTAAACTTGCATATTTAGAAGTAATTCATGTAACATAAAATTTAAATTTAAATTCTATGTAAATATTTTATGGTATAAATATGAATGTATACTTTTAATCATTTTATATTTAAAATTTTGACAAAAAAAATTGCTATAAATATGAAAAAATCTATATTTTTATTCATATGAGTCAAATCAGAACGAGCCGCGACCCACATGGGCTTAACCCGGATGGGCCAGCGGGCGGGCCAGGGTTGTAGTTCGAAATTTGTGGGCCGACCTGGAAACCGCAGCGAACGGACTTTTTTCAAGTGGGCCGTTACCGAACTTTTATGTTGGCAGACCGATCCGGCCCGAACCACTCAGATTGACACCTCTAGTTTACCTAATGGGTTATCGATTTGTATGTTGACAAAATGATGGTTAATTTTGATAATAATGTGATGGATAAAGTGATGAATTTGTACTAGTATATTGTAACTCAATTAATAAACCAATAAGGTAGAGTAGCATGGTTCTCGGCATTTTCCCTCCCCATCCCATTTCATAATCCTAAGGGGCAAAGAGAAAAAAAAATAAAATAAAATATATATATATATTTCGTAAGAACTCTTTTTCAAATAGAAAATAAGTCCTTGTTTGGTTTTCATTCATTTTTGCTCCTTTTTTTTACAATACTTAATCTCAATCATCTATTAAAAATTAAGTTTACAATATTTGACTTTTCTAGCAAATTTCAACTATCATTTCTTCAAAAAATCACTATTCACTTTTAAAAAAAACTCTTTTTAAATAATACCAAACACACTCTATATAAAAAAAAAAAAAAAAAAAAAAAAAAAAAAAAAAAAAAAAAAAATTGTCTTTTTAATTATAGTAAATAGAGCCCTAATTTGAGCCCCAGTTTTCTTTTTTAAAATAACTATTACAAACACTGAATCTCAATTATCTATTTTTAGTCAAGTCTATATTGTTTGACTTTTCGAACAATTTTAAATAATACATTTTTCAAAAAAACACAAAAACTTCAAAAAAAAAACTCTACACTAGGGCGGAATCTTTTAAGTGGATACTAAGCATCGTTGAAGAATATCGTAGAGATTACTAGAGCAAGCATCTAAGAGCATTTTCATTAACAACAATATCTCCATGTGTAGGTAACTCGCCTCAAATGTGGTGGTTTTATCTTTGCCCTACGCCTCAATCACACGATGAGCGATGCAGCCGGACTAGTCCAATTCATGGCGGCTGTGGGTGAAATAGCCCGAGGTGCACCAGCCCCTTCTGTTGTACCAGTGTGGCAGAGAGAATTACTGAATGCCCGACAACCACCACGCATATCATGTGAGCATCACGAGTATGACCAAGTACCCGACACTAAAGGAACCATAGTCCCACTCGATGACATGGTCCATAAATCCTTCTTTTTTGGCTCAAAGGAAGTTAACAACCTTCGCAAGCTCGTCCCTCCCCAACTGCGCAGTTGCTCCACATTCGAGCTATTGACAGCCTGCCTTTGGCGCTGTCGCACAATAGCCATTTCCCCTGACCCCGAAGAGGAAGTGCGCATACTTTGCATAGTGAATGCGCGCAACAGATTCAATCCTCCCCTTCCCGATGGATACTACGGCAACGCATTCGCATTCCCCGTGGCAATATCAACGGCTAAAAATATATGCAAGAAACCGTTACAATATGCACTTGAGCTCGTAAAGAATGCCAAAGCCGATGTCACGGAGGAATACATGAAATCACTGGCAGATCTTATGGTTATTCGAGGGCGACCGCATTTCACCGTGGTGAGGACTTACCTTGTATCGGACGTGACGCGGGCTGGATTTGGGGAAGTCGACTTTGGATGGGGTAAAGCAGCCTATGGAGGACCAGCCAAAGGTGGGGTGGGTGCCATTCCGGGTGTAGCAAGTTTCTACATACCTTTCAGAAACAAAAAGGGTGAGGATGGAAGAGTGGTGCCAATTTGTTTACCTGCCCTTGCCATGGAAATATTTGTTAAGGAACTTGAATCCATGATCACTGATAAAACCTCTGTCTTCATCACTTCGGCACTGTAAATCAATCAAGACCATTCGTGCTTGGTACTCAGGACATCAAATTTAGTAACTTATCTGCTATTTTTACTTCAACTTCATCCTAGTATTTTTGTGTGTACGTGTAAATTGTAATAAACTTTGTGCTTGTTACAATCTTAATTTTTGGTATAGTGTAACCAAATGGTGAATCAGAAATAAAATTTTGCCACTTGATTCTTACACAACTCCCTTATCAGTTCCTATACTGTTAATTATTGCATTACATGAAAGATTACAGATGTGGACCCAAGATATTTTATATTGATGTCTTCTTCATTTCAAGGCGTGGAAAATTCTGTGTTGCATAATTATTCAAGGAATTGACACACAAAAGGCTCTAATAGTTGGGTAGTGAACATCATTATCCACCTTTGTGTATCCATTGCTTTAGTTCGTGTTGTTGCTGTCCTTTAGAAAGTATGACAATAATTGTTGCAAAATGGTGTTTTTATGCTATTTTGTCGTTGCTGAAGCTCCAGCCAGGTATTATATATGGCGCTGCACTGTAGCTTTGCCACTTCAAACGGCAAAGTTTGGCCCAGTCCACAATTATTTTATTTTATTTTCTTAAAATTTATTTTGGTCCCTACACTTTTGTTTTGGATGTTTTTGTCCCTATTTCATTTTTTTCTTGTCCCTTTTGGTCTCTACACTTTTGTTTAGTTTGTTTAAAAAATGTTATGTAAATTTGAAACTGTCCATAAATTTTTTTAGTCAAAAAATTTTTAGCTAGGTAACGACAACATTAATATTTAAATGTTCAAAATAATTAATTAATTTTATAAAATATTAATTATTAAAATATAAATACGTTTATTGTATTTAATTAACTAAATAATTAAATGTAATTAAATTGTATTTTTTAAAATAAAAAATATGGAAAATAATGAATAACGTATATTTGGTGTAGGATTTAGTGTTGCTGGGTTGGAGTAGAGAACCTGGAACAAAGTAACAATAATTCAAATTTAGTGTAAAATTTAGTGTAGATGAGTTGGATATAGTCTAAGAGGATCTCAAACGGACTATGTATTTTGAATGTAAAGATGATGTGATTTGGAGACAAAACGAAGGTTACTGGTAGCATTTTCGGTTTTGAATAGGTTCTTCAAAATCACGAAATTCTCAATTTTTGGCTGATTTTCTTGGGATAAAGGCTCAAAATCATCATTATAAGTTAGAGGTGAGTAAAACTTTGTTTATGTTTTAATTGAGTTAGCTTCTCATATGGTGTACAAGATTTTTACATAATTTTACTATTTGATGTATTTCTTATTAATGGGTGTTGAATTGATAACCCATATACCAAGATTTATGTTAAAACCAAAAATCACCTTCTAAGTGTTTGATGAAAGGTGTGAGTGAAGGAAATATATTTTAATGACTTATTTCGAAATTTGTGAAAATTAAGGTTGCCTTCTCTTTGTTTTTCAGTTTCCTGTTTTCATTTTCGAAAATGTTTTCTATTTTCCATTTTCTGTGACTTTTTTCGAAATTGCTGAAAGCGCGTTTGGTTTGTTATTTCTAAAAACTGTATTCGAAAATAAAAAACTGGAAAACAAGTTCTGTTTAAAATTTTGAAGAAAATTATTTATGTATACTTGTAATTATATTGCTTGTGAATATAAATGAATGTCATATTTGTGAATGAAATAGCCCCAATCACACAATTTGGTTATGCCAAAAAAATTCAAAAATTCATGTTGTCATTCTAAAGTAATCATTCCATTTAATACTTTATATATATATATATATTCATCCTTCCAGTAAACACTCATAACGTTTAAAATTTAAGTTTCAATAAAATTTGCAAAAACCAATTTACGTTAATTAATGATGCCCTTACAAAATAAGTATTTACAATACAAAAGTAAAAACGAAATGTTTAATAATTAAGCACATGATACATCATCAGAAAGATGGTTGAATTTGGAGTTCGACGCAAAAAACGAAGTGCAATTCGGAGTTGTACATCAAAAGTTATACATGTTTGAAGACAATGACTTATAAAGCAAATACGAGAATCACTAAATTGAAAGAAAAGTAAAATTTGCGAACTAATATGAAAGAAAATCTGAAGTTTGAGGGACCCAAGTTGCAAATAAATTAGGGTATTTTCGAAAAAAAATTCAAAATTTGATGATTAAAATGACAAGTTTTGAAAATTAGGGACCAATAATGTAATTAAAAATGTCAAATTTTGACAAATTTCAAAATTCTTTGATTATTTTAAATTGTTTTACTCGAAAAACGTGCGTTTTCTGCGTTTTTGATAAGTGTATTTTATACACTTATTTTTATGTCTAAATTAGGTGTAATTATTGTCGTTTTGGAATATTTGCTATTTAATTTGTGTTTATCGTTTACTTTTCAAAAAATATCCCAAAAGATGAAGAATGATGAAATCAATGGGGAAAACGCATAATTGGATTGCTAATTAGAGCTAAATTGGACAAGTAAGGAGTTTGTGACGTCAATCGGAAAGAGAAAATGTGCCCAAATGAACGAATCAGAGGTTGGAGGACCTAATTGAATGAATTAAGAGCTTAAATGAGCAAATCGAGAAGAAGATAAAGTTTGGGGACTAAATTGCAACAAGTGGAAGTTGAGGACTGAAGGTGCAATTAAAAGTCAGGGACCAACTTGCACAGCCGGAAGGAAGATGAAGTCGCGATCGCTGGTTACACACCAAGCGATCGCGAGATGGTTGTAAATTATAACCCGAGAGTTTTTGGGTCTTCCACGCGATCGCGGGCATTACGCCTGCGCGATCGCGCGCTTGTCCGACTGGGCCGCAGATAAGATTTTTCTCGCGATTTTTAACAGGCTTTGGGCTTTTTGACCTAGGGTTTCTCCAAAACCTATATATACAACACATAAGGCACGAAAATCAGACCTTTGCCTGTCCCTAGAACGAGCCACAACAGAGAATTCAACATCAAATCCTTGGAGACTCAAGCATCGCAAAGGGGCGTGAATTGAAGATAATTGAAGAATCAAAACTTGGTGCAAGATTTTCATTCTTTATATTATTTTTCAATGAACGTTTATTTCTATTGTTTTTGTTCTTTCTTTATGATGTGTAACTAATTGTCATGTTGCGATGAACGATGTAGCCTAATCATATTATTTTAATTCCAAATTCTGTTGTTTTAGTAATTCGTTGCATGTATTGATTTATTATTGTTCTTAATGCTTGAATTCCTTGATCACCAGTTCATGATATATTGAATTATTTCCATAATCCGAGAGGTGAGTTAATAATTTAGAACGTGATAATAAATCCGATAATTGAACGAGAGATAGAGATATACTCTTATTATTATTGCGGTCGTGTGTGAATTCTTATATTTATTGCATCTAGATAAGGAATATTCAGACCCGCTGTAGAGATACATGTTTGACTTATGTATGTAGAATTGATTTAAACTCGAGAGAGGAATTTCAATATAAATTAGTGAATTCGACCGAGTACATAATTAGGAAATAAAACATGGAATTGGAGTTAATTTAATTGGTTAGGTGAAATCGTGAATCCCAACTATTTTACAATCGTTTTTAAAAACAAAACAAATTTCGCAATTTTAAATTCTTTAGTTTAATTCTTTAGTTTTAGTTTAAAACATCAAATTCTCATTTTATGTTCAAATAAAGTGTAGAACTAACACATTTCGGTAATTAATAGCAGTCCTCGTGGGACGATAATCCGGACTCCTAGGTCCACTTTATTATTTCTCACGACCCGTGCACTTACGGGGATATCTCGGATCGCGAGATATTGGTGAACAGTTTTCCACTTAATAGGTATAATTTTTGAAAAACGTGAAAAACGTGATTTTCTCGTTTTCCATTTTCTTTACAAAATTTTAAAACATTTTCGAAAATTTTTCCCGAAAACGGCGTAAGAGAACGCGTTTTCCGCGTTTTCGAAAATGAAAAACGAAAAACGGTTGGAAAACGCCAAAGACAACGTAGCCTAAAGTTGCTGAATTTATAATAGAATGGCGTAAATTACCACTTTAAATTAGAGTTATTCATACCTTAAATCCAATTTTTAAGTGGAGATGTTGAATTAGGATTAAGGGTATTCTATTTCATGATTTAAACTTGGGTGTGAAGCTACATGTATTAGAATTAGATTTAAAGGGAGAATTAAGTTGTTGTTTTTATTTTTGAATGCCCTTAAATTGTCACTGTGAGTGAATTTACTAAGATATGAGACTTAATTTTCAAATAGAAGTATTAAATCATGATTTAAATTGATTTCGTACACTAAATCATGTTCTCTCTTATGGCTTAAGCTTATTTATGGACTTCATGTATAAAAATCCAGCTTTAACTTGATTTAAAGACAAAAAATTATTAAGGTTATGGATCTTGTTCTTATGAAAATGTTTGAGTGAAACAAAAACGACTTTATTGAGTTATGTTGAGTTATTTTATTTTTTTAAAATTTATTTTGGTCCCTACACTTTTGTTTTGGGTATTTTTGTCCCTATTTCATTTTTTTCTTGTCCCTTTTGGTCTCTACACTTTTGTTTAGTTTGTTTAAAAAATGTTATGTAAATTTGAAACTGTCCATAAATTTTTTTAGTCAAAAAAAATTTTAGTTAGGTAACGACAACATTAATATTTAAATATTCAAAATAATTAATTCATTTTATAAAATATTAATTATTAAAATATAAATACGTTTATTGTATTTAATTAACTAAATAATTAAATGTAATTAAATTGTATTTTTTAAAATAAAAAATATGGAAAATAATGAAAACGTATATTTGGTGTAAGATTTAGTGTTGTTGGGTTGGAGTAGAGAACCTGGAATAGAGTAACAGTAATTCAAATTTAGTGTAAAATTTAGTGTAGATGAGTTGGATATAGTCTAAGAGGATCTCAAACGGACTATGTATTTTGAATGTAAAGATGATGTGATTTGGAGACAAAAATTACGTGACAGTGAAAAACTAACAAAATGTGGAAATGGTAGTCTGAACTGCCTTTCTCACACATGTGAACCATTTTTTAGTATTATTGTATTTTAACTCTCTCTCTCCGGACAATTTTCTTTTCTGTCACTTCCTTTCAATTTCTCTCTCCTCGCTTATTTCTTTATCTTGTCAACTAAATCAATCTTTAAAGTATGAGCATTGAAGGTGATCTAATAAACACATTGTTTCACAGGATGATATAGGTGCATTATCTACCATCGTGTAAACAATCAAAAAATGAGTGTTATATGGGTGTTCTCAACTCAAAATTTAAAGATTTTCAAAGACTATATAAATCTAGATGTCCCATTTTGGATTTCTATTATTTTTTATCAATGAAAGGATTTTAGCATATTTAGTTGACTTTGAGCGCAGTTCTATTTTTAAATAAAATGAGTTTTGTAATGGAGATTTTTTGGAGATTGTAAAGTTAAAAAGTAAGGAAAAGTTCCGTGAATACAATGTGTTTGAAAATGTGTTTAAAAAAAATAATTTTTGAATAATGTGGCTCAAACATAAGCTAAATATCGAGTTTTTTTAAGAATGAAAGGCTAGATACCCCTAAGAAGGTTTTCCCTTGTGACCATCCAAGACGCTCCACAAGGCGATTCACAAGCGATTCACTTGTGCTTACAAAATAATTAACTTTGCATATTCTCATTAACGAGGTGTCGTCGCTAGTTATTAGTTAAAAACACACTTTACTATGCCTAGGCATTTAGAGACATAATTCCTTAGGCATTTTATTTCATAAGATTATGGCTAGAGATGGCAATGACCGAGCTAGCAAGACCCTTAAACCCATGTGATCGGCTCGTCCAAGAGACAAGCAGCTCGCAACTTACCTTGAACGAATCGAGCTCCTCCTAGACTCATACTCAAAGGTCGAGCTCGATTTTCCCTTGATCTCGTTGCTCGTGGGACAAGTCGAGCTTAGCCTACGAGCTCTCGTTTAATTTTTATTTATAAATACCGGGATGAGTCTTGCAAGTTAGAAGGCAGTGCTGGAAGATCTAGTGGACACCTCATGCTTGGTTCTTCAAAAATTTAGTTTTCGGGTGCCATGTTTAAGCATAAATTCGAGGTAGTAAATGAGGTCAAAACTTTGAGTTTTTATACCATTTCAAAGTACTGATTGTGTACTTTCACGTGCAATTTACCACCTAAGAAATGGTTAACCAAAGAGGAAGTTATGGCTTGCCAAGTAAGCAACTCAAAACTATTTTTCTTTACCATTCGGTAAAGTACGAACTTTAAAAATTCACCAATGAGTATCCGTTGATTGAAATTATAAACGGATTTAATATTCTCGTAATTTACTTCTGGAACTTATCCATGCATATATCATATGCATCCAACGAGTGTTTTAAAGAGAAGCATTTAAACACTTTTTTGTAACTTTTCATTTTAATAAGATTTTTGTTTCTCTTTCTTTAAACTCTATAAAAATCAAATAAATTCCAAAAATTCTCTTATAACATAACCACGAGCAATTAAGGATGTCATAATCTTTAGTAGCGTCATAGAGCGAAGTTGAGAGAAGCTATTTTCAAAATCATTTGCTCGAACGTGTCATAGAGCATCGTGGGTGATTCAAAGTAGCTGGAGTTCCACATTCAGCTTACCCCATTCTGGTCCAGGAGTTCTTTGCAAGTTTTAATCAACATATTCATGACCTCAAGGCCTTTCAGTGGAACCCGATATGAGTACAAGGTCGATGGATTCAGTTAAGTCCAGCTATAATTATGAGATACTATGAGTTGACCCTCACCAGGGTAGACGAGTTACCTACCAAGAAGGAAATTGCTTAGGAAGAAATGATTCCTGACTTGATTCCTCAAACAATCAGAAATTCCAGTGAACTGGAGCCTCATTTTTTGGTTTGTTTTGCAACTGATTTTGGTTGGAATCTTCAACTATATGGAGCTTTAGTTTGTTAGGTAGTTTATACCCTTTTATGCCTATAAATACTTGTATTAGGTATGTAGAAAGGGTGGAACTCGGGAATGAAAGTAAGAGAAAGTGAGATTATGAAGAGTGGTTAAACTCTTGTAAATCTGGGTAAAATCTTTCTGATGATTTCAAGTTTGTAAATCATGTTTTAGTCTTGGTATGTAAAGGCTGGGAAGAGAACTTCTTCCGGTTTAAAATTCATTCTTCTGTGTTGCTTCCTTCTTCTTTTTCTTCCTTCTTCTTTTTCTTCTATTTTTTCTGGTGAATAATGTTTCTAACCCCCCATTCAATCAGGATACAGTCACTATTTAATGTGGATTCTATTATCATTCAATCTAGATAGACGTTGATTCATTTGCTTTTCGGTTCTTGTTTTTTTTTCTCTCCAAAAAACTGATTTCTTTTTAATTGGTTGGGAAGACAAAAACACAACAATTGGTATCAGAGCCTTGTTTCAAATCTACAAAGAAGAAGATCAAAGTTGTGAAGGCTCCTTTTATTTTTCAAACTTCTTGATAAGCTGATGGTGCACTACTTTTGAAAGAAACTTCCTGGCCAGAAGAAGTAATTTGCAATGTCTTCATTAAAGTTTGAAATTGAGAATTTTGATGGAAAAAATGATTTCAACCTATGGAGGGAGAAGATGAGAGCACATCTTGGTAATCTTGGACTAGAAGAAGCCTTGGAAGAAAAATTTGCAACTGAGGCTTCAAACCAGGCTGACACCTTGAAGAAGGCAAGAAATACCATCATCCTTATCCTCTCTGATACAGTTCTAAGGGAGGTAAACAAGGAGAAGACGGCCCTAAAATGTGGAACAAACTGGAAGAACTCTACTTGACCAAAGCTTTTCTAAACTTGAAGCATAAGTTCTACAGCTTCAAGATGGATGAATCAAAATCAATTAGTGAGTTTACAAAGCTAGTTTCAGATCTGGAGAACCTGGAAATCAAGATTGATGAAGAAGATCAAGCCATTTTCTTGTTAAATTCTTTCCCCCCAACCTATGATCATCTAAGAGACACCATCAAATATAGCAAGGAATCCTTGACCCTTAAAGAAGTTGTTGTAATAGCCTATTCAAAGAAATTGGATTTGAAGTTGAATGGATATCTTGCCAAGAGGAATGGAGAAGTGCTGAATATGGAAGGAAGAAAGGAAAAGAAAGTGTGCTGGATTTTTCATCAAAAAGGACACTTTAAGAATAATTGTCCACAAAGAAACAAGAGGTGGATGAAGCAAGGAAACAACAAGCAAGATGGAGAGTGTGCAAATGCGTCTGAAGGCTATGAAGTTGGTGAAGTGCTTGCTGTAACAAGTGCAAGCCAGACCAATGTGTGCATTATGGCCATAGGTTGCTCATTTCATATGACACCAAGAAAGAAAATTTTCATGGAGTACAAACCGAATGCTGAAAGTAAAGTGCTGATGGAAAATGATAACGCCTGTGAAGTGGTTGGTATTGGTTCTGTCAAGGTGAAATTGTGGGATGGTTCATCAAAGGTCCTAGGTGGAGTGAGGCATGTATCACATCTTGAAAGAAATTTGATCTCACTGGGAGCACTTGACAAATCTGGTTGTGAGTACAAAGCTCAAGGTGGAGTGTTAAAGGTGATGGAAAATTTGGTGGTAGTCATGAGAGGAGTGCTACAACAAAGCATCTATGTTTTGCAAGGAAATGAAGTTGAAGGTTCCAGCTGCATCTGTAAATTCTCTTCAAGGAATCAAGGTGGAGAATGTAAGAAAATCTTTCTGGTGATTTCAAGTTAGTAAATCATGTTTTAGTCTTGATATATAAATGCTGGGAAGAGGACTTCTTCCGGTTTAAAATTCATTCTTCTGTGTTGCTTCCTTCTTCTTTTTCTTCTATTTTTGTTTTCTGGTGAATAGCTATCCCCCATTCAATCAGGATACATTCACTATTCTATGTGGATTCTATTAGCATTCAATCTGGATAGAAGTTGATTCATTTGCTTTTCGGTTCTTTTTTTTTCTCTACAAAAAACTGATTTCTTGGTAATTGGTTGGGAAGACGAAAACACAACAGTTAGCACATACAGCTGCAATCGATTCCAAATGCACTATTCAGTTCCCTTGTTTAATCAATAGGATATGCCTAGTTGTTGGAGTGCCGTCGTTGTGCCATGAAGAAGCAGATGCTCTATAGGTCTTAATTAACTCGAAGAAAGCTGAGAGTTCAGAGAACGCTTTAAGTAGTAGAATTCTTATGGCTCAAGGATCCCCAATTATTTAACAAGGTCAACATCTTGGTCAGATGCTTGTACCACCTCAGCTAGCTCTAGTTGATACTACCATTCTTAGGAAGCTTGCTCAGCTCTAGGTAGGACAAATAGAGATATGGTGAATTCTCAACACCATTTAAGATACAATCTCCAGTATGCATCAAACTCAGGGGTAGATGTACAACGAGATACGAGATTCGAACACATCTATGTATGGAGTAACGCATAACAATGCCAAAATTTGGGATGATCAATCTACTATGCACTACAAATATAGAGAGGTAAATTGACAGATGATGCAATTTGGGAGCCGACTGGAGCATGTTGATGCAATGGTATCCCAAATGGTAGATGCATTGGATAACTAGAGGCTTGCCACTTCTCAGCCCCCTCAGATAGATCGACCCTCCGGAAGTACTTGATTACTTTTTTCTCTATATTTTGCTTATTTTTGTCACATTTTCTCAATTTTGGGGTAGTGTAGGTGTAACTCGTCTGGTCTTTTGATATTTCAAGTAATTGATTCATGGTTTGTACAAATTGCACTTCATCACATTCTGTTTGTATAATAGGAATATTTAGTATATGCAGTTTATTTTTGTTCATTCATTCGCATACAGGTTAAAAAGAACAAAAAGAAAAAAAATAGATTAGGTTTGTTGATATTCTTGTTGCCTATAATGATATCATGTTTTAATTAAGTAATGTTTTAGGAACGATATTGGACAACGTTGAAAATTTTGTTTTTACTATAGTGCTTATCCATAATAGATTTTATGAAGCTAAGCACATAGCCAAGATTGAATTATCACTTGTGTAGGGATACATTTTGCATATTTCGGGTAATTTAATTATGTAATCTGACCTAGGATTAACCAGATGTTTCTCAACCTTAAGTCTAGTAATCCTGACCTTTAACGTAGAAACCAAACTTCTCAAGAGCAATTTAGGGGTGGAAATATTAGTATAGGTAGACCTAGAAGTTTGATGGTCTGAAGTTTCTTAATTACTCATTGGTTGAATGAGTTTAGGTCGACGAGTAACTAGCACTATTTACACATACATGAAAAGTCGAGCATCGGATTAGTAAGAATAAGTTTATTGTCTTGTTTGGAACACTTTTCTAAAGTGCATTTTGATTCTAACCTGAGTCATAAACTGAGCAAGTCAACATTGTATCAACTATGTTTCTTAAGTTTATTTATATATTGTTCTACAACGAACACATGTTCTAATTTGGGGGTATTTGATAAGTGTATTATCTGGGCCTGAAAATAAATATTTATTCTATCATTTTATAGATTTTCTATTTAATCCACTTTAAATTGTGTTTATTCAGATAAATACCCACGAATTGGATACACTTGATGGACGTGAGAGTAAATTACAAATAATTTGAAGTATTATGGGCTAAATTAAATGAATAAAAAGTTGAAGGGCTCAATTGAATGAAATCTGAAGAAGAAGGACAAAATGTGCAATTAAAAGACAATGACCAAAATGAAATAAGGAAAAGTTGGGCCACGTGTTCGGGAGACGCTGCACTTGCAGCTAAATGGAATGCTTGGGCAACCCATAATTTTTTTTTTTTGGGGGCCGAGTCTCATGTTTTCTCCGGACTTTTATTTTCGATATAAAACCTAATTGGACCATGATTTCTACGTGATTCTTTACCTATTTGAGAGGCATATAAATAGAGAAGTTTATTCTACATTATGGGAGACACCAATTATCACTTGAAGAGGCAAGGAAAAAGGCAAAGAACATCATGAACTCATCCTGCGAAAATTGAAGTGAAGATCAAAATCAAGAACTTATTTTTTCAGGTGAGAATTCAACAATATTGTTTTGTTTTCTTCCCATAAATATGTTAGGCTAAATCTAAATTGTTCTAGGACTAAGATTATAATTTTTTATTTTCTTGTTATTTTGGGTCTTGAATTTGCATTAAAAATATTTCTTGATTTTATTGAACAATTGATATTGATTTTATTTCTTCTACAATTATGTGCGTTATAATTGTATGAATTGTTGTTGCTTGTTTTTAGACTCGAAAGATTGAAAATGGGTTAGAATTATACTAATCTATATTCTATATTCTATATATATACAAAACAAAGTATTTACCAAAAATAAACACACGCACACTTTCCCGCCAAAATGAACTTACTAAATTTGGAAAGATTTTGTAAAAAACACAAGAATTAAAAAATAAATAAAAAATGATTGCATTTTAGAAAGTGTAATGATTGCAAATTGAATTACACTTTTGAGCTCTACATGTATTTTTACCAAAAAAAAAAAAAAAAAAAAATCGTTTTAAGCGTTTTTAAATTATATAAAAAATAATGGAAGTTAAAATTTTTTGTTTAAAAACAAAGAATGTGATATTTTCAATATAAAAATTAGTAATTGAAAAGTAGAGATAAAAAGTATGTGTAATTAAAAAGTAGTTTAAGAGCGTGTTGTTTACAATAAACAAAGTCTTTACCAAAATTAAACACACACAGACTTTCCCGCCAAAATGAACTTACTAAATTTGGAAAGATTTTGTAAAAAACACAAGAATTAAAAAATAAATAAAAAATGATTCCATTTTAGAAAGTGTAATGATTGCAAATTGAATTACACTTTTGAGCACTACATGTATTTTTTCAAAAAAAAATAAAATCGTTTTGAGCGCTTTTAAATTATATAAAAAATAATGGTAGTTAAATTTTTTGTTTAAAAACAAAGAATGTGATATTTTCAATGTAAAAATTAGTAATTGAAAAGTAGAGAGAAAATGTATGTGTAATTAAAAAGTAGTTTAAAAGAGTGTTGTTTATATATATATATATATATATATATATCTTATTATTATTATAAATAAAGATAGTTGGTGAAGAAAATCCCGCTCAATTTTTTGCAAAAAATCCCACCTAACCTTGGGAGAGAGAGAAAGGTTGTAAAATCCTCGCATGTAATTTTTGGGGAGGGGAAAAGAGTGAAATAAAATAAAATAATAATAACATAATAATAAACATAAACAATTATCTCCAAAAGTTAGTCAATGTCAGAGAAATTGTAGACGCATGTTGCTTGAAGGTGAAAATCTATCTATCTACTATATTATTATTATAAAGAATCTATCTACTATATTAAAGTAGGATAGTTGTTTAGATTTTGCCTCCAAAAAAATCCTCCAAAAGTTCCCCCTCATCCGGTTGCTTCTCCAAGAAGTCTGAGTATTTTATTTTATATTTAATAAAAGATAATATGTACAGTTTCAGAATTAAGATTTTGCCTAAAAAAGTCTCTCCAAAACTTCCCTCCCATCCGGTTGTTTCTCCCAAAAATCTGAGTATATTTATTTAATAGAATAGATAGATAGATAGATAGATCGATAGAATAATAATATTAAATAAAATCATTAAAAATTATATATATATAAAACATAACGTGTACACTGCCATTTTTGAATTCAGCATTAAATGAGGACAGCTTTCCCTAAGCAATAAAGAACTTGCCTTTGTCTATCTATATACTTAAGATAAGAACCAGCATTCTCTCTAATTTTTCACCATCTTTCGCAAATACGTAGGAAAAGGCAATGAGTCATAAATAATGCATTTTTTTTTTTTTACATTTTTATTTGTGAAATGTTCACCTTTTTTTTCACCTTCTTCATTGTTACAGCAACTCTCTAATTTTTCATCATCTTCCGTAAAGACGTAGGAAAAGACAAATGAGTCATAAGGAATGCAATTTTTTTTTGACGTTTTTATTTGCAAAATTTTGACCTTTTTTTTTTTTCTTCTTCTTCATTGTTGCAGCAAAATGGCTCCCATCATTGACATGCTATCAGACATTGACCCTACGAAGACACAATGGGCTTTCAAGGTTTGCGTTGTAAGACTATGGGATAATTCGAGCTTCGGAAATAGTGAGGACATTTACAGTTTTGAGATGATTTTGGTCGACAAAAAGGTTTGTAAAAACAGCTTTATACTGGTCGAAAAATATTTTCTTATTATAAGCCTCAAGAAGTTGAATATTAGGTTATGTCGGTTTTAGTAAAATATTATGAGCTTGAATGTATGTAAAAGACCTGATATGTGATAAACTTGACAGTTTGCATTTTTTGTCTCTAAGAAACTGGTAACACAAACACATAGGGAAAAAAATAAAAAGATTGCAAAACACGGTAAAAAGACAACAATGAAACAAAACTGTATAATACCAAAACATGTAAAACCGTAGGTAAGATATTTACCAGCAATACAAATTGCAAAAAGACAATGTGAAATTATTATATTACCTTTCGGGATGCTAAACCAAACACACCACGAGGCATCTGTGTTCTTCAAATGAAAATAATTTGAATGAAAATTTAAATTATTAAAATTGTTAGTAAAATTATGTTCCCAAGAAATAATAAAAATAATATATATCAGCTTTAAAAAAAAATTAATTGTTGAAATTACAAATTATTATTATTATTATTATTATTATTATTATTATTTTTTTTTTTATTGTGGTAAATCAAATGAATAAGTGGAATTAAATTAATTTATAGTTTATATAATATTATTTTTATAATTATTTTAAATGCTTATTTAATTTAATATATTTTTTTATACACGGACACATACATAAACGTATGTCACGGCATTAGTTCAGTATTCTAAAATTTGCAGGCCACTCACAAGGTACACTGCTCTGCATTTTGCGGCAAGTCACATGTCTCAATGCAACCCAATCTTTCCAAACTTGCATCAGGTATTAAATGCTGAATGATGGCCTTTTGTAATAAAATAATATTTTCGAATGACATTAAACCATTCTCTATCGTGTTTGTATCAGAAAAATTGATTTTTTTAACCCAATTCATCATTGCTGGTTCGTCCAAAAGTAATAAACAATTATAAACAATTATTATAAATAAACAATAAACAATTATTATTATAAAGAAAGATTGTGCCTTAGATTTTGACTCCAAAAAATCCCTCCAAAAGTTCCCAAAATGATTTTTTCACTCCTTGAAAGCGTCTCCTAGAAGAAAAAAAGATCGGGTATCTGATGATTAAATATTATAAAACAAATGTGTACAGTACCATTTTTTGAATTTGCAATGAGTACCGATTTTCAAAATTTACATTAATTTTGTCGTATCACACTAATCATTTCATATCTGAAATGAAATAAAATAAAATAATAATACTCCTTCAAATGAGGAAAGAGAAATCTGAAAAGGTGATATGTCCATAATCATTTCATATCACAACTTTTAAAAAGTTGTGCTGTATTAGTGCAGAAAATTCAAAAATCGGTACTGCTCATAATTAAATTTTTTTTATATTTTAATCATTTGTCTGAAAATGTGATATGTCCATCATCATTTCCTATCACAACTTTTAAAAAGTTGTGCTGTATTAGTGCAAAAGTTGTACCATTTTTTGAATTTGCAATGAGTACCGGTTTTCAAAATTTGCATTAATTAGTTTAAAAGTTGTGATGTGAAATGATGATTGACATATAATATTTTCATATTTCTCTTTCATCATTGCTGGTTCGTCCCAAAGCAATAAACAATTATAAACAATTATTATAAATAAACAATAAACAATTATTATTATAAAGAAAGATTGTGCCTTAGATTTTGACTCCAAAAAATCCCTCCAAAAGTTCCCAAAATGATTTTTTCACTCCTTGAAAGCGTCTCCTAGAAGAAAAAAAGATCGGGTATCTGATGATTAAATATTATAAAACAAATGTGTACAGTACCATTTTTTGAATTTGCAATGAGTACCGATTTTCAAAATTTACATTAATTTTGTCGTATCACACTAATCATTTCATATCTGAAATGAAATAAAATAAAATAATAATACTCCTTCAAATGAGGAAAGAGAAATCTAAAAAGGTGATATGTCCATAATCATTTCATCTCACAACTTTTAAAAAGTTGTGCTGTATTAGTGCAGAAAATTCAAAAATCGGTACTGCTCATAATTAAATTTTTTTTATATTTTAATCATTTTTCTCAAAAGGTGATATGTCCATCATCATTTCCTATCACAACTTTTAAAAAGTTGTGCTGTATTAGTGCAAAAGTTGTACCATTTTTTGAATTTGCAATGAGTACCGGTTTTCAAAATTTGCATTAATTAGTTTAAAAGTTGTGATGTGAAATGATGATTGACATATGACATTTTCATATTTCTCTTTCATCATTGCTGGTTCGTCCCAAAGCAATAAACAATTATAAACAATTATTATAAATAAACAATAAACAATTATTATTATAAAGAAAGATTGTGCCTTAGATTTTGACTCCAAAAAATCCCTCCAAAAGTTCCCAAAATGATTTTTTCACTCCTTGAAAGCGTCTCCTAGAAGAAAAAAAGATCGGGTATCTGATGATTAAATATTATAAAACAAATGTGTACAGTACCATTTTTTGAATTTGCAATGAGTACCGATTTTCAAAATTTACATTAATTTTGTCGTATCACACTATTTCGCCAGATTTGATGTGATATATTTAGTCTTAATAGCCATTGAACAGAATATTCATCTTCTGTTAATTTTTTAATGGTTTTCACAGATATTATAATAAAATAGTATTTTAAGAGCATCTCCTACATAATGTAAATTAGATATAATTATTGATTTAGATCTTCAAATTTGTTAGAATGGTATCCAATGGGTTTTGTGAATTTGAAATAATTTGTTTTTTTTTTTAATTTAAACTTCATAAATATGTATAGATTTATGAAGAATATTTTGTATTTTAGAATTTTTTTTTTCTTTACAAGTTTAATTTATTTTGTATATATCTAATACCGTGCATCGCACGGGTGGTAGAACTAGTATATATATATATAAACAAAGTCTTTAACAAAAATAAACACACACACACTTTCCCGTCAAAATGAACTTACTAAATTTGGAAAGATTTTGTAAAAAATACAAGAATTAAAAAATAAATAAAAAATGATTGCATTTTAGAAAGTGTAATGATTGCAAATTGAATTACACTTTTGAGCACTACATGTATTTTTTAAAAAAAAAAAATCGTTTTGAGCGCTTTTAAATTATATAAAAAATAATGGTAGTTAAAATTTTTTGTTTAAAAACAAAGAATGTGATGTTTTCAATGTAAAAATTAGTAATTGAAAAGTAGAGAGAAAAAAATATGTGTAATTAAAAAGTAATTTAAAAGCGTGTTGTTTACATACATATAAACAAAGTCTTTACCAAAAATAAACACACACACACTTTCCCGCCAAAATGAACATACTAAATTTGGAAAGATTTTGTAAAAAAACACAATAATTAAAAAATAAATAAATAATGATTGCATTTTAGAAAGTGTAATGACTGCAAATTGAATTACACTTTTGAGCACAACATGTATTTTTTCAAAAAAAAAAAAAAATCGTTTTGAGCGTTTTTAAATTATATAAAAAATAATAGTAGTTAAAATTTTTTGTTTAAAAACAATGAATGTGATATTTTCAATATAAAAATTAGTCATTGAAAAGTAGAGAGAAAAAATATGTGTAATTAAAAAATAGTTTAAAAGCGTGTTGTTTACATATCTATATATATATATATATATAAACAAAGTCTTTACCAAAATTAAACACACACAGACTTTCCCGTCAAAATGAACTTACTAAATTTGGAAAGATTTTGTAAAAAACACAAGAATTAAAAAATAAATAAAAAATGATTCCATTTTAGAAAGTGTAATGATTGCAAATTGAATTACACTTTTGAGCACTACATGTATTTTTTCAAAAAAAAAAAAAAATTCGTTTTGAGCGCTTTTAAATTATATAAAAAATAATGGTAGTTAAAATTTTTTGTTTAAAAACAAAGAATGTGATATTTTCAATGTAAAAATTAGTAATTGAAAAGTAGAGAGAAAAAGTATGTATAATTAAAAAGTAGTTTAAAAGCGTGTTGTTTACATATCTATATATATATATATATATATATATATATATATATATATATATATATATATATATATATATATAAACAAAGTCTTTACCAAAAATAAACACACACACTTTCCCGTCAAAATGAACTTACTAAATTTGGAAAGATTTTGTAAAAAATACAAGAATTAAAATATAAATAAAAAATGATTACATTTTAGAAAGTGTAATGATTGCAAATTGAATTACACTTTTGAGCACTACATGTATTTTTTCAAAAAAAAAAAAAAAAAATCGTTTTGAGCGCTTTTAAATTATATAAAAAATAATGGTAGTTAAAATTTTTTGTTTAAAAACAAAGAATGTGATGTTTTCAATGTAAAAATTAGTAATCGAAAAGTAGAGAGAAAAAATATGTGTAATTAAAAAGTAGTTTAAAAGCGTGTTGTTTATATATATATATATATAAACAAATTCTTTACCAAAAATAAACACACACTCACTTTTACCGTCAAAATGAATTTACTAAATTTGGAAAGATTTTGTAAAAAAACACAAGAATTAAAAAATAAATAAAAAATGATTGCATTTTAGAAAGTGTAATGATTGCAAATTGAATTACACTTTTGAGCACTACAAAAAAATCGTTTTGAGCGCTTTTAAATTATATAAAAAATAATTATAGTTAAAATTTTTTGTTTAAAAACAAAGAATGTGATGTTTTCAATGTAAAAATTAGTAATTGTAAAGTAGAGAGAAAAAGTATGTGTAATTAAAAAGTAGTTTAAAAGCGTGTTGTTTAAAAGTATTTTGTCAAATAAAGATGCTTCGTTCCAATTCCAAAAAAGGATAATTTAATTTATTTTTCTTTAACAAATTTGTTTTTATTTAATAGGATGATTGATTTTAATATAACTATTAATCTTATTGTGTATCATAACTTCTTTTTTTTTTTTTTTTTATGAATAATGTGAAAAAAATTACATCTAAAGCATTCATAAGTCTAATTTAATAAATAAATAAATACTTCTCTATTGTTATAAAAAAATATTCAAGATTCGTAAATTCGAAATTATGTTAAATTAATTAAAAAAATATTCAAAAATATTCTGCTTAATCATAGTATAACTAATTTGGTAAAGTAACATTAAATTATTTATAAAGATATAAAATTATATCATAAAATGTATTGAAAAACATTTAAATAATTCGAAAATAATTTTGTTTAAAGAACGAAATATGTTTTAGTTTAAAGAACTTAAGAACGTTCCTTATACTTTTTTTTTATAAGTTTTCCAATTAGACTATATAAAAAAATAAATTAAATGACTAATCCAAAAATTTTCTCTCAAATCGAATAATTTAATATTTGATTGAATATAATTTTTCTTCATATGTAATGATAATTGACAAGAGTTAGAAGTAATCAATCTCGCATGCTGGAATGTATTTGAAAAATTCTATTGGAAATTATCAGTATTAAAATTATCTTTAAGCATGTGTTCGATAAACTTGCAAAAATAGTTTATAAACTATTTTATAAATCACACAATTTATTGTATTATTTTGAAGTCGAAAAATATGTAATATATGCGTCAAATCGAAGATCTCAACAAAAAGTTTAATACAATACAACAAGTGAGAGCAAACTATGAAAAAATTGTCCGTAAAATTGTCCAAAAATTCAAATGTCAAAATTTTACTTTATATTTTTTTACTTTATTTTAAATTATATCATTTGAGTTATATAATACTCCGTGTTCAGAAAACTTGAAATTGTTCGACTTGAAAGAGGCAACAGGTCAAATGTCAAAAGATTGAATCGGATTGAACCGGGGTCGAATCGATTTTAATTAAAATAAATAAATAATTATTTCAAAGATAAGAAAATTTTCTAAAAAAAAATTAGTTTACAAATAAAACGACATTTACTCATTTGGAGTAAAATTAAATAAACTTAAAATATAACCACAATATTATTTACCAATTGAAAGAAAATATAGATTTATGGTTGTTAATTTTAGATATTAAATTTTATTTCAAAATAATTTAATATATAATAAAATGATAAAAATATCTTATTTAAAAAAAGAAAGTTTAACAAACAAGTAAATAAAAATATTTTTTTTAAAAAAAAAAAGACAAACAATTTTAAAAAGAAAAGATTTTTTTTTTTATTATAATGATCATAACTTCTTATATTTTTATTAGTTTTGTAAATGTTGCATTTCCTATTTTCATTACTTTTTTTTTTTTTTTTAAAATTTTGAACTTGATAATATTTTGTATTAAAATATTATTGTATTATATTTTTATTTGACATGATTGTATAATTAATATATTTTCATAAATTTTGATTAAAATCACTATCACTACTATATTCCCGTGCATCGCACGGGTGAAAATACTAGTTTTAATAAAATTCGATGGTGGATAGAAATATACCAATATTTTTTTATGTGATCTATAATTGTTCATGAATATTTTAATAATTTCTTTTATATTCACATTCGTCATAGAGATATCAACGGGTTACATATATGTATAGGTTTAATTCTACTCGAGAGAGGGTCTTAAACGAATTAGGAGCATTGATCTTCATTATTGAGAAATAATTGCAAATTAATAACCCAGATTTAATAAGAAATAATAGAAGTGAGTTCTAAGTCATAGCATTACTATCACGCATTTAAATCAAACTACTCATACAAATCAATATGCACTAGTTTAATTGTTATTGGTAGCTATTTTATTATTTATTGTTTCGATTAATGTTAGGATTCAGAAAATAATTTATCTAAATCAGAGTGTGGAACAGAATCACACCTCTCCAAAGCTTAACCAATGCAAACAACAACATGATCGCCAGAACTGTTTGGCTCTAGTCATTGCCATTGGAGGTAATTTGAATAGATGCTAGACCATAATGACCTCAACATTCTCGAAACAAATAAAATAAGAGAAGGCCTCATCAACTAGCTGGTGTGGCCCAAGAGATCACTGCATATGTGTCTTGTATAGCAGGTCGTTTCATGCTCTTGAGCCTTATAAGCTCTATAATAATGCAGAACACAGAACATCAAAATAGTTTTAAGACCCAAACCATTTATTTAATTGACCAAAGTACTATGTTAGTGGGTCCATAATTCAAAGAAAATGTACATAACTACTATATATAAACAATGCCAATTCAAAAATCTCAAATGTGTAGAAAGTTTTAAAAATTAAAAGGTGAAATTTTTTATTTAAATGTACGTAACAATAATATTCTATTCTAATGAAACTAATACTTGTCTGCATTTTCCCTGCCTTCCAGTTTGTCTATTTTGAACAACGACGCAATTTCAAACTTCGCTTTAGTAACATTAAGTGATGTAGACATATTTGCAAGATCATTGTGGAACCAGTACTATACATACTTAACGACAAAAGTTCACATTCATGCCTATAATCATTTAAAAAGAAAGATCATAATATAGCACAATCATGTCACGATGTAGATAATCAAGTCACATTGTACCAAAAAGAGGCCACATAGTACCAAAATGAGGTCACAAATGTAATGATTCACATTTTATCCTTAATTTTAGAAAAAAATTGACTCATAATAAAGTATCGATACCTACCTAGGGCATGTTAAGTATCGATACTTGTTCTTAGTGTATCGAGGCAGTGACTGTAACAAACTGAAAATTTTGTACCCTAAATAATTTATTTAGAAAGTTAGAATCAATTTTTTCTTAGAGAAGAAACAATTTCACATGTTGTATGACGAGATAATATATAAAATTTATAAGAAAATGGGAGAAATTGATGTTATTGGTAACTTTAGAGACTAAATTGGTACAAAAGAAAGTTGTATATGATGTTTGAACTCAATCGGATGGAATTTCATAGTTGAGGACTAAGCTGAAAATTTTAGAAAGTCCTATTAATTATAGTTTTGCCATTGTGATGAACACGACTTTGGGATCATTTTGTGTAGTGATCTTTGGTCATTGCAAGTTATACCAATTTATAGTTCATGATGAGATCTAAGTATTGGTATCAAGTTTGATCAAAATTAAGGTCGAGAAGTGTTTCAAAAATGGAGCTAAAGTTGCATTAGAAGAGTAATTGAAATGATGAAATTCATCTAAATAATTCTAAGTATAAAGTTGTAATCGAGTAGCCATGTTTAAGAGGATGGTACGAACAACATGGTAATCCAATGTCTTTGCATATTATACTACCTTGTAGTTCATAATGAGATGTATGTATTGATATCAAATTTGAGCACAGTTGAGGTTGGAAAGTGCTTCAAATATCGAGTTGAAGTTGCATACTTGAAATGGTAAAAGTGCTGAAAAATCAAGAAATTTGGCTAAGTATGGAAATCCAGTCGAGCACCCATTTTGGATGAACAGTACGGGCTGTTTAATAATCCGTTCTCTTTGCATGTGTAACCGTTGCGAAGTTTGAAGTATGAACTTTACAATGGTATGAAGATTGGCCAAAACAAAGCTCGTCTTGACCTTCAAATATTGACCCGAAGGTTGCAACTTGAGAAAAAAAAAAAAACCTAGGAATTTTAGTAATAAAATAATGGGAAAATAGACAGTTGGCATTCCCATATGATTAATTTAAGGGCATGTTTGGCACCCCAACTTATTTTGGTGAGAATTAATTATTCCTCAAGAATTATAGGTCTTAGATAATAGAAAAGAAAGCTTTGAGGACTTAGTTTGCAATTGCATAAGGGCCAACTTGTGCAAACTTGAAAGTATGGGACTTTTGCAAACCTATCATATAGTATCTTTTAAAAACGATTTCAGGCCCCATTTGTTCTTCAGAGTCGGTGGAACCAGAGAGAAGAGAGTGAGAGACCAAAAAGTGAGAGAAAAAGGAGAGATCAAATGTGAAAATGGAAGAAAGGAAATTCTGCTGTACCGAGGATACTAGTAGCATTGGCAGAGGCAAAACAAAGGTTACTGGTAGCATTTTCGGTTCTGAATAGTTTCTTCAAAATCACGAAATTCTCAATTTTTGGCTGATTTTCTTGGGATAAAGGCTCAAAATCATCATTATAAGTTAGATGTGAGTAAAACTTTGTTTATGTTTTAATTGAATTAGCTTCTCATATGGTGTACAAGATTTTTACATAATTTTACTATTTGATGTATTTCTCATTAATGGGTGTTGAATTGATAACCCATACACCAAGATTTATGTTAAAACCAAAAATCACCTTCTAAGTGTTTGATGAAAGGTGTGAGTGAAGGAAATATATTTTAATGACTTATTTCGAAATTTGTTAAAAATAAGGTTGCCTTCTCTTTGTTTTTCAGTTTCCTGTTTTCATTTTCGAAAATATTTTCTGTTTTCCATTTTTTGTGACTTTTTTCGAAATTGCTGAAAGCGTGTTTGGTTTGTTATTTCTGAAAACTGTCTTCGAAAATAAAAAACCGGAAAACACGTTCTGTTTAAAATTTTGAAGAAAATTATTTATGTATACTTGTAATTATATTGCTTGTGAATATAAATGAATGTCATATTTGAGTTGCACAACAAAAATAAATGAAATAGCCCCAATCACACAATTTGGTTATGCCAAAAAAGTTCAAAAATTCATGTTGTCATTCTAAAGTAATCGTTCCATATATATATATTCATCCTTCCAGTAAACACTCATAACGTTTAAAATTTAAGTTTCAATAAAATTTGCAAAAACCAATTTACGTTAATTAATGATGCCCTTACAAAATAAGTATTTACAATACAAAAGTAAAAACGAAATGTTTAATAATTAAGCACATGATACATCATCAGAAAGATGGTTGAATTTGGAGTTCGACGCAAAAAACGAAGTGCAATTCGGAGTTGTACATCAAAAGTTATACATGTTTGAAGACAATGACTTATAAAGCAAATACGAGAATCACTAAATTGAAAGAAAAGTAAAATTTGCGAACTAATATGCAAGAAAATCTGAAGTTGAGGAACCCAAGTTGTAAATAAATTAGGGTATTTTCAAAAGAAATTTCAAAATTTGAGGATTAAAATGACAAGTTTTGAAAATTAGGGACCAATAATGTAATTAAAAATGTCAAATTTTGACAAATTTCAAAATTTTTTGATTATTTTAAATTTTTTTTACTCGGAAAACGTGCGTTTTCTACTTAATAGGTATAATTTTTGGAAAACGTGATTTTCTCGTTTTCCATTTCCTTTACAAAATTTGAAAACATTTTCGAAATTTTTTCCCGAAAACAGCGTAAGAGAAAGCGTTTTCCGCGTTTTCGAAAATGAAAAACAGAAAACGATTGGAAAACGCCAAAGACAACGCAGCCTAAAGTTGCTGAATTTATAATAGAATGGCGTAAATTACCACTTTAAATTAGAGTTATTCATACCTTAAATCCAATTTTTAAGTGGAGATGTTGAATTAGGATTAAGGGTATTCTATTTCATGATTTAAACTTGGGTGTGAAGCTACATGTATTAGAATTAGATTTAAAGGGAGAATTAAGTTGTTGTTTTTATTTTTGAATGCCCTTAAATTGTCACTGTGAGTGAATTTACTAAGATATGAGACTTAATTTTCAAATAGAAGTATTAAATCATGATTTAAATTGATTTCGTACACTAAATCATGTTCTCTCTTATGGCTTAAGCTTATTTATGGACTTCATGTATAAAAGTCCAGCTTTAACTTGATTTAAAGACAAAAGATTATTAAGGTTATGGATCTTGTTCTTATGAAAATGTTTGAGTGAAACAAAAACGACTTTATTGAGTTATGTTGATGTTGTGCTATATTTTAGATGTTGGGAATTATGTTTTAAGGATGATAAAGACCATAAGTTTAAGTGCTGATTTTGATACTTAAATGAGGTAATTACATGTGTATATGGGAGTTATTGATGCTATAAATCTAATTTTTTGATGAGGATATTTAATTTTAATGTTGATGGCATTATGTGAAAGTTATGAGTAAAGAAGATATGTTTTAAAGAATTATTTCAAAGTTTGGTTGAAACTAAATTGCTATCCCTATGATAAATGAGCCTAAAACACCACTTTAAATTATATTTATTTATGCCTTAAAGCTGATTTTAAGTTGGGATGTTGATTTAGGCTTGATGGTAAACTCTTGAGGTAGTTTATGTCATTTTTGGTTGGTTGTGATGATGTATAATGGTTGAATAAATATTATGCCAATACTAATGTTAGAATTGCAAGTGCTTTCTAGGTGTTTGATGAAATGTGTAAATGAAATATGCCTTAGAAAGTCCTTTTGGAATTTTATATATAAGTTAGATTTTTAACTTAAAGAATGTGAAGATGATTAAGTTGCTGATTTTGTGTAAAGAATCTTAGAATTTAAGTCTTTATGACAAGTATGATGGCATATGAAATCTTATTTTAAGTTAGTATGTTATAATAAGAAAGAATTGAAGTTATGGACATTTAGTGATGAAGTTTCATGACTTATATCCACGCTTGTAAAGTGTAAAATTTAGATTTGGAGATGTTTATTCTTGAGGTATGAATCTAATTTTTGAGGTTTTAGATATATGATGTTGATATCTTATGGATTAAACATGATTTTGAGGTTGCATATATGTAAATTCAGATTTGGAGACAATTATGTTCAAGTATGAATCTGATTTTTGAGGTTTTAGACATATAATGTTGATACTTTATGGTTTGAGGTTGTATGTATAAGAATTTCAGATTTGAAGATAATAGTTATGGAGATAAGAATACGAGATTATGACAGTATGTCAAGATGAGACTTGTTGAAGTTTTTAAAAATGAATGATAGCTAGATGTTATATCTAAAGCTAGTGAAATGTTATGCCCTATGTTGGAATCAATCCTTATGGTTTTAAGTGTTCAAATATGTATACTTATGGATGAAAAATCTGTTGGGATTGATTTGGCTTTATGATGATTATAAGGATCTTAGAAATGGATTTTGGAGATTTTAAGTTACGATACTTATGATGAAACCTTGGTATAGATTTAGAATATATTTTATGTTATTACACAATTAGGAAGTGTAGTAAAAAGTTACATAAGTGATGTAAAATCTATTTGAGTTACTTTCTTAAGTTTGCGATCACCTACAAATTAGAATTAAGATTTTGATGAAGCTAAAGACTAAATTCAGCATCTAGAAAGTAACTCAAAGGTTGAGATGCTATATATTAAACATAGGAAACTTTATTCTACAGTGAAATAGTTGACCTTGATCCTTTATGTCTTAAGCTAAGGATAAGATGATATGTTTCAATATCTGACTGAATATTATTATATAAACTCTTTTATAATATAATTGATGAATAACATTTCATCTCATCATCAAAAGCATGCATGATCATTTCATATAAAAGAGCAAATTATGTGTTTTCAAATTGTGAAGAAATGATTATGTCTAAGATCTTTCAAATGATGTTTTCAAGAAATAATTTTTAAACTTTAAAGAATCCCTTTTTAGGTTTTACACTCAGGGAGAAAGTCCCTATTTGAGGTCACAGGCTATTAGATTCCCTTAGAAGAGAGAAAGATTCATTTAAAATAGGAAACATGATTTTCAGTCTTGGTTACACTTAGGGTGTATGGGCGCTTGTTTGATGTGGACACTGAGTCGAAAGTATGGACGTCTGTTATGGGAGTAAGTCCCATTCGAGCTAGCATGCTCGTGAGCCAAGTGCTCTAGAAAAGAAGAAGAAGAAGAGTTAGCAAACTCATGAGTGTAAAGAATACTATTGTGACCTTGTGCTATAGAAAGCACTTTTGCGCTCGGTGTACAACCCTAATATGGGAAGGGCCCCTAATTAAAGAGAAAAGAAAAGAGATCTTTTGAAGAAAAAAAATATTGTATTTCTCATTCATGTCCTTTTTCAAAGAAAGAAAGAAAGAAGAAAGAAAAAGACAAAGAAAGAAAGAAAGAAAGAGAAAGAGAAAGAAAGAAAAGATTGAAAAAAAAAAGACTTTCATATCATTTATGCATATCACACCATGCATTACATTCATTCCATAAATATGATATTATTTATTTGAATGTAGTAATATGGAACTAAAGGTTGTGAATGTGATATAAGTTGATTATTAAATGATATGTTAATATGAATGTGATTTCATTCACTTAAATAAAATATAATGTCAAAGTTAAGAGCTAAAGTGTATGAATTTTGTTTAAGTTAAGGTTTGATGAGAAAAGATTAAAGAAGGTTTTGTGACTTTATACGCTTTATTTTGAAATTAACCTCTTATTACATTTATCAAGTTTTATTCACTGAACCATGTGGTTCATAATTGTTTTATATCTCTTTTTATAGGCAATGGAGTATTTATTTAATGGGCGTTTGAATTCCCCATGGAGAATGCGGTCGAGAATGAAGAGTACTTATTAGTAACAAAAAAAGAGGAAATATTAAGCCCTTTTGTATTTAAAACCATTTTAGAATGAAATTTTATTCTTCTACTATTTAAAAGATAAATACTATTTGAGACTTGATTTTGAGATATATATAAGTAGATTTTTATGAAAATAAATGGGCCTCGTATTTTAAAGTTCCGCTTAATGTTTAATTATCATTCTTATGAAGTATTGAAACTATTTTTACTTGATTGTTATTAAAATGTTAAATTCAAAGTAAGGATGATTATCCTAAATGTTTGACAGGGTAAATTATTGTTTAGAACAATTAAAATGGTTATATCAAGTTTAGAAAGAATTTTTAGTAAAGGTATTAAAGCTGTCTTGCTTTGGAAAACATGCTTCTAGTAGCCTCCTGTAGCTGTGGTTTTAGTTCAAAGGAAGTTTACTAGTAGCCGTCAGCAAACTTGAAAAAAAAAAAAAAAAAAAAAAAAAATTTAGATAGAATTTTGGGGACGTGACAGTCACTTAAAGGTTAAGGTTACACATTGTGGTCAAACCCAAGATAATCATAGAAATAACAAAATCAGTCTTGACCTTTGGTCCCCAAGCCCTAATTGGATGCATGACTCACGCCCTTATCTCGTAAAGTGAAGCCACCTCATGCTTTGGATTTAAAAATCATGTAACTCACGCTAACTAGGTCTTTAGGGTCGATTAGACATGAATCCTAGTCTAGTTAGCTTAGGGATATGTAGATTAGATTAGTTCTATAAATAAGATGGTCAAGACATGGATTTAACACAGTAATCTAAAGAACAATTCAAGAGTCTTAGAAGTTAAGGTTAGAAATTAGTGTTTATATTTTCTATTGTAATAAAGGATTATTAATGTAATAACGTGATCTTGGTACTTTAACTAAGGTTCTGTAAGTCCAAACACATTGAAAATTCTCGAGGAAATCCCAAGAATTAAGTCTAAAAGTGTATATATGACTGCAAGTATCGACCCTCTGAAGGAAAGTATCAATAATTTAAGTTTTCAGATGAACAAGTATCGACACTTGATCATGTCAGTATCGATACTCTGTAAGTAGTCGTAATAACATTCTAATTTTAACTGTTTTATTTATTTCAGGCATTCCGACGCATAGTAAGTCCAACGCATAGTAAGTAACATTTGTCCTAATCTTATCTGATCCTAAATACTATTTATGGTAAATTATCTATTTTACTATAAACTGTCAAAAAAAAAAAAAAAAAAAGATTTTCTTGCATTCTATTATCGTCATAGTTCCATCCCTCCAGTAAAATGCATGTACTGTGAGTCTTGATTTGTTTGCCACGGAGTTCATCAATTAAATTGTGATGCGGACACTACTTGTGGGATTTTGAAGCCCTAATTGTGTTATTTATCAATTTCCAACATGTTGTCTTGTTAAATAGCACTCTGAATGGAATTTAAGTTTATAAAATGGCCCGATTTAAGTCACTTTTCTTGAAACTCTTGGTGTTATTCACTGAATATTTCTCTTTTCCATGATTTAAAAAAAAATGTAGATGTTGGAACGTAATTTCTTTGAAACTATGTTGACTGGGTGGAAACTATAGGAGGATGGTCAACTTTTTATGTACATAGTTGAAATGAAGTATTGGAGCTACATGCCTAATTTCCTGACTTTATATCGCTATGAATACACTCTTGTCCACGTGAACACTACCATGTGCGCACCTATATGTATATGTATTCATATAGTTTTTATTATGTTAATCACAAAGAGACTTTATGTTTTTAAGTAAATTATTGTTAGTTAAGGTCTCGGGATTCTTTTTGCTCAATTTTGTACAAATCTCGACCTTACTTTTGTATTAAGAACCATATATGTAAATAGATATTAAGTTTCTAATATTCTTGTCTTCTAGTTCTAATTTTTATTTATCGATATCTTACCTTAAAATTAAGTATCAATACCCTGAGTTTTTTAAATGCTACAATAATAAATAAATAAGTTATTTTTATTTCCACATGAAACACTAACCAGTATTAGTTGTTATTATTTTCGTATCTAGTTATATTATAGTTTAGAGTTTTTTTAAATGAAAGTTTTTCTTGATATTCGAGCACTACAAGTTATGGTATCATAGCTTAGATTTTAAAGGTTCTACGGACTAGACTATGTACATGTAACATGACATCTTGGTCCATCCAGTTGAGGTATGTGGTGAAATTCAATTGCAATGGTTTTTTCTTCACCGGTCCATGTTCAAAAAACAAGATTATTTAGATTTGATGGGATCCAATCACATCCATTTGTCAATATCTTGATTTACTGATATAGATAAAATCATGCAAATACTTAAATCATCCAAAAAATGCGCTATAAGTATCGATACTTGGTTGAAAGTATTTATATTTGATGTCTCCCAAAAGTTTTTGTTTGAAAAGTATCGATACCTAGGGACATCTGGTACAAAATTTGAAATTTTGATTTTTCTTAACTTTTTTGAAATAAATAATTTCAGTAAGTATGTTTTGACTTTCCAATACTATAAATAAAATATTGGATAGGTTCAACATATCTCGCGTAAGTTCGTCCTGACCTTCAAAATCAAATCCGTCTTTAGACCATCAAACCAGATTCGTTCTACACCAAGCTCAAGAAATCGTTTAGTTAATTAATCATAATGGTGAAAGTCATCACCAATAGAATGATGGTGGATTGGCCATAGAGAGATTTCGACATCTGAAACCACTAGTTTTCGAAGATGTAGGGGACCTAATTGAGGGCAATAATTAGAACAGAACAATTGGGCCGTTGTTTCTATATGCTCATACCCTCGATGAAGAAAAATTCAATTTTTCCAAATTTATACTACGTGGTAGCACAAGTTATTGGTAGGACACCCTGGTTTATTTGGAAGAATCTACACTATTCACTTGGGAACAATTTTTTGAAAAAATTCGAAACAAGTATTTCTCGACCTCTGTACAGGATCAAAATCTCCACGATTTTATATGACTCAAGCAAGGATTCATGAAAGTGATAGAATATGTCAAAAAGTTTGAAGAACTTGTCAATAGCTTGATTTACTTATATAGATAAAATCATGAAAACACTCAAATAATCTAGAAAAATGTGCTTTAAGTATCGATAGTTGGTTGAAAGTATTGATATTTATTGTGACCCAAAAGTTTTTGCTTGAAAGGTATCAATACCTTGGAATAGGTATCAATATATCTAGTCCAAAATTTGAAAATTTGATTTTTCTTGATTTTTCTTTAAATAAATAGCTTAAATATGTATACTTTGAATTTCCAATACTACAATTAAAATTAATGAATAGGTTAAACATATCTCGCATATGTTCGACCTCGACCTTCGAAATCAAATCCATCTTTAGATAATCTGACTCGACTCATTCGACACGCAACTCGAAAAATTGATCAATCAATTAATCATAACTGTGACATTCATCACCAACAGAATGGCAGATTGACTACAGAGAGATTTCAACACCTAAAACCACCACATTTCGAAGATGCACGAGGCCAGTTGAAGCCGATAATTGGATCCAAACAATTGAGCAGATGTTTCTATACGCTCATTCGTCCTGATGAAGAAAAGTTAATTGTGCTATTTATATCCTATGTGTTGGTGTAGGTTATTGGTAGGACACCTTAGTTTATTTGGAAGAAGCTGCGTAGTTCACTTGCAAACAATTTTGTGAAAAAATTAGAAGCGAGTGTTTCCCTACCTCTGTACATGATCAAAATCTCAACGATTTTATTTGGCTCAAGCAAGGATTCATGAAAGTGTCAGAATATGTCAAAAAGTCCTAGGAATTGTCTCGATTTGCGGAGTACATGGTCAGTCAGACCCGGCATAAGACCGACCGCTTTGTTGAGGGACTCAAGCTTGAACTAAGCAGAGATGTATTGATGACCTCTGCTAGTATTTTACTTTCTCAAGTGTTTTCGAAAGATCCTTGATTGTAGAGCAGGCCGAGACCAAGATTATGAATGCTCGAGAAGTTAGAACTTAGAATCTTCGATGGCCAATAAAACAATGGAACCCAAAGGAGAATGAATGAAGCATTAACTTACCCCCAAAACCACTTTGACCACAATCAAGAATTAAAAAGACAGGTAGCAGGCCCACAGGATCCATTCTACCCACTTGTCAACAATGTGGGAAATTACATGGAGGTCCATGTTGAACCAAAACTTAGGTATTGTTATGGATGTGGAATCAAGTCAAAAATTGCCTGCAACAGAAAGGTATCCAATCGAAACCCCCTTTGCAAGCCGGTTGAGTATATGCCATGGTTCAACTCGAGGCAACGAGAAACATTAAAGTGATTACAAGCACAACGTACCTTTTTACTAACCCGACATATTCTTTACCTAATTCTTTTTGTCTCTACGTGTTTTGTACATTGCTATAATATACCTGTTAATTTATCATTCACACACTAGGAAATCTTCTTGCCCAGTGTGAGTTTTTATCACACCCTTACCCTCGTACCAATGACCTAAATCCGAGTTAAAGAAAAAAAAAGTACTAGCCGGGCCGATCTTATTTGACGTTAAAGATTTTGATTCATCTTGGGTATATACTAGTCTATCCTAGCTCTTCAAGGTTTGTCTGATTGTTGATTTATTATTATTATTATTATTATTATTATTATTATTATTATTATTATTATTATTTTTAATCTGATGGAACGGATACATTATCGTTTAGGGTGGGCAAGTTCTTCATGTCTCTCTTTGCAGCTTCTCTGTCCTATTACTTCCTACTAAAAAGTAGGTACTTCTATACTTTATCTTTTGTTTGCTATCTCAAATAATTTATTCTATTCAATAATTTTCTACTTTCCAATCTATAGTTGATTCTCGGCAAGTGAATATAGGTCGATTCTTTGTTTCCCTTTCCTCTATATTTCATTTTTGGGCATTGAATATTTGATTTGGGTGGTGTTTTCCTTGTTCTGGTGACTACTTCTCGATGTGTGCAAGTGTTTTTTTTTTTTTTAAGGAATTTTAGAAAGTATGATTGTGCAATTTTTTCTTATTTTATTCTTTGCAAAATTTGTTTTTCTATAGCTCCATTTGATCTAATTATGAAAATCTTCATCAAATAGCATAAATTGCATTAGCGTATCATTCTAAAATGACACATTTATCCTCAAATGTTCTTTTTATGTTTGTGAGAGTGTTGATAGTGTTGTTCTTTAAAGCTTTATAGTTCGAACATGCAACTTCATACCATTTGAAAATTTCAATTTTACATGGATACACAAGAATAAATCGGTAAGCAGTTAAATTTCTAACTACATTAATATCTTATCTCTCATTATTATTATTATCCTCAATAAATACAAATAAATATGATACTATTATATAAATGGGACTATTGGGGGGTGTAGGGTATGGTGTCCCCAAGGAGCACCATAAATGCTATGATTATATACAATGTACAGATCAATGCACGTGAAAAGGTGTCAATCTAGGTGGTTCAAGTCGGGTGGACCCATCAACATAAAAGTCCGGTAACGGCCTACTTGAAAAAAAGTCTACCCGCTGCGGGTTCCGGGTCAGTCCACAAATTTATAACTACAACACAGGCATGCTCGCTGGCCCATCTGGGTAGAGCCATGTGGGTTCTGATTTGACACGTATGTATAAAAACATAGATTTTTTCATATTTATAGCAATTTTTTTGTCAAATTTCTAGATACAAAATGATAAATTCATATTTATACCATAAAATGTTTACATAGAATTTAAATTTATATTTTATATTATATGAATTACTTCTAAATTTACAAATTTAAATAAAACATAAACAAGTAACAAGTAAATGCTAAATGTATTTTTAATTACTATTATTAAAGAGCATTACGTTTCTTAACTATTAGGGAGGAAAAAATAAAATTTTGCTTTAAAAGTTATATTAAAGTTTATAGAAGAAGGGAGATTTCAATGTTACCATATTTAATAAAAATATTTTTTTTCCAATGGGCCAACGGGTTAACTACGGCCCGTGAATGTTTGACCCGTGGTTCACAACTTCTTGATCCGTGAACCGTCTGTATGGTCACCGTCGGCCCGTGGTCCCAGGTCGATTCGGGCCGATTTTCACGGATCTGATCGGTCCGTCCATCTTAACACCTCTGCAGTTGACCTTAAAATCCGGATTCGAACTGGTGACCTTCGCCCAATGTTGAGACCCTACCAACTAAAACCCAAGTAGTGTTAGCACAAAAAACATTTTTGTGTTTCGTGTATTCATGTTTCCACCCTCCTTAATTGAAAACGATAAAAATGACTTTTTCAGCATTTGAGCAAACGTCATGATAGGAGGGAGAGAATTTTCTTGTGAATAAAATTCCGCGCACAATTTAATTCTGTTGAAAAATGGAGCTAAATGTGGAAAATAAAGTCAACTTTGTTGAAATTGGCAAGCCACCATTAATAGTCCATGTTCACACCTATTTGGTAAGACACCATTAGCCTACAATCCTCATATGTTCACACCTATTTTATTCCTTCCATTGTTGATTCTTTGTCCAAACTTTCCCTATAAATAGAGGGCAAAACCTCAATGAAAAATACACCACCACAACAAAGAGTGATCTTGTGTAGAGAGCAACACAAGAGAGGCATTTCACAAAATAGGAAGAAAAGTGAGTTGGAGATAATAGCCTTTGCATAGGCAGATAAAAATACAGTGTTGTATTTTGTACTCCTCATTTTCGAGTTAGTGAAATATATTGGTGTGGGTCCGTGGACGTAGGCAAATTGCTGAACCACGTAAATCTTTGTGTTTCGTATTTGCATTTTATTTTTGCGTATTTATATTTTCTCAGTCCAATTTATTTGTGTCACATCGATCCTGAGCGGGATTAGTTGCGTCCTAATTCCCAACAATTGGTATCAGAGCTTTGGCTCATTGAGATCTTTTGAAATTCTTAGTATGCTCTGTGGTTGCAGCTTTGACTGATCTTCCACATCAGAAAAGATTTCTTTAGACTGTTTTGTGATTGAGTGTGAACAATGTCGACAGATGAGAAAATATCCAAAATTGACAAATTTGATGGTTCAAATTTTGGATTTTGGAAAATGCAAATGGAGGACTATCTGTACCAGAAGGATCTATACAAGCCACTAAAAGAAAAGCCAGAAGATATAAGCCAGGGGGATTGGGAGTTGCTTGATCGAAAAGCACTCGGCACAATCAGGCTGACGTTGTCAAAGTCAGTAGCCTTCAACATAAAAAATGAGAAGACGACAGAGTCTCTCATGGCAGCCCTTTCTAGCATGTACGAACAGCCATCTGCAGCAAATAAAGTCCACTTAATTAAAAAGCTGTTCAATATGAAGATGGCCGAAGGCGGAAGATTTGGGGAGCACCTAAATGAATTCAATGAAGTGACGGACCAGCTAAACACAGTCGAAATCACTTTTAGTGATGAAGTTCGAGCTCTGTTAATTCTTGGGCAGTTGCCAGACAGCTGGAATGGTACAGTCACAGCAATTAGTGGCTCTGCCGGAAAGTCAAAATTGAAGTTCGATGATGTCGTAAGCATGATCTTAATGGAGGAGATCAGACGACAATCAGAAGGTGCCTCAACTTCAGGATCGGCGTTGAACGTGGAAAGCAGAGGCAGAAATTCTAACAGAGGAAATGGGCGGGGCAACGGAAAATTCAGAAGTGGCAGATCGAGGTCCAGAAATCCAAACAATTCCAACAAGACAAAGGTTGTGGAATGTTGGAAGTGTGGGAAGACCGGTCATTACAAAAATCAGTGCACAGCACCTCCAAAAGAAAAGGAGGACAGGACAGAAGTCAATGTTGTGGAAGAGGAAGCGGACGATGCTTTGATATGCTCTTTGGAGAGAAAAACGGAATACTGGGTGATTGATTCCGGAGCATCTTTTCATGCTACCTCAAACAAGGAGTTTTTTGTAAACTATACGCGGGGTGATTTTGGCAGAGTATATCTCGGTAATGATCAACCGTGTGGCGTGGTCGGAAAAGGTGATGTACAGATCAAGATCAATGGATCTGTGTGGAAGCTGAAGGACGTGAGACATATTCCAGAATTGAGGAAGAACTTGATCTCCGTCAAGCAATTGTCGGGAGAAGGACATGTCACCACCTTCTCTGGTGATAACTGGAAGATCACCAAGGGCGCCATGATTATCGCTCGAGGCAAGGATACTGGCACCCTCTACACAACGACGGATGCTTGTGTGACAATTGCAGTTGCTGAAAGCAAGGAGGGCCCAAACTTGTGGCACCAGAGACTTGGGCATATGAGTCAGAAGGGACTCAAGTATATGCATGCAAAGGGGAAACTACCAGAGCTTCAGTCTACTGATATAGACTTATGCGAGAGTTGCATCTTTGGGAAGCAGACCAGGGTGAGTTTCAACACTAGTGGCAGAACTCGGAAGCAAGAGAAACTTGAGTTAGTCCACACAGACGTCTGGGGACCAACCGCAGTTTCATCTATTGGCGGAAAGTCATACTTTGTGACTTTCATTGATGACCACTCGAGAAAAGTGTGGGTTTATTTCTTGAGACACAAGTCCGAAGTATTCGATGTGTTCAAGAAGTGGAAAGCCATGGTGGAAAATGAAACAGGATTGCGAGTAAAGAAGCTGAGGTCCGACAACGGAGGAGAATATACGGATATGGCGTTCAAGAAGTTCTGTTACCAGAATGGCATCAAAATGGAGAGGACGTTGCCAGGGACTCCACAGCAAAATGGAGTTGCAGAACGTATGAACCGGACATTAACGGAGAGAGCCAGAAGCATGAGGTTACATGCAGGCTTGCCCAAACAGTTTTGGGCAGAAGCAGTCAACACAGCGGTGTACTTGATCAATCGAGGACCCTCGGTACCGTTGGAGTACAGGATACCGGAGGAATATGGAGCAGAAAAGAAATAAAACTTTCCCACTTGAAAGTTTTTGGATGTGTCGCATATGCACATATTAGTGACCAGGCAAGGGGCAAGTTAGACCCCAAATCACTAAAGTGCACATTCATTGGATATGGCGGAGATGAGTTCGGCTACCGCTTATGGGATGACCAGAACAGAAAGGTCATCAGAAGCAGGGATGTCATATTCAACGAGAAGGTTATGTACAAGGACAGAAATGCAGTGCAGTCCGATGACACAGTACATGATGATCCAACATATGTTGAGTTGGATGCTCCAGAAAGTAGTATGTCGCAGCAGACAGAGGAGGATCTGCAGTTACAGGAGCCTGTTCTAGAGACTGATGCATCACAGTCTCCAGTCCCTGTTCTTAGAAGGTCAACCAGACCTCATGTTCCAAATAGAAAGTACATGAGTTACATGTTACTTACTGATGCAGGTGAACCTGAATGCTATCATGAGGCATGTCAGGTCGGTGATTCTGGCAAGTGGGAGCTTGCAATGAAAGATGAGATAAAGTCTCTCATCTCTAACCAGACGTGGGAACTAGCCGAGTTACCTACAGGAAAGAGAGCTCTACACAATAAGTGGGTGTACAGAATCAAGGAGGAACATGATGGATCAAAGAGATACAAGGCGAGGTTGGTGGTCAAAGGTTTCCAGCAGAAAGAAGGAATTGACTACACGGATATATTTTCGCCAGTTGTGAAGCTGACAACAATCAGATCAGTCTTGAGTATTGTTGCAGCAGAGGGTTTGCACTTGGAGCAGTTAGATGTAAAAACTGCTTTCCTCCATGGTGACCTTGAGGAGGAAATATATATGCAGCAGCCAGAAGGCTTCTCAGTCAAAGGAAAGGAGAAGCTCGTTTGCAAATTGAAGAAGAGCCTGTATGGCTTAAAGCAAGCCCCGAGACAGTGGTACAAGAAGTTCGACGGATTTATGCAGAAAAATGGTTACTTCAAATGTAATGCTGACCATTGTTGCTACTTCAGGAGATTCGAGTCCAGTTATATAATTTTGCTACTTTATGTCGATGATATGTTAGTAGCAGGCTCAGATATGGACGAAATCAAGAAGTTAAAGATGCAGCTGTCAGCAGAATTCGAAATGAAGGACTTGGGTGCAGCAAAGCAGATTCTCGGAATGAGGATTTTCAGAGATAAGCAGAAGGGTATCTTGCAGTTATCTCAGGCCAAGTACATTAGTCAAGTCCTGCAGAGATTTAACATGTGCAGTGCGAAGGCTGTCAGCACGCCACTAGCTAATCACTTCCGTCTATCTAGTGATCAGAGTCCTAAGACAGAGGACGAGATAAACTTCATGGCTAAAATACCATATGCCTCAGCCATTGGAAGTTTGATGTATGCCATGGTTTGTACCAGACCAGATATTGCTCATGCAGTGGGAGTTGTGAGCAGGTTTATGGCAAATCCAGGAAAGCAGCATTGGGAAGCAGTAAAGTGGATATTAAGATATCTACGGGGAACTACTGATAGATGCTTATGCTTTGGACGAGGCGAGGTGGCTCTACAAGGTTTTGTAGATGCAGATTTTGCTGGTGAGGTAGATCACAGAAGGAGCACTACTGGTTATGTTTTCACAGTAGGTACTACTGCAGTTAGCTGGATTTCGCAGATACAGAAGATTGTTGCTCTATCCACTACAGAAGCAGAGTACGTGGCAGTAACCGAGGCTAGCAAAGAAATGATCTGGTTACAGGGTTTGTTGGCAGAATTGGGATTCAGTCAGGAGAAGAATGTTTTGCACAGTGATAGTCAGAGTGCGATACATCTGGCAAAGAATTCAGCATTTCATTCTAGAACCAAGCACATTGGACTCCGTTATCACTTCATCAGGTCTCTTCTAGAGGATGAAGTATTAACACTAGAGAAGATCCAGGGTAGTAAGAACCCAGCCGACATGATGACCAAGACAGTAACAAAGGAAAAATTGGAGCTGTGCTCAGCTTCAATTGGTCTTCTGAAGTGAAGACAAAGGAAATGACTCACACCATATTTCACAAAGAGTTGTAAGAAGGAGATATCTCAGGGGAAGCCACATTTATCCCCAAGTGGGAGATTGTTGAAAAATGGAGCTAAATGTGGAAAATAAAGCCAACTTTGTTGAAATTGGCAAGCCACCATTAATAGTCCATGTTCACACCTATTTGGTAAGACACCATTAGCCTACAATCCTCATATGTTCACACCTATTTTATTCCTTCCATTGTTGATTCTTTGTCCAAACTTTCCCTATAAATAGAGGGCAAAACCTCAATGAAAAATATACCACCACAACAAAGAGTGATCTTGTGTAGAGAGCAACACAAGAGAGGCATTTCACAAAATAGGAAGAAAAGTGAGTTGGAGAGAATAACCTTTGCATAGGCAGATAAAAATACAGTGTTGTATTTTGTACTCCTCATTTTCGAGTTAGTGAAATATATTGGTGTGGGTCCGTGGACGTAGGCAAATTGCTGAACCACGTAAATCTTTGTGTTTCGTATTTGCATTTTATTTTTGCGTATTTATATTTTCTCAGTCCAATTTATTTGTGTCACATCGATCCTGGGCGGGATTAGTTGCGTCCTAATTCCCAACAAATTCTAAACAAGTGTCCCACAGATCTTTGTGCCAAATTCCTTAGTTTTGTTTATTCAATCCACACCTCTCTATTATTTGAAAGAATAAAGTTCAAACGCCAAATTATTCTAGTTTCTTCAAGAAACTCCTCTCATCTTTCGAACAAATATTTATAAATATCAGACCACACGTACAGAAAATTTATCAAAAAAATGGCCAAGGCACGTTCAGTTGGTATCGGAATGGACTATTCACCCACTAGCATGTCAGCACTAAATTGGGCAATCAATAATCTGATCGAAGAGGGTGATCAAATCGTGGTCGTCCATGTTGTTTCTCCTAAAGCTGATCCAACCAATAAGCAACTCTTTCAAGACACAGGATCCCGTAAGCACCAATATATATATTTTGAAAAAACACACACGAATATGTATTGTATATATTTATTTGATGTAGTTTATTGTGTTGAATTTTAGCACTGATCCCTCTGGAGGAATTCAGAGAAATTAACGTTTCCAAGCACTATGGGCTCACCCCTGACCCCCAGGTTCTGGACATGCTCGATGCAGTGTCCAGGACCAAAAGGGTAATATACCTACCTCTATCTCAATCTCTCTCAAAAGATCGAATCGGGTATATTATGTTGTCTGATACGAGCACATGCTGGGTGCAATATGTTCCCGTATCAGGCAAAATAGTGTGCCCAATTCGAGCAACCGATCATATCTTTTTCTAGTACGTACCAAGACTCGATACTCACAGAACTGTCCCCTTGCAGGTTAAGGTGGTGGCAAAGGTGTATTGGGGAGATCCGAGGGAGAAGCTGATTGATGCAGTAGAGCAACTCAAGCTTGATTCACTTGTTGTTGGAAGTAGAGGCTTAGGAGTGATTAAGAGGTAATTATATTAATTAATTAATTATTCACTCTTCCTAATTGTTTTAACACATTGTTGTATTAGAAAAAGTGTACAAATTTTATTATTTGCATCAATAGCATACGAGGTTTCGCAAAATTTGAATTAGAGATTTTGTGACACTATACTATTTCATTTTAATATAGTTTATTTTAAGCCCCTGTTTTAATTTTGTTGGAAATAAGTTTTTAATAGATTTTAATATAAATAAATGGAAGAAATATGAGTGTGAAAAGTTGATGGAACATGTACAGACATTTTTAAAAGAAATTTTGATAAAATTATACTTGGTCGAAATTTGTTGTTTAGAGATCACATTAATGACTTCAAGTCATTGTCTTCAAAATCAATTGTCATATGCAATTCTTTAAGCCTCCGATTTGTTAACTTATTATTTATAAATATGTTTTAGAACAGTAATTTTTTTCAATTTATTTTTTAATTACACACATTTTTCAAAATCAATTTTCAATCATCTATTTTACCTCGAAAATATCACTTTTGTTATTTATGAACAATATACTTTTCCCATACAGAGGTCGACAAATCTTCTGTTCAAATAGCTTTTTCCTCGAGTTTATCAACAATTTTACCAATTGCCTCCGTTTGGTAACATTGTAATTGTTTATAAACTGGTTTATTTATGATTTTGAGATAAAATGTGTGGTTAAAAAGTGGAGAGATAAATTTGAATGGTTAAAAAGTGGTTTAGAAAATTGTGTGCTTTATAAATTAGTTTATAAACCGTTTACCAAACATTTGCAAAATCAATACACTAATGAAGTGAGAAATTTGAAATAAAATGCAGGGTGTTGCTTGGAAGTGTAAGCAACTACGTGGTCCAAAATGCACCGTGTCCAGTGACGGTCGTGAAAGGCGCACCGCCAACAAAGCCCTGAGGTTTTTTTCTATGTTGTTGCCATGTGTAAGCAAGAAAATTAAGATAGGAATGAATTATTATATGGTCTTATCATCTTATATTTCATGTAAATTGTCATTTCGGTGTTTGAGAGCTATGGATTGTTTGGAAATTGGAATTATTCAATAGTATTTAGGTGCTTGCTATGATTTTATGTGGCTATGCCAAGTGGTCTATGAGTGTAATACTTGTATTTTATTAGTTTGTTTTTTGAAATCGACTTACATAAAACGATTTTGAATTTTTGTTTATCAATTTTGGGTTGGTTGTTCGTTTGGACTTGAGCCGTTCGAGTTCCATTATTTAAATTATATTTTAAAATGACGATTGTGGTAAATGTATATCATCACTTTGATGGGTGTCAAATTCAACAAATAATAATATTTTGCTCTTAGAAAATAAATTGTGATAGCAATGAGTAAGGTCGAATTCACAGAAATTAGTTAGATTTGATTCTTTGAGAAATTAAAACGATGGATTAAAAAGAGGGGGCTTTGAATGTTGACAGTATCAAAAATATAAAATAATTGCAGAAAATTAAATTATTGAAAAATGGGGTTTTTAGTTAATTAAGCTTGGTAACCAATAACTTTAGTAAAATAGACCTTTTTGTTAAAAGGTGAAAATATCATTTCTTTATTCTAGTTGATTTAACTCAGGATTAATTATTTAGACATTTTGTAATTTCTTCAATTGTTCTAAATACTTTTTGTATTTTGATAATTTTTCAAAGGCTTTGGGATGATCTTACTTAGTTATATATCCTAGTACTATTTCTTCTGAAACTTCTTCTTCTATATTCTTATATTCGAGTGATATATTATAAACTATATTAATATTTTTGACAGTTTCAACAGAGTTTAATCTTATATTATATATGCAAGCGTATTCAATACCTTTATATATATTTTCTAATTTGGACTAGGAAATAGAATATATGCCTTGATATTTTCAGTAATAGTTAATAAAAACGAAATATCTTTATTATTCAAATACAGTTTATCACAATTACTAGAAGTGGATGCCTGTGAAGTGTTCATAAATTCAAACGATCAGGTTGATTAGGATTATGTCTAACTATTCTATTCTATTTTCTTGATCTAAGGTTCTTAATACTAAACCTGAAAATCTAATTTCAGTATTTTCCTGTAAACAAATCAGATGTTGTTGTTCGTACTGATGATATCTGATGGTATTTAGTATTTTTTTCCCACTTTTCCTGATTATTTTCTTGTTTTAATTCTATGAGAAGTTTTTATATCTATCTGGATCTTAAATCAAAGGTATATCTTTAACTATTCTAAGTCTCTCAATATCTTCTCTATCATCATTGTTCATAATCAATGACTAAAACATATAAAATTAAAAGCATGTGGAAACATATGATCAAAAGCATGTAAATGACAATAAGTAAACTTACAGTAATCAAATAGAAATAAATAGGCTTTCCCTCCAGTGTTGTCTTATAGCTTCCTTGCATGTACTCAATCAATCATTTGAGTCAAATGGATATAAGATGTTTTTTAATAAATTAGGTCCATAACTGCTTCCGCAAAAAGTTTTTCAATCAAGATTGCAGTCCTCACTCTAAAGAACTAGTTGTGTTTCCACAGACCCTATCTCACAGTATTCAGAGTCCTATTTTCACCCCTATCTCGACTCCTTTCGGGAAGACCTTACTAGAACTTTTTCAAAACTACATGTTTTAAAAACAAGTTTTAAAATTGAAACAAAGCTCAAATATTATTTCAAAACGCCACAACACATTAAAAGGCTGACGAGATCTTTGCTGAGCAACATACTCTTCGAAGAAGAAAACTCATTTTGAAAAATATCAATACTGTTGGGGGTCATGAGAAACTTAACGAAAAGCTTTGATAAAAACTCAAACATCATTTTACTCATAGGTTGACATTGTACATACCGCAAACTATATACAGACACCTTTGGTACTTACCTTATGAAGTTTAAAACTCCATAAGTGAACCTTATTACAAGCTTTGATATTTTCAGACTATCTACCAATATTTTTCTTAAATACAAGTGGTGTAGACAAGTTTTGAATAAAAGAGTACAAGTGCTTGACTCAGATATTTCGGAATGATCTCTTCATTGAGTCTCTTTCCCCTTTTATAGAGGTCTTGGATTATTTTTTCCTCTCCTTTTTGGTGACAAGAAAAGACTCTTATATCTTCTGCAATAAATTTTTTGTTGAGTAGTCATCAACCACTTTTTTTGGTGCATTTATCTTTCTTGTTAGCTGGCTTCAATAACTCTTGACAAGTTATCTTCCGGATTGTCGCAAAACACCACAGTTTTTCTTTAATAAAGAGATTTTATTAAAGTAGTGAGTGAAGGGTCTTTGTCATGGAAGCTTTCTTTCATTATCTTCTTGTTGTTTAGTAACCACAGTTTTTCTTTAATAAATGACTTTATTAAAGTAGTGATCACTATTTGGCAGCATTATTTTTCCATTCTCGAGTCAAAAAACTCTGTTGGGAATTATGTACTATCGAGTGATGCATGGCTCATATCTTCAACAAGACAGTGTTCACACTTATGCTCTGGATGGTCCCACATTATTTTCCATAGCTCTTTGCGCATAATTTAACTTCCACTTACTTCATTGATGATAATTTTCTCAAGTATGTGCTCCAATTCACAGATATCTACTTCCTTAGATGGCAATATGTCATTGGAGTAAATTACATGATTATCTGAAGGATATAACCAAATTTTTTTTCTTTTTTAGAAATAACTTGACTTAAATTATCAAATATTTCTTTATATCCTTTAGCTCTTTTGTAAGAAATCATGTTAACAATATCTTCATATCCATTCTTAACAAATTTTTGGCTAGTTGGTAAGAAGTGTTGGTTTGTGATCCCTATCTTGATACAATAAAATGATGAGATCATTGTTCCTTCATATTTATCTCATTCCATTGTGGCTGAAAAGAATCAGATATATATGTTCGTACTTTTGATAACTTCAGTAAATCTTTGGATTGCCTTTTTAACATCTATGGGAAGTTGTGAAATTTTTCGTAGATCTTTGCTTGAATATATGCAGATTATATCCCCTAGTTCAAAGCAATTTTGAACCCAATTAGCAGTGCTCCTACATAAAAATTTATCTTGTTGTATTTTTCATAGTGTAGGGTCTTCGTCCATTTCCCTACTTCGAGGTACCAATCGGACAATATATTGAAAATAACAATAAAGAAGATGACTTCCTCATAGTTATTTTGGTTTGGAAATTTTTTTTCGAGGAAAATTTTTATCATATCCTTTGATTCTATTTGCTCAATACCAATTTTGGAATCAATTTCGTTCCTCTGTGAAGATGTTTCCATAACCTCCTTGGTATCTTGAATATCCTTCTTGAATGAAGGCTTGATATCTTCTGCATATTTTCGGTACAAATATTAGGATTTATTTTTCCATGTGAGGAGGTTTCTAATATTATTTTGTCTTTCCCTTTATCCTTGGGAAGAGCGCTAGTATTTACAAGACCTGGTGAAGGGTTACTAGACTTTGTACAAGTATTTTCTATCGTATGGGTTATCGTAGTACTGCCTTGAAGGCTTTCTTGCATATTTTGAATTTACATCTCCAAACAAGAGACTTTAAGTTCAAGTATCTAGACTTTTGTCCTTAATTCCTTCAGCTCCATCTCTGCTAAGATAATCGTGAAGAAAGTTACACTGTCCTTTAATATATTCAATATCAAACTTAAAATATGAAAACCATATCTGGATTCTGATAATGTATCTATTGGCAATAGATGGATCAACATTATTTTTCAAAAATGCTTTAACTTGTGTATTATCAGTTCTAATAAATAAAAAAAAATTGGTAGCAAGTAATCTTCATATTTTTGTACTCCTCGCTTCAAAGCAATGAGTTCTTTTCTATTTGTTTCATACCTCGTTTCAACTTCTTTGGACATTCCTGATGTATATCCTGCAAGTATTTCAGGACAAGAACAATTTTTTTCACATTTATATTCTTTATGATTCTTTTTTACCTTAAATACTGCTCCCAGTAGTTATCTGAAGCGTTGGTTTCAAGGATAAAGAAATCTTCTTGTGGAATAACAAGTTTTGGTAGATCTTTTAATTCATCTTTTACCTTCCTGATGTTTTTGAGATTTCATTCATTCCAAGACCATATTACATTTTTCCTTAATTTTGGAAGAAAATAATTTTTTAACTTAGCACAATTTTCAATAAATCCTTAAGCATAATTTAGTATACCGAGGAAACTTTGTAAATGATTTTTATCTTTGATTTCTTCAAGAAAATCTTGAAATTTTTTACCAATATAAGATTGCAGTTGCAATTCTCCTTCTTTTATAAATAATCCAAGAAATTCTATCTTTGTTTTGCTATCTAAGCTTTCTTTTGAGAAAGTGTAATAACATGTTTTTTCATGATATAACAAAATTTTTCAAGATGTTCAATATGTTCTTTTATATCTTTTGAATGAATAAGTAAATCATCTATGTAGATAATACAAAAATGAGTAATAGGTTTTATTATCTCATCCATTCTTCTTTGGAATATCTGTGGTGCATTTTTCAATCCAAATGGCATTACATTCCATTCAAATTGGCCTAAAGGATTAGAAGTGCTAAATGTAGTTAGAGGTTTGCTACCTTCTGTGAGTATAATTTGTCAAAATCCTGATTTACAATCGAACTTTGAGAATATCTTCTTATTTTGTACTTGTTTAATAAGGATGTCCTTATTTGGCAAGTAATATCCATCGAATTTGTATCTTCATTTAGCCTCTTATAGTTTATCACCATCTGGATTTTCCTCTTTTAATTTCACTATGTTTCCTAACCATAAAGGTTAGACTACTATGTGCACTTTTACTAGGCCTAATTAGTTTGGCTTCTAGTAATTCTTTTATTTGGATTTTAAATTCGTCTTGGTCTTCAACACTATATTTCATCGGTTTCACTCTTACTACAATATCTGATTTTATAAGTTCTATCTTAGCCTTGATTTTATCTGTACTCCATTTTTCTAATGGCTTTTCAAAATAAATTTCAAATCTCTCTTTCTTAAGTTTTCTAACTTATCTTCAATTGTCATTTTTAACACATTAATTGGTTTAAATTTTTCTGTACTCCAACATCCACCACGCTGAGTTGAGGAGCTCTGCTAATTAATTTCTTTATATGTTATGCTTACGGCTCTTGTGATTTTAGGTGTAAATATTTTGTGTGCACAAGGTGTTGTGAACATATATTTATCAATAAATTGAGTAAAATGTGCATATTTTAATAAAAAAAATTTGTCCTAATAAAATATCACATCCAATTATAGTTGACATATATATATTATCAACAAATACTTCTCTAAAAGATATTAGAAAAGGTATTTGTGTAGCATATTTGTTATATATTATCTTGTTTCCTCCTGCTGTTGTAGCAGTTATAACTTTCTTTGAGTCATATTTCCAATATTCAGATGGTAATACATTTGGTAAGCAAAGGCTTATAGTACTTCCTGTATCTAAATAAACATGAAACTTTATTTTACAATAATTTTTTTTAAAATTGAGTATAACTTCAATATATGGACTCATGGGATTGGCATTTATTATCCTCTCCATGGTAACAATGATCTCTTATTTTCATCTATCCTTGGTATAATAATTGGATTTCCTTCAAGTGTTGTTTTTATATATCCCGACATATCTTGTTTATGAAAATCAAGCATTATTTGTTCTACTATTGTAACTTCATGTTCCTTATATTTTGTAGGCGGAATATACTGTGCCAATTCATCAAAATTTTTGAGTATTATTATACTATCTGTTATTTTCCTTAAATTGTTATGATGACTAGTACTAAAAGCAAATATTGATTTTATGCTTATACTAATAGTCTTACTTTTATGTAACATTTTCAAGTTTCCAATTATATAATAGAGATTGAAACTTTGGTCTATATTTTCATCTGTTATTGAGATTGCATAATTTGGTTTTATTGTAAATATTATCTTCTGATAAACTAGATTTCCTACAACAGTTCCTAATAGAGCATCTTTAGGATCTTGTAGAATTCTGTTATCCATGCAATAAATTTCAATTGGTATATTCATATCTTCTCTAAAGAATCCTTTAATCATAACTTGGATTCCTCCGATTTCAATACATTTTAACTTCTTCCTAATATTTTCTGGGATATTGGATAATTTTTGTTTTACCCATTCTCTAGTAATTATTGGGATTCTAATTTTTCTCACTACATCTTCTATATTGATTGGGATTTCTTTATAATTCATACTTACAATTGTTTTATTCATCCTATGGAGTATTCCTAAGAATCCTTGATGAAATACATCCTTTTCTAGTAAGTCTATGAATCTTTTTGTTATCTCCTTGTATCTTTTGATATCAAATGTAATTTCTTGACTAATTCCTTCTACTGAGTCATCTACTTCCTCAATTGTTTCAATATCTAATCCTTGTACTTCTTGAATTTCATTCATATATATATTTTCTTCAGATGCTTCATCTGATGATGATGTTTCCAACTCATAAATACTACTACATTCACTATTTAAATCATCAAAATACTCAATTGGTTCTATATCACTATCATCCATAAATTCTTTATAAACTTTGAGTTTTTTTATATTTTGTCTATCTTTTCTCTTAGGATTTTGGGGGGCTATGTGTTCTTCTTCATTACAAATGAAGCATCTACATTTTTTGATATATTTCTTTTTGGGCTTTTCATACCAATTTCTTTTTTTGAAATATTTTTCATATGGCTTGAAGTTTTTGTCTTAAACTTTTTAAAGTTTTTGAATCTTCTTTTACGTTTTTTATATGGCTTATATTCTTCTTATGACATCCAAATTGTTCTGTTTGACCTATATCTTTGTAACAACATAAAGAATTCTTCCTTATCTTGTATGTTTTTTATATTTTCTAGTGCTTCTTTGCACAAAATACTTATCATTCTTTTGGTAAATTCAATTCTACTTCCAAGGCTATCTATATGTATTCTTTCTTCATCTCCTTCCGACAATATTTTATTATATTCTTTTAATAGCTTAGTTCCCCATGGGAATAGTAATTTTGTGAAGTGAGATCTTAAAATTGGCTTATTATCTGTATAATCTCGTTGGCTGATTGTATAGTATAATTCTTGGAATTTACATGTATATCTTTCTAATTTGCACATATCACATATTCTTAAATTTATCATTGCAATCATTCCTTCATTATATTCATCTTTTTTCTAGATTCTTCATCTATTGTGTATCTATCTCTTAAGAATTTTGTTTGAGGGCCCTTTCCAACCTATTTAATATATCTCTTATACTTTGATCATTCAGATTATTTCTATTATCTATTGCATCAGTTTATTCTTCTTTTTGTATTTATAGGTAGTTTTCTCTACCATTCTGATGCTATACCTCTAAATGTATGTTTTATAAATCCAAAGGTTGTATGTGTCCCATTTATTAAATTGTATTGCTAAATCAGTACTTTTTGTTCATGTTTCAATAGCTTTTTTTGTCTACACAGTTTAAATCTAACCATATTCCTGTTGTGTGAATTGGTTCATTATAGAATTTTGTTGGATTAACTTCTTTTATAAATTGTTTTCTAATATTTCCACTATATCTATTTTGGGTTTTTCTATATCTTTGGAATCCTTCCTTTCTAGGTATGTTAGTTCCATATGGATCACTAGTATCTTCATCAGTACTAAATTCTTCTTTTACATTATTTGCAGATAGGTTTTGTATTTATTTTAGCATTTTCTACTTGTTTTGCTAATTCTTCTAATTGATTTTTATATATATCATATTCTTCTCCTATAGATTTTAAGAATTTTCTTTCTAATTCTTCTACATTTGTTATCATAAATTGTTTTATTTCAGGTGTTTTTCCTTTCTTTTATTTTTATCTTTAATTTTTCTTTTGTAATGTTGAGGAAGATTAATTATGATTTTATCTTTTCCTTTTAGATTTTGATCTAAATTAGCTTTTCCTTGTTGTAAATTATATTCTGAGTTTTCCAATTTCTTATTCATTTCTTCAAATCCTTTGTTCAAATTATTTTTTGGTAAATAAGGATAATTTGGTTTTTTTATATTTTTCTACATTTTTTAGAAAATTTTCAATTATATTTTCTTCTTCTGATAAAATCATTATGATTTTTGGTTCGTAACAAGGCTCTGATACCAATTTTACCAGGGTGCGTAGAACACACTCTATTTTCTTGCGGAATTATAACCGTCTCCTGATTCTTCTCAAAAATATTTCTTCTTGTACTAAATCGTTTATTTATATTAATCTGAAATATTAAATATGTTGTCTAACTAATCTTTTAAATTCTTCGTATAATTCTATAGCTCTAGTATTTGATTCTCTTCCAGTACTAACCAATTCTATATATTCTCTATGTAAACTCCTGATTAAATCTTTCATTTTTTCTTCAAGTATGCGGGGGTCGTAAATAGACATAAATTTAATTAGGTAAAAACTAATTTTATAATTTTGTTTCCAACAAAAATTATTTGGGGACTAAATTGAAGTTGTTTTATATTTAGATGACTTTGGTTGAAAATTCTATATATGAGAGTATTTGAGGAAGTTTGAATGGTCAAAGTCTATTTTTCAAATGTTTTAATTTCAAAGCTTATTTCTCAAAATGTTTATGTTGATAGGTCTATTTATGGGTATTTGCCTTGAAAAATCAATTTAAACAAGTATCCAACCCAATGTATAATTTTAGCATTGATTCATTGAATTGATCATCGATGCAAAAATAAAATCTTTTATGTACCTTCTTTTAATTGGTTGTGGTTCTCTCCTTACTATTTCGATAATCAAGAGACGCTCGTTAATTATTTCACTAATCAATAAACAACTCTTGATACGATCTTATGCTTTAATTTACCAATATCATTAAATTTTAGAGAGACTATTAATTCTAACCAACAAATACACACAGTTGTTTAATTGAAGCTAGATTATATATTCATAACATAAATTGAAAACCTATATGAAATAAACTATTTTATTTTCCACGAATATTAAACTCTCTAAACAATTACGGATTTAGATTTCTAATTGGCTAAGTATTATTTCGATAATTAAAACAATGTGCACTTTGTAGTAATCGATCAAAAAAAAAATAACTTAAATACACATGAAAGATATATAAATAGACAAGAAATAAAAAAACAATAAAATTAATTCGATCTCACAATTTTTGTAGAATCAAGACTTTGATTATCCTTGTGCTTGAAATAATAATTTAGTTATCCATAAAAATTGAGAAGGAAAAAATTAAAAGAAAAGAGAATAGTGGAAAACATAAGACCAAGAACGAGAAAAAAGGGATCTCCAAAAAAAAAAAAAAAAAAAAAGGTCCAGGAAACAAAGAAAAAGGGTGAGAGATGGGTGTTCCCAACATGGAATTTGATAGATTTTAGAATTCCATATCCTCTATTTGAAATTTTATAGAATCCATCAAAATCCAAGGTCCTCAACATGGATTTCAATTAATTTCGTAAAATTCTGGTGTCCTCAAAATTCTGTGGATTTCAAAGTATTTCTAATTTTAATGGAATTGAATGAATTGTGATGGATTTTAAACAAAAAATATGAAGAAAAAATTCTTCAACAAATCCAACCCGACCCCTCGAAATTCGAATTCCACGCCTTCCATTCAATACGGTATTACCTTATATTCATTCCTTTATTATTCTTCATGTACAGTTTCTCCCAAACCAAGCACCAGATAGATCTGCAGGTCACCACCTCTCCAGGTCAAAATTATGTGTGTTATCAAAGGTTTTCTAGTTTATTTTTTGAATCTACAGCATGATATTTGCTGTCGTGCCAAGATGAATAAGATTTTCAGAATTACTTGATAGTAGAAGCCTAGCCCAGTTTAGCACCAATGTTTGAAAACTCATTTATGTTACCCACGATTTTTATCAACTTTTCATTTACATATTTCATCAATTTTAAAAAAAAAAAAAAAAAAATTAGCAAGACCAAACAGGGGCTTATACTAGACTAATGAATGTTATAAAGCATTAAAGCTAATGTCCGTTCGAAGAACATATATCTAACTTTATGCATGAAATTGTTTATGATAAATTGGATAGTGAAATAGGAAAGACATTTATTATTTATGTTTTGTTGGACCTGAAATGGAGAGCAGGAGAAGCACAAGTTTCCTCTAATGTTTCTTATACACATTATCTCTTTGTTTCGATTGTGGTAGGTAGGATTGAATAACATTTTGTCTTTTAATTAATGAGATAGTTCCAATATTTTTGCCTCTTTTTATTTTTATTTTTTTTATGATCACTTTAAGAAATTATGTTAATTTATTTTTACTTTGTTTCAAGTTTACGTTCAAGTTGTAAAAATTAATAATAAAAACTTACCAGACAAGAGATAAAAGTAGATGAAAAAATCCATAAAAAAATTCATATTGAGGACACAGTCAACAAATTACACCAAAATCTAATCAAGTCCACTAAAATCCATATAGAATTCCAATAGAATCTGGGAGATTCTATGGAGTTCTATTAAAATCCATAAATTCAATGAGAATCCATCAATCTAAAAAATTCCATTAAATTCCATGTTGGAAACACCCCTTAAGTTCTTCCTTGTATGGAAAGATTCCTAGAGATAAGGAATGATTTTCTTTTTCTTTTCCTTTTTTTGAACATTACAAAGGGAGTGGAGGGGAGGGAGAAATACTTTGGTGGGACGGTCGCACCGTCCTACATGGTGTAGTCGCCCAATGGAGAGCCACCACCTCATCGGGTGGCCCACACACACCCAATGTTGTGAGGCCACCTCGGGGGTGGGTGTTGGCCATTCGATGAGATGGAGGGCTCGGATAGGTAGCTCAAATCGTGTAGGATGGTACGATCGGCCTACCTAAGTATTTCTTGGAGGGGAGGGGTGTGACTCGAACCTAGGTATACTCCGGTATGGGGTGCCTTTTCACTACTGGGCAAGCCGAGATAAGAAAGGAATTAGTTTTCTTCTTTTAATCAAAATCTAATCATTTCCTAAAATAATAAAATCTTTTAATTACGTAAATAATCTTTCTAAATATTCACATCCCTTTAGAAAATAATTGTTGTTCCAATAGTAATATTTTCCTTATCCAAGATTCCCCTCTATAAGTCAAGTTTTCACAAGACAGTAAAGCGTACCCACGCCTTATGAAAAGTTCGTTTCTGATTGGTAACATTGGAGAATTAAGCGTGTCCACGCTTTAAGCAAGGTTCGCTACTGCACTTGCACACCTTTTGAATTCATAACTTCTTCTCAAACTGCAATATTGAGTCCAATTTGATCAAACTTCTTCATCTAATCCACAAAACATGAAATATGATCAATATCCATAACTTAAGCATTTAAAATCCTTAAACCAAGAGGAAATATCACAAATTAAACATCAATTATATAGTCTATCAAATTCCCCCATACTTTCACAATGCTTGTCTAGTTTATCGATTGTTCTCATCATCATTCCTTCTTCTACATTCACCTATCCTTCTACAACCCAAACCATCACACCTTAAAGATTTAAATTTTAACACAAGCAAGAAGAAACACACAAAAATAGAGTAAATAAAATTAAATAGGTGAGCAAAATGCAGTTATCAAACATTCTCAAACTAGAAAATTTGTTTATACTCAAACCAAAAAGATGAAGCTAAAGCATGACTCTAGAACTAAAATTAACTAACAAATAAATAGCTTATTGTTGACTTGCTCACCTCATGCCTTAGGTTCAAATCAAAATAAACTTTAGACAATTTCAAACAAACAAAATTATTTTTACTTATCCGATACTAGACTTTTCATGTGTGTGTGAATAGCCAATACTGAACGCACATTCGTGTAACAACACTACAAACAGAGTGTTGCTTAGAGATTTCAACATCCAATCTCCATGTGGTCAAAAATTAATTTTTTTCTTTTCTCACATCTCACATTTATGATCATTCCTTCTAATAAATGTGGCTTCTATTGATAAAAAAAATTCATTTTTTCGCATAAGGCGGTCAGACTCAGATAAAAGTCTATATAAAATACTGGTGATAATCAGTTCACAATTTTACATCCTCACTCTAGAAAGCTCTAAAATCAAAGTCTATATTAAGCACTTCATCTAATTTATAAAAAAAAATTGTCAAAGTTTTTCTCATTTTATGTGCAAGACTTTTCTTATTAAACTTTCTAAGTGACCCCTGATCCTGGTGCTGGCTCTGCTTGCCCTACTTTCCTATGTATTCCTATTGATAGTAGGCTCTAGCGGCTCATTTTCCTCATATGGTAGGAGTCGTATCCCTTCGGCTAAGAAGACTTCACTTATTAGGTAGAGAAATATCACATGCCTCACCAAGTCAAGTTGAGATGCAGGACTGATGAAGGAATCAAATATAAGCTTTCCCATATCAATCTTGCGTCCTCTTGAAAGATAGTGTCCGATCAAAAAAAAAAAAAAAAGAAAGATAGTCAAGTAGCCAGGCCCTTTATTCGTTGAGATCCGTGCGGTGAGTGTAGCTTTCCCATATCAATCTTGCGTCCTCTTGAAAGATAGTCAAGTAGCCAGGCCCTTTATTCGTTGAGATCCGTGCGGTGAGTGTTGGGGTCGATATTATGGTATATAAAGATATGGATCACACTCAAGATGTTTGTCAAATCCCCATGCTTAAATTTGTTGGGCCCCTCTCTCTCTCTCTCTCTCTCTCTCTCTCTCAGGAAGAAAAAATTTCTTCTAACTTTTATCTTCTTGATCAATTTGGTCATAGAGTACATACACTTCTTGATGTTGGTTCCTTTGATCCCAAACACCTCTTTGGCTTGAGATAAGAACATTGGGTAATAATTCAAGTTGTAGTATGGTTGAATCCTTTGGTATGATTCGGTGTTATTCTAGTGATCCGGTATTATTCTCATTCCCTTTAACCAGGTAGTGGAAAGTTCTAGAGGTGTTAAACTTAGCCCAATTAAGAACAAGAAGACGCGGGAAGTGGCTGAGAACAGTTGAAGTAAGAGGAGAAATTTTTTGGTTTCGTGTGGTCATTCTAATCTCAGCTGGAAATCTGTGTTAATTTTTTGACAATAATATCATATTAGTGTTGTTGGAATATTTTGTGTATTTTGACGCCAAATTAATAATAATTATATGAAATCCCTGTTGATAATTGGACAGAGTAATAGTAAGGAAACAATAAAAAGAGAAGAAAAGAGACAAAGTCGAGAAAAGTGTTGAATACTTTGTCCTTAAGTCGAATTTTCCTAGCAACGGTGCCTATGGTTTATGGCAATCGACTCTCAATACAATGACTTCCACTTGTGTTTGTAGTACTCCAAAACACAAGCACGACGAACCAAAATGTGATTTTTGTACTCCAAAAATGAATATGAAAAAGAATATCAAAAGTATGCAACAAATTGCAAGAATTTTGATTTAAGGAAGAGGAGATAATGATATTGTGATAGCATATCATTGGTGTGAGGAATAAGACATCCCAAGGGTCGTATTTAAAGATGATGAAGGGTTGTGGACGAAGTATTGTGGACCCAAATCATGCATCACTTCGAAAATACAAAACTTTTCGGACTACCATGTGATTGTATGGTTATAAGCCGTACGATCGCATGGCTTTACGTGAAATTAAATTTTTAATAAAAACAGCTGACGTGTGATCGCATGATTTTTATACCATGCGATTGTATGGTTAAAAAATCTACCAACTTTTCCCCTTCTTCGTAATTTCTCATTCATCCGATATTGGTTTCGAGATTCCAAATATACATTTCAATGCTTGCAAGTCGATCCCCATTTTTGCACCCCGAAGCGGCGAAGTGGAAAACTAATTTGCCTAAACCAATTGGGTCTGGCTTGAATATTTGGCCGATTGACACGAAGTTACTTTAGTCAATTTTCAATACTTAATCAATTTCTTGATTTATTAAACCAATATCCAACAAGTATTAGTTTCAAGAACCAAATAGGAAAACTATTTATTTATTTTTCTTGCATAGTCTGAAATAGTAAGAAACATAGTTAGCACCGCATCAACAACATTACAAGAACTAAATAACCGTGCGATACTCTTCAATCTAACCACACTACAAAAATCAGATACGGTTACAATTAGGAAAAATCTCGATAAATAGTGGCAATCCTACTGAAAAATCGAAGCATTAGCACACCCCATTAGTTTTCTTCTTGTCAGCAACAAATTTCATCCAAGCTGTAGTGATCTCCCTTTGTACCTCAATGTCACTTTTCTTCACCACGACACCGTTCTGGACATGCTCTTCAGTGGCAGCCATTTTCTCGGTAACTCTAGCCGGAAGTACATCAAGATCATGTAAAACTTTTTGGATGTCCATGACAAGGCGCTCGGCTAAAGTCCTTGAAAAATCTTCGCGTATAACAACACGGAGAACTGTTACATGTGTTGCGTCTGGTGGCATGGTATAGGCCGGGACGATCCACCCAAAGCGACGTAGCATGTCGGACACCTCAAACTCGGTGTGACGGGTATTGTCCTTGAGAGAGAATGCCACCAATGGGACTCCATTGTCCTTTGACACAATGTTAAAGCGTCCTGTTTTCTCCAGGCCAGCCTTGAGTACCATTGCATTTCCTTGACAATTTTCCATGATGTTCTTGTAACCCTGATCATTCAACAACTTAATCAATAATTGAACTGGATCAAGAATATATTGATTTTGTTTCAGATAATTACCTCGTAACCCAAGCGAATGAGTTGATAGTATTGAGCAATTACTTGACTAGAACCTGCAACATAAAAAAGGTAGATAATTTTGCCCCGCTTTGGAAACTCTAAAAAATTTAATTAAAATGTAAGTTAAAGTTAACAATTAATTTTAACTACATATTTTATAGGTCTCACGACTTTTATGTTACTCATTCCATCAACTTTGATCAAAATCTGATTTTAATCTCTGCCAAACTATGGGCTTAATATCCCTCAATTCGTTTAGACCTAAAGCATTAGACCATGTTTGGTGAACAGTATTGAACAACGCCATTCAATCTTGATTTTTTTGCGAATATTATCTTCTTGTTTTACCTTTAGAAAAGTTGAGTGTGAAAGTGGGCTGATCAGCCCCAAGGTAGTTAATGTGGAAGATGAGTTCCTCGGGCAAGTCTTCCTTGTTCCTCCAAATTACCCATCCAATCCCTGCATACACAAGTCCATACTTGTGCCCACTCACATTAATACTCTTCACCAATGGCAACCTAAAGTCCCATTCAAGTTCCGGGTATAGAAATGGTGCAATGAAACCACCACTTGCTGCATCCACATGGATTGGAGTGTCCCACCTGCAAACAATTAATTAAAACCCGGCTCATTAGTAATGTCAAATTTTCATAAATGAGTGACGGTGAGACTTGAAGTCTAAATTGACAAAGAGGCATACCCAGTTTCTTGATTCTTTTTCACCAAAAGGTCGTTTAAGGTCTTAACATCTTCAAATTCTCCGTTAAGAGTAGAACCCAAGATCGCGGCAACACAAATTGTGTTCTCATCCACCAATTCCACAGCTTTCTCAGGGTCCATTACATAGTAGCCATCTCTCAACTTAACCTCCTTCAACTCCACTTCAAAATACCTTGCAAATTTCTCCCAACACACCTATGCAAAGGTCAATTTAAATACATGCATGACCAATTAAATATTGTAACTTAATTATAGATATAATTGTAAATACCTGAACATTGGCACCAGTGACAATGTTAGGCTTGTCACATGGTTTACCAAGGGATTTCATCTTGTTTTGCCATTTTCTCTTGAATGCTAAGCCGGCAAGCATAATGGCTTCTGATGAACCTACTGTTCCTACTCCAACTGCTGCCTCCCCGTCTCCCAGTGGTGCATTAAAAAGATGTGCGATCATGTTAACGCATCGATTCTACAAGTGTTACGAGTCTTATTAGAGGGTCAAATGATAACATGTTTAGTAAATTGTAATGAATTAAATTTGATGTCACTGAAAGAAAATGAAGTTGAGGTTGTAATTTTTTTTTTTTTAAAATTAATTTATGGTCATGAATTATGAAATTAATTATTAACTTGCATTTCTCTTTCCAGAAAACGAAAATTGACATTATGTTGGGAAAATATATTATTATTATTATTATTATTATATATATATATATATATATATATAACAGAATTCATGTAAAAAAATAACAGGCACATCACATAGTTTATAGTCCAAAATGACTTTCTATATCTAGAAATCTATGCAAAAAAAATAATGTAATAAATATTTTAACAATTATTATGGTACATGTGTCATTAATAACATTAGAATCTGTGTTATGCTACCCTATTAATGATATCAAGATTTGAATTTATTTTAATGTAATAAAGCAATATTTATTCATTTGGAGATAAAATTAAATACACAAAAATATAATAACAATATTATTTAATTTCAAAATTACCAATTCAAAACAACTATAGATTTATGGTTGTTAATTTTATTTATTATATTATATCAAAACAAATATAGATTTATGGTTGTTAATTTTATTTATTATATTTTATTTTATTTCAAAATATTTTAATATATAAAAAAATAAAAATAACTTATTTAGAAGAGGAAAGTTCAACAAACAAATAAATAATGAATAATTTTTTTAAGAGAAAAACAAATTTAAAAAGAAAAAGAAAAATCCTATAAAGACAAGATTTCCTAATTCGGATTAGTTTTGTACATATTGCATTTCCTATTTTGATTAGTTTTATCTTTTTTAAAGTTCTGAATTCGATAATATTTTGTATTAAAATATTATTGTACTATGATTTTATTTGATATGATTGTATAATTAACATATTTTCATAAATTTTGATCGAAATCACTATCACAAATATATTCTTGTGCATCTCATGGGTGAAAATACTAGTAAGATAAAATAATAAAAGGGAAATTATATTCACATTACAGTTATTGTTAATTGTTAATGACACCACATTTTAATTGCAATAAATGTCTTTATTGTTTTGCTTATTTTAACAATAATTCTCTTATTTTTTTGTCGTATTCTTATACTTAATCATGAATTAATTAATATATCTTATATTTATTGACAATTTTATTTTAAATATTATATTACATTGGAAAAATATTTTTTGAATTCTTGCAATTATTTGTTTATCTTGCTTATTTAAATATAAGAGATGATAATAAAAAAAATTATTTAGTCTCAAAAAATTCGTTAGCTATCATTAGTACGATAAATTGTGCTAATTAATAGAAATCAAGTATAAAAATAAGATAAAAAGTTAAGAATTATAAGTGCAAAAATTAATAAAAATTAAGAATTATTATTACAATTAAATTATAATGTACTTAATAAAAAATGTGATGTTAATATAATTGCTTATAATAAAATCCTTAGGATGCTTTTCTGAGGTAGGTCATGGAACATGGCTCATCACGCCACAAATAGCGGCTTAAAGTAAGGCACTGATTAAATTTTCATACAATAATAATTTTTAAGAATTTCAAATAAACTTATGCCTAGTATCATTTTATTTTAATAAGTAAAAATAAAAGTCGCTTCAGTTTGATGCGCATGTGGGCCTGTGGCTAAGTTTAATTTATTTTTAGAAATTTCTTATTTAATTCTTTTTTCTTAGCTTATGTTTGGTAAACCTTTTATAAATGTTTTTTTATAAATATTATTAATAAATAAAGACGTGTCAACATTTCCTTTGTTCATTTTCTTGAAAAATAAAAAATAATGGATGCGAATTTTTAACCAGTCGAATTTGTTGACTTTAAAAAATTATCCAATAAAATATTGCCACATGTTCATTTATAAACAAAGTTTATAAACAAATTTTATCAAATAGAGGCTTTAGTTGTGCAAAAAAAAAAAAAAAAACAATTATTTTAGCCTTTCTTTAGCAAATTGTTTTTAAACAATATATTTTCTCAAATCGCTTTTTAATTACTTTTATTTTTTCTTTTCATTTTTCGACCACATATTTACCTAGAAAATATCGAATTCTTTGTTTAGGAAAAAAAAATTTAACAGTGTCAATTCATGATTCTAGCAAGCAAACGTCAAGTCTAAGTAGGGTTAAAACCGGGACCAAAATGGATATTGTACATATGAAACCATGACTTTTCATGTGCACTGATGGAACTAAACCGGACCAAAGTCATCTATTTGTAATTTCGGTCTACTACTTTTCACGCGTTAGGGGGAAAAAATGTATATAAAGTAGAAATTGTTATTCATATGTTCAGTTTCATTTACATTTCTCTGTTACACGCAACAATAATATGTTGGTTATTCAAAATAAATTTGTATTTTATATAACTTATGGACATGGTTAATCTAATTGAGATTACAAAAAAAATTAGTAGAATTAAATCTAAGTTCTTTAACTGAAATTAAGAATCCAATCAGAATTTAGAACCGTGTAATTCAATTTTTCACACAGTTCCGAACCAAGTTGATTCGGCTTGCTCCCTATCTCTTAAAAGGCGAATGAAGGACAATTGATTGAGGGGTTACTTGACAAGTTTTATTTTATTAAAATAAAAAATTAAAAAAAGTATATTTTAAATAAAATTTATAATTAAAAAGTTTTTTCAGTCAATTACCTAGTTTTTACACCCAAAACGAGTTTTAGGATAATTCTCTACAGAGTAATGCTATTTATGGGCACAATCGACTATAGAAAATTTTAAGTGGCGCTCCACATGACTTAGAAGGCACAACATCCCACTTGATAATACTACTTTAATAACTAATAAATAAATAAATAAAAAAGATCAATTTGACTTTTTAAGCTGTGTAAATTGCACTGTCTAAAATAAATAAATAGTAGATTTGAAATATTCCATTATTCTTTTATTCCCATCTAGTTTAGATTATTAATTTTTTGGGTATTAACAATTATACACGATCATCTCTTTCTTTAAGTGAAAGAAACTACTTTATGAAAGAATTAATAATCTACATTCTACCACCTACTACAAGGAAAAAAATAATCCTAGATACTAATTATCACTAATGCAAGGAAAGTGTATAGTTTTAAAATAATGGTCATTAATTTGTTCATTGATCTACAGTCATTAGTTTGAAAATGTCAATCTCGGACTCAGTGGATAGGCTATTACAGAACGAAATTTTCATTATCACGTTACGAATATCGATCAATTTATAAGGAAAGTGTATCTAATATTGCATTTCCAGGCTTAGCCGAGAAATATGAGACTCGAATAATGTTGTGTTGTACGATCTCTCGAAAAAGAGGTCGTGCGTAAATTAGGTAAAATGATAGAATAATACATTAAAATTTGGAGGTCCATTTTAAAAGGTCAATCTTGTTAAGAGTAGTGGCCCAAACTCTTATAAATTGATCAATATTTTCATCTTTATTCGATATGTGATTTTATTCCTTAACATGTCATCTCAAAGTAGCTGCTCGTTTGAGCAGACTAAATTTGAAATCTGTGTGTTCATTTTTTGAGTCTTAATTGGATCGAATTGCTCGTTAGATCTTAATAGGTTCTGATATCATGTTAAGATTTGAGGGTCCATCTTAAAATGTCAAATTTATTAAGAAAAGTAGTCTAAACTCTTATAAATTAGTCAATATCTTCATTTTTTATTCGATGTGAATTTTATTATCCCTTAACATAATATTCCTTCAAAAGTAAAATGGCTTCTTAATAATACAACATAATTTAAATATATGTTTATGACTTGCCTGAAGCTCAGTGGTAACAGGGTACTCATCCATATCGACATAGTTCTTGTTAATTGAAGCCATGATAAGCTTGTCACACTCCGGTTCCATCCATGTTGTGACAAAGGAGGCCAGATTAAGCCTAGGGTTCCCATCCAACATAAGTTCATCGTTGATGATCTGGTACGCGGCTTCCTTAGGAATCGAATTTTCCGGAACCTTAAACCTATTTCCATATATATAATATGCAAATATTACGTTTCATATATGTAATTCAACGTATCCACATAAGCATAGATAAATGATAAATATAGAAATTTACGAAGAGCTATATATAAAAATTACCTTGGAAGAGAATCACGAACGTATCGAGAAGCGAACGTCGAATGTATCGAGACGTCGGATTGGGAGGATGCCTTGGATAGAACCATGATAGTATTGTTAATATAAGAACCAAGTTAAGAAGAAGATACAGAAATGGGAAGAAATATAAGTGACTTTTTGTTGAGCAAATGTTTAGACCAATTAGTTGTGCTTATATAGAGTGAGGATGTATACAAATGTTTTAGGAATATAATATTAGAATAATTAAAGATTGTTTGAACTGTTAGAATACCGCAGTCCCCGGCAATAAATTCAAACACGACTTTGTCCAATACAATGGAAAAACGCGTGAATAAATAAAGGAAACTTTCCATCCACAAATTTATAAAAGAGGAAATTGAGAATCTATTTAAAAATAAATAAATAATGAGATGTCTTGAATCTCATAAATTATTTGACAAATTCTATGAAAGTTTTATAATTTTTTTGAAAAATCAGAAACAATTGATCGTTGATTTTTGTTTCTCATAATCCATAGATTAATGGTCAAAATAGAATACCCAAGTCTTTTATTTTCTGCACTTTCCATAACTTTCTTTGATTCAAATTTGACTAAGCCCAGACTGGCAGACTTTTTTTAAGCATATGTTTTTTAATGTAATTATTACAATTTGTAAATTAATATAAAAATAACATAATTTTTCAAATTATTTTTGTAACCACACATATTTATACTTTTTAACTACAAATTTTATCTAAGAAAGTTAAAAAATAAAATAAAATAAAATAATTCTGACACACATATTTATACAAATCACTTCTTGAGTAATTTTTAATGCCAAAAAATGATATCTTATTTTATTTTTTATTTTTTTTGAATTTTATTAGGAATAAAAGTCTTTAGCTAAATAATTCAAAAAAAAAAAAAAAAAAAGTCTTTAGCTAATGCTAACGACTCAAACTTGTTCTTGAATTTGCACGTCAATTTCTGATTTTCAGTATATTGTTCACGTTACTCCTTGACAGATATTTTTTGAGGAGATTATGGCTATGAAATAAATTTTTGGTGAATGATTTTTTTTTCCCCTTTATAACAAAAAAATAATTACAAAATATAAAAGAGGTAGATAATAATATAAAACCGAAGAATAATTAGTCAACGTATAAAACCAAGTCCGTCGATTTTTTTTAGCGAAATACTTGATATTCGACCTTTTAAATTTTAATAAGTTAAAGAAAATACAAAGATTTATATGCCGAAATCGATTAAATATTGATATTTTTGGTGTAAGTAAAAATGAAATGGCTATTCAATCAAAAGAAAATTTAGAGCCTGTTTGGTAATATATTTTTTAAAAGTTTTGTGATTTTTTTTTTTATTATTATTATTATGAATGTGTAGTTTAAAAATATTTCAAAAGTTCAAAATTGTGACATTGACAAAAAATTGATGATTGAGTTTGAAAAGTTAAGGTGAAAAAAAAAAAATCAATTCACCTAATAGACTATTAGACCGCTTGTTCTTTATCAAATGGTCAAGGAAGTTTTCAATGAATGTTTCAAACAGCGTGCGTGAGGACCGAACAAGGGATAGAAGTCATCCGCCTCCGCCCCTTTAGACAAATTTATCATCGCACAAGACTATTGAATTGAAAATATATTTGGTTAGTCTTGCTAAGATGTCACAAATAGTTTTGTCGATAAGAACATGGCATAAAGTTAAAGTTTAGCGCATCACTTTGAATTGGAGTAATCGTATATAAAGTCTTATTTAGGATTCGGTGCGATGAATACTTAAATCTAATTATTCTTCCTTTCCCTAACTTATAAAATCAATACACCATATGATATGATACGAGTTCAAAATGTATTAAATACGTAGTCCATGTTTGATGAAAATTAAAATCAAGATTTTAATATCAAAGTAGATAATATCAAATTCACTTGTAAGTAGTAAAATTACTCATGAGAAAATTTACATTATAAGAAAAAAATATTGTATAGCAAACTTTATATTTTGCACCGCTTGGTACGTTTTCTAGAGACACCATATTGCTATAACAATCCATCACGATTCATCTTATTCAAAATTTTTAAATAATTTATGGTGCGTGGTGGGAGTTCGAATCCTACATTTGATATGAATGGGGATCCTTGCAAGCGCAATTAAACAGTAAGCTCACAATCCTGCTCTACTGAGGCACATTCCGCGATTTACATCCTCTACAAACCCCTACGATGGGCTATAGAGACTCCTGAGGTTGGAGTTCAATAAAAAACAAAACTAAAATCACATTCATAAATCTTGATTCAAAATGACAGCAGAAACAATGCATCCAACAGTAGAATCTAGCATTATTGAATCGTGTATCTAATCAAACCAAATTTCAATAACCATCATAAATCTATCCCAACGCAACAACCCAAATTCAAAGATCTATACCTATTTCTACTCCAAAATCACCCACGATATACACAATGGTATTTTAATAGGTATGTATGAGTTCTAACTATTTATGACCAGGTATATGAAAACTATGACTACTTTGACCATCTATATGAATTGTGACCATTTACCAATTCCACGTTAAGTTTATATATGAGATGTGAGTTTTTGTGACCGGGTCTGTAAAAACTATGAATATTTGTGACCAGTAATGCAATTATTGTGATTGGATATATGTGGATTGTGAGTATTTTTGACCAATTATTTCATCTCTACTTAATTCCACCATACCCAACCACAACCGGCTCTTCCCAAAACATTACCACCACAACTACGGTGTCCCACATGTCCAAATGAATTGTGACCATTTGTGAGCAATTTCATGTTAAGTGTGTTGGGTAGATTTGTGAATAGTGACGCCAAATATTGAAAGTTTGTAAATCCAAACCGAAATTTGGACAGAGTAATGGCAAGGGAAAACACAAAATAAGAAGAAGAAGAAGAAGAAGAAGAAGAAGAAGAAGAAGGACAAAGCCGAGGCAAGAGTTGAACTCTTTGTCCTTAAGTCGAATTTGCCCCGCAACGGTGCCCACGGATAACGGCAATCGACTCCCAAGATACAACGGCTTCACTTGTGTTTGTAGCACTCCAAAACACAAGTACAACGAACCAAATTTGTCTTATGTACTCCAAATGATGCAATGAAAGAATATCAAAACAAATGAAATGATTTGATTTTGGAGAGAAGTGAGGATGTTGAGATGTTTTGCATATCAAAAAGTGAGGAATGGGACACCCAAAGGGTCCTATATATAGACCATGAAAGGGTGTGGACGAAGTGGTTGAGGCCCAAACCATGCACCATTTCCAAACAATGGACCTTTACGAAAAGGTGTCTTTTGGCCGGACAACTGTGCGGCCGCACGGTTTAACAATTTGTGCGCCCCGAAGCGGTGAAGTGGCAAACAATTTTGCCTAAACGGATTGAGTCGAGCTTTTGAGTATTTGGCCGAAGTCGACACGAAGTCACTTTAATCGATTTTCAATTCTCGATTTATTAACCAATATCCAACAATCCCCCACATGAATGGAAATTCCTCGATATGCGCAACACAATGCGAATGCAATGCAAATGGAATGCAGACTCTAACAAATGGAGTACACGACGACAAGTCATAGCATCAAGATAGGTAGCTTGTGGCCTTGAACCTTCTTTAGTTGAATACAATCGGATTTACTAGGCTAGTTGGTGAACGCGATGTCTTGAACCATCCAGCCGCTCGTGTAAAACCAAACAACTGTACCAACACCATGACTCATCTAACCTATTCGGTTCTCATGGTTGAGTCCATTTTGGCCCTGGACTACTCTTGGTTTCATAAGTGCTCTAAGAGAATTAAGCCTCGAATTCTCGTAGAAGCGGCCCCACTTCACACTTATATAGGTAATCTCATACCTTTCTATCTTAAGGTTATGAATCATTAAAAGTATATATGTATACTTATCCTAATACACATTTTACATAGCACTTTAAATTTTAGGAATGGGAATAAGTGCTTTATTCCGAATCATTTATGACTTAGTTGTCCCATTGAACAAAGATCTTGGGATCTCCAATCTACAAGGTTGGGTTTCCTTCATAGTAATTCTATTCAATAGGCTTTAGGCCCATTCCCCTCAAAAGATGGTATACTTGATCTCTTGCAAGTCCTTTCGTCAAAGGATCAGTCAAATTTTCTTTTGACTTCACATAGTTAATAGAGATTATACCATTCGATATTAACTGTTTAATGGTATTATGTCTCCGACGGATATGTCGAGACTTACCATTATACATACTATTTTGTGCCCTTGCTATTGCCGACTGATTATCGCAATGTATATTAATTGCAGAAATCGGCTTTTCCCAACATGGAATTTCTTCAAGAAAATTACGAAGCCATTCTGCTTCTTCATCGGCTTTGTCTAACGCAATAAACTCAGATTCCATCGTGGATCGAGCAATACACGTTTGCTTAGACGATTTCCAGGACACGGCTCCACCTCCAATGGTAAATACATAACCACTCGTAGATTTTGAATCCTTAGTGTCAGATATCCAATTTGCATCAGTATATCTTTCTAACACTACAGGATATTTTGAGTAGTGTAATCCAAATTCAACCGTGTGTCTTAAATATCTAAGAACTCGGTTTAATGCCTTCCAATGTACAACACTTGGATTACTAGTGAATCTACTCAACTTGTTGACTATGTATGCTATATCCGGTCTAGTGCAATTGGTAATATACATTAAACTACCAATGACACGCGAATATTCCAATTGAGATACGGGTTCACCAGTATTCTTGGCTAAGTGAATACCTAAGTCAACTTGTGACTTAACTGGTTTATCGTCATACGCCTTAAACTTCTTAAGTATAGTCTCAACATAATGTGATTGAGACAATGACAAACCATCGGATGTCTTAGAGATTTTAATCCCTAATATTACATCCGCCACTCCCATATCCTTCATGTCAAAATGTTTTGTTAATATTTTCTTAGTCGAGGAAATGACTTTGGAGTTATTTCTCATAATTAGCATATCGTCAACATATAGGCATATGATTACATATTCATTAGGTGTGTTTTTAATGTAGATACATTTGTCACATTCATTGATTTTGAAGCCATTTGACAACATAGTTTTATCAAACTTTTCATGACATTGCTTCGGTGCTTGTTTCAATCCATACAATGATTTCACAAGTCTACACACCTTCTTTTCATTTCCTGATGCAACAAACCCTTCAGGTTGTTCCATGTAGATTTCTTCTTCTAATTCACCATTTAGAAACGCGGTTTTGACATCCATTTGATGTATTTCAAGATTATGCAATGCTGCGATTGCAATCAAGACACGTATAGACGTAATTCTTGTAACGGGTGAATAGGTATCAAAGAAATCTAGTCCTTCTTTTTGTCTATACCCTTTGGCTACTAATCTAGCCTTGTATTTATCAATTGATCCATCCGACTTCAATTTCTTTTTGAAGATCCATTTACAGCCTAAAGCTTTGTTTCCCGGAGGGAGTTCAACCAATTCCCAAGTATGGTTACTCATGATGGATTCAATTTCATTGTGTACAACTTCTTTCCAAAAAGGAGCTTCGGGAGAGGACATTGCTTTATCAAATTTCCTAGGATCATTTTCAAGTAAATTGGTTATGAATTCTGGACCGAATGTCTTTGGAATTCGTTGCCTTTTACTACGTCTCGGTTCTTCATTTACTTGAAGATCATCATTCTTTCCATGTATGTCATCATACGTTCGTTTATTTGAACATACTTCCTTTTCTCTACACGGAAATCTGTCTTTAAAGAAGACCGCATTTCTTGATTCAATAATTGTACCTACGTGTACATCAAGTACTTCGGATTTGTGAACCAAGAATCGATATGCACTACTTTTGATAGCATATCCAATAAAGACACAATCAATTGTCTTTGGTCCAATCCTAACTTGTTTAGGTTTGGGTATTTGTACTTTCGCTAAGCACCCCCACACTTTGAGATATTTGTAGGAAGGTTTCCGACCTTTCCACAATTCGTAAGGCGATTCAACCTTATCTTTGTGTGGTATTTTATTAAGGATATGATTTGCAGAAAGTATGGTTTCCCCCACATGTTTTGAGGTAAGCCCGAATTTATCAACATTGCATTCATCATTTCCTTTAACGTTCGATTTTTGCGTTCAGCAATTCCATTAGATTGTGGTGAATATGGTGCCGTTGTTTGATGAATGATTCCAGATTCTGCACAAAATTCTTCAAACGGTGCAACATATTCTCCACCTCTATCACTACGAATCATTTTAATTCGTTTTCCAAGTTGATTTTCAACTTCATTTTTGTAGTGTTTAAACACTTCCAAAGCTTCATCTTTGCTTTTCAACAAGTACACATAACAGTACCTTGTACAATCATCTATGAAAGTGATGAAGTACTTTTTACCACCCCTTGTTTGTACGAACTTCAAGTCACACACGTCCGTGTGAATTAGTTTTAATGGTGTGGTGATTCGCTCAACCGAATGAAATGGTGTTTTGGCCGCTTTTGCCTCTACACATGTTTCGCATTTTCCATTATTAAAATGCATATTCGGAAGTAAACTTAAATTCATTAACTTTCGTATTGAATTAAAGTTTGCATGTCCTAATCTATGATGATATAGATTACATGACTCAAGAATATAAACTGAAGATGATGTTTTATTGATTGTAGGATTTTGTACAACAGTTAGGACATTCATTTTGAATAGTCCATCTTTTACATAGCCTTTGCCTACATACATATCATTTTTGGTAAGTACAAACTTATCCGATACAAAGACTAGTTTAAAGCCATTCTTACTTAATAAAGAACCCGACACAAGGTTCTTGCGAATATCCGGTACGTGAAGAACATTATTGAGGCTAAGTTCTTTTCCCGACGTCATCTTCAAGACCACTTTGCCTTGTCCTTCCACTTTGGATGTTGAGGAGTTCCCCATAAACAATTTTTCTCCCTCGGTTGGAGTGTATGATGTGAACATTCCTCTATCGGAACATATATGACGGGTTGCACCCGTATCAACCCACCATTCCATGGGATTTCCAACAAGGTTGCATTCAGAAACAACCGCCGATAAATTCATATCGGATATGCCATTTGATATGGCATCAGATTCGAAAATGTTGGCTTAGGATTGCTTCTTCGGTTTGTGACAATCAACCGAGCGATGTCCAGCCTTTCCACAATTGTAGCAATTTCCCTTGAATTTCTTTGCACTCTTCTTTGTAGATTCAACGGAATACTTTCTCTTCTTTCCTTTGTTGTTGCTAGATTCCACCACATTTTCCTTTGCTTGTGGTATGCCATTCCCAACTCGTTTTTCCGAACTTCGGTTGTCTTCTTCAATCCTCAATTGGACCACAAGTTCTTCAATGTTCATCTCCTTGCGCTTGTGCTTGAGATAGTTTTTGAAGTCCCTCCACATGGGTGGAAGTTTCTCGATAATTGAAGCCACTTGAAATGATTCGCTCACGGACATATTTTCCGCATGAATATCATGGAGTATGACTTGCAATTCTTGTACTTAACTGATGACGGTTTTCGAATCTACCATTTTGTAGTCCAAGAATTTTCCCACAATGAACTTCTTGGTTCCGGCATCTTCGGTCTTGTACTTCTTTTCCAAAGTCTCACATAGTTCCTTTGCAGATTTCTTGTAACAATATACACCGTATAAGGGGTTGTCCAAGCCGTTAAGAATATAATTCTTGCATAAGAAATCCGAATGTTTCCAAGCATCCAAAGCAATCAACGATGCCCTATTGTTTTCCCCTTCTTGTATGGCGGGAGGATCTTCATTCAAGAATTTCGCCAAGTTGAGGGTTGTGAGATAAAACAACATTTTCTGTTGCCACCTTTTGAAATCAACCCCAACAAATTTCTCCGAATTTTTCCCATGTGAAATGGAGTTTGAATGTACGATAGTAGGGGCACCCACAACCGGAGGAATCACGTTAGTAGTAGTTGTATTCACAACGGGAGGAATCACACCGGTAGGAACACTTCCTTCAGAAGTTCTCATGTTCGAAGTTTCATTCGAAGTAGTATCGGTATTAAGAACCGTATTCATTTCTGTTTATGTAAAACAGAAGATCAACCAAAACAAAGAAGTGAAGAAGAAGTTAAACTTAACAAGTTTAACCAACAAGAATGTCACTATCACAAAATATAACGGAATTCGACTTAAGATTGTTGGGTGGATTTGTGAATAGTGAAGCTAAATATTGAAAGTTTGTAAATCCAAGCCGTAATTTGGACAGAGTAATGGCAAGGAAAAACACAAATAAGAAGAAGAAGAAGAATAAGGACAAAGCCGAGGCAAGAGTTGAACTCTTTGTCCTTAAGTCGAATTTGCCCTGCAACGGTACCCACGGATAACGGCAATCGACTCCCAAGATACAACGGCTTCACTTGTGTTTGTAGCACTCCAAAACACAAGTACAACGAACCAAATTTGTCTTATGTACTCCAAATGATGCAATGAAAGAATATCAAAACAAATGAAATGATTTGATTTTGGAGAGAAGTGAGGATGTTGAGATGTTTTGCATATCAAAAAGTGAGGAATAGGACACCCAAAGGGTCCTATATATAGACCATGAAAGGGTGTGGACGAAGTGGTTGAGGCCCAAACCATGCACCATTTCCAAACAATGGACCTTTACGAAAAGGTATCTTTTGGCCGGATAACCGTGCGGTCGCACGGTTTAACTCAAAAACCCAAAAATAAAATTGACGTGTGGTCGCACGATTTACCAACCGTGCAGTCGCACGGTCAAATATTTTGACCTGATTTTCATCCTTTTCCGTAATTTCTCATTCATCCGATATTGATTTTCGAAATGCCAAATATACCCTTCAACACATGCAGAGAAATCAAAATTCTCTTTCGGGGGCGTTGCCCCTCGACCCCCGCGACCTGACCGGGCAGGTCGATCCCCGTTTGTGCGCCCCGAAGTGGCAAACATTTTGCCTAAACGGATTGAGCCGAGCTTTTGAGTATTTGGCCGAAGTTGACACGAAGTCACTTTAATCGATTTTCAATTCTCGATTTATTAACCAATATCCAACAAAGTGTAATCAGATCTATATGAGTTGTGACTATTTGTGATAGTTCTGTGAAAATAGTGATTGCTTGTAATGAATTGATTGTGATCGAATCTGTATCTATTTGTAAGCAATTACTTCATCTCACTGACTTAACCCCACCACCACTTTACCAACACCGCCAATCATTGCCCATACAAGCTCCTCTCCATCCACCATTACCCTAGAACCACCTCACCCCTCCTCTCACACCCCTACCTCTTAAAACAAATTCAAAATTTTAATCAAAAGTTCCAAAACCATGAAATTGCACCTAGGGCTCTTGTAATTCCAATTCCAAAATTGCAGGTTACGGTACCATCTCTCACTTGTTATAAAATCCTTTTATTATCAAACTCACAGGACCTTCCAGCATATCACTTTAGCCATGGCTTGATCGCAAATGAAGTTCTCTAGTAATGGTGACGAGAGAGAGAGAGAGAGAGATGTGATTGTGGGTGGGCAGGTTTTTGTAGAGAGATAAAGTGGAATGTAGAAAGATAGAGACAGAAGGTAACACTTGACTATTAAAAATTAAAATTTCTCCTCTTTATATTTGAACTGTAAATTTTAAAGGTAAGGTTTCCTTAATTTTTCCAATTACTAAATACAAAATAAACAACAGTGATGTATTCACATTTGTAGCAAAAAGTGTTTACATGAAATTTATATATTATTTTAAATTGAGTTGTTTCTAACTTTGTAAATTTAAATATAATGTAAACAAATAACAACTAAATGCATCCTTATTATCAATCATTTGCATAAGTATAGTTTATGTATATCCCAATTAAGTTGGCACCTAAGAGCCTGTTCAGTAACTTGAAATCTTATTATAACAAGTGGTTGTCTGACTCTTTTGTTATGAGAATACCTGTTGCAGAGATGCCATACCATTAGATTTGAATTCAAAACATACAATGCTATTGTATTTGTTACTTATTCAATTCCGAAACTAATCCTACTTTCCTTCCCCATAACACATTAACTACCTACTTTTTGGTAACATATAAATTAGAAAGCCGCAAAGAAGTCTCGACTGAACTAAGAACAAATCCGTTTGTAAATATTTCACAAGAAATTTTTTTACTCAAGAATATAAAGTAGGCGTACATCGAAGCATAGTGACGGATCCACCTCGAAGCAAGGTAGCGTGGCTGCGCTACCTGGCAGCCGGTGGACCATTGTGCAGAGATTCCAAATTTTTTTTTTTTGGCCTAAATTATTATCCAAGCCCAAGCCCAAAAGACCAAACCCAGATACAAATCCTTCTTAGGCATCAATTTTAATCCAATCTGTAAGAGTTCAACCCAAGCCAAATCCCTAATCCCTTTCCCGATCCTCACTCTTACCGGTCAGCCCTTCGAGTTTGCCACCATTGTCGCTGCTCCAGCCTCTAAGCCAGCAGCAGCGCTGCCGACTACTGGTCGCTCCACTCCAGCATCTGTTGCCTCCAACCAGGCTGACAGTAACGCACTGAATCTAAATGTCTGTTGTTATATATATATATATATATATATATATATATATATATATATATATATATATATATATATTGATTTCGTAATTTTCAGATTTTGTAATGTAAATGTCTATGTTTTAAACATTTTAATAAGTAATATTAATGTTTAATTTCGTAATTTTTTGGTTATATTACTCATCTGCCCATTGCCCATTGTGACGAAAATCGAGAAAGTCCAACTTCATCGCATGAACATGTGGTCGACAATGTTGCAAGATTAAAAGTCAAGGAATCTCACGATAGTCCAATCAAGCAAGATTCGAGGTTGAATCATTTTCAAGAGGGAGGGGATGATGAGATCCGGGAAAGTCAAATCTCAATGCACATGCCGGTGGGACCCATGACGAGATCCAACATCGAAGAGGTTCAAGATTCGAGGCTAAACAAAGTGAGTAAGTCAATAAAAGAAGCCAAGAATCAAGTTGGAAGCCAAGACACGAAGAAAGTTAAAGATTTGTGCTCCAGCCACTTTCGGTCAACCGCCCATACTTCCGGTCGACCGATCTTCTATAGAGAATTTTCAGCCAGCCTCTGTCACTTTCGGTTGCAGTCACTTTCGATCGCGCACTAATCAACCGAAAGTGACATTTCGATCGACCGGTTCGGTCGACCGAAACACACTGGAGTTCAAAAAAAGGGGGTTCTTTGTGCAATTTCCGGAATTTCCCTTTTACCCTAAATTTTGTACAATAAATATAGTTTTCATTTTCAAACCCAAAACAACTTTGAAGATGTTTATTTGAATGCTCTCTTTAGAGGCTCCTTGAGGTAAGGATAAAAACCTCCTTTATTCTTGTTATCTACTTGAAAATTAATCAATTTTACTTGAGTATATTTTATTTTTATGTTGTTGTTTATTTTCGTTACCTTGAAATTTGTTTAGTTGATACTCATTGGGCTTGGTTCTTTAATCAATGAATTTTGGATTAGATTTAAACTTGGGTTAAGGTGTTTTATCCCTTATATTACCATTTTAGCTTTCTTGGGATGATTTCAAATAATTGTGGAAATTCTTGGTCAATATACCAAGGGGGTTCTCATCATTTGACATCAGAGTTTGGTTCTAATTTGGTAAACTCTATCTTTAAATTCTTGTCATTATTGTTGTTTCAGCTATCCAAAAAAAATGGGGGAATTTCTATGTTCTTGAGATATTTTTTTATTCCATGTATTGGGTATATTAATTGTGAGTTAGTTGGGGGAATTCAATTATTCATTCACTACAAAACCTACACTTTTCAAATTGTGTACTTAAAGTGTTTGATAAAATGTCTCAATGAAAATACTCCATTAGTGTTTTGTTGTTCAATACCCATGTCTTACTAAATACTTGTGGTTGTCATTCCCATTATTGAAATTTTATCCTTGACATTTTAACCCATATATCACTTGCTCCTTACATTGGGTAATATTGATCATTCATTCCTTACCACATTTGAGTTGTTGGGCGGTATTCATATATCCACATTATACACATTCAAGGCCCTTCAAAAATTGAGTACAAAGTGTTTGATAAATTGTCTTATTGAAAATTTACACTCTTGTATTTATTTGCTCTACATCTATACCTTGTCAAATATTTGTCGTTTGTCATTCCATTGCTAAAATTGTATTCATAACATCTTATCTTACATATTCATTGTTCATTTTGAGTATAGCAAGCACACAAATTTCACTTGCTATTGTGTCTACTTGTTCTCAATTCCTTCTTCCTTGTTTGTGATTCTTGACTTCACAAGAATTATACTTTGTGGTTTAGTTGATTACCTTTCTTGGAGAACTTGAGAAAGGAGATTTTGAGTGGAAAAATGTAAGAGTGGTGAGCTCAATAGAGGGTAAAAGCCAAATTGGAGTGAAACACGAGAGAAATGTTTTCTTGTGAGAACACTTGCACACTTGCACACCATGTCCATTTCCAATGCTCAAACTCAAGAATTGAAGGAGATGTTACTAAATCTTTCAACCACCATGGCTAGACAAATGAAGAAAGTTGGGGGAGCGTTGGAAGGATTAGAAACAAGAGAGGGAAGTACATCAACTAGTAGTGAATGAAAAAGAAGGGATAATAAAGAGTGAGGGACAAATTTGAAAACAATGTGCATAGATATGGGAGTAGGGAACAAATTGGGAGAATGGTGAGGAAAAATAGAAAAAGAGTGGATGATCAATTTGGAGATGTGTTAGATAATTAATGGGAGGTTGAAGAATATTGGAGAATGAGTAGAAGAAGAAGAGAATGGGTAGATAGGAATGAAGATGGAATGGATGAGAAGGTTGATATTGAGCAAATGAAGACTCCATCATTCCATAGGAGGGAAGGTAGTGAAAGTAGTGAAGGAGATGAATGATAGGCCACAATATCTTTGGCCCATACTAATGAGATGGAGGAGCATGGGGAGGATAATTTCTACACTAGGTGCCTAGTGAGTGATAAACCATGTAGTCTCATGATAGATGGGGAGATTGACACTAATTTGGAGAGTACTAGTAGAGTTGAGAAATTGGGGTTACCGATTATGGGGAATCCTAATCCTTATGTATTGCAAGGGTTAGGTGACGATGGGGAATTGAGAGTGAGTGAACAAGTTCTTCTTACCTTCCACATTGGAACCTATAGTGACCAAGTGATATGTGATGTAGTTCTCATGCACACTACACATTTAATTTTGGGGAGATCTTAGCAAAGTAATAGGAGTGTAGCACTGATAAGAGGAAGAACCGGTGTAGCTTCCAAATGAATGGGAAAAAAGTTGTGATCCTATCTTTGAGCTCGGAAGAAGTATGCAGGGACCGAATGAAGCTCAAGAAGGAATTTGAGGAAGAAGAAAAAGAAAGGGAGAATAGGAAAACAAAAGAAAATTCAATTGAAAAAATTGAAGAAAAAAAATGAGAGCATGAGAATTGGGGTCACGCCCCTAGAAAAAGGAGAGGTAAGAGAAGAACCGAGAGTTAAGGTTCCTACCTCAGAAAAAGGTGAGGAAGTGATGAGTGCCACCAAGAAAACTGAGAGCAGAGATTCCACCAAAAGGTTCTTTACTCTTGAATACTCTAATACTTCCCTCTCTAGTTTGGTTATTTCTTTGTTGCAGGAAATTGTGAGGCCAACTTATCAAAGCAACAAAGAACTCCAAAAGCATGCCTTATGGAAGAAATTCTTGGAAACATTTTCTTACAACGACAAGTACAACCGAGGTAAACAAAATGAAATAACCGATAACATATCAAGGAGGTATGCTCCTAAAGACTCTTTGAACACAAGGTTATTATGTTTTGAATACATTAGAGGATTATATGACATCGATGGAGGCTTGGAAAATATTTTATTGGAGTGTGAAAATGTTATACTTGGAAGATGTGCATGGTGGCTTCCTATTTTATGAAAACAAGCATGACTTCCTATTTTGTGAAAATAAGCTCAATGTGCCTACTTGTCCTATAGGGGAATTGCTAGTTTGGGAAGTCTATAAGGGAGATCTAATCAAACATTTTGGCGTGGAAATGATTTTCCTTCTAACCTCCTTAACCAACTCATTTTTTCTTGAACATGTCAAGAGCGTGCATGCTAAAACCTCAAATTTGTTTAACCTCTATGAATCATGTGGTAAGCGAGATTTTACTAGATTCTATAAACATGATGATTATTTATTTTGGAAAATTAGTTTGTTTGTTTTTAAATGTATCATACGCGAATTGCTAGTGGAAGAGGTGCATGTTGGTTGTTTGATGGGGCGATTTAGAATCAAATGGGTCTTAGATGTATTATGTGATTAATTTTATTGGCCTAATTTGAAGATTGATTTTGAACATGTTTGCACTTGTAGTAAATGTCAAACTTGCAAAATGGCTAAACTCAAGTTTTTGCCCCAAGAATTCTATATATATTTGCCCATCATGAGTAAATCTGAGATTATTATTTCTATGAATTTTATAATGGGTTTACTTCGAACAAAGAAAGAAAATGATGCTATTTTTGTGATTGTTGATAGGAGTATTAAAATGTCACATTTGATTGCATGTAATGAAACCAACAATGCCATCAACATAGCTAATCTTTTCTTTTGGGAAGTACTACATTTGCACGAAATTGTTGCTAATTTTGTAGTTGTTAAATTTGCTAGCAATTTAATTGCTCATTCTATTAACAAGTTTTCTCTACTTGATGTTACTTATAGCCCTAGCCTACTAACTCATTTGAGTTTGATGCACTTGTTTATTGATGGAAATGTTAGTCTAGGTGGGTATAAAAAAAAAAATTTGATTAAGCCCCTTTACAGGAGGTTCGAGCCTCCATTTGAGGGAATTGACATACAATGTACTTCCCATCCCACCATGATAGGATGCATATCTCATTTGATCCGGGTGGCTGGATGTGTTTTTATTCGTGGAAAGAGCGAACCTCTGATCAAATAAAACCTAAATTGCAACTCTGTGGTGTCAGTTCAATTCAAGCTCTTGGCAACGTCTACAAATTGATTTTATCCGATGAGTATGAAATTTCAGTTACAATTATTGTGTCTAATTTTTCTCTTTTTATTATAGGTGTTGATTCGTGGTCGAATCTCTCTCGAGATGGAGGAGATGATGAGAATCGAGAAAGTCCAACTTCATCGCATAAACCTGGGGTCAACAATGTTGCAAGATCAAAGGTCAAGGAATCTCACGAAAGTGCAATCAAGCAAGATTCGAGGTCGAATCATTTTCAAGAAGGAGGGGATGATGAGATCCAGGAAAGTCAAACATCGATGCACGTGTCGGTGAGACCGATGACGAGATCCGATGCAGAAGAGGTTCAAGATTTGAGGCTAAACAAAGTGAGTAAGTCAAGAAAAGAAGCCAATAATCAAATTGGAAGCCAAGACATGAAGAAAATTGAAGATTTGTGCTCTAGCCACTTTTGGTCGACCGTCCATTCATCCGGTCGATCAATCTTCTGCATAGAATTTTCAGCCGGCCTCAATCACTTTCGATCGCACGCTGATCAACCGAAAGTGACATTTCGGTCGACCAGTCCGGTCGATCGAAACACGCTGGAGTTCAAAAAAAGTGATTTTTTGTGCAATTTCCGGAATTTCCCTTTTAACCCAAATTTTGTACAATAAATATAGATTTCATTTTCAAACCCAAAACAACTTTGAAGATGTTCATTCGAATGCTCTCTTGAGAGGCTCCTTGAGATAAGGATAAAAACCTCCTTTGTTCTTGTTATCTACTTGGAGATTAATCAACTTTGCTTGAGTATATTTTATTTTCGTGTTGTTGTTTATTTCTGTCACCTTGAAATTTGTTTAGTTGATACCCATTGGGTTTGGTTCTTTAATCAATGAATTTTGGGTTAGATTTAAACTTAAGTTAAGGTATTTTATCCCTTATATTACAATTTTAGCTTCCTTGGAAAAATTTCAAATAGTTGTGAAAAATCTTGGTCAATATACCAAGGGAGTCCTCATCACATTGTCATTCCCCAATTTTTGATCCATTTGTGATTTCTCGTTTCAATTATCAAGTAATGAGGCTAAACCTTGATTCGTTATAATTGATTTGGGAATTATGCATAAATGTTACATTTAAGTTTTTGCAATATGGCTAGATTTGTGAATTGTGATTATTGAGATGAAAATATGATTTGATTTGTGAATTGTGATTATTGATTTATAGGTTTTGAATTGAGATTTGATAAATATTTGATTTGATTTGTGATAATTGATTTACAGATTATGGAATGTTTTTTTCAACCTAAATGAAAATCTCAACCTAGTGGTTCTAGTTCTAGTAGTCCTGCAACTGCTCCTAGTAACCCACATGAGTTAGTAGACTTTGATAACACAAAGAGATTTCGCACTGAATTTAATATGGATGAACTTGTGTCGGATCCAGGGAAATGGTCCTCAATCGAATCATATGACCCTAACATTAGAGATGATGTTAAGATGAGTACATACTACATGGACATGACTTTCCAAGAAGACTGATGGGAAAGGATAATAAATATTTTAGGAAAGAATGGTGTAATGCACCGGGAAAAGAACAAACAACTTCACCCTCCATCCAAACGGATTTCATTAACTGTTGTGCAATAGAGACGACCAGGGCTATCGTGAATGAGATGAGTGATTCTTTATTTTCAATCTTGGTTGATGAGTCTCGTGATAATTTCGTGAAAGAACAAATGGTAGTTGTTTTACGATTTGTAGACAAATATGGACAAATCAGGGAGCGTTTTTTGGGCATAACACATGTTAGCGACACTTGTGTACAATCACTTAAGGATGTGATCGATGCAATGTTTGCTCGGCATGATTTGAGCATATCTAATCTAAGAGGTCAAGGTTATGATGGGACTAGCAATATGTCTGGTGAGTTCAACGAATTAAAAGCTTTGATTTTAAGGGAAAATCCTACGCTTTTTATGTTCATTTTTTTGCTTACCAACTTCAGTTATCAATTGTTTAGGTGGCACACAAAACTATATTAGTTGGTGATTTCTTTAATTCACTTTCTATCGTTGTGAATCTAGTGGGTGTGTCATGTAAGCATGTAGATGCACTTTGAGCAAGTTATCATTCCGAGATTGTGAAGAGGCTCAATCTTGGGGAACTTTGTAGTGGGCTAGTGACAGTGGTAAGTTTCAAGAAATAAATTTGGCACGACCTGGTAACACTAGATGGGGCTCGCATCTACTCATAGTCACTCGTTATATTAGTATGTTCAATAATGTTTTAAACATTCTTGATATTGTATCACAAGATGGTCCAACTGCAGATCAAAGAGAATTGGCCTACAGTGGCGGATCCACCTCTAGGCGAGGTAGCGCGACCGCGCTACCTGACCGTCGGGCGTCGACTGTGACGCTGTGCAGAGGTTTCAATTTTTATTTTTTTGTTCCAAATTACTATCCAAGCCCAAGTCTGGAAGACCAAACCCAGATACAAATCCTTCTCAGGCATCAATTTTGATCCAATCTGTAAGAGTTCAACCCAACCCAACCCAAATCCCTAATCCCTTTCCCGATCCTCGCTCTCAGTGGTCAGCACTTTGAGTTCGCCACCACTATCGTCGCTCCAGCCTCCAAGCCAGCAGCAGCGCTGTCTCCTTCCGTTGCCGCCGGTCGCTCCACTCCAGCGCCTTTTGCCTCCGACCAGTCCCACGGTAACGAACTGAATCCGAATGTCTGTTGTTAAATTTTTTGTTTTTTCTTGTTTTGTAATTTTCAGATTTTGTACTGTGAATGTATATGTTTTAAACATTTTAATCAGTAATATTGATGTTTGATTTAACAATTTTTTTATTAGATTACTCGGCTGCCCATTGCCTATTGTCATTCCTCAATTTTTTATCCATTTGTAATTTCTCATTTCAATTATCAGGTAATGAGACTAAACCTTGATTCGTTATAATTGATTTGAGAATTATACATAAATGTTACATTTATGTTTTTGCAACGTGGCTAGATTTGAGAATTGTGATTATTGATTTATAGGTTGTGAATTGAGATTTGATGAATATTTGATTTGATTTATGGTCATTGATTTACAGATTATGGAACGTTTTTTTCAACCTAAGCGAAAATCTCAACCTAGTGGTTCTAGTTCTAGTTCTAGCAATTCTGCAACTGCTCCTAGTAGACCACATGAGTTATTAGACTTTGATAACATAAAGAAATTTGACACTGAATTCAATATGGATGAATGAATTTTATTGATTGGAGTACAGTGCAAAAAAGGATGCTGCATATTATTTGTATTGCTATTTGTTCAAACATGATAGGGGAAGTCAAGGGGGTAGGTATACATTCACTAAGACTGTGTTTAGATATTGGAGCCACAAAAAAATTATAAGAGATCATGTCAGTTTTGTGGATAGTGCTCAGAATATAGCTCTCAAGAAATGCAACAACTAGAAGAATCAAAGACAAAATATCTCTTAAATTTTGCATAGCCAAAGTAGCACTAATTTAGTAAATATGAAAATTAAGGATGAGTGAGAAACATTTTATTTCTCATTTTACCCTTAAATTGTTATTTTTTATCAATATTAGTATATATACATATATATATATATATATATATATATATATATATATATATATATATATATAACTTGATCAAACTACTGGCCGAATACAAGTATTGTCTATTACAATGCATCTTGTAACAAATTTTATAACTTTGATTTTCTCCAAGCTTGTCTTCATCGCCCATACTGAGATTATTCTGTGCAATGTTTTGTTATTTTGCAATTGGTAGAATCATGAATACATTGAATGAATTCCAAACATAAGAAATATTAGAATTGTGGTATTTAGCCAAAGTAACAAAATATAAAATAACAATAAAAACAAATTATTAAAACTAAAATAGTAATACTTGCAAAGGTGTCAACAACTTGATCGCTAAAACGTGCATCACTACTGCACGGGTTGCATTCAAGTAATGAAGTAGACTAACGAGTTCGGGTCGTCATCCCACGTAGTGATGGCAATAGGGTGGGTTCGGTACCCCTGAACTGTGCCTCGCCCTACGATTTTTTTTTTTTTTTTTTTTTTAATTCTAAACCTACCACGTGCCCCACCACATGACAACATCTCATTGGTCTTTTAAAAAAAATCAATAATTTTCACTAGTCAAAGTTTTCGCTCAACATTTTTTACTTTTTAAAAAAAATGGACTAACGAAATATTTAGACAGCTCGATTTATAAATAATATTTATAAACAACCGTTTATAAACACCTTACAAACACATGGACTTAAATATTCTTAATGTCATTATACTTTATCAACGTTCCTAAATGTCATTGTACTTTAAAGTGAATCTCACATATCTTATCCGTAAACATTTTTAACGGATTATAACAGAATGACATTTCACTTTTGAAAGTTCAATGGTATATATATAATGTTTTAAGGTACAGTGATAAGCATAGTGGGTGTTTGCTACTCCATTGGCTAATGCCCTGCCCACTTAAAACTCAAAAATACTATGCTTCTGTAAATCAAAGGAATCAGGTTTGACATTCGAGTTTTGTAGCATGATTTGAGTTTGAGCCAATCACCCATTTCAATTTTTTCCAATGGTTGTGAATTTTTATGTGGATATGTCGTATGATCTGGGGGAGGACTGTGACAAGTGAGTTTATATGGGCACATAGGCTTAAAGAGAAGAAAAGGACCTTAAAAACTCCAGAGATGCATCATTAATTCATTTGCTTTGCCCCCACAAAAGGACCCCAGAAAAGAAAGACAACAATAAAATACTGCAAATGACAAAAATATAGTTTCGTCATGGTTTTGGAAAATGCTCATCTTCTTCCAATCCAATGTAAACATTGTGCCTGCCTCAGTAGCTATTGTTTATTTGCCATTTCACAAAGATTAAATCATTAATTAAAGTAACAGAAATCTTATCCTCTCGAACTTCCCGCGACCCCATTATTTCTTGGCAAATCTCAGATCACCAGAAAATTTTGTTCGAGACATTCCAGACCTTGTATTAGAGAAGCGCAAACAATATATTAATTATGAGCTGGGAAATAGAATAAATAAGTAAAATTGTCAAACTTGACGAAAAATATTAACATACGCTACTGCTCAGCAAGAAAGTTTTGCTTTGAGATCATCTGCCACAGCATCAATAAATTCTTCAGTGTTCAGATAATTGTCTCGGCCAAGCCTGTAACATTATAAAAGAGCGCACGATGATGAGTAGAACAAGATACATTCTTCCTCCACTTATTCAGAAAAAAAAAAAAAAAGGTGGGGCTTTAGGACTATTGACTGAGAAAAAAATGCAATCGTCACTCACTTGGATCCATGGATGATAAGGGCGAGATCCTTGGTCATCTTCCCAGACTCCACTACACCAATACAGGCTGCTTCTAGTTTCTCGGTGAAATCCAAAAGCTTAGCATTGTCATCCAATTTTGCCCTAAACATTTTCCTTTCTTGTTACTTATTTTTTTCTTATTCATGATTAAAGGAAACCCGTTAAACTTTGCGGTGTAAATTTTTTATTTTTATTTTTTAAATAATGCCTTTCATTATAGCAAAGTGCTAAGTCTCAAAACCAAATTCAATAACCTGTGTGCTAGCCCTCGAGTCCAAGCAAAGATTGAAGCAATGCTGTTTGTGCTGGTTTCACCTCCTTTTTGGTGAACTCTGTAGTGGCGTGTGACGGTTCCATGGGCTGCTTCAGCTTCAATGGTCTTTCCGTCAGGACACACCTGAATAAAAATCAGAATTATATTAGATTCTTAATTGAAGTTGTCTATGAATTTCAAAATTGAATACTATTAAGTGATCAATGTAGTTTGGTGTTGCTAGAAAGAGTAAAATTGTGGGGTAGGAGTACGAAAACAAAAGGAGAGAGACTTAAAAAATATAAAAATTGATAAAATTAGCATGGAAACAAAACTGCAAAGTAACAAAGATGATAAAAGAACACAAGGAAATACAAAATTAAGATAGAATTCCTTGAAGAGAATCAAACATACCAATACTGATGTCATCAGCCCAAGAGATCCAAAACCTGCGAGAACACGAGATAGTTGAGGTTGTAATAGCTACTCAAGTTAAAAATGAAATAGGGGCATGCTCTATGATTATAAAGTAAAGCATAATATGATATTTGCCCGATAAATGTAGCTTTGAGATTCTACGAGTTTGTCAATCATACCTTGAGCTAAGAAATCACTCTGAACATCCCCATCATAGTTCTTGCAAGCCCAAACATACCCTCCTTCACTCTTTAGAGCATATGCAACCATATCATCGATCAGACGGTGCTCATACCTATATATTTTGGAGTACAGTTGCAGGCAGCTGTCAGTGACAACAGTGACAATTGAAATACTCAGTAAAATCAGAAAGGTTGAGCAACTAACCATATTCGTGCTTCTTCAAATTTGGATTTCCAGCTGGCTTCATAAACTTCTTGGAAAATGTCCTTGAATCTTCACAACACCCCACCAAAGAAACAACAAATGATTGATACATTTAAATTGAAGAATACATGATAAAACACATATAAAATGACTCGTGCTAACACAAAAATGCCACTAGATTTATGGTCAGGAAGAATAACACTAAAACAGACAGTAATTTGGATGCATTTTTATCACAAAAGGTTATAAATAAGTTATTCAATTCAAAGGAAGCAAAGCATACCTTCCATCATATTTCTTGAGAATGGTATTCTTTGTGCTAAGATACAATGGCCATTTCTTCTGGTATGCAGTGTTCATTGAAGCTTCAGCAAAGGAACGAATGGACTGTGTCCCACAAGCATCCAAGAAATATTTTATTGTCCAGCAATTAAAAGTTCTGATGCCAAAACTCTATAAATTTTGTAATATCATACCTCATCAGTGTTGTACATGGAGAGAGCAACTCCACCCTCACCAGTAAAGTTGAAGACCTCTATTTCTGTCTTTTCATCCTTCCCTTCTGGAACTGCATTCAAGAATACAATTCATTATAGAAACATTTGTTGAAAATATCCAGGATAAAATATAATAATCCAAATATCCAATTATGCTTGTCAAGAACAGGAGTAAAAATTTCAGGTGGTGTTGTTAGATATCTATCTAAGAGGAAAAAATTTAATTAAAGTGCATTACCAAACACCAATTTTAGCTTTCCAGCTCCCTTAATAACTGTATCAGTTGCTCGGTATTGATCTCCAAAAGCATGCCTTCCAATACAAATTGCCTTTGTCCATCCTGAATGCAACAGTAAATAGTTTCTGTATTAATCCATAACCTAAGGAAAGAGTTAATAGCAACCAAGAAATAAAGGGAAATGATTTAGTAAAACCAGCAATAAAATGAAATCGTTATTACCTGGGACTAGTCGAGGTACATTTTTGCAGAGAATTGGTTCTCTGAAGACTGTGCCTGCAGGATAAGAAAATAATGATGAGCCACAAAGATTTGGACCATAATGCATAGAAATGACAGCATTTTTTATACAATCCATTACCATTCAAGATGTTCCTAATTGTCCCATTTGGACTCTTCCACATCTGCTTCAAGCCAAACTCCTTAACACGAGCTTCATCTGTACATACAAAAAATTGGAGTATGATATTAATCTCTTCCATAGTCTACAGATAAAATGATATGAAGATCCACAGCATAGCATCAAAAAATTTAGGCAGTCATGCCTACCAGGAGTAATGGTGGCACATTTAATTGCTACATTGTACCTACAATTTCAACATACAAAATTATGATCAACTGAGAAGATCAAATACATAATGCGGAAATTGCGATAAGAAAGCTCAAAAATATAGACATTGGAATTTTTGTTTATCTACTTCAATGATTAAGAAGAAAATCAGAAAATAAAGACATCAAAGTCCTATTATTCAAAGTTCAATATTTATTCAAAATCAAGAACAGAGGATGTCATACTTAAGAGTAGCTTCTGCACTTTCAACTGTTACTTTGTCATCTGTAGCATCCCGGTAGGGAAGGCCAAGGTCATAGTACTTTATATCCAACTCCACAAAAGGAAAGATCAGCTGCAATATTACAAAAACACACACTCAGTCAGTGAGTCATTCAGTCACACGTAATATACACACCCATATAGGATTACATATAGTTTTCATGAAAATTATTGAAAAAGATTAACAGCGAAATTCTATTACCTTGTCCTTGATAAATTGCCAGATGACCCGTGTCATCTCATCTCCTGCATCACAGATTAATTTTAAAAAGTCAGTTATTAGACTTTTAAAGATTTTAAAGGATTTGAAAAGTTTAGGTGTATTTAGAGATGGCAAAACGGCTCGTCGGCTATAGCCGCTCGGGCTCGGCTCGGAAAAAGCTCGAGCTAAGCTCAGCTCGAGATTTCGAGCCAAAGTTCGAGCCGAGCTTTTTTTGAGAGACGGGCTTTGGCTCGAGCAAAAAAAAAAAAAAAAAACCCCCGCTAAAAAAGCTCGATGGGAGCTTGAGCAATGAATTTCGACCACGATGTTACGGCCAGGTTTTTCCCCTACTCATGTAGCACGACAAGGATCATACATTGTCGGATTATTCAGGATGTGCACTAACATGGCCTATGCAATTGCAGGTAATATCAATAGGCCATTTCCAAAGTTCTGTTATGCATACTTAGTAGCTTGCTGGCCCGTGTGTTGGGGAAGGCTGACCCGTATGCCTGCGAGCATCTCGAGTGCCGAACGGCAGGTCCGTCACAACGAGCTCGGTCCAACTTGCTATATATACACATTTTCAAACAAATTTTATGAATTTTTGCTATAAAAATTTTAAAAAATTAAAAGCTCGGCTCGGCTCGGCTAGGAAAAAGCTTGAGTCGAGCCTTATTTTTGAGGACGAGCTTTAGCTCGGCTCGACTCAGGCCAAAAAAAGCTCGACCCCTAAAAGCTCGAGCCTTGATCTTCGGCTCGTTGACATCCCTAGGTGTATTTAATTTAGACTTTAGATATTCCATAAAAATCTTGAGGTATTTAATATAGATTTTAATTGACATTTTAAAAGTCCATAAAAGTCATGGTGTATTAAATAAAGACTTTTAAAAGTCTTTAAAAATCATGTGTTATTCAAAATGTTAATGACTTTTAAAGACTCCTATGAAATTCTTTATGCACTAACTTCTAAACAGAATGTACAACCACAAAATCTCTTAATTTGTTTCTCTTCAACCTCCAAGATTTTGAAAGACTTTCCAAATTTAAAAAAAAAAAAAAAAAAATCTTTAAATTGTAATTTTGTTTCTTTTATACTTTCATGATATTTTTAAAAACATACGACTAAACAAATCATTAATTTTCTTCTCTTTAACTTGTTATATATATTTTTTTTCATTTTAATATTCTTTCTTTATATTTAGGCTCTCTTTATTTTCATCAATTTTTTTTTCAATTTTTTTATGAAAATAAATTCAACTAAAATTTTATAGAAAAATAATAATTAAATTGTATCAAAACAAATAATAATTAAGCAAGGTGATTCTAGAATTTTTTCCAGATAAATTTGTATATTCAATAATATTAATTAAAAATCAATCAAAATCTATAAAAATTTGTATATTCAAATTTTTTATGAATATAGCATATTTTTTATGTTGATGTCAGACGTGATTTTATTTTATTCCCTATTTTTTTAATCACAAATATTTCTCTATTTATCTCCCACGTTTTTTTTTAATTCACTTGACATATAATTATTATTAATTATTCACATTCACACCATATGAAGATTAATTTATTAGTGTTCAAATTGTTCAATAAAAAAAATAAAAATTTGTAAAAATTTTTGAAAGTCAATTAAAGTCTTTTAAATCAATCCATAAAAGTCTTTAAAAGTACATGAAAGTCTTTTAAATAAATGTCCACAAAAATCTTTGAAAATCTATAAAAGTCAATAAAATTTAACGAAATCCATTAAAAAAAATCTTTAAATGTCTTTCGAAATCTTAATTCAATAAATCCCCCTAAGGTAACTTCTATTAAATGGTAAATATAAGGAAGGCCAAAATCAAGTAAACAGATCAGATTCTGATATTTATGCAAAGAACATGTTCTGTGGGAAAAAAAAAAAAAAAAGGGACTTTTGAGACTACAAAATGAGAGATTTGATTCTTTTAGTGTAGAATATCTTATAAACACTGATCGACAGTACAGTCAACTCATTCATACACAAGAAAATCAACACAAATTTACCAAACCCAGATCTTTATAAGGTATATAATCTATTATCAGAAAATCGGAAGAGAAAGAGAGATCTGAATCTAACCGTCCATCTCAACGATGGGGTTGGCCACCTTGATCTTTTCAAATGCCATTTTTTTTCTTTTTACAAACCAAACAGAAGGGTTCCTTCTGCGAAAAAAAAAATGCAATGAGATACGATAATCAACGAAAGATATTGGCCGGAGAAAGAGAGAGATTGTGAGTGATAGTTACTTGGAATTATTCTTCTATGCCGGCGTCGGGTCAAGGTGTGCTGCTGAGTACAGCAGAATGAGAAAACGCAGCTTAAATATTGGCGAAGGTGAAAATACCATTTTTGTTTTGATATTTTAAGCTCTGTGAATTTACTAATATACCCACGCGAATTTTTTGTCATGAATTAATGAATAGAATTATTGTCAATTACATAAATGAACTGAAAAAGGTTACAAAGAAAATAAAATTCGATCATAGACACAAAAATTTGCCATTAGTTGAATGACCACAAAATACTTTCTATTTAGGAATAATAAAAAGTCAGACCATTTTGATAATATTTGCTCGATTAATTTTCAACCCAAAAATTTGATGTGACACCATTGAGCTCCAATGTGATGTATACGTCATTAATAATTACGTGAAGTACAGAACATACCTACGTGTATCAAAGTGTAAATTTCAACAAAAATATATCCAAGAAGGGACTTGAATCCAACCTCCCTTCAAATGGATAAAGCTTTGGTACATGTAGGCATGTCAAGAGACTTAGCTTGCGATCGGGAATGATTGTAACACGTAATTATTAGTGTTATTTGTATTTTCGAGTTACAATTTGTCGGTAAAAATTAGAGAGAGAAAATTTGTGTGATTAAAAAAATAGTTTGAAATCCGTATCAATTATAAACAAAATTTACGAAACACTCAAATCATTAACAATGTGTGTGCCACATCACGTTAGAGCTAGATGGTGCCACATCAGATTTTTTTAATGGATATTTATTCTAATGACCATTTTACAAATACTTGTAAATTTGAGTGATCGTTTCAATTTTTTTATAAAATCTCAGTGTTGAAATTAACCTTTCAATAACCATGATTTATTTATTTTAGGTGGCATAAATAAATAAAGAGTGATGCTTACACTTTAAATAAATAAATAAAAAATAATAATAATAATAATAAAATTAACCTCCACCGGGGCTAAATATATATTTTCACGGCATCTCACCTAACCTATTTACCTAACCCTTTTATATCATCCTAGTGGGAACTGGGGACAACTATGTCTTGGCATAATTGATTGTAAATTTGGAAAAAGAGCCCATGACGGCGTTTTAGAGATTTGAAAATTTTCGATATATTCAATTATAATTTTAACATTTTATAAAAATCATTAATAATTATAGAATATTTAGTTAATTGTCCTTATTTGTGTCTTTGATTATTAATCACATAATAATAAATTTAAAGTGTCCAATTTTAGTCACTAAATTATTAAAATTATAGGATCTTTACATTGATTTACAATCAACAACACCAAGAACAATCCCTCAAGAATGCAAAAAACATAATGAATTCGAATATTGACCGAGATGTAGGCTTACAATCATATAATTTGTTAGAGGTGTCAATCCGGGTGGTCCGGGTCGGGTCGGGTCGGCTCGCCAACATAAAAGTCTGGTAAACGGCCCGCTTGAAAAAAAGTCCGCCCACTGCGGGTTCCGGGCCGGTTGCGGGTCAGTCCACAAATTTCGAACTACAACCCAGGCCCATCCGTTGGCTCATCCGAGTCGAGCTCATGCGGGTCGATGTTCGTTCTGATTTGGCCCGTATGAATAAAAATATAGATTTTTTCATATTTATAGCCATTTTTTGTCAAATTTCTAAATACAAAATGATTAAAATGATAAATTTATATTTATACCATAAAATATTTATATATAATTTATATTTATATTTTATATTACATGAATTACTTCTAAATTTGCAAATTTAATTAAAATATAAACAAATAACAATTAAATGTTAAATATATTTTTAATTATTATCATCAAAGAACATTACGTTTCTTAGCTATTAGGGAGAAAAAAAAAATAAAATTTTGCTTTAAAAGTTATATTAGAGTTTGTAGAAGGGAGATTTTCAATGTTACCATATTTAATAATAACAGTTTTTTTTTTCACGGACCAGCGTGTTAACCGCGGCCCGTGAATGTTTGACCCGCGAAATCCGCGGGTCACAACTTCTTGACCCATGAACTGCCCTCACGAGTCACGGGTCAGCCCGCGGTCCCAAGTCGATTCGGGCCGGTTTTCACGGGTCTGGTCGGCCCGTCCGTCTTGACACCTCTACAATTGGGAAACCAAAAATACACTCTCCATAAAACCAAGAAAATTAACTTTCTTTTCGTATAATGAAGAAAATCCCAATTTCTATTTTGAAGAGAGAAACTAGAGCTCCTTTTTCAACGAGAAATGCACTACCTCAAGAAAAATCTTGTTACACCTTTTTTATTAAAAAAAAAAAAACTTGACACTTTTTTGTAAAATACCCAAGTCCAAATTAACTTGTAAAATCATTTAACAACTTTATGCAATTACTCAAAAATTAGTTCCCAATCGATTTTAACGGTTGTAAGCCATTTATTTAATTTTGCCCTCGTTTACTTTAAATAATCATCGAAATGCCACACAAGTTTATGTTAAACAAGATAGAATTTTTAAGGACTTGTTTATTTGGTTCTAAGCCAATAATAATCTCACATTCCTTTACCTTGACTTAAACCAAACCTTCACCTAATCTAAAAATACCTTTACCTAAGCCGAAAGTCCTCTTGGAATCTTCCATCCTTCCAAGCCTTTTGATTTGATAGTTTATGTTTGTGCAAAAGAAATATCTTCTCTTGCATTGTACTATGAATCTTCCTAGTTTCTCCATAACTTGTAGATTCCTTAATACTTGTCAAAAGAGAACACTCTTTTAGACTAATGGAATAAAAACTAGGATTAGAGTTTACCTGCCTCCTTTCACCATCCATGACTAAAAGATAGCCATACAAGCTTTGTTGAGTAGCTTCTTGTTGAACTCCATTATTTTCAACAACTTTTCTATCATTTTCTTGCTGAATTTCCCCAACAACTGATTCAAAATCACTATTTTGTAGCTGATTTTGAACTCCACATCTTTGACCACTTGTTCCTTGGTCACTTGAGTTTATTTCATACTTCTTAGCCTCCAAAAATTCGTTTTCAAATGAAATGAATTTGGAGCTAAACCTGCAACATTGTTAGTAGCAACAGAAATACAAGGAAATATATTTCCTTCATGGGCTAACATTTTGTCCCTCAATTGAGTGTTATCCTTTTGAACTATGTGTGAGTATGAATGATCTTGTACTACCGTTGTGCCAAGCATGTAATAAAGTCTATTTCTCAATATTCCTTTAATCACAATGTCATTACCTTTACATACTAGCATAGTATCATTCTTTGTTTCATAATGAAAACAGACATATGCAATGTGCTCAAAGAAATATGATTTTTGGATAACGCAAGTATATGCCTCACCCCAGTTAGAACTCTAACCACCCCATCATACATCTTGACCACAACTTCACCTATTCTTATCACAATACAAGACTCACCATTCCCTAAATACACATTCTCTCCATCTATCTGCCTATAGGTCTTAAACCAAGCCTTGTGGGAGGTCATATGATAGGAACACCCCGAGTCAAGAATCCACTCTTGATTACACTCATCTAATGTCACATTTAACATCCTCAATTGATCATCATCATTCCCAAAAGCTCCAAAAGCAGTATTACTTTGAGCTACATCATGCAGCCCCTCTTTCTTGCTTAGCCCCTCGTAGCAATCTTTCTTAACGTGTCCCGTTTTACCACAATGATAGCACTTATCTCCATCTCTACCACTACCCTTGCCCTTCCACTGTTCCTTACTCTTATCCTTATTCTTGTTAAAGTTCATAGAATTTGACTCCTTTTTACCAAATTTACCTTTAACAAAATAAGCCGTTTCATTATGGACAACTTTCTCCTCCAAATTGATTTCTAATGCTTTAGACCTAATTGAAGCAGTGACATTTGCAAGAGTGGTGTTATCCCTTCCATATTTAATCACATTTTTAAGTTCTTTGAAAGATTCTGGAAGGAAATTTACCAAAATTATAGCTAATTGATCATCTTCGATTTTCTGTCCACTATTCGTTAGATCTAAAGTCATTGCAGTAAACACATTTAAATTTGTTTCAAGGTCTTTGGAGGGGTCCATTTTGAAACCAAAAATTATTTCTAAGAGAAAAATCTTATTAGGAATAGTTTTAGTTGCATAAATTTCATCTAGCTTATTCCAGATTCCTAAAGCAGTTTTAGAGTCGTTTACCCGCCTCAAAACGTTATCTGAGAGATAAAGAATCAGAGTGATGTATGCCACTTCTTGAATTTCAGCTACATCATCAACTTTTGCTATTAATGCCTCCGGCCATTCGGATTGTTCCTCCAATGCCTTTGCAACCCTTTATTGCACCAATACTGCTTTCATATTCTGTTTCCAAAGGGAGAAATCCCCTTTACCATCGAAATTCTCCTGTTCGACCCTAGTTCCCATCCTTGAAACCATTGTTTTAGAAAACACCGTTGCTCAACGAGTGATACTAATCACTCCCTCTTGCAAAATTCCAACAAGTAAAATAACCACAGCAACAAAATCTGTATACAATGCATAATTTAATACCCAAGATTAATACATAATCTTGTAACCTTCCATACCCCCAAGATTAACACCTAATCTTGTAAAAATATCCCCGTGAATCTTATTCTCACGTCAAGTCAACAAGAAGACTTCCTATCAAACCCAAGATTAATACCTAATCTTGTAAAATTGAATAACACCCAAGATTAAAACATAATCTTGTCAAACCCGAACCTCAAGGAATTCAAACTTCTAGCCCTTCCCGAGTTTGTACACAAAACCCCGAGCTCAGAAATTATCCTAAATGTTCGTACAACTACAATAGGAGTCTTCAATGCACCAGTTTAATTTCAAAAAATAAAACTAAAATTCATGCAAAATATCATTTGCAAACCTCAACTCAAAATCCGAATTGAATTTAGTGAAATGGACTTTGAATATGGACTCTGCAGGTCCTGTAGAACAATCTGTCAGAAATTCGTTGCCGGAAAACACCGCCACCGTCGGAAATCGCTACTGCTACTGCCGCCACTGCCGGAAATATGCCCGACACATTGGAAGACTCTCCTTGATGTTGTGAGTCCAATGGTGCAAAACTGTTTCTCGATCAGAGCTCCCTACCGGCCGGAATTTGAGTTTTAAGTTCCGGTTTTCACTGAATTTTTCAGTGAAATCACCTCTACCGCCCGTCGTTATTTTCCCAACCTCCGGTCGAGTGGTCTCCTCGTTTCCATGGTCCTTCCTGTGCCTTCAGATCGCCGGTTGACCGGCGGCAGTTGGAGTATTGAAAAATATCAGAAACTTTTTCTTCCCTCGCTTTCGGTCAAAACTTCTGCTACTACCTTTTTTCACTTCATAGATTTTTCTTCTTGGAAATTATTCTATCAACATGGTCAATGCATCTCAGATTTCTTGGACAATTTTTCAACAATTTTCCTTCTCTTGGTTTTCACTTTCTTTTAGATCTATGCCTCTGATCGGTGCTTCACTTCCCTCAGTTGATTTTTCCTCCTGATCGGTGGTCTGCTTCACCGGTCAGTGTTTCCTTCTCTCGGCCACCGCCCCCTTTTTGGACAACTCCGATTTTAATCTTGGCAATTTTCCTACTTGCTCTGATACCACTGTAGAATCTATACCTTGATTTACAATCAAGAACAATCCCTCAAGAATTCCAAAAACATAATGAATTCGAATATTGACCGAGATGTAGGCTTACAACTATACAATTGGAAAAATAAAAATGCACTCTCAATAAAATCAAGAAGATTAACTTTCCTTTTGTATAATAAAGAAAATCCCAATATCTATTTTGAAGAGAGAAACTAGAGCCCCTTTTTCAACTAGAAATGCACCACCTTAAGAAAAATCTTGTTACACCTTTTTTATAAATCAAAAAAACCTTGACACCTTTTTGTGAAATACCCAAGTCCAAATTAACTTGTAAAATCATTTAACAACTTTATGCAACTACTAAAAAATTAGTTCCCAATCGGTTTTAACGGTCGTAAGCCCTTTATTTATTTTTGCCCTCGATTACTTTAAGTAATCCTCGAAATGCCACACAAGTTTATGTTAAACAAAATAGTATTTCTAAGGGCTTGTTTGTTTGGTTCTAAGCCAATAATCCCACAAAATGTTGAACATTAATCATTGATCACGTAATTTTCTTAACGAAATTTATGACTTGATGGACGGAATAAACATGTGGCTTCACTTCACCTTTAACCTATTAATTACGGCACATCAAATTATCACATAAGAAAATTTTAAAAAAATATTCGATTGGTCATTAAATTTTTAAAAACGTGTTCAATTGATAACTATACTTTCTTAAAGGTCATTGATTGCTCACTAAAATTTAAGGTGGTCAAGGTCGTGTTTTGAGCACTAAAAACTTATAAATTTAGAAACACTCTTCTAATTATCAGTTGTATACATTAAATCAATTATTTTTATGTTTGATATATAATCTATACTAACAATAAAAATAATGACAACAAACAAATATATATCACATATACAAATTATTATTTCATAAATCTTTATTAACAACGAACAAACATGATATGTAATGACTGGGGCCCCACTTAACAGGTTCTCTCAGCCGTTAGATCAACGATGTACTGTCCTCACTGTACTAATATGAATTTTTTCAGTATGTTTTGTTCTTACTCACACGCTCCCCTAGAAAACTTCCCAGGGGGTCACCCATCATAGAATTGCTTCAAGCCAATCACGCTTAACTATGTAATTTCTAACGATGGACTTCCGAAAAAAAATGCACGTTTTTGATATGAGTAGTACCTATCAAACCTTTTGAGCTTTTCTGGTCTAGGTATTACATGATATATTTTTTTTGCTATACTTTTTCATCACAAAAATATTTACCTACAAGTTATAACGTTCTTTTACTGCTAATGTAGATTTTTTAATTTTTTTGGTGAATTTTTATATATGTAGGTTTGATAAAATTATTTTGTTTGCTGTGAATGTAGATTATAAACCAAATATAAAAATATTTACTTTTTGTATGCAATTCATAATGTGGAAGACCATTTCTAAATTTAATTTCAAGTTTACGTCACTTTTTATAATTTTAGCGCTCAAAACTCGACCACATTAGAATTTAGTGAACACTCGAATACATCTTTAAAAACTTAGTGATTAATCAAAGACGTTTTTAAAGTTTAGTGATCTATTGAATACGTTTTTAAAAGTGTAGTAATCAATTGAAGACAGTTTTAAAAGTTTCCAATGTGGCAATCGTAACATGGTGTGACGACCCGAATTCTCGACCATTCGAGTGCCACTAAAAGTGACTCATATCATATTATCGAGACTTAAATAGTAATGTAAAATTATTCAAAAGAATAATTAGAATCCCATAATTTTATTTGTGAATAAAAATAGAACATAATTTTCTTACATAAAGTTCAACATAATTATCTCATCAATCTTAACCACTTTTGCCACTTCCATGTTGATCGCCTCGAACCTTCAATTATCTGAAAATGGTAAATATCGTGGAGTGAGATTTATAAAATCCCAGTAAGTATACCAAGCATAAATTTTCTTTTGAAAGCATATGGATCATTTTCATCATAACATAGGATAGGATCGAAATACTCATAAACATAGGGAGACACAAGAATTTTACCGAACTTAAATGGCAAGAATTCTTATGTGTAGCGCTACTAAACTCCGGTCCCCTTAGCATAATCATAAACATATCATATGGAACACATAACAATCTTGTGAGATTGATTTCATAGCAATGATCCAAACATTTTCATAAAAACATAAGATATACTTACTTGTCATAAAAACATACTTACTTTTCATAAAAACATAAGGTGTATTTACCTTTCATAAAAACATAAGATATACTTACTTGTCATAAAAACATACTTACTTTTCATAAAAACATAAGGTGTATTTACCTTTCATAAAAACATACTTACTTTTCATAAAAACATAAAATATACTTACTTGTCATAAAAACATACTTACTTTTCATAAAAACATAAGGTGTATTTACCTTTCATAAAAACATACTTACCTTTCATAAAAACATAAAATATACTTACCTTTTAAAAGATTAAAATGAAGTGTAGTAGTAAATGGACCAAAACTTTCTTGACCACCTTGAATTTCTCTTACTTGTGGATTTTGTCAAGAGATTGGAAATAAGTGTATATGTGTAGAGTTGTGTGTAAAAGAGATGGGTTTAAATAGATGTATAAAGTTGGCATATTGTAAACATAATCATTCAATTCTATTAATTTTAACACATCCTTTTTTTAAAGTAAAGCACCATTCATATACTTTTCCATATTTATACAAATAATATGCTCTTCATGATTATATATAATGGAGTCTTATCAATCATTCATATACTTTTCCATATTTATACAAATATTATGCTCTTCATGATTATATATAATGGAGTCTTATCAATCATTCATATACTTTTCCATATTTATACAAATATTATGCTCTTCATGATTATATATAATGGAGTATATAAATCATTCATATACTTTTCCATATTTATACAAATATTATGCTCTTCATGATTATATATAATGGAGTATATAAATCATTCATATACTTTTCCATATTTATACAAATATTATGCTCTTCATGATTACATATAATGGAGTCTTATCAATCATTCATATACTTTTCCATATTTATACAAATATTATGCTCTTCATGATTATATATAATGGAGTATATAAATCATTCATATACTTTTCCATATTTATACAAATATTATGCTCTTCATGATTACATATAATGGAACCTCCCATGCTTGCATATATTTTCTTAATTTCAATAATAAAAGTAATTTTTGTATAAATAAATATTGGGATAACATTGAATTAAGTACTTGGACTTAATATACTTTAAATCAAGAGAATGGAGATATTTTTAGAAATTCGGAATTTAATTTAAAATCGAACGATCTCGATTATTTCTTGACTTGGCTATACGAATACGTCACGGCGTTACTTAATAAAAATGGGTGAAATAGTAGCGACACGATTTTCTATTAAAATAATTATTAATCGCGTAAAAATTCTTGGTCGCTACAAACTTACCCCCTTAAAATAATTTCGTCCTCGAAATTAAACTTACTTGATCTTATGATTTCTGAACACTTAATCAGAATCTCTTCTCTTCTTTCTCTTAGTAATCTCATCATTATAATATCTAACCCACTGGACTTTTACTAAATGCATCTCTTTGTTTTCTTAAGAACATGTATTTTTCTTATCAATAATAGACATATGTGTCTACTCATAAATTCTAACTCAAAATGAAAATTTCCAATCGTATGTGATATTTCATCATATCTTGTAGTACTCATGTAACCTGTCACTTATCATCGTATCATGTAACCTCAAATATTCGTATTAATATCTCTAAAATTTCAATAAATCTTTACTAACATATCATACCATAATAATTTGTCATTTCTTCTTATCACCAAATATCCCAAAATAATTAAAACGATTACCTGAATATTCTCTATGTAATATACCCAAACATGTTATTCACATATCAACATAATCATCAGTTTATCTTTCCAATATTTGTAACCCAAAATTTCTGCAAAATTCAATAAACAAATATCTCCCAAATAATTAAAATTCTTAACTCAAATATCATAACATTTCCCGTAAGGTATTCCTTTCACTTGCACAAACTTATTAATCCTGATTCAATACAGTCATTATTTCACTTTCACGTATCCCCGTATTATTTCTATACCTTGATTATTATATCAAAATATCAGTACCCAAAAATCCAAGAAAATATTCCATATCTCAAATCCCGTCATCATCAAATCTTCCTTTTATCAAGAAAGTAAACGGCGCATAAACTCTTGTTCCCTCTTTTCCATTATTCTATTCCACGCTTTCTTGCTGGAATCAATATCACGCGGATTCCCTTCGATCCTTAATGCTTTTAAATAGTTCATGCTGGGAAGAGGTTAGATCCATCAAAAACATGGATATCATTCTTACAAACATTCGCAAGTATTATTCCAGTCTTCCAATGAATGATCTGAGGAAAATCTATCGAATAAGACTCGAAAGATTGAGGTTGCTGATGGCTCATGGAGTTTCAGAAGATGTTCGCTGGTTGATCGAAGCAAAGGTTCGACTATCTGGTGAATTACCTATGACATTTCCAAAGCACATGCCTGGTTTAGGCAAAAGCACCTTCGCAAAGAAACGAAGAGCAAAAAGGCTGAATGGTTGCTACAAATGTGCTCGTTGGAACTGTGATACTCGTTGCAAAACAGTAGGATATTCTTCTACTAATCGGGATGATAAAATCAAATTCATAAAGGGTGGACTGAGTAAGGAGTCTTTGGATGATATTCGACTGACTCTTGAGACGCACCCAAGTGGTTATGTGCAACGTGAACTTCTCTCCTTATACGCTCAGTTTAACGAGGACAAAAATCGTTATAGTCTCCAAAATATAATAGCAAAAGATCCTGTTTGCCAGTCTGTTTTACAAAATGAGGCTTCTGGCAGTTCAACAATGATATAAGGTAAATCTCTTGATACACATTTAAAATATTTTGCTGTTTTCTTTCACGCGTTTTGGAAATAAAATATATTTTCCTTTCTCGAGTTTTGATAAAGCTGGAAATAAATCACCGAAAGGTGATATCTTTGGTAAAACAGTCAAAAGTTGGCCGATTTTGTCAAAAGTAAATCTTTACTTTTTCATAATCAATCAAAAACAGTAAATTTTTCCGGCTTTAAATAGTCAAACATATTTCATAGTTCAGGCATCCCAAAATCACATCTTCTTCGTAAGTTTTCTCTTCTATACTATCAAAGATGGAAGCACCAAAACTTCGACAGATCAAAACTATTTGTGTATTTTGTGGATCAAAAGTGGGGAAAGGCTTCAGTTATCTAGAAGCGGCCGTAGATCTTGGAAAGAAACTGGGGGAAAAAAGTATCACTCTTGTATATGGGGGTGGTAGCAGTGGTCTAATGGGTTGTGTTTCCCAATCTGCTCTTGCAGAGAAATCAAAAGTAATCGGTGTCATACCTGTCCCTTTGGTAGATGTTGCAGGAAAAACACGAGGGAATGAAGTTCAAACCTTATCCATCCATGAACGCATAACTTGTATGCTATATGGTTCTGATGCCTTTATAGCCCTGCCCGGAGGTTTTGGTACCTTAGAAGAAATCTTTAACATTACCTCGTGGGCTCAACTAGATCTCCATACTAAGCCTATTGGGCTTCTGAATGTTAACAATTTCTTTGATGGCTTGTTAACCTTTCTTGATTATGCTGTGGAACAGGGATTCATCTCTCCATTTTCCAGAAGGCTCCTTATTTCTGCTCCTACTATTGATGAACTACTGGATAAGCTGCAGTCATATATCTCAATACAAGATCCAGCAGGGGTTAAGATGGATTGGTCGCAAGGAAGGGGAATCAAGCGAAAATGGAGTCCGGTTAATGTAAACTTAACTTTATGAATCTTAGAATAGGTGGGGGTAGAGTACGGAGTATTCTTACTCTCGAGACACCCCTCTAATTTCCTAGGATTTCCTTAATGTTTAAATCTTGTGTGTACCTCAAAGGTTCCAAGTGGTAGATTATGGAGTATTCTTACTCTCGAAACACACCTCTTTGAAGGTTTCTTTATTTCCTCAAAAGGTCAGAGGTGGTAGGATACGGCTACTCCGGAAACACATCTCTCAATTTGAGGAATTTCCCATGTTGCTTTCTTTTGCTTTTGCGTGTTTCATGTATTTCTTTCCAGTGTGACTCTTGTGTGTTCTCCTTACGAGAAAATAATAATATCTCTGTTATCATCTACTAAATCTCGTTTGTGATGTAAATGAATTTGCATGTCTAACCTCAATTCTCTTAGTGATTGCATACCATACTATGCTCTTAATTCCAAACGATAAAATTCTAGGCAGAGTTTCCTTTGAAATTTGGACTTATCCCAAACCATAAGCATACTTCATAACTCACAATAATAAATAACTCCACATTTGATCACAACGATCTAAAAATATTGAAAACGATTCCAACACTTCAATATCATCAAAAAAATATCCCATAATTCAATTCATAATTCCTCAACATAACAATTTCAAATCATATTTTTCAATATCACAAGGCCAAAGTTCATAATAAATTTCTCTTCAATATAGAGGCATAATTTACTTACTCAACATAATAGCCATTACTTAATTCCCAATAACCAAATCTTTAAATCTCTAACTTCATAATGCTTCTCATAAAAGTCTCATTAAAATCATATCACTTATAATCTTAACATCTCATAAAACTTCATAAAATTGGCTCGCTATTTCTCATTAAATCTAAATGATAGATAATCTGAACATATTTCTAATCATTTCTGTTGACTTCTTATACTTAGTGCCATGTCTAAAATCAATTATGCAAAGTCCATTTAAGGTTCATCATTTCTAAACTCGAGGACAACAATTATTTTGAAAATCATTCTTAAGTCATATTATTCCCATTATGCTCAACACCCGTTCTCTTTCTTTCTTTCCGAATTTTTTTCAGAATTGAAACTTGAAGAGTGGTACCAATAATCATCCACAGTTTTTCCTTGCTTTTAAGCAAAGGTAGTGATAAAGGGATAAATTATTGAACCGAAAATTGAAACTTGAAGAGGAAGTACTAATAACCATCCACAGTTTTTCCCTTGTTTTTACACAAAGGTAGTGATAAAGGGATAAATTATTGTACAAATTCATTATTAATTTTGTTTGTTTAATATATTATTCCATATATTTTTTGGCAAAAGTTACGAACCAACTTATTTTTCTAATTTAGTCAGTCTTACTAAGCTTAATATGAACCAAAATTCATATCAATATCCTCTATGTCTCATGATTCTACATAAAAAGGAATAAATTAAAATTCAGGCTTCTATCAATTCATATCATACTCAACATGTATATTTCACTTAAAGATTCATAACATATGAAGATTTCATACTTAACATGTCTTAATAAAATCGTAAATGACTTGCAAAGCATATAACATACCTGGTTCGAGGAGTCAATACGTGGAGAGTGACATAGTAGAGTGATGAGTTAAAATATTTCATATAATCTTATTTTCCTTTAATCAACAATAATTTAATGTGGTTGTATCCAAATCAACATTTTCTTGAATCATAATTCCTAATTAATCACAGTCTTCAAAACAAATCCAATATCGATATAGTAATTATCTCCCCATCAACAATTAATAACTTAACCCAAATAAAATTTATCGTCAAATCTTATTTTTCCTTTAGTCCCCGAACTTCTAGAAATTTATCAAACACATCAATATAAACATCATATCACTAACTAATTATATTCCATAAAATTTTCAGGACATTACAAACTCCCTTGCTTAAAATGAATTTTGTCCTTGAAATTCGCACATCAAATTTCATCATGCTTTTCAAAATCATAACCATACTTGACATGTGAAAATTCAACTTTTTTTTTTTTATAATGAATAGTGATTTCGTTCACTGTTCATCATGAATAGCACGTCGTTTTACTGTTCAAGTGAATAATGATTTTTTTTTTTTTTTTTTTTTAAAGAAATAAAATTTCAAAAATCTACAGAATCGTTTTTAAAACTCTTTGCTCTGATACCAACTGTGACGACCCGAATTCTCGACCATTCGAGTGCCACTAAAAGTGACTCATATCATATTATCGAGACTTAAATAGTAATGTAAAATTATTCAAAAGAATAATTAGAATCCCATAATTTTATTTGTGAATAAAAATATAACATAATTTTCTTACATAAAGTTCAACATAATTATCTCATCAATCTTAACCACTTTTGCCACTTCCATGTTGATCGCCTCGAACCTTCAATTATCTGAAAATGGTAAATATCGTGGAGTGAGATTTATAAAATCCCAGTAAGTATACCAAGCATAAATTTTCTTTTGAAAGCATATGGATCATTTTCATCATAACATAGGATAGGATCGAAATACTCATAAACATAGGGAGACACAAGAATTTTACCGAACTTAAATGGCAAGAATTCTTATGTGTAGCGCTACTAAACTCCGGTCCCCTTAGCATAATCATAAACATATCATATGGAACCCATAACAATCTTGTGAGATTGATTTCATAGCAATGATCCAAACATTTTCATAAAAACATAAGATATACTTACTTGTCATAAAAACATACTTACTTTTCATAAAAACATAAGGTGTATTTACCTTTCATAAAAACATACTTACTTTTCATAAAAACATAAGATATACTTACTTGTCATAAAAACATACTTACTTTTCATAAAAACATAAGGTGTATTTACCTTTCATAAAAACATACTTACTTTTCATAAAAACATAAGATATACTTACTTGTCATAAAAACATACTTACTTTTCATAAAAACATAAGGTGTATTTACCTTTCATAAAAACATACTTACCTTTCATAAAAACATAAAATATACTTACCTTTTAAAAGATTAAAATGAAGTGTAGTAGTAAATGGACCAAAACTTTCTTGACCACCTTGAATTTCTCTTACTTGTGGATTTTGTCAAGAGATTGGAAATAAGTGTATATGTGTAGAGTTGTGTGTAAAAGAGATGGGTTTAAATAGATGTATAAAGTTGGCATATTGTAAACATAATCATTCAATTCTATTAATTTTAACACATCCTTTTCTTAAAGTAAAGCACCATTCATATACTTTTCCATATTTATACAAATAATATGCTCTTCATGATTATATATAATGGAGTCTTATCAATCATTCATATACTTTTCCATATTTATACAAATATTATGCTCTTCATGATTATATATAATGGAGTCTTATCAATCATTCATATACTTTTCCATATTTATACAAATATTATGCTCTTCATGATTATATATAATGGAGTATATAAATCATTCATATACTTTTTCATATTTATACAAATATTATGCTCTTCATGATTATATATAATGGAGTATATAAATCATTCATATACTTTTCCATATTTATACAAATATTATGCTCTTCATGATTACATATAATGGAGTCTTATCAATCATTCATATACTTTTCCATATTTATACAAATATTATGCTCTTCATGATTATATATAATGGAGTATATAAATCATTCATATACTTTTCCATATTTATACAAATATTATGCTCTTCATGATTACATATAATGGAACCTCCCATGCTTGCATATATTTTCTTAATTTCAATAATAAAAGTAGTTTTTGTATAAATAAATATTGGGATAACATTGAATTAAGTACTTGGACTTAATATACTTTAAATCAAGAGAATGGAGATATTTTTAGAAATTCGGAATTTAATTTAAAATCGAACGATCTCGATTATTTCTTGACTTGGCTATACGAATACGTCACGGCGTTACTTAATAAAAATGGGTGAAATAGTAGCGACACGATTTTCTATTAAAATAATTATTAATCGCGTAAAAATTCTTGGTCGCTACACATGGTGTCACGTGTATTATGTCCGTCAATTTCATTACGAAAGCTATATGAAGTATAAATATAAAAAAATCTTATAAAAAGTCTCTCGTTCACCCTCAAGAATTTGAAAGATTTTAATTAAAAAATATGTCTTTCCAACTATAAGACTTATCTATTTCTTTTTTCATCTACAAAGCCTAGAGTGAGGACCCAAAAACTAATTTATTTATTTATTTATTTGTTCTTCATTCAATATGTTATCGTTATCAATCTTCTTTTTAATATTTTCATTTTCATAATTTTCTCTCTTTTCTATTAAAAAAATCAATTTGTAACTAAAATATTTTTTCAGACCCACTCTTCTAATTTTTCACGTTTTTCTCCAATTTTTCTATAGATAAAGATCAATTTCAATTAAAATTAATTCGTTATTAATTTTTAATATTGTTGCCTTTTAATTTAATAACTTTCTACATATTTGAACATGTTGCTAATATTGAACACTAGATATTTTTCCTTTTCATTTTTTGTACTTTGGTTATTTATATTTCTAATTTAGGTTGCATATATATCTTAATATTCTTGAAAAATATTTTTACTGACGTGAAAAATATAATTTTGTTATCTTGTGTTGTAGACCATTTACTCATGGTTCAAAAGAATGTGCAATAAATTAAATACAAGATTTTTTTTTATAAACTGAAAATTTGTAAAAGTAAAATCAATTCTATAAAAGTCTTTATAATTACATCTATATCTTCTACAATCTATATCTACCTACATCTATATTATATTAAATATTAAAGGCTCACTATATTGCCACCACAAAAATTATTTTCTACATCACAATTTTATATTTTTGCTCATTTAATAAAATAGGCATGAATACAATAACATAAACGTACTTTTAAGTTTTATTTTACTAATCTTTATGTAAACCACAAGTTCTAAAACTAAAAATCTTCTTCTTCTTCTTCTTCTTCTTCTTCTCTCTTTTATTTTTTTCTTGCTCTACTTTTTTTTTTTCAAAATCATATTGTGAAGATATAGTTGTAAACCTTCCTCTCTAAAGATGTTCTTGTTTGCTTGCAGCATTTCAGTATATTTTGATGGACCATATACATCCTTGTGAAGTAAAGTCCATTGTGCAATGGTTCCAGTTGAACTTACCAATGGATACCATTATTGTTGAGGTGGTTTTGTGGCATCCTGCAACACACAAATTGTTCCCTGAGAAAGGGTTTTGTCTTAGCTGACTAGGTGCATTCCTGAGTATTCAAACCTTGAACTTGGACAAAACCTCATTCTTAGGGGACAATTTGTATGTTACAGGACGCTCAAGACTATCGTCAACATAAAACACACTTTTTTATGTTACAGTTGATGGTATCCTATGGCGTACCCCCGTAACACACGGATGTGTTCCCCTGTGAACGGGTTTTTTTCCCAAACTTAGTTGAGCGCGTCCTAAGGATTCGAACCCTCAGCTTTATAAGATTGTTGGGTGATCCCTGGTACCACTAATGCAAACTTCTCTAGTGGTACCAGGGATCACCTATCTAAAATATTATGTTGAGGATTCGAATCCTTGGTGACGCGCCTAGTCAACTAAAACAAAAACGCTTCACAGGGGAACAAAATTGTGTGTTAAGTGGTACGCCGAAAGCTACCATCAACTGTAATATAAAAATGCATGTTTTATGTTAACGGTAACCTTGTATATCCTGGAACACACGGATTGTCCTTTGAGAAAGGATTTTTATCCTAGAGTTGGTAGGACTCATCACCAAGAATTCGATCTCTCAGCCTCAAAAGGTTTTGTTGGGTGATCTATGGTACCAGTAGAGGCGTATTTGTGTTCTGTCCATGTCTATTATATAAAATTTAAGTGAGGTCCCTATTTCCATTAGTAAAAATTCTTGAGTTTCAAATAGAATGTTGACATCATCGCCATTTTAAAGGAATTTGACTATTATTGTCTACTCTTAAGTCCCATTCTTTGTTCCAATAAACTCACGAGAACATGAAAGAATATATGGTTCGTAACAAAACTATCTCTTTTTACCCTTAAATTGTTATTTTTTCGTTCAATATTAACCTTAACATACAATTTATTAGTTATCAATATTAATCTACAGTACATTTAAGTTTCCATTTGGTAAACTTATTTATAAACAAGTTTATAAACAACATATTTTTTAGGTAAACAAGTTTATTTATAAACAAGTTTATAAACAACATATTTTCCTAATATTAATTTTCAATCACAGATTTTCCCAAACTACTTTTTCAATTACATATTTACCTAAAAAGTACAACATGCTTTGTTTATAAAAAGAATTTACCTGAAATGAATGAATAGAAGAAAGAATTTGCTAGTACTAGTACAAAAATATCCAAAAAAAAATAACAAATTAGCGTCGTTTTCAAAATGACGACGCCTGTAAAAAATGCGATGACAAAGTTGTAAATAAGTTTTTAATAAAGGCGTCGGTTGTTTCCTACCAACCGACGCCAATTGGACGGCCCATGTATGGGCGTCGGTTCTTAAAAAGAACCGGAGCTTTTTCATAATAGGCGTCGGTTCTTATATAGAACCGACGCCTATACTTGGCCTATATTTCCTAGTTTTCACCAATTTTTCAGCCATTTCCCGCTAGGCTTTTCACCATTTTCAGTTCCATCCAAGCTTTTCACCATTGCCCTACCTTCTCACGCCGCATCCACCGTCCCGAGCATCACCAGCCCCGTCGCCACCGTGCGCTACCAACCCTCCATCATCCGACGATCTCTCTACCAGCCCCACCGCCACCATCCCGCGATCTCAGCCGTGCGCCACTGCGTTTATACATATAAGCCCTCTTTTCCACTTTAAACGAGTCAAAATTGTTTTTGCATATATCAATTATTTTTAATGTCTTTATTTTATTGTGCATATCTTTAGGTGGATTGGTCAGTTTCATCTAATTTCTTTGATGGGTTTTTGGATTTCAGCTGCCAAGAAAAAGTGCTTGAAGAGAGAGGTTAAGTGGTCAGAAGTATTCGTCAAGGAAACAAAGGGTATGTCTATTTTCACGGATATTTTTTCCCCTTGGATAAATAAGACCTTGGTTAAATCTTTATCTCCCAACTTCACTATCACAACTCATTATTCGTGCAGTCTTTATCTTTAAGGTATTCTCTATTTAATTGCCTATTTATTTCAGTTACCATTTCAGTAAATTCGTGCATAATTTTACATAAATTGTTGTTTTTTAATTCGTATGTTAAGAGTTTTTACTTTGAATTTGTCTATTAAGGGTTTGTTAAGAAATGTTTAAAAATTTAGGAAATATATTTTCACTTAAGTATTTCTTGAATGTCTTCCTTTAACTAATGGATTCCAGTTTTTAAAATTTTGGAGCCTTTAAAACGTCTTCTATGTTGTGTAATGGAGCCCCAACAGTGTGATGACTTGGTACATGCATGTGATTTCCTTGAGTTTACTTTTATTATTGCTTCTCTTTAATAATTAATTATATTCCCTCCAAAGATGCCCCACAACTTGGTGAAAATTCTGCTAGCCATCTTGTTTCCTGATTGCTATGGATTTTGTGCATTGCAATTTTCTGTATAATTAAATGCAAAAGTGACTAGATTTTTAACTGACAAGATAGAAAAATACGACCTAGATGGAGATGAGGTTCCTTTTCTAGATGCTTTAATCTCAATAACTTGCTACTTATGCTATAGGTACGGCTCCTCACTCAGATGCTTCCAGTGCTAAGTTGGATTTTGCATCTAGAGTTTTCCCTATTGTAAATGGTAATTATTCATATTTTTTATACTGGTCTTTCTTGCCTTTTCCTTTTGTGAATTTAGATATTGATATACCTTGCCATAGGTAAGGTGATAGATGTTCCAAGAATTGGCTAATTGTCAAATATTTAATATTCCCTCTGTTGCATTGTTCATCATACATTTACTTATCAGTTTTCTTTAATTCTTCGAATATATAAACATTGAAGGATGTTTACTGAACCAATAATTCATATTTGTTTATGCATTTAGGAAATTTAGACTAATTTCATGTGTTTTATGCTCAATTGCATAAATATGGAGTTTCCAATGACACTTTATTTATTTATTTAAATGGCTACACTAGGCTACAATAGAATCTTTGTGCTCCTCAAACATGAGCCAATCAATGTCATTATTTGCACAAAGTGGCTACTATCATTTTTAAATTATAGTTCTATTATTGTCAAACAACAGAACAATAATATGCAGATCAAGGTGATACATCAACCATACCATTGAATATAATAGTTTTTGGATGGAATATGAGATCAATGTTTGTACTTGTTAATTGTTAGAGTGGTATTCATCCGTTATCTTGTCAATCTAATTCATGGTTTTCGTCTTAGGATCTTTGATTTCATCACTATGCAATGAACAATTTGGAAGGTCAACTGTAAATTACTATAGCACTGTAAACTTTCACACACTCAAGAGCAAGCTATTTCTGGTTGTGGGAATAGCTATTTCTGCTTGCAATATGTTGTGAAGTCAATACTATGTACTTCATAGATTCAGCACAATCATGTAGGCGTAACATAGAAATCAAGCCGTCATTGAATGTGTAAGTAATTATTGCATTGTTCAAACTTTTGTGTTTAGTGCATTATAGATAAGTTGGGTTACTTTCATGGAATAATCGTAGAGAGTTTGAGGTCAAATTGATGTGTTTGTGTTGTGATTATGATAATTGTTAGGATAATTTTCAATAATATATAGGTCTCTATACAAGTTGGATACGTTCAATTTATAGGGGAAACTCTGGAAAAATTTATGTAAGAATTTTGAGTTTTATTATTATTTTTATAACTTATTCATATTTATTGAAACTTTAGGGTATTTCGAGCATTTTGGTCATTAGGAGGCAAGAGGGCATCATCCAATGTGAATTGGAAAAAGATCTCAGTATGAAAACTAGAATTTTATAAATTGCTACAAATTCTCATATTAGTTTAATATTCACTTTCATTCGATTACTAATAATAGTTTTAATTTTAAATATTCAAGTTTTAGTGTCCTCAGCAACCTGGAGGAGATGAGTGTGGCTATTATGTTATGAGAAACATGTTCGAGATACTCACAGCCTATTCTCAACTTACTTCTCTACACGAGGTATAAATTATTGAAAATAATTGTTTAATTACGATTTATATGTAATTAACATAATAATTATTAATTATTATTAATTATTTTAGGCATTTCAAGAATTTTACTCAATAGAGGAAATTGACGAGGTTCGAAATTTATGGGTCAAATACTTCGTCGAAGAGTGTATGTAAACTTGGCCCATTTTATGTTAACATGTACAAATTTTTGAACAATATTGTGAATACAAAATTAATTAATTCAAAATTCTGTTTATTGAGTTATTAAGTTTTGTTCTGCATTCCTCCATCATATATTTGTTGAAGATAATTTTTTGATGTGTATGTGATTATTATAGTGTATATAGGTATAATGGAAATATAAATAAAAATTAATAGTAAAAGGCGTCGGTTGTTTTTTAAAACCGACGCCTATAAGTTACTTAAGGGGCCGGTTGTTATTCAAAAATCGACGCCTTAAGTAACTTAAAGGCTTCGGTTTTCAACAACAACCGATGCCTTATTATAACTTAAGGTGTCGGTTGTTACTTAACAACCGACACCTTTAGTTATGATAAGGCGTCGGTTTACAACCGACGCCTTTGACTCTTATTGTACTAGTGTAGAATACTTTTCATTGATGTCTTAGTGTAAATATATATAGGTAGCTGACTAACTTTCTCTACAAGTCTATTACTCCCCACAATTAAGCTATCACTATTACAATTCAGCTATGCTCTATGAATGCTAACTATATTCAAGGAATACATAAGGAAAGCAAATATTTACTATTAATACAAAGGATATGACATATTTGACTCCCAACACTCCCCTTCAAGTTGGAGAGTGGATGCCTTGCACTCCTGACTTGTGAACCATATGTATGATGTTCGCTAAAATCGTATACCGCAAGTGCACAGTTCGCGTTCAAGTAGTAAGGTGGACTAGAGAAGTCCGGATTATCGTACCCACGAGGATTGATTGATTTGTAACTAAAGTTATTGACTTCATTTTAAAAGAAAAGTCAAGTAACATAAAAATATGGTTTGGTGGTGAATTACTTACTAAGTAACACAAATAAGAAACATGACAATATGTAAACTAATTAACTAAAGCAAATAGATAACAACATGAAACTTAGAATAAAACTAATTAATCTAAATACTTTGATGAAAATATAAACTTGATAATTGAAACAAGTTACATAACATAAAACAATGTGAATTTAGTTTTCATAACTATACTAGTTTCTTCTTTTCAAAAATCAATTAGTGGTAGTTAATTAATCAACCAAATTACATGGGAAATTTTAAAATCACCTAACTTGTGTAGTAAATTCCAATGACAACTTAAAATAGTAACAAACATTTAAAAGTTACAAAAACCTAAAACAACATTCATAATCATAAACATGTAAACATAAATACCCAAAATCTAGAAATTACTTAAAATGCTTAAATAAAAATAAACTAGTTAAAAAATCCAACACAATAACATTAACCCATAATAAACTAACAACAACATTTAACTAACAACATAAACATATGAATAATACTAAAAATAAAGATTAAAAACAAGAGAATAAAGGAAACTTCCCCTTTTTGTAAAGTTCTTGAAGTAAAAATCCAAGATTTCTTCACTTCAACACAAGTTCCTCCATCAACCATTAATGTCTTCAACAACCCAGCACAAAACATTAAATGCACAAGAAATAAATGACATTCTTGATGAAAATGTGAGAAAATAACAATACCCAAAAGTTTAAATAACAACAAAATACTTAAACATAAGAAAACATTACTAAATCATAAAAACATCACTTGAAAAATTGCATTAAAGAGTAAATGTTAGGAAAAATACAAGAAAAATGGAAGAAGCAGGCAAGACTTACATGGTTCTACCTAAAAATCTGATTTATCTACTTATAATACACTAAAAATCATCCAAAAATCCTAAAAAATGTCAAGATCCGCGTAAAACAGCCAAATGGGCCGAACCGGGTCGGCCGAGTTGACTCGGTCCGGCCCGGAAATTTTTCTTTTTAATTTTAAAGGCGTGCGATCGTGCGCGGTAAACAGAGCTCGATCGCGCGCTTGATTTTTCAGCGCCAAGGTTAGTCTCGGGTCCGTTTTAAGGTCCAAGTCGCTTTCGCGACTTGGTTCGAGCCACGCGATCGCGTGGCTCAGCTGGAGGGTGTTTTTGCAGCTAAGTCCTTTCCGTAATTGCCATTAAGTCCTCAATATTTTAATCTTGAACAATTTAGTCCCCAACTTTTCAGATTTCTTTCAAATATGTCCTTCTAAAATTGCACTTTAGGCCCTTCAATTTTTGAAATCTTGCAATTTGGTCCCCAAACTTCCAATTTCACCGTAATTTGCACTTCTTTTGTGGTTTTTGGCCTCAAACTTGGATATTAACCTATTTAAATACAAAATATTAATAAATTAGTAGATATTTGCTCAAGATGTTCCAAAATATGCTAATTTAAAGGTATAAAAAGTGTATAAAAATGTACTTAATAAATACCCCCAAACTAAAACTCTTGCTCGTCTCGAGCAAGAATATCTACTAACACAAAAGCAAATGAATGAATGATTAACAATGCTAGATAACTTTTAAATTCTTTCTTGAGTGTAAAATTGCATGATTAATTCACAATTATGTTTTCAAAAATAATACTACAAAAAGAAGTTGAGCTTATCTCATGTTTGATCGGTGTGTGTGTGTGTGTGTGTGTGTGCATAGTCACTTCCAATTATTACTAAGGTTCAAAGAAACATTGTAGGAATGATAAATTTCAAAATAATACTATCCACCCTTAGTTGTCAATTTCATTCCTTACCCTCTCGTGACATTCATCCCCCCATATTATTTCTTCTCTCCCGAAATGCAATCCTAGGGGTGACTCTCAATTCACACATTTATTTTTCCACTAAAGCTTGGTTATGACTTACCAGAAATCTCAACAATCTAGATATGCAGTGACTCTCCACTAGATGAGTGTTTCAACATTAAAGTTTATACTAAGCAATTCAAACCCACTATTAATCTAAGCCCTTATGCAAATACAAATGCATGATTTCTACAAACTAATGTGATGATTGCTCGTGACTTCCTCACTCCCTTAAGCTTTCTAATTGACCCATGTAGCGAGCTTTAGGCTGGCAACTCCCCGATTGTTTTAAGATCAAAGGGTACCAAGTTTCAAAATACCCCTACGGACTTACTAACTCGAGTAAAAAAGGCTACGAAGTGAGGTAGACTTATTAAGAAAATGCAATGATGATGATGTGCTTTATTTATTTATTTATTTTTAACAAGTGTGTGTGTACCCTACTCATTAAGCTTTCTAATTGACCCATGTAGCGAGCTTTAGGCCGGTGACTCCCAAGTTTCAAACTTAAGGCACCAAGTTTCAAGATACTCCTACGGGCTTAATTACTCGAGTCAAAAAGGCTACGAGATAGGGCAATGCAATAATTAAAATGGGCTTAGATTTCTAGCATTTGGTCATCACTTAGCTTATACTAATGTCAACAACACTCCACACAAATTTAGATCAAGTATGCATGGAATCACTACACATCTAGACCTTCTCCTTTACCGGCTTGACCACCCCCAAACTTATCTCACAAAGGATCAAGAGATTAATAGCATTGAGAAGGAATTGGATAGGTTGATAAAAATTGAAGATACAAGCTCACAACCTAATTTCTACTTCACAAATTTTTCCAACCTTCAATGGATTCCAAATCTCAACAACAATTAGTTATGACTATTGTGCTCAAGAGAACTCAGGATCACTCATAGATAAGCAATTTAAAAATAGGCACAAGTAGTATATTCGATCATAATTCGTGAATTAATCAACAATTTCAAACATCAAATCATTTTGAGCCGACAAGGCTATCTAGCATGTCAATATCCACAACAAAATGAACAAAATCAAACATCACAATATCTTAAGCCGGTAAGGCTATCTAACATGATAAAGTGCAACATGAAGTCAACACCCCCAAACTTGAATTATACATTGTCCTCAATGTCAAAATAGAAACAATATGTAAAGAAGAAAAGAAGTAGTGAAACTTCCCTGATTCAATGCTTGTTTGTAATGTTAAAATTGACCTAAGCTTTCGTTGAATATAGTTCACCCCCAAACTTGTTGAGAACAATGTCACTTAGGATTTTCAAAAAATTGTTACCTACAAAAGTTTGACAATTAATTAAAAAGGAAGTAAAGAAGTACAGTAAATAAATACAAGTAACTCAAAAGAGAAGAAATTTGGGTTGCCTCCCAAAAAGCGCTTGGTTAAAGTAATAAGCTCGACTTTTGGATTGTTCATTTGGGAGCATTGAGGAGAAATGATGACTTTTCCTCCGGGGGTTCTCATTCCAAGAATGGTTTCAACCTTTGCCCGTTGACCTTGAAATGTCCCTTTTCGGGATGATATAGCTCAATAGCTCCATGGGGAAAAATTTGAGAAATTGTGAATGGCCCTCACCAACGGGATCGAAGCTTCCCGGGGAATAATCGAAGTCGGGAGTTGAATAGAAGAACTTGTTGCCCAACTTTGAAGTCCCTCTTCACAATATGATTATCATGCCATTTCTCGGTCCTCTCCTTATAGATGCGAGAATTTTCATATGAGTTGAGGCGAAATTCATCAAGTTCATTAAGTTGAAGCAACCTCTTCTCACCAATTAATTTTGCATCAAAGTTTAATGCCCGTGTAGCCCAAAATGCTCGATGCTCAAGTTCAACGGGGAGATGACATGATTTTCCAAAAACAAGACAAAATGGAGACATACCAATAGGAGTTTTGAATGCGGTGCGGTAAGCCCATAATGCATCATCTAGCTTCCTCGACCAATCTTTCCTTGATGTATTCACCGTCATCTCAAGAATTCTTTTCAACTCTCAATTTGAGATCTCCACTTGGCCACTTGTTTGGGGATGGTAAGGTGTGGCTACTCGGTACTGCACTCCATACTTTGACAAAAGTGAGTCAAGGAGGTGATTGCAAAAGTGTTTGCCTCCATCACTAATGATGAGTCGGGGGGTCCCAAAGCGTGTAAAAATGTTCTTCTTGAGAAAATTGACCACCACCCGAGCATCATTAGTGGGAAATGCCACCGCCTCTACCCATTTAGAAACATAATCCACCGCCACCAAAATATATTGATTTGAGAACGAGGATGGAAATGGCCCCATGAAATCAATTCCCCAAACATCAAAGACTTCCACTTCCAAGATTGAAGTCAATGGCATTTCATTACGTCGAGAGATATTCTCACTCCTTTGGCATCTATCACATTTGAATACTAAGGTATAAGCATCCTTGAACAAAGTTGGCCAATAGAATCCCAATTGAAGAACTTTTGAGGCGGTTTTGGAAGCTCCAAAGTGACCCCCATAAGGTGATGAATGACACCTATCAAGAATTGCTTCCATTTCTTCCTTGGGAACACATCTTCTAATAATTTGGTCCGACCCCCTCTTGAATAAATATGGCTCATCCAAAAAATAATGTTTCACATCGGCAAAGAATTTCTTCTTTTGTTGATAAGAGAAATCCGGGGGAAGAATACCACTTACAAGGAAATTTACGAAGTCCGCATACCATGGTGCTTCAAACACTTGGAGAAGATGTTTGGCATGCAATAGTTGTTCATCCGAAAAGGCTTCATTTATTTCCTCTACTCCCACTTCTTTAGGTTGATCCATCCTAGATAGATGATCGGCCACAAGATTATCCGCACCCTTTTTATCACGAATTTCCAAATCAAATTCTTGCAAGAGAAGGACCCATCTAATCAATCTTGGCTTCGCATCCTTCTTAGCAAGAAAGTATTTTAGAGCGGAGTGATCGGTATAGACAATTACCTTTGAGCCGATGAGATAAGATCGAAATTTGTCAAAGGCAAAGACCACGGCAAACATCTCTTTCTCGGTTGTGGCATAATTCAATTGAGTATCACTCAATGTTCGGCTTGCATAGTAGATCACATGCAACAATTTACCTCTCCTTTGCCCCAAAACCGCTCCCACGACATAATCACTAGCATCGCACATGAGCTTAAATGGTAACCTCCAATCCGGGGCCACAATAATAGGAGCCGAGATAAGCCTCTCCTTAAGAGTGTTGAAAGCCAATAGACACTCTTGAGAGAAATGGAAAGTGTTATTCTTTTCAAGTACAGAACAAAGAGGCTTAGTGATTTTAGAGAAATCCTTCATGAATCTCCTATAGAAGCCCGCATGCCCCAAGAAACTCCTTATGCCTTTCACTGAAGTAGGAGGAGGCAATTTCTCAATAACTTGTATTTTGGCTTTATCAACCTCAATCCCCCCTTGTAAAATCCGGTGGCCAAGTACGATGCCCTCTCTCACCATAAAATGGCATTTCTCCCGATTAAGCACTAAATTGGTTTCTTCACATCTTTTCAATACTAAATGAAGATTATCCAAGCATTCATTGAAAGAAGAATCAAAAACTGAAAAATCATCTATAAATACCTCGATGAATTTTTCCACCACGTCGGAGAATATGACCATCATACAACGTTGAAAAGTAGCCGGTGCATTGCAAAGACCAAACAGCATCCTCCTATAAGAAAAAGTCCCATATGGACATGTGAAGGTGGTCTTCTCTTGATCTTCGGGGGCTATTAAAATTTGATTGTAGCCCGAGTATCCATCCAAGAAACAATAATGAGAATGCCCCGCCAACCTCTCAAGCATTTGGTCAATAAAGGGGAGAGGAAAGTGATTTTTTCGAGTGGCATTGTTCAATTTCCGGTAGTCAATGTACACTCTCCATCCCGTCACGGGCCTTGTAGGAATAAGCTCGTTGTTCTCATTTTTAACCACCATGACACCTCCTTTCTTTGGAACACATTGGACGGGACTCACCCATGCACTATCCGAGATTGGATAGATAATTCCCCCATCCAACCACTTCAATACCTCGGCTTTCACTATTTCTTTCATGTTTGGATTTAGACGGCGTTGGTGCTCCACTGTTGGTTTGAAGTCGTCCTCCATGAGAATTTTATGTATGCACAAGGTAGGGCTAATACCCTTGATATCCGCCATATTCCAGTCAATAGCCATTTTATGCATTTTCAACACCTCAAGTAGTTTTTCTTCCTCCACTTCATCCAACAAATTCGAGATAATAACGGGAAGAGTAGAAGAATCACCCAAGTATGCATACCTCAAATGTGATGGAAGAGGTTTGAGCTCAAGAGTTGGGGCTTGTTGAATGGAGGGTAGTGAATGAGAAAAGCTCTCTCCCAATTCTTCAAAATATGGCCTCTTCTTGAAGGGATAAAATTTGGAAGCATCCAAGTGTTGTGACATTCTTCCGATGTCCAAATCATCCTCTCCCTCAGTGGTTATGGAGTGAATAATGCAAATCTCAAGGGGATCCTTAGATGACCCATAGATGAATGATGTAGCCACCTTTTGATCAATGATGTCTACTCGGGAGCATAAATTTACCTCAACGTGGTACTTAATGAATTTCATGATGTCGATTGTGATTTGCTCATCTTGAACCCTCAATATCAATTTGCCTCCTTGCACATCTATTAAAGCCGGACTGATTGCTAGGAAGGGTCTTCCCAAGATGATTGGGATATCAAGGTCTTCCTCCATATCAAGAATGATAAAATCGGCAGGGAAGATGAATTTGTCCACCTTGATTAGCACATCCTCAACAATACCACGCGGATGCTTAATAGAGTGATCGGCCAATTGCAATGAAACTGTGGTTGACTTCACCTCTCCCATGCCCAAACTCCTGAAAATAGACAAAGGCATTAAATTAATACTAGCACTAAGATCACATAATGCTTTTCCAAAAGTTAAATCACCAATAGAACAAGGAATAGTAAAACTCCCTGGATCTTTGATTTCTGGAGGCAATTTGTTTTGTAGTATGGCACTACATCCTTCCGTGAGCATCACAGTTTCATGATCTTCTAGCCTCCTTTTGTTTGAAAGGATGTCTTTCATAAACTTTGCATAGCTAGGCATTTGTGCTAATGCATCGGAAAATGGTATGTTGATGTGAAGTTTCTTGAAAACTTAAAGAAATTTACCAAATTGTGCATTCACCTTGTGCTTTTAGAGTCTTTGAGGAAAAGGAATGGGAGGCACATAAGCTTTCATTGGAGTAGGAACCTTTGTTGAGGTCTCCCCACTTTCCTTCAATGTTGCATCATTTTCATTCGCCTCCTCAACATGCTCATTACCTTTTTCTTTCACCTTGGGTTGTGCCACATGTTGCTTTACCGTGATTTTCGGTAATTGAATTCCACTTCTTGTAGTGATGGCTTGCACATTTTCCCTTGGGTTGATCTCGGTATTGCTTGGAAAGGCTCCTTGTTGTCTCTCCATCATCATTTTTGCCAATTTCCCAACTTGAGTATCAAGATTTTTGATAGAAGCCGCTTGATTTTAGAGAATAGTATTGGTCTTGTTCATGAAGTGCATGAGTATCTCCTCGATGGAAGGCTTCTTCTCTTGGGGTGGTGGAGGTTGAACAAAATCGGGAGGCTTTACTTGATTTTTATTGTTGGACCAAGAAAAATTCGGATGATTCCTCCAACCCGGATTGTATGTGTTGGAGTAAGGACTACCTTGTGGTTGGTTGAAATTTTGAGCATAATTCACTTGCTCATTTGAAGTAGAAGCCATTTTGAGCATGGGGCATTCCTCAACCTTGTGTGTTGCTCCACATACATCACAAATAGAAATAGGAGGGTAGATTGCTTTTACCATATGTTGAGAAGATAAATCATCACACTTCTTGACTAGAAGGTCCATCTTTGCCGACAAAGTCGCATATGCATCAACTTCATGAATTCCCGCGGCTTTCTTTGGTACCATGCGGTCGGTTGGCCAAGTAGAATTGTGACTAGCCATCCTCTCAAAGAGCTCAATTGCCTCATTAGGTGATTTTGTAGTGATAGCTCCATTGGAGGCCGAATCAACCGTCACTCGACTAGATGGATTCATCCCAAGATAGAAATATTGAACTTGCACTTGCTTGGTGAACCCATGATTTGGACATTTCCTCAACATCTCCTTGAATCTTTCCCATGCCTCATAGAAACATTCGGTATCAAGTTGTCGAAATGTGGAGATATCACTCTTCAATTTAGCCACTTTTGACGGAGGAAAGTATTTTGTAGTAAACTTTTGAGCAAGATCATTCCATGTTGTAATACTTCCAACCGGGTTGGCATCTAACCATTCACGAGCTCCATCTCTAAGGGTATGTGGAAATAACCGCATGTTGATAGCCTCCTTGCTAATTCCTGGATAATAAGTGTTACTACACATCTCAAAAAACCGCGAGATGTGAGTAAATGGATTCTCCTCGGTCATTCCATAGAATTGTAGATCCCCCTTGAAGAGATTTATCACATCCGGCTTTAGATGAAAGTCCGGACGTCCAAATGGGGGATATGTAATGCTTCCTTGATTATGAGAGGGACCATGAATTGCCCCATTGGTCTATCATCTTCATCAATAGCGGGGTTGTCACCACCTTGGTTGTTGTCACCCATATTTCCTTGTATTCTTTGTTGTTCAACTTGTTCTCTTCTTTCCCTAATCCTCCTCCTAAAAGTTCGTTAGGGTTCGGGATCAATTGGAAGAATGTCCCAAGTCGGACGTTTTGCATAAACAAGGCAAGAGTACCTAGAAAATTGACGAGGTTCGAAATTTATGGGCCAAATACTTCATCGAAGAGTGTATGTAAACTTGGCCCATTTTATGTTAACATGTACAAATTTTTGAATAACATTGTGAATACAAAATTAATTAATTCGAAATTCTGTTTATTGAGTTATTAAGTTTTGTTCTGCGTTCCTCGATCATATATTTGTTGAAGATAATTTTTTGATGTATATGTGATTGTTATAGTGTATATAGGTATAATGGAAATATAAATAAAAATTAATAGTAAAAGGCGTCGGTTGTTTTTTAAAACCGACGCCTATAAGTTACTTAAGGCGCCGGTTGTTATTCAAAAATCGACGCCTTAAGTAACTTAAAGGCGTCGGTTTTCAACAACAACCGATGCCTTATTATAACTTAAGGTGTCGGTTGTTACTTAACAACCGACGCCTTTAGTTATGATAAGGCGTCGGTTTACAACCGACGCCTTTGACTCTTATTGTACTAGTGTAGAATACTTTTCATTGATGTCTTAGTGTAAATATATATAGGTAGCTGACTAACTTTCTCTACAAGTCTATTACTCCCCACAATTAAGCTATCACTATTACAATTCAGCTATGCTCTATGAATGCTAACTATATTCAAGGAATACATAAGGAAAGCAAATATTTACTATTAATACAAAGGATATGACAGATTTGACTCCCAACACTCCCCTTCAAGTTGGAGAGTGGACGCCTTGCACTCCTGACTTGTGAACCATATGTATGATGTTCGCTAAAATCGTATACCGCAAGTGCACAGTTCGCGTTCAAGTAGTAAGGTGGACTAGAGAAGTCCGGATTATCGTACCCACGAGGATTGATTGATTTGTAACTAAAGTTATTGACTTCATTTTAAAAGAAAAGTCAAGTAACATAAAAACATGGTTTGATAGTTAATTACTAACTAAGTGACACAAATAAGAAACATGACAATATGTAAACTAGTTAACTAAAGCAAATAGATAACAACATGAAACTTAGAATAAAACTAATTAATCTAAATACTTTGATGAAAATATAAACTTGATAATTGAAACAAGTTACATAACATAAAACAATGTGAATTTAGTTTTCATAACTATACTAGTTTCTTCTTTTCAAAAATCAATTAGTGGTAGTTAATTAATCAATCAAATTACATGGGAAATTTTAAAATCACCTAGCTTGTGTAGTAAATTCCAATGACAACTTAAAATAGTAACAAACATTTAAAAGTTTCAAAAACCTAAAACAACATTCATAATCATAAACATGTAAACATAAATACCCAAAATCTAGAAACTACTTAAAATGCTTAAATAAAAATAAACTAGTCAAAAATTCCAACACAATAACATTAACCCATAATAAACTAACAACAACATTTAACAAACAACATAAACATATGAATAATACTAAAAATAAAGATTAAAAACAAGAGAATAAAGGAAACTTCCCCTTTTTGTAAAGTTCTTGAAGTGAAAATTCAAGATTTCTTCACTTCAACACAAGTTCCTCCATCAACCATTAATGTCTTCAACAACCCAAGTACAAAACATTAAATGCACAAGAAATAAATGACATTCTTGATGAAAATGTGAGAAAATAACAATACCCAAAATTTTAAACAACAACAAAATACTTAAACATAAGAAAACATTACTAAATCATAAAAACATTACTTGAAAAATTGCATTAAAGATGTAAATGTTAGGAAAAATACAAGAAAAATGGAAGAAGCAGGCAAGACTTACATGGTTCTACCTAAAAATCTGATTTTATCTATTTACAATACCATAAAAACCATCCAAAAACTCTAAAAAACGCCAATATCCGTGTAAAACAGCCAAATGGGCCGAACCGGGTCGGCCAGGTTGACCCGGTCTGGAAATTTTTCTTTTTTCTTTTTAATTTTAAAGGCGCGCGGTCACGTGCGGTAAACAGAGCACGATCACGCGCTTGATTTTTCAGCGCCAAGGTTAGTCTCAAGTCCGTTTTGAGGTCCAAGTAGCGTTCGCGACTTGGTTCGAGCCACGCGATCGCGTGGCTCAGCTGGAGGGTGTTTTTGCATCTAAGTCCCTTCCGTAATTGCCATTAAGTTCTCAATCTTTTAATCTTGAGCAATTTAGTCCCCAATTTTTCAGATTTCTTTCAAATATGTCCTTCTAAAATTGCACTTTAGGCCCTTCAACTTTTGAAATCTTTCAATTTGGTCCCTCGGTTAATTGCGCGGCTTGTCCAAAACTACCCGAAAGTGACAAAATTGTTCTCAAGCTTCCAATTTCAGCGTAATTTGCACTTCTTTTGTGGTTTTTGGCCTCAAACGTGGATATTAACCTATTTAAATACAAAATATGCTAAAATTAGTAGATATTTGCTCAAGATGTTCCAAAATATGTTAATTTAAAGGTATAAAAAGTGCATAAAAATGCACTTAACATATGAAAACCTCCATTCCCAAAGCTTTGGCCAAAACGTCATGTAACTAATTTGCAGAACACACAAACATTGTCACCACAGAACCATCTTGAATCATGTCTCTTACACAATGACAATCAATCTCTGTGTGCTTTGTATGTTCATGAAAAATAGGATTTGCTACTCTATGTAATGCAACATTATTGTCGCAATACAACAATGCAGCCTCTTGATACAAAACTCTTCATGAAGTCAATGAGGAGCGTAGGAATACATATTTTTTTTATGTTTTCAATGTAAAATATGTGGTTGAAAAGTAGACAGAGAAAATTAGTGATGTTAAAAAGTGGTTTGAAAAATTGTATTGTTTAAAAACATATATATATATATATATATATATATATATATATATATATATATATATATATATATATATTTTTTTTTTTTTATAGTTTGTCAACAGAGGTTTTATATACTTTTGTTTGGAGTTTATACTTTCAAATTAATATTTTGTGCTATTGATTTCTTTTGAAATTTACATTTGGGGATTGAATATATTTATACAGTTGTTTATTTCTTTGTTTGTATCAGTAATTGATAAATAAAATTGTAATAACATTTCAAGTGTCTCTTCAATTTTCGCAACATTTATACAAATTTGATCGTGGTGATTGATATTCGTTGAATATCTGTTTACAATTGTTTATTTGATTGTTTGTATTAGTTATGAATGGATATTTGAAACATAAATTTGCATTTTCTAAAGGATATTTCTCCATCGCGAATAACAAAAATTCATTTTTGTGCCCCCACTAAGATGAAACGTCTACGTCCGCCACTGGTATCATGTAGTAGATCTTCTCTTTAGTGGGAATCCTGCCCAATCCTAGTCATAGTAGGCTCGCAGGAAAAGATCACTGGTTGAGGAGAAGAAAAGGCCTTGGCCAGGTGCATATTTCAAATGGGTAGGGGAATTACCCAGGGGCCTTTACAGACCCCTCACTGTAGAGGGGGTGGGTAAACCCACCCCCCTCTACTGTGAGGGGGCCTGTAAGGCCCCCTGTCATGCTCCCCTGTATGGGGAGTATGACTCATTTCAAATAACGCACAACCTGTAAAGCTACTTCCCATTGATCCTTTCAAGGTTGGTTCATAAACTTGCTCAATATATAGACATAATAAGTAATATCCGGGAAAATCTGAGATATATTAATCTCTAAACTAATCGCATATATCTCCCTGGATCTTTGATTGGCTTACTCATATAAGATAGTTTTAAATCGTGTTCCATGGGAGTATCGATGGGAGTTATCCCTAATAAACATGCAACCTAAATGATTTCCAATAAATACTTAAGTTGAGAAATAAAAATGAAATAAAAATAATTAAGTCCTATCTTGTGCTAACACCATCAAGACTCTGTTTTCTAATACGAAACAAAAACACAGACATCAGGGATATTCAAGGTTTACTTTTTGTGGTAAGGACTTCCTTCATTTTAGAAATCAGTTATACATAACATTATAAAAAATACAATCTTACGTGCTCTAATCACCATTGCCTTCTATAGAAAAAATACTTTTGGATAAAGGCTAAAGCTTCTGTTTACATTGGAAGGCCGTCTTTTTGGTATCTGTCATGCAAGAATTGCATAGTGCTTCTAATGCAGCTAAAGCCAATGAGATTGACCATTCTAGATTCAGTAAGTCTCTGAATTTCTTAGTAACCACAAAGCAAAACTGTAGGTGATATCCAGTACTTAAATCACAGAGATATATGCTGAATAGTTTCCTGTGTTGCATGAACAGAGCAAGGGCAGATGTCCGACTTTATGGTTCTAATGGGAGCCTAACCTCAATCATGGGGAAATTGCATAGAAACTGATGGACACTTCAGCTACAGTTCTAATGGAACATGCAACATCGGTAAGCATACCATAACAGTTATCATAAGAACATAAATTTAGACAGTCTCATTAATGAAACATCCTTGTATTTTCAAGGACATACAACTTTTGTTATAGATCTTATTCGCACTGAAACTGAAGAAGAGCATGTCTTCTGTCTCAAAACTATACTAACAGTTAGCAACTCGCAAGAGTATAGTAAGGAAACACAGAAATAGGTGATGCGTCGGAAGTGGTGGTTGTGGAGCGACTTTTTATATGGTGCCAATGATGGTTTGGTGGTAGATCTGAGTGGAACGTACTGGTGGGGGTTTGGGTGGGTGTGGTGGGTGAAAGGTAGTTTGTGACCATTTATTTTGGGGGTAATTATGACCATTTAGTTGATGAGTTGTGAGTTGTGATTCGTGAAGTAAGTTTGAAAATTAATATTATAAGCTATGATTGAGAAATAAATCATAATAAATAAATTTTATAATTTGTGGTCTGTTATCGAGAAATAAGTTGTGGCTAATTAAATCAATAATTTGTATAGAGAAATAAACCAAATGAATTTGATAATTTGTGTATGTGAAATAAGTTGTGATCTTTGTGTCCAAATAATAAGTCACTGCCCATAAAACATATGATTTATGATTGGTAAATAAATTAAAACTTATAAAAATTTTATTTGCAACTAATTAATCTCATAATCTGTAACCTATAAATTTTTGATTTGTGAATTTAACCATAAATTGTATATTAGCTATGACCTTAACCTATTTTATTAACTAACATCGATTTTTGAAATTTCGGATTGTATCTTTAAATCACCTTATATATGTATTTTTACCTTGAAGAAATTCAGACAACTCAGAGGTTTTGGAAGGCGCAAGACCACTAAGTCCCTCCTTGCTCCGTCCCAATTTCTTTTTATATGAAAGGTCCATAGGTAATATTACCAACAAATTTTCCATTAAAAAATCCAAGACACCTCAGAAATGAAAAATAATGTCAATTGGAGATATTTCATTGGTGGTAATCATTAACAACGCATTTTTTGGTTCCAGCAACAAAAAAACTCTTCCTTGGCAGGCGATCGTTACAGAGCATACAAAATTGATGTACATAAGCACTACAAGGAGTACGACCCAAGTCGTCCTTTCGGCTAGCTATCTGTTGAGCAGTGGCAGAGATGCATCGACTAGTTCACAAGTCTAGCTTTCATTGTACATATAATATGTTTTCAAAATTCAAGTTAATATTCATAGTATATTACATTTACAAAATTTTCAATTTCTATGTTCATATATAGACTTGGTCTAAAAAAAATATGGTCAATCGAAGTCATGCCAAATACCCGAGCGTGCAAGGCTCAAAGAGCTTTTTCACCACGTGTTACGAGAACGTAATATTATTTTGTATTACAATTACGTACCTTATAAAAAATTTTATAAACTCTTGCATACAAATTTTGGTAGATGGACCCTTAGACCAAGGAATTGTCGAGACCTATTGATTATTTCAAAAAATTCCACACCTTCAAGTTTGACAATTAGGTAAACACGAATGCAACTGTCGACTACGTAAGTAAAAATATATAAGTTTTACACTTGCCTAACTTTTTATATGTTCAGTAGGTACATTTCACTAATTTATTTTTTCCTCAATCATATGATCACCTTTGAGAAGTGAAGGAGACCCAGTCCTCCTCCACTCTTATTGACGAGCGTGCAATCGTTAAGGAGGTCCTTGTAACGCGATGCAGACATGAACGTGATATTGAACGGATCCCAAAGGGCACAACTACCTCGATCGACTCCACTGTTGGAACATCACACGTCCTACAATGATCTACTTGTACTGATGGTCCTAGGTTACCAGAATTCATCAATAGGAGATGATTATCTCTCGATTGACCTAAAATGTTGAATTCTCAGGATATGAGCCTAACGTTGATGACGAGGATTGGCTCGATGGTTTGGGGGACTAGCATTATTTTAAATTATACAGTGTAAAAAAAATTTTGAATTATGCTTTAAAAATTTTTTTTTTTTTTTTAAATTGCATACCTATAGGGGTGACATTTGTTGCCCATATAGATAAATTTTAAATAATTTGCATATATCTATAGGGGTGACAAATGTCATCCCTATAGATGTAAGATCAATAAGGAAGACATGTTGGAGCGACATTGTTGACGCTATAGATCCAAAAACATGAAACATAGGACAAGGTTATTGGGAAGACATAGTCGTCCCTCACTACAACAAAAGCGACCTTTTACAACATGTTTTTATGGCGTACATATAAGGCATTTCGTAAAAATAGAGTTTTTGTAGTGTGCATGCATGCACACTGATCGCTCCACAAGTGAATGAGTCGCGCAAGTAATAAAGTGGACGTGAGTCCAAGTATCGTACGCATAGGGATTGTTGTAAATTATATTTTAGACTACAAACCTTAACTGGAATGAGAAAAACTTTGAGTTTGAGAATTTTGATTTTTAAAAGCAAATTAAAAATTAAACTAAAGAAACAATGAAAATTTGAATTTAAAACTTATAAAAACAAATGCGTTAGAATTATGAATCCATTTTGCCTCTATCCTCCATATTTTAACCAAATTATTTAAATACAATTCATATGTTTTGAATTTCCATATTCCAAATGTTGTTAAAACTCCATTTCGGACAAGCATTAACACCTATTCCTACGCACGACCCAACTATATTTCTATGTTGAATCCGAATGTCTAAGAAAGCATTAAAAGATTTGTGAATACTATAGCAGAATACACAAAGCATAGGGGTATATTTCTATCCTCTGCCGGACTTTGTGGCAATTGGAACAAGTCTAATGAAATCCTAATCTTTCGAACTTAAGAAATCACAACCTAAAATCATACAACTAGTGATCAAGTAATTGCACGATAGAAAAAGCATAATTCAATTGCTCAAAATCATAAATTGCATGAAATAAATAATTGATTAAAACATGGATTCACGAGTTCAAAACTTCATCACAATTCTAACACAAGAAATCTAGCCTTAAAACACAGCTAAAGAAAATTCACAAGAATAATGGATAGATGTCACCCTATTCATCTCCTTGATCCTTGTTCTTCAATCATGAATTTGACCTTCAATGGATCCCAAGCAATTGGATAGCGTTTTGACATGAATTGAGTAAGTTGGGAACCCCTAATTTCGTGCACCAAGTCTAGTATATATAGATATTCACGAAAATTAGGTTACTTAGGGAGAAAGAATGCTGAATTCCATGCAAAAAACTCAGCTGCGGCCTAGACTTTTAACCGTGTGACCGTGCAATTATAAATGTTGCGATCGCACACCTCTGCAGGTCTGTTTTTGTCGCCAATTTTTCTAGTCATGAGACCACGCAGTTTTGTTCCATGCGACCGCGCGGTTTCCCGGTTGGATGCAATTTTCATCTTTTGAAGTGCTACAAGTTGGTCCCTGTCTTTTAATTGCACAAAAAATCCTCCAACTTTCGATTGTTGCAATTTAGCCCCTGAACTTCTGATTTCCTCCAAATTTGATTTCTTCTTCCATTTTTCTTCCAATTGGCCATTTGATTAATTGCATCAACTTTTAATTTGCACACTTTGATGCTTTTATCATCCAATATGCTTGTTTTTGCTCCAATTCATTTACTTTCTCGACTTTGGGATTATTTCTGAAATATAAACGAATACAACCAAATAAATAGCAAATATTCTTAAACAAACACATAAAATCCTACTTTTATGGTAGAAATAAGTGTATAAAATACACTTATCAACACCCCCAAACTAGAACTATTGTTCTTCCTCGAACAAAATAAAACTAAACTATAAAATGGAAGTTAAAATATTTTTGTTTCTGTTGACTCATTTACAATGCTCTTCAACAATCCAAATTGACAATTTACTTTAGAAAAGAAATATGAACAACCAAAATTATATTCATTCATCCGATGCTCAACTTCATTGTGTGTGTGTGAATAGACAAAAATCGAATGCACACTCATGTAAAAATATATTTGACACTGTGTGACTAGCCATACAAAAATAAGCCCTAATCCCATGTGATCAACAATGAATTTCTTTTGATTTTCCTTACACTCTCATGGCTGATCACAACCTTATTGCTTTTCTCTGATATCTCGAGGTTGTTCCTTTTGATGTGGTTTCTAAACATGTATAAATTGCATTTTTCCACACAAGGAAGTTAGGATTAGACAAGTATGCATGACAGACCAAGAATAATTAACAAAGCGTTAGGGATTTCAATCAACAAAGCTTATACCATTTTTATTCCATTTTTCTTTTATTTGGATGACTTTTTCTTTTAATGTCCTTGTCTTTTGTCATCTTTGTGCAATACTTTTCATACTTGCTTTCTATATGACCCCTGTAGCTAGCTTTAGGTCGGCAACTCCCAAATCAGTTAAGCTTAGGGTACCAGGTTCAGAGAACCCATCAGACTTAATTACCCGAGTTATAAAGGCTTAAACAGAAAAGTTAAAGATGTTTTAGCGTCCTCTCTTTGTACTTGCTCTCTAGTTGACCCCTATAGCGAGCTTTGGGTCGGCAGCTCCCAACTTAGTTGAGCTTAGGGCACCAAGTTCAAACAACCCCTCAGACTTACTTGCTCGAGTCAAAAAGGCATTGAAAGAGCAGAATAAGACCTTCAGCATTTTTCTGTTTTTATGCTGGTTATTATGGTTTATACCCGTTGATCAAAACCCCTTATACTAAAGATGCAAAATTAAAAATTTCAGATCTTCAATCCATCAATGCATACTCATACTAACCTTCCCACCCCCAAACTGCTTCTACATTTCAGGTCAAGATCTAAATTCCTAAGGTTTGAGATTTTTCAATCTGTTCTTTGTTCAAAGTGTACAAGTTTACCCCACAAATATCAAGCATCTTCCTACACAAGTTATTATTCAAAAGTGCCTAGGTGCTCAAATTTGATGAAAGTCGTACATGGATGAATGTTAAGAAAAATTTTAGTGTACATGTTGTCCAATTTTATAACTAAAGTACAGAAGTCAATTCAAATCATGTCATAAGTAATAAATAAATCAACAAAAATTTTCAAATTTTTCACTTTTTATGATTTTTTCAATTTTTCATTTTTTTCCTACCCCAAAATCGAATGAATGTTGAAATAAATGCACATGAATGAGATTCCCACCCCAAACTAGAAATCTACATTGTCCTTAATGTACTTCAAGAAATAATAAACAATGAAGTACAAAATAACAAGAGGGGTCAAGTATTTCTCGGGTTTGGAGAGATGATGTTCCCATTTGAAGCTTGGACTTGAATGCTTGTTTGTATGAAATCACCATTTACTTTATTTTTCATGTTTGGCTTGAAGTATCCCATGATAATATGTTCCTTGTAAACAAGAATTAATGATCATTAGAAGCATAAATATCACATAGGAACTAAAGTAAATCAACACAACACACCCAAACTAGGACTTCGAAAAAATTTGAAATTTTTTCGAAGTGATCGACCACTGATCTTCAGCCCTTGACACCGCCTTGAAAAAGTAATTTTGAGAGACATGTCCAGGGCATATGAAAGTACATAACTTGGTTTATAACATATCAAAAATTCATCACATTTGGAGTTCATATGTGTCATGAAAAGATATGACAAAGTAGGTGTAGTGAAGTTGAAAATGTGAGCTGTGGTGCATTGGTGCCGCAATGGCCTTGCAATGAAGTGCTATGTAGTGCAATAATGTTCAAGTTTAATTTTATACCTTAAATCAGTGTAAACAATGATTAAATGATGCACAAATGATGTATAACATGTAGTGAAGGTGATCATCCAAAAAGAATTGTAAAAACTTCACAAAACACTCATTGAAACATTTTATCGAACACCTTGTGTGCATATGAAGAAATCAAGGAATTGTATAGATATGGAATGTTGAATTGAGTCAAAAATCTTCACCTGTAAATTAACAATCTAGTATCTCCAATCCTAGCCTAATCCCATCTCGATTTATTCACAATCCACAAATCACAAAAAATTATGAAGAACATCCAAATTATGCATGATTATGTGAAATGGTGGAAAAGTACATACCTTTAAATGTTTTTAAAGTGAAGTAAAGCTTGACTATGAGTTAAAATGATGTGCAACTATAGAGGAATAGTTGAGAACTTAATGTTGGATGACTTGGGGGGAAGAAAATCGAGTTAAAAGTGGTAAAAATGAAAAATTTTCTGCTCAGAAAAATACTGTGCGACCGCACGGTTCTCTTGGACAGTGCCTTGAAATTTTTCAAACTTTGAGTTTTGAACCCCGTTTTGGATCCCTAAATGCCTTCCAATGCATGTGACCAACTTCTAAACTATATGTAAATGTCCTAATCTAGGTGATCAAGTGGAAGATTGTGACGAAAAACAACAAAACAAATAGAAAACAAGTAAATCCTAAAAATACTAAAACATGCAAAAATAGGCGCAATGAAGTTTTCAATAACACTAACATGTCAAAATATGAATTCTAAGCATGTAAGTGATCCTAAAATGCAATGTATAGAATCAAAACAACAATAAAGCAATAGATAACTCAAAAACAATAAAATAAAACAAATAAAGGAAAATGTGTTTGAAAAGTTAGGTTGCCTCTTAACAAGCGCTTCATTTAAAGTCTAGAGCTAGAATTTTTTGCAAACTATTCAAGGTGGAATGAAACATGATGTTGATGTCCTATCATTTGTTTTGACCCTATACCCAACTTGTTTCCAAAGATGAAGATGTTATGCCACTTCAATTTTTGAACAGTTTTCAAGTAGTGGATTTTGATTCAGTAGTTGAACCATGTCAAATGTTACTTTCTCATCCTCTACTCGAAGGATGACCTCCCCCTTTTTCCACATCAACCAAAGCTCTAGCAGTAGCCAGAAAGGGTCAACCTAAAATCAGTGGCACCTTACTATCTTCCTCCATGTCTAGAATCATGAAGTCAGCAGGGAATATGAATTTGTCCACTTTAACCAACACATCCTCAATGACTCCATATGGGTATCGAATGGAGCGATTAGCTAGCTGCAAGATGATTGAGCTTGGTTTTGGATCCCCTAATCCTATCTTCATATAGACTGAAAGAGGTATCAAATTTATGCTTGCACCAAGGTCACATAAAACTTTGTTAAATTTTAAGTCACAAATGATGCAAGGAATTGAAAAACTTCCTGGATCTCTCAGCTTGGGTGGCAGCTTTTGTTGCAAGATGGCTCTGCACCCTTCATTCAGTGACACCTTGGTCACTAAAATCTTATACCGCAAGTGCACGATTTCGCGTTCAAGTAGTAAAGTGGACTAGAGAAGTCCGGATTATTGTACCCACGAGGATTGATTGATTTGTAACTAAAATTGTTGATTTCATTTTAAGAGAAAAGTCAAGTAACATAAAAAGTTGGTTTGATGGTGAATACTAACTATCATAAAATTAAAACATGGCGACATAACAAAACTTGTTAATTAAAGCAAGTGGACAACAATATGTAAAAGCTAGAATTAAAACTAATTAACCAAAGTAAACTAATAACAACAAGAATTTGGTACTAACTAAACTAGAAAACATGAGACAAGGTGTATTTAGTTTTTATAACTACACTAATTTCTTCTTTCACAAATCAAATAGTGGTAGTCAATCAATTAACCAAATTACATGGGAAACTCTAAATTAAACCTAACATGTATACTAGCAAATACAATACAAAATATTGCCAATATTTTAAGATTACATAAACATAAATCAACATTCATAATCACAAAAATATAAACATAAATGCCCAACATTCATAAACAATCTAAAATACTTAATTAAAAATAAACTAGTCAACAATTCTAACACAATAATATTAAAACATAATAAACTAACAACAACATTTAACAAACAACATAAACATATGAATAATATTCAACATAAGATTAAAAACAAGAGAATAAAGAAAACTCCCCCTTTTTGAATAGTTCTTGAAGTAAAAACCCAAGATTTCTTCACTTCAACACAAATTCTTCATCAACCATTAATGTCTTCAACAACCCAATCACAAAACATTAAATGCACAAGAAATAAATGACATTCTTGATGAAAATGTGAGAAAATAAAAATATTCAAAAGTTTAAACAATAACAAAATACTTAAATATAAGAAAACATTACTAAATCATAAAAACATTACTTGAAATTGCATTAAATGAGTAAATGTTAAGAAAAATACAAGAAAAATTGAAAAATGGGCAAGACTTACTTGGTACCCTAGCAAAAATCTGAATTTATCTATTTATAATACTCTAAAAATCATCCAAAAATCCTAAAAAACGCAAAGATCCGCGTAAAAGGGTCAAATGGGCCGAACCGGGTCGGCCGGGTTGACCCGGTCTGGCCCGGACAGTTTTTCTATTTTTTTTTTAAGCCGAGCGATCGCGCGCGGTAAACAGGGCGCGATCACGCGGTTGATTTCCCAGCAGCAGCTTAGTCTCGAGTCCGTTCTGAGGTCCAAGTCGCGTTCGCGACTTGGTTCGAGCCACGTGTGGCTCAGCTGGAGGGTGATTTTGCAGCTAAGTCCCTTCCTAATTGCCATTAAGTCCTCCATCTTTTAATCTCGAGCAATTTAGCCCCCAACATTTCAGATTTCTTTCAAATATGTCCTTCTAAAATTGCACTTTAGGCCCTTCAACTTTTGAAATCTTGCAATTTGGTCCCTTAGTTAATTGCGCGGCTTGTTCAAAACTTTTCGAAAGTGACAAAATGGTCCCCAAACTTCCAATTTCAGCGTAATTTGCACTTCTTTTGTGGTTTTTGGCCTCAAACTTGGGTATTAACCTATTTAAACACAAAATATGCATAAATTACTAGATATTTGATCAAGATGTTCCAAAAATGCTAATTTAAAGGTATAAAAGTGTATAAAAATGCACTTAACACACCTCTTCATGTTCCTCAAGTTTTCTCTTACTTGACATCATCTTTTTCAAGAAATTGGTATAGCTGGGGATTTGGATAATGACTTATAGGAAAGGAATGTTAATGTGCAGCTTTCTGAGCATGTTGAGAAATTTGTTGAGCTGTTGATCCTCCTTAGGCTTTTGTAATCTTTGCGGGAATGGAATAGGGGACTCATGAGGCTTAATTGTCAATTTTACCTCATTCCCCTCTTTCTTCTCATCAGATTGCTTTTCAAGTGCCTCAACATGTTTTCCCTTCTCTTCATCTGGCTTTTGAACATGAATATCAGGCAATTTCACCCTACTGCGTGTGGTAATTGCATTTACTCCTTGTTTCTCTTTCCAACCTTTCAGTCTTTGGGAAAAGGGAGTGGGATGTTCATAAACTCTGTTACATGGAGCAAAAGTGATCCTTCCTAGCATAAAATCTACCTCTCTTTCAATAGTTTTGATTGCCATCACTTGCTCCCTAGGATTAACCTAAGTGTTACCAGGAAATGTATCTGGGGCTCTGTTTTCTAAAGCCTGAGCTATCTGACCAACTCGGGTTTCCAAGTTTTTGATTGAAGCCTGATGATTTCGCAGTGTAGTTTCAATCATCCTCATGAATTGGTCAGTTTTGGTCATGAACTGATTAGTTTTAGCCATAAACTGATTAGTCTAGCTCATGTACTGGTCAGTCTTCTCTATCAATTTCAAGACCATCTCCTCAAGTTGAGGTTTCTTCTCCACTACCTGCTGTGGAGGGGCTTGCTGGCCTGTTCCATTTTGATTATCTCTCCATGAGAAGTTAGGGTGATTTCGCCAACCAGGATTATAAGTGTTGGAGTATGGATTATTTTGGCGATGTCCCCCTTGTACAAAGTTGACCTGCTCAGCTTGAGCTGCCAAAATTGGACAATCTGAGGTATTGTGATTGGCCCCACATTCCTCGCATCCAGTTACTACACTTTTCACTGAATGGTTGGTTTGTATGAGATTCATCAAAGAGTCTATTTTAGCAGACAATGCCGAAACATCATCCACTGCATAAACTCCTGCTAGTTTCTTTTGGATTGTTCTCTCAGATGCCCACATTGCATTGGTATTAGCTATTCTTTCAAACATGTCAAGTGCTCCATCAAGAGTTTGGGTAGTTATTGATCCATTGGATGATGAATCAACAAGACTCTTGAATTGAGGGAGCAAGCCAATGTAAAAGTACCTTACCTGCTCATTTTTAGGTAGTCCATGTTGAGGGCACTTTCTAAGCATGCTTTTAAACCTATTCCATGCTTCATCAAATGACTCAGACTCTCGTTGTTGAAAAATTGTTATGTCATGTCTGAGTTTAGTGACTTTGGCTGGGGCATGAATTTTATGCAAAATTTTTGGGCCAAGTCATTCCAAGTTGTTATGCTTGCAGGAGGATGAGAGTCTAACCAAGCTATTGCCCTATCTCGTACGGTGTATGGAAACAACCTAAGTCTTATGGCGTCATCTGACACACCCTGATATTTAAAATACTCACACATGTCTAAAAATTTAGACACATGTGCATGTGGATTTTCATCGGGTTTACCATAGAATTGATGTCCATTTTGAAATATGTTTATCACATTCGTCTTTAATTGGAAGTTTGCAAGACAAAAGGTGGATAAACTATGCTTGATTTGTTTTGGACAATTTGCGGGATCATGAAATCTCCTACAAGTCTATTTCCCTTATCTGGCTCAACACCAGGTAAAATCAGATTGTTGTTTACCATTTGTTCCTCTTTTTGGTTTTTCTGTTTATCTAGTTCCCTAGCTTTTCTTAATTTACAGTGTAAAGTACGTTCTATTTCAGGTCAACTTCGAAAAGATTCCTTTTTTTCGAACGTAACATAAACAACTAAAAGAAAAACAACGAAACTAGTGACTAAACTAAAATTAGAATTAAAATCCTAGAATAAAATAAAAACAAAAGAAAAAATAAACAAGAATAAAATAAAAATAAACAAGAATAAAGCGGTAAAAAGTTCGAATTAGTGAAAGTAATCAAAAAATAAATTTAAACTACAATCCCCGACAACGGCGCTAAAAACTTGATCACTCCGCAAGTGCACGAGTCGTGCAAGTAATAAAGTGGACGTCAGTTCAAGTATCGTACCCACAAGGATTGTTGTAAATTGTATTTTAAACTACAAACCTTAACCGGAATGAGAAAAGCTTTGAGTTTGAGAATTTTGATTTTGAAAAACAAATTAAAAATTAAACTAAAGAAACAAAAAAAACTTGAATTTAAAACTTATAAAAACAAATGCGTTAGCATTATGAATCCATTTTGCCTCTATACTCCATATTTTAACCCAATTATTTAAATACAATTCATATGTTTTGAATTTTCATATTCCAAATGTTGTTAAAACTCCCTTTCGAACAAGCATTAACACATATTCTTACGCACGACCCAACTATATTTCTATATTGAATCTGAATGTATAAGAAAGGATTAAAAGATTTGTGAATACTATAGCAGAAAATACAAAGCATATGGGTATATTTCTATCCCCTATCGGACTTTGTGGCAATTGAAACAAGTCTAATGAAATCATAATCTTTCGAACTTAAGAAATCACAACCTAAAATCATACAACTAGTGATCAAGTAATTGCATGATAGAAAAAGCATAATTCAATTGCTCAAAACCATAAATTGCATGGACTAAATAATTGATTAAAACATGGATTCACGAGTTCAAAACTTCATCACAATTCTAACACAAGAAATCTAGTCTAAAAACATAGTTAAAGAAAATTTACAAGAATAATGGATAGATGTCACCCTATTCATCTCCTTGATCCTTATTTTTCAATATTGAATTTGGCCTTCAATTGATCCCACATCAATTGGACAGCATTTTGGCATGAATTGAGCAAGTTGGGGACCCCTAATTTCGTACCCCAAGTCTGGTATATATATATATATATTCATGAAAATTAGGTTACTTAGGGAGAAATAATGCTGAATTTCGCGCAAAAAGCCCAGCTGCGGCCCAAACTTTTAATCGTGCGACCGTGCGGGTATAAATGTTGCGATCGCACACCTCTGCAGGTCTGTTTCAGTCGCCAAATTTTCAAGTCATGCGACCGCGCAGTTTCTCGGTTGGATGCAATTCTCATCTTTTGAAGTGCTACAAGTTGGTCCATGTCTTTTAATTGCACAACAAATCCTCCAACTTCTGATTGTTGCAATTTAGCCCCTCAACTTCTGATTTCCTCCTAATTTGATTTCTTCTTCCATTTTTCTTCCAATTGGCCATTTGATTAATTGCATCAACTCTTGATTTGCACACTTTGACGCTTTTATCATCCAATATGCTTGTTTTTGCTCCAATTCCTTTACTTTCTCGACTTTGGGATTATTTCTGAAATATAAACAAATATAACCAAATAAATAGAAAATATTCTTAAACAAACACATAAAATCCTTCTTTTAGGGTAGAAATAAGTGTATTTCACACACCGTAAAAAGTCCATTAAGATTTAATATTCAAGGCGTGCATTTATGCACGCCGAAAAGGTGGTATTTACAGCGTGCATTACATAGCACGCCGTAAGAAGATATAGTCTTTACGACATGTTTAATTGCATGTTGTAAAACTGTTATAAAATCCTTTAACGACGTTCATTCATGCGCACCGTAAAGACTTTTTTTAGAATTACGAAATATTTAGAATGTCCCAATTTTTTCGTGCACAACATTAGTGAGCGGTTTTTTCTTCCTTCTTGGCTATCCGCCTCCCATGGTTTAAACCATTCGTGATGATGGAGCATCCAAGCCTTGAGTTGAGACTGCACAATGAGCTGGAGATTCTGCTGAAAGAGCATTGTACATCCCTATCGTAACATAGTGTTATCTCTTCATCGGACCCAATTTAGAAAGTTTATTCATCCCTTTATTTGATTATTAATCTTGCAAGACGTATATCTTGGTTCTCTATTTGATTAGGGAAAGATGGAGAGCGACCGGTGGAGGATGACGACGTTGAGATGGCGACGTTAGGCGACGGTCTAACGTCGATGTAATTTTTCTTTTTATCACTCTATATTCCTCAATTTTCTGTGTTTGTTTTCGATCTATCTTCGCTATCCCATGAAAACCCTAAATTTTATACTTATGTATATTTGGATGTATATATTTTGCTTTGGGCATTGCATGGGAACCGGATGATATGAAGAAGAGGCTTAAGAAGATGGAGGATGAAACAACTACTCTATGTGAAATGCAGTCTGAAGTTGAGCAAGAAATGAGCATTGATCAAGGTCACTCCTAATCCTGCTTATACTCCCCCCCCCCCCCCCAAAATTTAGATGTTCTTATAGATCAATAGCAACGAGGCTACAAATGCGACATTATAGGGACAACTTTGTCATACCTATAGACCTACAGGGGCAACTTACGGACTTATAGGGCAACAAAAGTCCCCCTTGCTTGTCTCGATTCTTGTAGTGTAACTTAATTAAAGGCAAGTAGAAAGATAAATGAATGTTCAAGGATTTTTTTTTCTCTATAAATTAAATACACTTATTGTTTATCCGACCTAAAAAGTGACAAGCATTTTTGGAACATAATTTTATCCATGTATATTCGTTGGTTTTCCATGTTAATAATTGTAATGTGCTTCTACCATGAACATTTTTGACAAGAAAATTGCAAGAATAATTTGATTAAGGGTAGTTATATTCACATCACAATTTTTTATATCTACATCACATTTTAATTATATGAAAGGTTTTTAATATTTGCTCAATTTTGCTTTTATGTCCTCAATTTTTTTCCAAGGCATTATTATTCTTAACTTTTAATTAATTAATATATTTTGCTTTTCACAATTTATGTCCAAATATTCTGCTATTATGCGTTGAAAAGAGGGAAAATAGTTATTTACGTCTATTATTTAAAAATACGAGAAATAAATAAGTTTTTTTCGCTCTCAAAAGAAATATTTTGGACAAGATATGAAAATTAATAGATGGATGATGATAAAATATTTATATAAAAAACTTGAGAGCATATGTATAAAAATAAGAAAAGCTTAGGGATATTCATTAAAAATAAAATGTGACGTAGTTAACAAATGTTGTGGTGTCAATATATCCTTTGATTAATCTATTAAATTATTAGCCCCCACGTAATTAAGGAAATTTGATTGGTATAAGTATAAATAATTTTTAATCACATGATTAGATATATAAACATAATAAAGGTTGTTAGGCATTTTGAATTTGTACAGATCATGTCTGTGAAAATAAAAACGAATTTATTAATGTAATTAATTATCTATTATTTATGGTTTAATCATTAATGCAGATACCTAATAGAGCATGATTACGATACTGATTTTCATATCCAAGTCAAGAGTGATTCATAATTATTTATTGAATCCACCTAATAAGCTAATGAAATAAATAGGAAAGATAAGTATAAAAAGGATTTGGTGTTTTTCTTAGTTGTTTCACACTCAAGTCAAAACTGATGGCCGATTAGATACAAATACAAGACCCTACCGCCTCCATATCCTTTCCCATATATTGCTGAGTTATGCGCTACACACACACACACACACACACAAAGAAAAATCACATCCCATATATCTGGAGTAGGTGCATTCTCAACTTGTTGTGATTTTGAACTTAATTATATGAACCAGTGCATTCTCAACTTGTTGTGATTTTGAACTTAATTATATGAACCAGTTATAAAATCAATGTGCATTTGTATATTCATTGTGTTTGGCTGTAACTTCTTTCATTGCCAGAAAAACTGTAAGCAATGGATTCTGGATATGGTGGAAGTGGATCAGGTGAAGAACGGACCTCAAACTCTCGGAGGGGCAAGAGACCATTCCATCGACACTCAACACAACAGATACAACGGCTTGAAGCGTAAGATTAAAATTCAGAATTATTACAATTTAATTGATTTTTTTTAAACAAACTATCTAAATTTAGATTATGGGTGACTATTTTGAGTGTTCTTCTTCTTACACTTACATTTTCTAATTATTGGATAATATTAAAGTGTCGGTTATTTTTGTACAAAGTGCAAGAGATTCCATAATAGGTCATGGTTCAACTGCTTTAGAATTTCATTTTAGGGTTTCGAATCCCTGTATTATATTTAACATGAATATTTTTCTCCTTATTAATGGAAATTATGCAGGTTGTTTAAGGAATGTCCAAAACCAGATGAGAATCAGAGGCGACAATTGAGCAGGGAACTAGCACTTGATCCCAATCAGATAAAGTTTTGGTTTCAAAACAAAAGAACTCAGATGAAGGTGTGTGTGTGTGTGTGTGTGTGTGTGTATATATATGTATATATTCTAATATATTCCTGTCTTCAATTCCCTTGCAGACAATAGTTAACATCGAGTATATATTTTCATATTTCAGGCTCAACATGAGAGAGCAGACAATGGCACCCTTCGATCTGAAAATGAAAGATTGCGTTGTGAGAATTTAGCAATGAAAGAGGCATTTAATAACATCATCTGCCCGAATTGTGATGGTCTACCTCTTGGCGATGGAGCAAGGCAACATAATCTACTGAAATTAAGAATGGAAAATGCATTGTTGAAAGAAGAGGTGACTGTTTATTTTTTCTTTTCTTTTTAAAAAAAATAAATCCAAGGGTGGCTAGTTAGAAATAATTATTAGAATGGAAGGATAAATTCTGAACTCATTTATGGTACATTTTGCAGCACGCAAGGATGCTTAACTCATACTCCAGCTTCATGGGAAACTGATAGCGTAGAAATATTGGCCTCAGATTATGTGGAAGCACTACCATGATCAGGGCACAGCAAAATTGGCCAAATAACTTCCAGGCGTCTAATGCCTTCAAGTTTCAGCTTTATTTCTATTAAATAATCGCCAGCCTTTTGTTACAAAAGGGCAACTTAATCTTTATATATTTATCCTAGGGTTTTCGTCCTTTATAAACTTTTTTTGTATTGAATTTTATGTTTGATTTGGTTGTTTTTTATATTGAATAGAGACTCAGGATTTCTTCGTCGTCAACCACCAAAGTCACAGATTTGTCATTTGAGGATGTTTTTCTTCTCTTCTCTTCTCTTCTCTTCTGTCTGTCTTCTCTTTCTCTCTATACATGAATCCTACCTGTAATATCCTTGTCAAAATAATAAAATAGTCAAAGTTAGTCCCCAAAAAGGGGCAGCAAACTAAATATGAAAAGTTTGGCGGCCATGAAGTGCTTAAGGATTAAAACAAGCCTTATCTCATTCTTTAATCCATTAGACATAACCAAAGGGAAAATTCATATAGAGAGAGAGAGAAAGAGATAGCAGCCAGACAGACAGAAGAGAAGAAAAAAAAAATCAGCAAATAAAAAAAAAAAATGGTCGGGGAAGGAACAACAGCACCAAACTTGAAGCTTCGAACTGGTTCATCTCCTTGCTTGGAATTAATTCCTAGTTTGGAAATAAAAAATGGTAAGAGGGGAAGTTACAATTTCAAGAATCTGTTTGTTGTATACATGTATTCAAATGGGAAAAAAGATGGTAAATACATGAAATGGAATGATAAAGAATGAAATTCAATGGCATTACATGGGATTTTTTAATTGATATACGTAAATGTGCATTTCGATTAAGGAATTGGTATTATCACGAGCTTTAGCCAACTCAGACTGAAAGGGAAATGGAGAAGGATAAGAATGATATTGTTGAAGCACAAAATATTCCAAATACAAAGGCCCAAAACAAGAGGCCAAGGCATGAAGTTTTGAGCGACTAGCAAAAATAAGGCCCATAATTGCTCATACATGTAGAGGCTTGTGCGATTGGGTGAGCAAAGCAATATATGGGCGAATGCAGCACTGAGCGACGCATGAATGAAGGAGCGATTTTCCTACTAATTAATTCACAATCTAAAATAATGCAGCTATTATTGGATGTTACTGGAAACATTGACAGTTACTGGAATGTGGGTAGTTAAGAATATCATTGTAGGAAGTTATTGAAAGAAGTGATGGACAATTATGAAAAGTCATGGCATGAGAATTATGGAGAAGCAATTATCAAAGTATATAGAGAGGAAATGAAAGATAATGTAGGTATCACGAACACAACTTTCAAAGAGAATATGTAATTTTCTATCTTTTTCATTAACTTTTTTAGTCTTTAACAAACTTTGTATTTCTGTGTGCTTGTGTACCTTAGAGGAAAGTCTTTCTATTCAAACACCTCTTGTTGAGACTTTGTCCTTAGAAGTTTGTCCCTAAGTTTTTCTTTTAATTCTTAGCACGAACAAAACGTGTGAAACAATTTGGAAGGCCAAGTGAGACAATTTGGTTTTTGGAAGACTTCAGACATCATGCCTCCGAAAAAAATTCTGTTAAGGAGCTAACTACTTCCAAACTTGGAGTCGTATAGGCAATGGCTCACCAACTGTAAACAAATGTCAGGTTTTGCCAACTATGAACATGTGCCAAGGGTTAGAAACACCACATGTTAGACTACCAAATATTGGGGTGTTGGACCATCCAACATAAGGGGTGTTGGAACATCTAGCATGGGTGGTAATACTAATATAAGAGAAAATGTCCAAGGTATGGGACCAAATGTTACTCGTACTAATGAAGGAGGAAATCTACCCTTTAATGGTAATAATGAGCCAATAATATAAGGGTAAATCTTGTTAGGCCTCAAGCATACCTTATGTACCTCAGCTAATAGTGGACCCGAAACATGACGTTTGTCGATGAAGGACACTAACTAAAAGCAAGACCTACCATCAAGGCTACTAGAAGCTGCAACTTAAATTTAACATTTTTTTTGAACAATTTTGGCACTATCTCCCTTGTAATTATGACTAACGAACCTGTATCAAAATACCATAACTTCTATATCATAATATGCATAATTGCTTGAATCAATCACCATTCAAAAATCACAAATTTAGTAAGGGAAATAAAAGTTCACACTTAATTCACAACTCCGCACCACCATACACAATAATTACAAAAGATGTAGTGAGCACATCTAACTAATTACATGTGGCACACAACGACATTCTATACTATACAAGTGTCTCTCTAAAATAATATTTACATGCAAAATTATGTGAGTACATTATACAAACTAGAATTTCGTGTGGTCTTAACTCCGAACTCAATAGGCACTATCCGAAAAAAGCTACCCAACACTCAATGGCTACCTGATAAGAAAAATCATTTTAAAATTTATGAGTTGATAAGCTCAATGAGTAAATATATGGAATTCAAATTACATCTCATCATCTGCAACCTAACATCATCAATAATATATCGTGTGTTTGGCCTCCATTTTTTTGAAAAAAATTGTGGTTTTGAATAGTATTTTTTGAAGAATGTGTGGTTAAAAAATATTTGAAAACTCAAAAATGGTAGGATTGATTAAGATGAATGGTTGAGATTGAGTATTGAATAAATTTGATTTTTAAAAAAATGGGGGCCAAATATGGGCATAATGTCAACATAGCTGATCTTGGGAAGAAACTCTGAGATTGAGTACAACCACCGACTGGTTGTTGTACAATATCTTGACTAAATCTTGAACTCTACCCTCCACAATATTTAGTCTTGAAGTTGTCTGAAGAGGAAACACTGGCCAAAAGCTTATATTATTCCCCTGAAGTAGTTTTTCATGAAATATTCTTGTCCAATTCTAACTACCATTGCCCTTGAACTGCATTTGTTCTTTGCCCTAGTGTCGCTCTAATGTACTTTTCTCCACACTCAATGCGGCTTCAACCAATTTCCCAAAATTTTCATAACTTGTGACTGTTACCACTGATATGATTTCTTCACTCAAACCATTTTCAAACTGTCCACATTTGTTAGCTTCACTTGCAATCAAAGCTTGTTCATATTTTGAAAGTTCAAGAAATTTCTTTTGATATTCATCCATAGTCATCGAACCGTGTACCAGATTCAAGAATTCATTTCTTTTTGTCTTCTTATAGACACGAGGGTGATACATTTCATAAATAGCATGCTTAAAGTTTGCCCAAGTGATTTCAGAAGGGTTTGGATATGCATTCTATACAAACCCCCACCACTCATATGCCCTTTCTTCTAATAGAAAAGTCGCTAGATGCACTTTCCTATCATCTGGGCATCCTATGACATCAAACACTCTCCCCATCTTAGTTATCAAGATCTATGTAACTGAAGGATTAGTTGTACCTTTAAAGACTTTTGGCCCTAATCTTTGTTGCAATTTCAATACTGAACTTTGGACTATTAGCCCGCATAGCAGCCACTACTACATTAGTTATCCCCTCAATAGTAATAGGCTCATTTTAACCTACATTTTGTCTCTGATACGCAAAGGTGGATGTTGTGATGACTGATGGATTGACTCCTCTACTCTTTCAGCCTCTCCAATATTACCGCTATTAGGAGCACTTTGAGCATCGAGCAACATATTTGAGAGCCTACGAGTTTTACCACCATGAACCATGACTCACCGACAATGCATGTATGAAATTCCAATGATTAAAATTTACATACAATGCAAACCTGCATAATAATTTAACCATGCTCTAATACCAACTAACACGACTCGTTCCGAGTAACACTAGTGGACCCAAAAGTGACGTGTGCGAATGATGGATACCAATTAAAAGTAAGACCCACCATCAAGGCTACTAGAAGCTGTAACTTAAATATAACATTTTTTAAAAAAAAAACTTTGGCATTATCTTCCTTTTAATTTAGACTAACGAACCTGTATCAAAATCATATAACTTATATATCGTAATATGCATAATTGCTTAAGTCAATTACCATTCAAAACTCACAAAATTTAATAAGGGAAATAAAAGTTCACACTTTATTCACAACCCCACACCACTATACAGAATAATTACAAAAGATGCAATGAACTCATCTAACTAATTACACGTGGTACACATATTCTATACTATGCATGCGTCTCTCCAAAATAATATTTATATGCAAAATGACATCAGTCATACAAACTAGAATTTTGTGCAGTCTTTACTCCTAAATCAATAGGCTTTGTCTTCGAAAAGCTACCCAACACTCAATGGCTACCTGATAAGGAAAATCATTTTAAAATATATTAGTTGATAAGCTCAGTGAGCTGACATTTTGAAATTATCGTACTTTCCATTATATATATTTTCATTTCCAAAAGCTTAGTTTACAACATTCAAACAATTTCACCATATCAATTTCAACCATATAACCAACACAACTTATTAATAACATGGTATAGCCACTAAATAAAAATAAAACATAAGTTGTAATATATGGAATTCAAAATTACATCTCAACATCAATTGTATATTGGAATCACAATTTGTAACCTAACATCATCAATAATACATTGTCAACACAGTTGGTAATCTCTAGGTCTGGCCATACCATAACAAATTTCACCATAATATACCCACTAAATATAATCTGTATATGCTGCCTCAAAGGGAAATTATCACTGTTTGGGTTTCAAGACCTCAAATAATCTATTCCAGTACACGGTCAAGACCCCTCAACGTATATGGTACACGACCAAGACCCTCAGTTCACTATCACGCACGACCAAGACCTCTCAATGCACTAATACACGGCCGACCCCTCAGTGTACTAAAATAATCAATAAATCATGTGTAATTTTTGGTCGATTTCAATGTCACATATGTCTCACATTTCATTTAACATATAATCATTTCACGATCCTATAATTCTTCAATTCTCAAATAATAATAATAATAATAATAATATTATTATTATTATTATTATTATTATTATTATTATTATTATTATTATTATTATTATTATTATTATTATTATTATGCAATTAATTCACATAATCACACGTAATGTTATCATATAAGTAATTATCAATATTTGAAAATAAGAAAAATAAAAAATTCCACTCACAAGGCTATATACACGGATGACCACCACGAAACTATTTAGATTGAAAGGCAATATATCCCAACCTCTTCGTTACCTTCTTAAATTACAAAATAAAAATTCTATTTTAATATTAAAACTATTAAATTTATTAGTCTGTAACTAATATCTTTATATTTAACTTCTTACTCCAACATTATTAATGCTTGATTTCTTGAGATCATATTACAAATCTAATTGATTACAACAAATATTTCTAGGAAATAATACAAGTGAATCATGTAAAGCTTGTGTTCCAAAACCATTCCTCTTCTATTAATGTTTTATCAAAATTTCCCAACTAATTATACCCAGAAAATTGTCCAAATTATAAAAGTGTGTATTCCCAGCCGTTATGGACAAATATGAAGCAGTAAGGTCTTATCAAAAGGAATGATGTTGAATACGTAGTGTTTACAAAGTAACGATTTATACTTCGTATTACTTTTTTTAAATAGAAACGACATTAAAATCGTTATGAACTAATCTGAAGCAATATGATCTTTTAAATTGGAACAACATTGAAATCATAATGTTTACACGGTAACGACTTCAATCTCGTCACTACCTTTTTTTCAAATGTAACAACATTGAACTCATTATATTGCAATGTAATGACTTAAACCTCGTAACAGTTCTCCTGTTGTCGTTATGACTTCCATTAAAGGTGCCTATATCAACAAAAACTCATCTATATATAACAATAACATCCACTTATAACAAATAACATTCACAACATTCATTTTAAAGTTAGTAATTATTTTTATATATTTAAATTAGTGATTATATTTCTTTTTTCATATTATCATTTTATATAATATATTTAGAAAGTATATTATTTATATTTTGTTATATACAAACCATTATTCCTAATCAATGAATAATATATGCGCATTAAATATTCAATTTATGTTAAACAAAATAATTTTTCATATAATAAGTCTATAAAATAATTATTTTGTATTATAAAATGAAGTAAAATAATGATATTTGATTTTTTTTTTAAATATTTTTAGAAAGCATTATATATTTATTAGATATACCTTATTACAAAAAGCATTGTTGGTTCATGTAGTCCGATTTTAATATTTTTTTGCTAAATGTTCAATTTATTACTTCCTTAATTTAAAATATTTTTAAAAAATATTATATGTATATTAGATATGACTTCTTCTACAAAGTGTTGTTTGTTCAAGTGGTTTAGCTGTAGTTATTTCTAGCTATAGGTTAAAGGTTCAATTTCTTGCAACATTAAAATATTTTTAGAATACAATATATATTTATTAGATATAACTCATTACATAACTATTATATTATTAGTTCAAGTGGTTGGGCTCTTTGTATTCTTAACTAAAGGGTGCAAGGTTCAATTCCTTGCAACCTTGTGTTCATAGAGAAGGAAATATATTTTTTCAAAATACAATATATATTTGTTAGAAATAACTTATTATAGATAATGTTGTTGAAGTGGCTCGGTTCTCAAATTTTTAATTAGGAGGTACAAGGTTAAATTCTTTTCACTCTTAAAAGAAAAGGCATTTTTTAGTTTTTTCACTAGGGGTAAAAAGGTTATTTGACATTTTAATATGCTTTTCTTTTTTTCTTATATCCCCACTTTTGATCAAAGGCTAGTTGAACACATGTTTTGTGTGTAGAGGTCATACCAACTAATTCCCTTTTTCTCTTTCTTTCTTTCTTTCTTTCTTTTTGTTCATTCCCTTTGTCTCGGTTTTCTCTCGGCCGCCTTTCGTTAGTCTGGTGAAATGAGCAAGATACGAGAGGTTTATCATATCTTGTAAAATATATTTAGATATTTCACAAAGTAGTCCCCACCCAAATGTAAGAAAATGGCCACCATCTGACTTGTATTTTCATTTCCTGATTTTTTTAATATAAATATTTTGATCAAAGATCCTAAACTTTGAATAAATACTGATTTTGATCCAACATGTTAAAGTTTGAGCGGTCAATTACATTATAGTTTCCCAAGTGCATCTGATACTAATCATGTGCAATTCGAACAAATCTTTCATTTGGTCTTATTTAAAATCATGATTCCCCTCGTAATCCATTTACGCAAGGAGGCAATACTTGGTGGTTTGGTGTACATGAGATAGATGTATCTCATTGAAAGATACCTTAAGAAACTGAAGGAGTACATCAGAAATGAAGCACGGCCTCGGGGTTCTATTGCATAAGGGTATGTTATTGACGAGGCCCTAACATTCAATTCGAGACATTTCAGTGATGTGGAGACAATGTTCAACCGACCAGAGAGAAATGAGGACGTAATCATTTCCCGAAGACAACTTTCAATTTTTCTGTCCCAGCGTCGCCCTATAAGAAGCATACGGTGATGATGCTACTTGGCAATGTTCAAAATCAAGCAATATTTACATCCTGAACAATTATCCATAAATTGAGTCATACATGAATTAAGATCAATTGATATTAATTTTCAATTCCACTATTATCTATTTTGTTTCATAATTTGTTGATCATATTTGTATGTCACAATGATCACTTGCAAGTGCTCTTGCAATGTCCATACTTAAAACATGTGCATAGAAAATCATCACACGGTTGGTTTAGCAATAAGTAAAAGGGTGATTTTAATTTTAAAGCTCTTCTTAGTTAGATACATGTGTTTGTTTATATTTTTAAACATTTACTAAATCGTTGTTCCACATCATGTAGATTTATGCTATGCGTAAGATGAACGAACATGTTATAACGCATGAGTTATTTTCTTTGGCTATTAGATTTCATCCAAATGCTCAGTCATACGCAACATGTATCATAAATGGAGTTCAGTTCATAACTTATGGCCTAGATGTACGATGACTTACTCAGAATAGTATTGTATGTAGTTGGGGCGAAAACACATGGAAGATAACATAGAATAACATCACTAGTATCGACATCAGTGTAGAGTCACACTAGTATTGACGCTAGTGTAGAGATGTTTAAAGATGATCAGTTCATCATTGATACTCAGGAAAAACAGATCTTCTACACTTAAGATCCCTCTTATGTTGCCAGCTTGCGAGTTGTGCAGCAAGGCCATCAAATTGTCGCTACTAGGGATACCTTAGGGTTAGAGTGCACTGAGATGGACCCGTTGCATTCATACTACTATTCTACATTTCCTTTGTTGATTTGCGTAACTTAGAGGTTCGTGTACCTACAATCAGAGGGTTATCTTCCACTAGTACTGGAGGTGCAACATTTATTCCTGGTGGGCTTTTATTTCACATAGTATATTCTTAAGGAGCTTGCATTTTAAAGTTTGAAAATATGTTGGAGAAGCCACCAAAACGATTATCCCAAGTTTTGATTCAAGACGCTCATCAATAATTTTCATTTACACTAATACTTTAAGTTCAATTTAACAAATGGAAACAATAACTGGAAAGAACATGGCATCTATAATTGCAGTCATCATGGCAAAGAAGAAGGAACTCAACTTTTTTCTTGAATTAATTTTTCCACCAGATTACATAGCTATTTATACAACTCAAAAGATAATTCTAGATTCACGTTAGAGGTGGAAATGGGCTGAGCCGGTGGTGCTTGGCTCGTCAAACGGACGAGCCGAGCCACGACCTCGTGTCTTTTGATAAGGGCCAAGCTCATGTTGGCCCACAAGCTCGTGGCTCACCGATTTTCTATTTTTTTCGTTAAATACTTGAATATTAGTTATATAATGATATATTATCTATAAATATATAATTAGTTTTGTAATGAATAAATTAATAAGCAATGTAAAAGTAGTGAATGAATGAATTATAAGTTCAATTGTTCATATCTCCAATTATAATTCGAAAAGGAAAAAACTAGAATTGAGTAAATAAATTAAAATTTTAAATTTTAAACATTAAAACCCTCCTTTTTTCCGAGCTCTGGATCGACTACTGACTTGAATAATTGAATTTTCTAGTAGACGGACTTGAAATTGTACACAAACAACTTGTTACGTGTAAAATTTTTGTTTTGAAATCAAAATAGTATTTTATGTAAAAAAAAATTAAAAGTTAAAGCTAAATATCATTTATCTATCTGCATACAATTTCGGCATACTTATTTTGTATGCCAAAATGAGCGTCCTCCCAATCTTTGACACACATTAACGCTTCCAAAATATCTTCTTTAAGTCGGCTCCTTACTTCTGACAAAGCCTTTTTACCTGCACTAAAAGAAGACTCCGAAGCTACTGTACTAATCAGAGGAGTTAGTAGATCTTTTACTATGTCAGAAAAAATTGGATATCTCTGTTTGTTTGTTCATCAAAATCCAAGTAAATCAAATTCTAAAGAATCAGCATGCTCTATATTTCTAAGTAATTCCTGTTTAAAATATTTTTTTAATTCTACTTCATTGTCTTTAAGTGTAATGGTACATGATGGTGCAGATGGTGTATGACTAACATTAGTTCCTAATCATGCTTCATATGCATTATACATGCTTACTAACGTGCTTTCTAAATTATTATAAGTGATATGGATTTTCAAAATCAACACGCTACTTATTTTTGAAACAAGAAGTTTCGTGTCTCTTAAATTGTAACGTGGATCCATTACGCATACTAAGAAAAATAATATAGGTAAATCTTCCTAATATTTTCTAAATTTTATTTTCATAGCAATTATCATATCAACAAAAAATGAATCATCTCTATATCTATAAAAATTTCTTGCAATAATGTAAAAAATTCAATAATTCTTGAATTAGTTGGGTAATATACCCAAATAATATGTTGGTGAAATCGTAAAAACTTGTAAAAAATCTTTTGACTTTAAAAGAAATTTCCCAATCCTATTCTATTAATACATAATCATTTTCATTTCTAAGTATTCTACTATTATAATACTTGGTTAATATGTGTTCATAACATTCACATGATTTAAGTAACAAATATGTAGAGTTCCATCTATGGCATACGTCGGTGATAAATTTCTTAGCATCTTTATTGTATTGTGAACATAACTCTTCAGAGCTTGGATCTATTTCAGATTCTTGCGTTTCTTGTTAATTCTTGATTTTCTTGATTTTTTTGTGTTCTTCGCGTTCTTCGTGTCAGTCATAATTTTCTTCAGCTTGATCCATAAGAGTCAGTCCCAAAAATTCAAAAGTGTTTTTCTTGTTCGTTTTTCGTCCAAATTCAGTTCCATTTTTTCTGCCATACTCGTAGTCCAATTCTCTGACAGATTAAAAAAAATCCCGAAAATTCCAAATATTCCCCAAATATTTCGAATTTTCTCAATTTCCAAATTTCCTTGTTCTTGTTCTTGTTCTTGTTCGTGTCTTACCTTTTTCTGACCTTTGATTAGTTCTTGGGTGAAATTTGAAGGGATGGAGAGAGTGAAAATACACGTGAGGAGAAATTTATTTTTGAAATTAAAAATGTCTGATAGAGAGTGTTCCACATCTTCATCTTCTGTTGGAGACAGAAAACAGCTCAAAGGTGTGAATATAAAGGATGAACAGGGTAATGATGATATTGCAGCAACGAGGGCACAATTTGAGAGGTTTATGGCTCAAATGGAGAATCGAGGTGCAGAACATGAACAAAGACCTCGGGATCTATCTCATGATGGTTCTCGGGTTAGGAGAGGTAATAGGCGTGAGGTTGGTATGGATGATGAGGACATGGGAAGTGAAAGTGGAAGTATATCTTTGGGAAGTATGCGAAGGAGGGATAGAGGAGATAGGTATGAGAGGAGGCATGATAGGGAGCGTCGTGATGCTAGGAGGCATCGTGGGGGTAGAGATGTTGTTGATGATGACCTTGGGAAAATTAAAGTGAAAATACCATCGTTCCAAGGTAGGAGTGATCCGGAGGCGTACTTGGATTGGGAGACCAAGGTTGAATGGCTATTTGATTGTCACAATTATTCAGAAAAAAAGAAGGTGAAATTAGTCGTAATTGAATTCACAGATTATGCCAATATTTGGTGGGAACAACTAGTGACGGGTAGGAGGAGGAATCTTGAGAAGCCGGTGGAGACTTGGGGTGAATTAAAAACCATAATGAGGAAGCGGTTTGTGCCGACTCATTATTATAGAGATATTTACCAGAGGCTACAGGGTATGACTCGGGGGTCGAGAAGTGTAGAGGATTATCATAAGGATATGGAGGTGGTTATGATTCGGGCTAATGGTGGAGGATCGGGAAGCTACGATGGCTAGGTTTCTGAGTGGGCTGAATAGAGATATTGCCAATGTCATTGAGCTGCAACATTATGTGGAGCTAGAGGATATGGTTCATATGGCCATGAAGGTGGAAAGACAACTAAGGTGAAAGGGTGCATCAAGACACTCACCATCTTATCCTACATCACAACCGAAGTAGGAACACAATGATGAACATAACCCGAAGGGGAAGGAGGAACCTACAACGAAAGGTAAAAATATTTCTGATTCTCAAACTACTCGGGATAGAAATATTAAGTATTTTAAGTGCTTGGGTACGGGTCATATAGCATCTCAGTGTCCAAATAGGAGGCTAATGGTCTTGTGTGATAATGGTGAAATTAGTTCCGATGATGAATTTAAGGGAATGCCTAAGTTAGTGGATGTTGGAGCTAGTAGTAGTGATGAGGAAGGGCTGACTTATGCTGTTAAAGATTCATTTGTTAATCGACGTATCCTTAGTACTAGGGTCAGGGTGGGTGAAATTGGTGAGCAAAGGGATAATCTCTTCCATACTAGATGCTTAGTGGGTAAAAAGGTTTGTGGTATGGTGATTGACGGGGGAAGTTGTACTAAAGTGGTTAGTACAATGTTGGTTGAGAAATATGGTTTGAGCTTGATAAAACATCCAAACCCTTATAAATTGCAATGGCAGACCGAGTCGGGAGAAATTAAGGTAAAAAAGTAGGCTATGGTCAATTTTGCCATCGGGGGTTATAAGGATGAGGTGGTTTGTGAATTGGTACCTATGCATGTTGGCCATATTTTGTTGGGGAGGCCATGGCAACATGATAGAAGAGTAGTGCACCATGAGTTTAAGAATCAGTATTCATTTGTAAAGGGTGGGAAGAAAATTACCCTTGTTCCGTTATCTCCGAAAGAGGCTCAAGAGGATCAGTTAAAAACCAAGCGTGAGTTTGAAAAAAGAAATAAGAGTGTTGAGGCCACGACCTCAGAAAAAGGAGAGGGTGTGAAAGTTGAAAACAAGAGAGTTGAGGCCACGACCTCAAAAAAAGGAGAGAATGAGTGCAAAAAGAAAAAAGAGTCCACCCCCAAATTGAGTTTATTTGCACAAAGGTTGGTGTACAAGAGTTCTTGCCTTGCACTAAACCAAGCTAACCATTCCCTCCCCAGTTCTATTAAATCTTTTTTGCAGGGACATAAATCAAGCCATGAACTTAAGGCGGGAAAGAAATTCATTGGCAAAAATGAGCATACCACAAGTCTAAAAGATCGCAAGAAGCTTAAATATGATCATCGGGCCCAGGAAAGCAGGAGGAGTTTGAAAGGCCGACCAAAAATAGATTCGAGGTCGAATCCTTTTCAAGAGAGGGAGTATGATATGATCCGGACCAGGCATCGAAGGGCGAAGTCAAGCCATCGATAATATGACAGTGATCTACGTGCAAAACGGAGCAAGTTCCATGTTGGGATCGAGCCGAGAAGAGAGACAGATCAAGCAGAATCAAGGGATCGAAGTTATTTGTGCAGAAAAGTCACTACGGCCGTAATGGAGGACCTTCACAGCCGTAACTCTTATAATCACGGCCGTAACATCTACTATCATGACCGTAACCAAGTCTTGGGAAAAAGGAAAAATTTCAGTAGAACAAGGCTTACGGCCGTAAGTTTGGAAGTTACGGCCGTAACATCCAAGCCGGAGGCATTTCACGGCCATAATCAAATTCGTCACGGCCGTAACTATTGAAGCAATTTTGGACCCGAGAGGCCTTTACGGCCGTAACTGAGTAGCGGCCAGATTTTGCGATGATTTTTAATTATTTTGTTTCCTTTTTGGTTTTTAAGTTATTTGTCTATTTTAGTATTTTAGCTTAATTAGAACTCTATTTTGAGTCAATTAGAGGCTAGTTTATTTTTCTTATTTAAATTCATTTTCATGATTGTAAAGAACAGTTTGAGTTTTGAGATTAATATTATTTGAAAGAGGATTCTCCAAATTGAAAGGTTGAGTTTTCCCTTTTCCCTTGAACTTATCAAAGATCCGTTCTTTGTGGCATTCACCGTTCGTCATCAAGGAATTGACAACCCTTGTGGTGTTCACCAATCTTGGTTCTTCAATCCGCATCGTCATTAATTGCATCGTGGTTTTCGGGTCAAGGTTTTATCGTCGATCTATCTTTAATTCCGTTGTTTATTTCCTCGTGTTCTTGTTTATTTTCATGTTTGATCTGATTTAGATCTTTCCTAGGTTTTAATTGTGTTATTTCCGCGTGTTTGTTGAGATTCCCCGATTGGGATCTCATCATCATCACAAAGTTGTTCAGGGTCATTAATGACTAAAAATTTTTTCCCCCTCTTCTCTTCTCCCAAAGCTTTGAGCCTCCACAATTTAGATGACCAAACCTCATGTACCACTTCCACGAAGAGTCATGGATACAATTTTTCAAGCGCACAGTCTCTGTATTTCGCAAGTTTAGCAAAAACATCATATTGCTAGCCATAAGAACCTTAGCAATAAGATTATCATCACGATCTTTAGGCCAAAGAAATTGTCTCTCCATATTAATTTTACATCCACTCCCCAATAGTTTCCCTATGTTCAAAATATTATTTTGCAATTTAGGAATGTAATAAATATCAATTAGAAACTTATGGCCACCGTGTTTTATTTCAAACAAAATTGTACATTTCCCTTTGATCTCCACCTTTGTGTTGTCACCAAAACATACATTCCCATTTACACTAGAATCAAGCTCCACAAACTTGCTTTTATTGCCTGTCATGTTATTGCTAGCCCCATTGTCAAGATATCATAAACTCTTTCCTCCATCAGTTTCATTTTCAAAAGAAAGAAGTAAAGTTGGCTCTCTTGTATCTTCATTGCGCTCCATGAGATTTACTTTAACTTCTTTCTCCTTTGAGGGACACTCCTAAGAATAATGACCATTCCTTCCACAAAGTAGCATTCAACTTGTGATTTGTCAATTTTTCTCATACTGTTTATGCCATATTTCCCTCTTCCCCAACCTCTTCCATGTCCTCTTTGAAATTTGGATTCATCGGAGAATGTTTGCTCGTTTCTTTCTCTTCCTTGACTTTTTTACATATCCACGTCCACGTTCACGTCCACTCGGACGGCTTCTTCCTCTTCCACAAACTTTTCCTTTTCCATATTTCTCCAAAAAGACTTTTTTGGATTTTAAAGAAAACTTTGAATACAAGGCTTGCTCTACTTGCTCCTATTTGCCTCTATTCATCCTCTCCAAATGGGCTCTTAAAGAACCACTCAATTTACCAACAATCATACTGTCCAAATCCTTGGATTCTTCAATACCCACCACCACATGATTAAATTTTAAGTTAAGTTACCGCAAGATTTTCTCAATAACTCAAATATCTTCAATGATCTCACCAAGTCTCTTCATTTGATTTTTCACTGCTTGAACTCTTCAGAGATAATCTGAAATGGATTCAGAATCCTTCATCAAGAAAACTTCAAACTCAGCCCTTAGAGTTTGAAGTCTGACTTTCTTCACCTTGTAAACTCCCATAACTAAATTCTTTAGAGTTTCCCATGCAACCTTGGATGTCGTGGCATTAGCAACCTTCTCGAACATTTTGTCATCCAAACCTTGATTGACGATGGTGAGTGCTCATTGATCTCTCTTCCTCTCCTTCTCCATGACATCTCTCTGGTCTTGTGTCATGCTCGTCTCTTTTTGAGGTTCTTCAAATCCTCTGAACACAATATCCCACTCTTTGTGAACCGAGAATGTCCTTCATCCTGATTGACCAATTCTCATAGTTGACTTTGATGAGTAGTTGATATTGAAAGGAAATAGCAACTCCCTTTGATGCCATCTCAGTGCTCTGATACCACTTTGTTGAAAATAGGTGGGCACAAACTAACACGTCCCGTCATAAAATTACACTAACAGACTTGAGACATAACATACAGCGATGATGGATATCAACTAGACGCCAAACTCACCACCAAGACTGACTAAGATCTACTACCACTCACATGCAATATAAAAGAAAACTCCTTTAGCCCCAATTTTCCAATGAACATTCATTTTCCATATACTTGTCTAATAACCCAAATAATATCAATAACCACTAAAAATTAGGATTTGGGCAAAACTTCTATAAACCCTAAAAATAATTTAACATCATATAAGAACATATATCTAAATATATAAAAAAAGACAATTAAGAGGTTAAGAATGAAATCGTCACCTTTCTTTTGCAAAATCAACCGATGCCCCCTTTTTTCCTCTCCTTTCCTTTCTCTTCTTTCTTCCTTTTTCTTCATGTTTTCGTTCCTGCCTCTGTTTGTTCCGAGCCTTGTCCTATTTTGTTCCCAGAATGAGAAAAATAGATATAAGACTTATATCTTCTAAATAATGGATATGTATTGCATAATTACACTTTCAGACCCCAATCTTCCATGTAACATAATACTAAGTCATTAACATCCAAGAATTGCAAACTAAAACATTAATTTTCTATTTTCTATTATCGAAACCCTTAAGCTTTTATAATTTCAACTTTAAGTCCCAATAAAATAATTTGTTCAACTTAAGTCTTTATTTGACTTGACCATTGAATATTTGACTTTGACTAAATAATGTTTTGACTTTTGACTAATGCAAAAACATGTTATCACAATCTTACCCCCTTCAAATAATCTCGTCCTCAAAATCCACTCAACTGGGATTCAAATAAATGAAGATATATAGCAGACGTCAAATTCACACTCTCCATTCTAGTGAACAATTTACAATTTTACACACACAAAACTCATTCTTTCCCATCTTATCTTTTCTTAACTCGAGATCTCTTCAATTGTACTAAGTCGAGCTCTCTTTTACAACATTGACGATCTTAAAACAGAAGTCCATATGCTATTTAACTTTATAAACAAGGATACATTCTTAAATACTATATAAGCCCACTGTAAACTTCATCATTAGAAAAATTGAATTCAAACTTTAAATAACACATCAATGACCAATACATGACATTTTTCAAATTTTTCTTTTCACCAGTCGTTTGAGTAACACTACTATTTCCAATTTTAATTTCAAAATACTACTTTCCATGTTCTCCAAAACTTCAGTTTATATCATCCGTTTAAATTATCCTTTAATCAAATTCATTTTCCAAAACAATTGTTACATATTTGATACCTAATAACTTTCCTTTGCCACCTTTATTGCAATAAGGTAAATTCTCTAAATATCCAAGCATCATATATTTATATAACCTCAAAAATGGACATTTTTATCTAGTTCTTATAATTAACTCCATGAATGACAAATGATAAATAACCAATCCAATCATTGATAGCAAATCCTTTAAACTCAAATCATGTATTTCAATCATGTTTCTTCACTCCAATCTTAAAATATATGTTTTGATTTCTCTTTTGCTTATAAGATATTAAACACTAGAATTAAGGATTATAGGTTTGATTTCTCCATTATTTAGGCAATGATGTTAATAACGAAATTCTGCCCAGAAAAGTGTCATTTTTGTCAAGCATTTTTGGGTTGATGTCTATATATTTAGAACTGAAAACTAGATATACAGTAGAAAAAGAAAGAAATATTGAAGGGGATGACATTTTAGGCCCCTGATTTGTATATTTCTCAATTTTGGGTTGGGGGTAATAAGCGTCTGTTTGTTTTTGTTTAAATCGTGTTTTTTGCCAATGACAATGCACTGTTTGGTAGGGTCCATGGGTTGAATAAATGAAAACATAAAGGTACTAGACCTGCGGCCGAAATTTGAAATGCTCCAATATGTCTATTGTACCGAAAATGCCCCTGCAACTTGTGGTTTTGAATTTTACAATGCTGCTAAAGTAAGGTGCTTTTTGTAATAAAGAATAATAGGCAAGGGAAATTTTGTCTACAGAATTACAACGGCTCATTGCTACCAAAATTTCTCCTGACACTAGTCTGTCCATGAATAATATTTTAATGCTTTTGTTACTGTTACAAAATGAGAAATCTTAGTTTTTTTTTAAAAAAAAACAAACATACGCTAAATGAGATAGATGGTATATAAATAGAAATTAAATGTGATTATGTGATTTATTTATCTAGTCACGTCATTATTTTGAAATGTTATGAGAATATGAGATTTTTGGAATTAGAAAGATTGTTTGAAATAAGTATATTTTAAATGAAATGTGAGACAAATATTTTATTATCAGAGATCTATGAGACTAGCCCAAGAGGAAATCTGCTAGCATAAGAACAAATTATAGATTTTAGTCAAATGGTACATTTTTTTATGGATTTTCCAATATATTGAGATGGCATGAGATTATGTCATTGATTTGATCATGAGAAGTTATTTTTCAGTATTATGAGAATGTCTCGCATTTTGATTATAATTATATGATATTATAATGTGAACTATTAAATGACATGAACTAGATTTTGATAAACTCGTAAAAATGAGAGAGTAGAATTCTTTTCGAAATTCTTCACTTACTGAGCTACCAACTCATATATTTTTCCACAATTTTTCTTATCAGGTCACAGTCGAGTTTTGGAAGTTTGAAGAGCATGTTGATTTTGGAGTCACATATGCATGACATGTTTAGGTGATTATGTTACTAAAAAAACTAAGCATTTAAATATCATTTTTGGGCCTATCTACATTTCTTTTTGACAAAAAGGAGATTTCTTTTATATTGCATGTGATTGGTAGTAGATCGTAGTTCGCCTTGGTAATGGGTTAGGCGTCTAGCTGACATCCATCATCGACGCATGTTATGTCTCGAGTCCGTTAGGGTGATTTCATGATGGGTCGTGTCACAAACTCACAATCACTCTAACTGACAAGGACTTGACAGAAAATCAAATATTCAAGCCAAACAAAAGTAGGAGACAAAAAGGGAATTCAAGCTATCGTCGACACAACAATGATCTACGTGGAAAACGAAGCAAGTTTCATGTTTAAATCGAGCTGAGAAGACGAATGGATCAAGCCGAGTCAAAGGGGGAAGCTCAATGACTAGTGGCAAATTTACGATCGTAAGAAACTTCGTCACGGCCGTAACTCGTGAACAGAATGTCACTTAAGGCAGTAAGTTGCGTCTTCACGGCCGTAACTATCAATTTTCCAGATTTTACAAATTTTATTTCCTTTTCAGTTTTAGTTATTTTAGGTCAATTAGAACTCTATCTTGAGCCCATTAGCGGTTACCCTAGTTGTTAGTTCATTTTTTCATTATTTATATACTATTTTCTTCATTGTAACAACAAGTTTTGGTTTTAATAAATAATTTATTGATTTATTCAATAATTTATAGGTGGATTCCTATAGTTTTTCTTAGAACTTATCAAAGATCGTTTCTTTGTGGAGTTCAATTGAATTTATCAAATATTCGCGAGAATATTTGTGGCTTTCAAAATCATAAACTTATCAAGGAAACTGGAAAATTCCTTGTAGCGTTTTGGAAGTTTTGGTTCTTTTTTCCGCATCGCCGACTCCGCGTCGTGAAGTTTGGGTCAAGATTCCGTCATCCTTCCACAACCTGAGTTGGGAACTTTCCGACGTTAATTCCGTTCTTTAAATCAAGTCATTTGGTATCAGAGCTGAACTCTGAATTCAGGTTTTTTATTCTATCCTAGTTTAATTCCATGTATTTATCATAGAGTCCATATGAGAATTATCCATATCTTGTTGTTGAGTCTTGTTTTAAAGTTTTCTTGTTCTTCATATTCATCGTGCCAGTAAAATTTTTCAATTTTTGATCCATGAGAAAATTCCAAAAAAATTTCAAAAGTGTTTATTTTATTCAATTCTTATCTGAATTCAGATCCATTTGTTTCACTGCACTCGTAGTTGAATTTCAGATTTATATAACCAAAATAAATAAATAAATAATTCCGAAAAATCAAAAACCACTTTCTTGAATTTCTTTAATATTCTTGATATTATTTTCCTTCCGAGTCAAAATTATAATTCCTCTTGCTATTTAATGTCTAAATTCTCTTATTTTGAGTTTCTTGAATTCTTTTGAATCACCACATAAAGGTTGGGTCATGATCCGGGCTCCTTGTTCAAAACTAGATGTTATGTGGGTCATAAAAGGTGTAGTTTGGCAAATGATGGAGATTGCTTTACTAATTTTGTTAGTATCACCATGGTTGGAAAATTAGGATTACCCCTAATACCATACTATAAACCTTATAGGATGACGTGGATGAGAGAGTTTGGGAAGTTCCAAGTGATCGAACAAGTTCTAATGCCTATCACCGTGGAAGATATAGTGAAAAAGTATGGTGTGATGTAGTGCCATTAAATTCTTGTCATATTTTGTTGGGAAAATCATAGAGACACAGGAGGGAGACTATTTATGATAAGAATATGCACATATACAGATTCCATAAGGAAGGGAAAACGTGCAGACTATATAGGTTGACATTAGAGGAAGCACTAGAAGATGCAAGGAGGGTAAAAAAAGAGAGTGAATGTGGTGTAATAGGAGATATCGTGGGATAGGAATATTGACAAGAAGAGTTGAAATTAAAAATAGATGATCAAACTCCAAAATTTGAATTAGAAAATGAATTGAAAATTGTTGTGGAAGAACAAAAATTGAGCAATGAAATGGTTGAGCATGAAATTGTAAAATTAGAAGAGGTGGTTGGTTGTGAAGAAAAAGAGGGAGGTAATTGATCGAGAGGTTGCAATGAAGGAAGAAGGTGAAGTGAAGGGCCTCGTTGTTGGACATGATGAGGTGGTGATGATTCATCATGAATACAAGAATTCATACATTGTATTTTGTAAAACTAACATTCCCCAGCCCTATTTTATTTAATTCTTTTTTGCAGGTTAATTGCACTTGAGAATTTGGGCAACACCACCTACGCCCAAAGGAATTTCTACTTCAAGTCGTCCATGTAATCCAAGTTGCAATATCTTATTGGTTCATCTTATTGCATGGAAGCAAGAATTTTCTATTTGATCCAGGTGGGACAATTTTGTATCATGAACAAACCTATGATTCGGGATGAATTATCCTAAAGAAGCAGGGAATTATACGAATCATAATGGGCTTGATGGAAAATCAAATATTCAAGCCAAACAAAAGTAGGAGACCAAAAGGATAGTCAAGCTATCGTCAAATCAACATCGATCTACATTGAACACGAAGCAAGTTTCATGTTGGAGTCGAGCCGAGAAGACGAATGGATCAAGCCGAGTCAAAGGGGGAAAGCTCGATGACTAGTGGCAAATTCACAGCCATAAGTCTCATATGTTACCGTAACTATCTCTCAAGTCAAGACAAAGAATTCCAAGATTACCAATATTTACGGCTGTAAGAAACCTCGTCACTGCCGTAACTCGTGAATAGAAGGTCACTTACGGCCGTATGTTGTGTCTTCATGGTCGTAACTATCAATTTTCTAGATTTTGCGAATTTTGTTTCCTTTTCAGTTTTAGTTATTTTAAGTCAATTAGAACTCTATTTTGAGCCCATTAGCGGCTATCCTAATTGTTAGGTCATTTTTCATTATTTATATACTATTTTCTTCATTATAACAATAAGTTTTGGTTTTAATAAACTGTTTATTGATTGATTCAATAATTTATAGGTGGATTCCTATAGTTTTTCTTAGAACTTATCAAAGATCGTTTCTTTGTGGTGTTCAATCAAACTTATCAAATATTCGCGAGAATATTTGTGATGTTCAAAATCAGAAACGTATTAAGGAAACTGGACAATTCCTTGTGGTGTTTCTGAAGTCTTGGTTCTTTCTTTCACATCGTTGACTCTGCGTCATGAAGTTTGGGTCAAGATTCCACCGTCCATCCATAACTTGGGTTCGAAACTTTCCAATTTTAATTCTGTGCTTTAAATCACGTCATGCATTGTTCTATTTATCTAGACATTGTATTTATTAAATCATAAATCTAGTGACCTTCAAAATGACATCTAAAAATCTAATGTAATCTTGAAATCTACTTTCATTGAATATGCTGTCATTAATTCTGCAGCCATTAAATCAAGTTTAATTCGTAACAAATACAATGAATTGTTATAATACATAATATTTGTGATTTTTAACTTTGAAGTGATTTTTTATATTTATAAGCCAGTTTAAATTGACACTTATTACTATATTATTTGTTGTTGCTAGGACATATGGTCGATGTTTCTCGCTCTTATGTTGGTAACTGTTCAGGAGATTCTCCTTGATCAACACGTCTCAATTTTCCGTGATCTTTCAAGTCAAGTAAAATATATTATTTAGAGCCACGATCTAATTCTTTCATTTTTATCATTGTATATTTTTTAATCCCGACCTTTTTTCAATGTGCATGGCAAGTCCTAAGAGACGGCTACATCTAGAAAGTTAAATTTAGAGAAACAGTGGCTAAATAGTGGGAGATCCCGTGCTATTCGACTAAAAAATAATGGGGAGATGTTTATCAACAAGTAATGCTTTAATCTATTTTTTCTGTGACATACATAATTTGATATTCGTGAAAATAGTTCTCCCAAGGAGTATAGGGGCATCATAGAAAATCTCGAATGTTTGATGATCAATCATTATTGAGCCTATAAAACAAAGGTAAATACACACATCACGGAATATAGGTCAAGTCGTCTGTACTGTGAGATCTTCGTTGAAGATTGGGAGAGATGCCTAGTCTTGTTTATGAGCCGTAATTTCTTGGTAAGTAGATCTTTGTTCAACAAGTCAATTAACATTTCAATAGTGATTACAATTAGGTAACCATGCATCTCTATGATCACAGGCTCGATCGGAAAAAATAAGGTCAATTAAGAGAAGGGTAGATATAATACCTTTTTTTATACACGTACGTGTACTATAGTATTTTCATTTACTTTAGAATTGAAATTGTTGTAGTGAGACTCCAAGATTAGGAAGTGGCAGAATGTTGTGGGTCATTTGACCGATTACACGGACGCATGGATGGAACTTGGATGAACTAGCATGCGACAAAAAACCATATATGTAAAACATAGACTACTGATACGATCCGGACCAGGCATCGAAGCTCGAAGTCGAGCCATCGGAAATACGACAGTGATCTATGTGCAAAACGGAGTAAGTTTCATGTTGGAATCGAGCCGAGGAGGCGAAAGGCTCAAGCCGAGCCGAGTAATCGAAATTATTTGTGCAGAAAAGTCATTACGGCCATAATGAAGATCCTTCACGGCCGTAACTCTTATAATCACAGTCGTAAAAGCTATTATCACGGCCGTAACCAACTATCGGGGAAAAATGAAGAAATTCAACAGAACAATACTTACGGCCGTAAGTCTGAAAGTTACGGCCGTAACTAATGAAGCAGTTTTGGATCCGAGAGGCCATTACGGCCGTAAGTGTATTCTTCACGGCCGTAACTAAGAAGCGGCCAGATTTTCGAGGATTTTTAATTATTTAGTTTTCTTTTTTGGTTTTTAGGTTATTTTCCTAATTTAGTATTCTAGTTTAATTAGAATTCTATTTTGAGTAAATTAACGGTTATGTTATTTTGCTTATTTATATTATTATCCATGATTGTAAAAAAGACAGTTTGAGTTTTGAGATTAATAGTATTTGAGAGATGATTCTCCAAATTGAAAGATTGAGTTTTTCCCTTTTTTCTTGAACTTATCAAAGATCCAGTCTTTGTGGCGTTCACCCAACGAACTTATCAAGGAATTGACAACCCTTGTGGCGTTCACCAATCTTGGTTCTTCAATCCGCATCATCATTAATTGCGTCGTGATTGTCGGGTCAAAGTTTTGCCGTCAAGTCTATCTTTTAATTTTCGTTATTTTCTTCGTGTTCTTGTTATTTTCGTGTCAAACCTGATTTAGATCTTTCCTAGGCTTAATTGTCGTTATTCCGCGTTGTTCGACGAAATTCTCCGATTAGGATCGCGTCAACTACACAACTAGTCAATTTTTTTGTTTCATCGATAATACATTTTGTTAATTAATTGTTTTTTATCAGAGGATTGACTCGTTTTGATGCTGTCTCAAGTTGCATGTACGTGGACGAGCGTGCTGCCATCGTGAGGAGGCCCCTGGAGAACGACGCAGATTCATGCATGGATATGGTCGGATCCTGAATGACAGATCTCTCTATCAAGAGCAGCACTGGATCATCGCACACCCATCGGGAAGCACCTATTCCGCTGAAGCTACAAATTCGAAAGATCGATGGCAACGTGTGAGGCTCAAATGCAAATTCAAATGGAAACACTGATGACTATTAAGCGCCTTATGGTGAATCAGGGTGTGTCATTGGATAAAGTAATTAATGAGGAGCGTGGAAAATTGGTAGGTAAAGATAACTAACGTATTTTACGTTGGAAGCATTCGAGCACCCCGAAAAATAGCGACAAAATGTCTATTGGAAATATTCTGTTGGTGGCGATCATTAACAACAAATTTCGTGACCTCAGTAACGGAAAAACAATTCTGTTACATTGTGTTTTTAGTCGACCAAAAAATTACAAGCATATTCGATGGTTTTCCATGTAAATATTTGCAATTACTGCTATCAGGAATATTTTGACAAGACAAATGCAAAAATAGTTATTTTATATAGCTTACACAAATATGATTAATCCATTAAATTATTAGTCCCCACATAATTAAGAGAATTTTATTTTATACATATAGTAAAAATGAAAATGAATTTGAATATGTTATGTAAATATCGTTTATTGGCTGTTTAATCATTAATGCAGATAATTAATAGAGCAGGATAATGATATTGATTTTCATATCCTAGGCAAGAGTGATTGAAAATTAATTAATGAATCCACCTAATAAGGTAATCAAATAAATAGGAAACACTGAGTTAAAAAGGTTTTTGTTTCATATTGTTAATTTCATTTACCCTTGTCATCATCCATATTTATTATGTTATCCTAACTTTAATTACTGCCATTAAGGTTATATTTTTCTTAGTTGTTTCCTACTCAAGTCAATCTCTACTCATGACCGATTACTCATCAATGCGAAACCGTACTGCCTCCATATTCTTCCCATGTATATATATTGCTGAATAGTGCGCTATACACACACACAAAGAAAGAAAATCAGGCACCTGAAAATTTCGGAGTCTAGCTTCTTGTAAGTGCGTTCTTAGCTTCTTCTAATTGTACACTTTAATTACATGACAAAGTTTCAAATACATAAATTTAAACTGAAACAAGCTAGAAAATCAATGTGCTTTTTGTATATTCCTCGTATGGCTGGAACTTCTCACATTGCCAGACTCTCTCTCTGACAGCAGTATAAAAACTGTAAGCAATGGATTCTGGGTATGGTGGAAATGGATCAGGTGATGAACAGACATCAAACTCTCGAAGGGGAAGGAAACCAAGCCATCGTCACTCAACACAACAAATACAACGACTTGAAGCGTAAGATTATAATGCAGAACACTTGATTTATTATTTTTACAATTTTAATTATTGTTTAAACAAAGCAATCCATATTCAGATAAGGGTTACTATTTTGAGTGTTCCTTTTTCATACACTTCCATTTTCTAGTTATTGAAGACTATTAAAGTTTTGGTTATTTTTGCAAAAAGTAAAAGAGGTCATGGTTACAACTTTCTTGATGCATATGTACAGAACACTAAGTAGTTGGTTCGACTGTTTTAGATTTTCATTTAAAGGGTTTCAAATCCCTGAAATAATTTTTATTATTTAATAAAAAACATGAATATTTTTCTCCTGGTTGATTGAAACTACGCAGGTTCTTTAACGAATGCCCTAAACCAGATGAGTATCAGAGGGAACAGTTGAGCAGGGAACTAGCACTTGATCCCAATCAGATAAAGTCTTGGTTTCAAAATAAAAGAACTCAGATTAAGGTGACATGTATATATATATATTTATGGTTGAGTTACACAAATATATTCCTGTCTCCCAATTCATTGCCAATAATTAACAATGAGTATTTTATATATTTCAGGCTCACCATGAAAGAGCAGACAATGGCACCCTTCGATCTGAAAATGAAAGAATGCACTGTGAGAATTTAGCAATGAAAGAGGCACTGGATAAAATCATCTGCCCGACTTGTGATGGTTCACGTCTTGGCGAAGAAGCGAGGCAACGTAATCTACTGAAATTAAGAATGGAAAATGCTTTATTGAAAGAAAAGGTGATCTCTCTCTCTCTCTCTCGCGCGCGCGCGTAAAGAAAATCCACTTTTGTCTATGGAATTAACTCTCTCATTTTGGGTACATTTTGCAGTATGAACAGATGCTTAAATCATACTCCGGTTTCATTGGAAACTGATGGCGTACAAGTATTGACGTTAGATTATGTTGAAGCATGGGATGAACACTAGTATCATGGCACAGCAAAATAACTCCCTGTTCGGTCAATTGACTTCCAGGCATCTAATGCCTTTATTTAAGTTTCAGCTTTATTTCTGTTAAATAATCTCCATCCTTTAATTACAAAAGGGAAAACTTGGTCTTTTATGTTCTCCTAGGGTTTCTTTCCTTTATAAATGTTATTTTGTATTGAATTCTAGGGTTGATTGTTTTTTATATTGATTAGATATTCAAGGTTTATCCATTGTCAGCCACCACAGTTTACACGATCAATTTCTGATGCCCATCGATGGGCTTTGCTCATAGAGAAAATGTTGCATGCCATGGTGGTACGTGGATTATCCACTGCAAAATATTCAACCAGTAGCTTGGGGGCTAGCCTTAGATAAAATTTGAAAAATACCGGGAAGAAGAAGAAGAATAGGGTCCAAAGTTGTGAAACCAGATTTGACAAATTTATATTTAGAAACCACACTTTTATAAGTTGAGCACTTTATAAGTATCACACAAATAATGCTATTTGTAGTCGCTAACTACCGCAATCACCTTATATGGCATACACATGACAGGTAGTTATTAGATGCATGATTCCATAAAAAATTATCACAATAATGCATCAAATGACCAACTACCATGTGTATGCCACATACGGCGACTACCGCAATGAGCAATTATGAATGGCATTACTCGTATCGCACTTAACATAGACACACCTAATGAGCGGGCACCATGCATCTCTTTCCTCACCGATTTCTTTACCTCTCTCGCTGGTATTGCACATGGTTGGTTAACACAACTCATAATGGAATTTGCACATTTTACGGATAGCCTTTGGATTGATTTCTAGATTGTTTTTCTCAAGTGTATATATTGTAACAGCTTTACACTCTGTAAATTACCTTTTGAATTAAATATAAAATTCTTTCCTATTCCTTTTGTTTTTCACTTGATATCAGAGCCATTAATGACCAATTCTGATAACTCATCCACAAAAGGCTCCCAAAAAAATCCTCCATCGTCGACGTCAATGGTGTCACCATTGTTGGGTGACAACCAAACAAATCCTTTCAGCGTCAACCTATTTCAAACTTGAAGAATTAATTTTCATTTTTATTTCTTTTATGCTATTCACGTGTATTACACGTAAAGTAGTTAGTTAGTTAGTTAGTTAGGATAAGTGTCATTTCCATATTGATAGCTACTTGTATATATTCCATGCATCCTTCAGTGTAATAGGATGAACAATGCAGTAAAGAAAATCATATACTCAGCATAATTTCTGCTTCTCCAAGTCTTCATTCTCAAATTGAATATGGTATCAGGGCAAAGCAAGGTTCTGAGCTTTATCATCTAAGCTATAGTTTAACCGCAACCAAATCAAATCAAATCAAATCATGTTAACAAAAATTCAAGTTGGGCAAACTGGTCCTTCGTCCATTGAACATGGAGCAACAGAGAATGACTAACCAATGGAGATCCATTAGATCTTCAAGGGTCAGATCACCCAGGAATTTTATTGTTAACTTCACCTCTAACAAGTAAGAATTACTTGAGTTGGAGTAGATCAATTAAAATTGCATTAGGTGCAAAATTGAAATTGGGTTTTATATATTGGAAGTGTGATAAACCAAATGAAGGATCTTCAAGGTTAGATCAATGGGTTAGGGTAATGGTAGACTATAATTTTAGATCATGGATTTTGAATTCTATCTCAAAGGATATTGTGAATGCATTCATCTATACAACTTCGGCTAGAGGCTTATGGAATGAGTTGGAAGAAAGATATGAGAGACCGAAATAGGGTTATATACATTCTTAAGGGGTCATTTGAGCGTATGGTCCCTTGCTTTATCAACTGCAGAGAGAAATCAATAGTTTAACCTAAAGATCCTTATCAGTTGAAAAATATTTCACTAAGCTTAAAAAATTATGGGATGAAATCATGTGTCTGATGCCCATTCCAGTTTGTACTTTTGGAACTGCAAAGGGAGTGTCTGATTTAGCCTCATTCAAAAAGCTTATGCAATTTTTGATCGGGCTGAATGATACCTACGATAATATCAGAAATCGATTATTGGTAATGGATCCTCTGCCTTCAGTTAATAGAGCATACTCCATGGTTTTGAGGGTGAAGAAACAAAGAGAAGTTTATGTGCTTCTTCGAGAAGTAACTGATAATGTAGCTATGATGGCAACATGTAATAATTACAAAGGAAATAGTCGTGGGAGAGGTAGAGTAAGTTGGACAAGAAGATTTAATTCCGGAAGAGGAAACAATGTTTTTGGAAGCGGAAGTAATAAGAAATATAAAAACTATGATAAGGAGGAATTGTTCTGTGATCATCATTTCAATATAAGTAGACATTCAAAGGAAGGTTGTTTTAATGCCTAAAGGTAAATTGCTGGTAAACAATGAAAGTTCGATCAACTTTGCACATCTCAATGATTATTCTGGTATGTGTACTCAACATTTGGCTTTTACTTCACTTGATAATTTAGGATGTGGAACTTGGATTATTGATACTAGTGCCAACAACCATATATGCACATACATTACATAAATGACCAACATAAGACCAACTGCACATCCACTTCTGTTTCTTTACCAAATGGATCTATTAAGCCCGTTAAGCACATTGGATATATCACTATAAATCATAATATTATTTTAACCAATGTATTACATATTCCTATAATCGATTTTAACATTTTATATGTCCCAAAATTAACACAAGTTGCAAAGGTTAAATTTATATTTTACCCAAATCACTGCTTGTTACAAACCTGAAGGATGAAAGAATCCTAGCATTGGAAAACTGAATGGGAAGTTATATATATTAGATTATCATAATTTACTAAATGCAGAGATTGAGAATTGTAATAGAGAAGGCGATTCTTGTAATAAACTATCTACTGGGAAATTACAACCTGGTGATGATTTTTTTTTTATGCAAATAAAGCTTCTTCTATTTCCACTGTTGACTGGCATAATAAATTAGGGCATACTTCATACCAATGTTTACAACATTTAGATTTCCTCAAACAATTGTGCAATGCTTCAGCCATCAAATGCTTACAGCCATGTGATATTTGTCACAAAGAAAAACAAGGCAGGCTTTCCTTTCCAAATTCACATATTCATACCAAAACCATTTTTGATTTGTTACAAATTGATATTTGGGGTCCATATAAGCAGTATACCCCAACAGGAACTCCTTACATGCTCACCATTGTGAATGATTATTCTAGAGCAACATGGACTTTCGTGTTAATCCAAAAATCCGAGGCTGTTAAAACTCTTGACTCATTCTTTAAAATGGTCAAGAATCAATTTGATAAAACTATCAAGGCAATAAGAACCGACAATGGCAGTGAAGTCATTGGTCATGAATGGCAGAATCTACTTCAAACCTTAGGCATTTTGCATAAAAAGTCATGCATACACTCCATAACAAAATGGAGTTGTTGAAAGGAATAATAGGCGTTTGTTGAAAATGGCCAGATCACTCATGTTTCAAGCTAATCTACATAAACATTTTTCGTCTTATTCCATTCTTATGTCCACATATATCATAAAAAGGATTCCAAGTTCTATTCTAAAATGGAAAACTCCTTATGAAGTTCTATATGGAACAAAGTCAGTTCTATCTTCTCTCAAAACTTTTAGTTGTCTGTGTTACATCACCAACACAAAGCCTCACAAAGAAAATTTTGAATAAAGGGCTCATAAATGTGTATTCGTTGGTTTTAGCCCTAGACAAAAGGCTTATAAGGTTTATGACCTATCCAACAAACAAGTTCATGTCTCTAGAGATGTCTTTTTTTTTTTTTTTTTTTTTTTTTTTTTGAGAATATTTTTCCTTTCAAAAACCAAAGTCAGCACATCATTCAAACACCTTTACCTTTAGGATTACATGTTGATGATTCATCCATCATTCCAACCAAATCATCTACAAATTCTTCTAATATAGATCAGCATAATTCAGACAATTTCCAAGACAGTATGACAGACTCTATTCATGTTGTTCATACACCATCATCCAACACAGATTCTGAAATTATACTTATTGTACAAGTTCCATTCCTTGAATCTCCAAATATTGAGACAAATGGTGTGCAAGAACTTAGACATAGCAATAGACAAAGAGTTATACCTGCCTAGATGGATGACTGTATCACTAATGTATCTGAAAATTCAGTAAATCCAATTGCTAATGTTCAAAACAATCTAGATACCACCAAATTCACATCACAACATACACCTCTCACATATCAATGGGGATCTACTCGAGGTCGAAAGTGTCAGAAATCAAGGTTGGAGTGCTTAATTGAGGATGAAGAAAAGTTGGAAGAAAGATTTGAAAGTATGAGGACTGAATTGGTGAAATCAGAAGTTGAAGGACGGGAAGTGCGAATAAAAAATAGGGACCTACTTAGACACTTCTGAAAGATGAAATTGCGCTGGAATATCTTGAACTCCGTGGTCACCATATGCAAGAGGCATGGCTGCGCGTTAAACCTGAAATTAACAGAACCTATTTTGAGATGACTGAATAGCCACCACAATTTGGCCTGCGCAGCCGCGCCGTTGTCCGACCTAGCGGTGAGTCAGGTCTATGCACAAGTTTCTTCTTCTATTTACCTAGGTTTCTTTGGAGAATAACGAGAGAACAACCAGGGCTACAAACCAGAATAAAGAGAGGCACATTGGGCATCTTGGACGCATACATTGAGTAGGAAAATTCATGGAAATAAGATTAGGATTGAAGATTATCAACGGAGATTGAATCTTGGTGCAAGAATTATCTTCTCTTGTTAATTAGATTAACTCGACATGCCTATATTTTATTCTTTCTGTGTTCTTAATTATTTTGTGATGAGTAGTCAAATATTTAGTTGGGATACTCGATGTAGTACTAGTTTTATGTTATTGATTTTATAACTTGAGTTTTACATATATTTTGCATGTGTTGATTTTATATTCGTTTTTAATGCGTGAATGAATTGATCACTTGTTCACGATATCATGAGTGTTTCATAATTCTAGAGGTAAGCTAACATTTAGATTTAGGGATAAAATCTGGTACTTGGATAAACGATAGAGATATACGTTTATTAGTATTGTGACCACTAAATGAATTCTTGTATTCCATGCACCTAGTCATTACGACCTGCTGTTCGTTAACACGGTTGACTAATTAGATAGAATTAACTTAAACTCGACAGGGGAATTTCATATGCATATGTGAGTTCAATCGAGCATATAGGAGTAAAACTCAAGGATTGGAATCAATTGTATTGACTAATGTGAAATCGAATATCCCAACACATTTAAACATCACTTAAGAAAATCACAAGTTCATAATATTCTTTTACTGTTTAATTGATTTTATTAGTTTAATTCTAAAAAATTCCAAATTGATATCCTTAGTTCCTGTTAAGGGTAGTAATCTATAAAATAATTTACTCAATCCTCGTGTGATCGATATCCGGACTCTAGGTTCACTTTATTACTTATGCGACCCATACACTTGCGGAAATAAATAGCAACAATAATGTCACTTTTTCTTTTAATAAATTTTTTTTAGTGTTGTCACTTTTTCCTGCTTGAATGTCACTTTTTAAATTTTTGCAATATCTACAAATTGCACGAGTCCACAAATATTAACATGGAACAAATTAAGCTTAAAAAAAGTATTAACAGGTGTCAAGTCCACAAACATTAACATGCAACATGTGCAACATAGCAATTTTTAAATCATTATTTTGATCAGTGAGGTCATTTTTTCTAACTCAGGCTTTCTTGGGATATAAATTAGTCTTAGATGTGTGAGTCATCACTTCAGTCTAGTGAATAACTTTGTTAGCTAAAACTCTAACATGAGATGGGATATCTTGATTGTTGTACCTAGCCATAAGCTTTCTGCATCAAAGTCTAATGTGACCTACTCTCCACAGTCATGACAAGTAGGAATGAACCCAAGAGAAAACCTAGATTTCATTTTTGATTCCTAGGACGTTGAGCCTCATTTCACTGACGAAGAGCTTGTCTAACATTTTCATTTTTCTATTGTTCTATTGTTCCTAATGTCACAGACTTGTTGATGTAGGGATAAACGTAATTGTGTTCTATGATTATGTACTAGATTCCTTAAAACCTAGGCCTCCTCTATTTCCTGTTGATCTGCTAACCCCTATGATATTATCAAGTTTTTTAGAACCGCTAGAAAATCTATGTAGTTGTGCTTTGATTTTCTCAAGCTCATCCTCTAAAATTTTATTCTTTTATACAAAAGACACATTCACAACCTTCAAAATCTCTAATTTTCCAGTTGCTTTTGAAGTTTAAGAACAAGATCTTGTTTCTCTACGTCGACACCATTTAGCTTCTTAAGGATGCACTGGTTAATTTTTTTCATCTTAAGGACCTCCTTATACAACTGATAATAAGTTTCTTCCCAATATAGATCAACTTTTGATTCATTTTCAAGAGTTACTTTGGTCTAAGTCATCACCTCTTTCATCATCAATCTTAACTCTCGAGGTAAAGTCCATGTATCTTAATCTCTCATAAGAAATAGATGACTTACTTGAATCATTAGATTCAGACTCATCACAGGTAATGATACTTTCATTGCATTTCCCTTACCTTTGCCTAAAGATTTCACGTAGTTAAGACATTCAGATTTTGTGTCCAAAATCTTGGCACTCAAGACATCTAATGAGTTGAGATTGCAACTTCTTACCACCTTCCCTAATATTTTTCTTTTCTCTACAATCATTTCACAATTCATTAGGTTTACTTTTATTGTTAGATTAATAGTCCATTTTGCGATTTATAAAGGTTCTACTGAATTTCTTAATGAATTAGGCAAACTCTGTCTTTTAGTCTCTCTCCATCAGTAATGTCACACTTTTCATCTCTAGTAGTATTTTGAGATATAGACTTATTTTTCTTAATATGAGATATGTCGGTTAGTAAGTTTGTAAGGATCTAACTAATTCATCTATCTTAACAAATTCTAAGCCTTTGCTTTTCTTTATGGCTATAACCTGGGGTCTGAATCTCTCAAATAGTAATCTAGACTACAAGGGTAATAATCTCTATACTATTATTTGATCTGGTCAAATACAGAAAACAAGTGAATTCCTACGACAGGATAATTCAAATCACAATAAATTAATTTTTATGATGCGTTTTCTAACATGTTTTTCATCACACGTGAAATGATGATAAATCTCAAGGCTACAACTAGTGGGAATATTTTTGAAGTGCCGGGAGGAAAGCTTAGTTCGACAAAAATGAATATATTGATGAAAGGATTTTGTATTTTATTTGGAAAACTTCCATTGAAGAACCTGAAAATCTAAACATATTGTAGAGAAATGAAGTGTAAACGAACTCAAAGATCTGGGAAATTTTATTTATTTACAAAAACCTTTACAAAGATTGTATAAACTTTTCAGTAAAGTATACAAGAAATTTACAGAAACCCAAAGTATAAAAAAAATGTAAACTGCGTACAAATATTCAACAAAAACTCTCACAAATCGGAAACAAATCGTGTTTACATGAACACAACAACTTCTCTAAACAATTTCAGAAGAACACTACAAATTTCAACTAAAGAACAAGTGAAAGAGAAGTGAATCGCCTAGATCAAAGGAGGCATTGAGAGAGAATTTTGAGAGAGTTCAGAACGAGAGAAAATTAGGGTTCAAATCAGAATGGATGATTCTCGACCGATCTCGCCTTTTCATCTGGCGTATAAATCAAGATTGATCCAACGGCCTGAACGGTTCCAAGTGGTTTGATCAACGGTTGTAACAAAATTCAGTTGAAATGATAAAGGCGTGATTGTGTGATATACGACTTTGCACCGGGTTGAGAAGGGAATTGGGCTCACGGCTTTGAAAGAAATGGGAAGGCCCAAGTCCTGACTTCTGGGTATGATCAAATGGGCTGATGCAAACTGGGCCAATTGCTCTACAAATCTTCCCCTCAATTGGTTCAGACTGCAGCTATGTCATCCCAGATCCTGTACTTTACTCTGAAATCCTTCAGTGTCTTCAAGTTGTTTTCCCAAACAATTTAGTTCCCTGCATAAATACAACAATGCAGTATCAAATTCCAAAATATTTAAAAACTTCAGTGCATCTTTAAACTTTGTAATAGGTATGATTTTAGTTCCAGCATCTGTTGGGTTTAACTGAGTAGGAATCTTGATCATTTTCACAAAACCTTTTTCAATGATGTCTCTTATGAAATGAAATTTGACATCTATATGTTTGGACCTATTATGAAACACGGAATTCTTAGAAAGATATAAAGCACTCTGCTTCTGGTTTACTCAAACAACCAATTTCAGAAAGCAAACCCCTCAGCCACATGCATTCTTTAACTGCATCAGTAGCTGAGATATATTCTGCTTCAGTTGAAGAAAGTGCAACTAATTTCTGAAGTTGTGCTTTCCAACTGATGCAGGCAGAATTAAGAGTAAAAAAGTAAGCAGGTGTAGACTTTCTGTTGTCAGTATTACCAGCAAAGTCAGAGTCTACAAATCCTTTAAGTTCAAAAGCAGTTTTGGATTTAGAAAACATAAGACTCAAATTCAATTTTAATAAAGATTTAAGAGCTCCCCAGTGGGGTTCCCCTAGATTACTCATAAATCTACTCAAAATACTGACAGAGAATGCAATGTCTGGTCTGGTTGAGACCATTAAGTACATAACTGAACCTACAGCATTTGAATAAGGAACATTTTTCATTCTATGAAATTCCTCTTCAGTTTTAGGACATTGATCACTAGAAAGCTTAAAATGAGCAGGCAGTGGAAGTGAAACAGATTTAGAATCAAATAAAGAAATTTTTTTCAAAACTTTTTCAATGTTATTCTTTTGATTCAGAAAAATTTTCCCTGCAGATCTATTTCTAAAAACGTCAATACCAAGAATTTTCCTAGCTGGTCCTAGGTCTTTCATTTCAAATTCTGTTTCAGACTAAAAATAGCCTGCAGGTCCTTACCAGTTATGAGCATATCATCCACATACAGAAGAAGATACATAGGATCAGAGAATTCATTTTTAAAGTAAAAACAGGAGTCATATGTACTTTTCTGAAATTTTAGGCTTTGAATGAAATTATCAAATCTTTTGTACCATTGTCTAGGTGCTTGTTTCAGACCATAAAGGGATTTCTGAAGCAAACACACCAGATCAGTTTTAGTTTTCTGTTCAAAACCTTTTGGTTGAGTCATATAAATGGTTTCATCAAGCATTCCATATAAAAAGGTAGTTTTCACATCCATTTGCTCAAGTTCTAAATCATTTTGAGCAACTAACGCAAAGAGAATTCTAATTGAAGTATATTTCACAACAGGAGAAAAGATTTCAGTATAGTCTATGCCTTCTTTTTGTGAAAACCCTTTAGCAACTAACCTAGCCTTATATCTAGGTTTTCCCCCTTCAGAATCCCCATCTTTTATTTTGAATATCCATTTGCAATCAATCAGTTTCTTGTTAGGGGGTCTTTCTACCAAGGTCCAAGTGTTATTTTTAATTAAGGAATTCATTTCCTCTTGCATGGCAGCAATCCACAAGTGTTTGTCTTTTGATCCCATGGCTTCTTCAAATGAAGCAGGTTCAGGATCCAAAGAAGTAGACAAAACAGAAGCAGAATAAGATTCAAAATCATCAAATCTAACAGGGGGTCTTATTTCTCTTCTAGTCCTATCTCTGGCCAGTTGATAATTGTCTAAAACAAGTTCATCATTTTCAGACAGTGTGGGTGAAGTGGATGCAGGTGATGCAGGCATATTATTATGCAAATGTTGGGGCTGCTCAGGCTGAGAGTAAGTATCATCAAAGCTTACTTCAGTTATCAAAAAATCCTTTTCGCAAAGTGGATTTTCATTCTTTTCAAACTTGTAAGGAAAAATATTTTCATTAAAAATAACAGACCTGCTTAAAATAACTTTGAATCCACTTTGTTCTTTGACCCAAAGTCTATAACCTTTAACCCCTTCCCCATAACCAACAAAGACACATTTTAAAGATCTTGATTCAAGTTTGGACTGAACCTGATGAGCATAGGCAGAACAGCCAAAAAAATTTTAAACGGAGTAATCTGGAGCTGCATCATTCCAGATTTGATCTGGTATGCTGTAGTTCACAGCACTGAAAGGACACAAATTGATAAGAAAACATGCAGTTTTAACTACTTCCCCCCAAAATATTTTTGGCAAATTTGATTGGATTAACATGCACCTTGTTCTTTCTAACAAGGTCATGTTCATCCTTTCAGCAACCCCATTTTGCTGTGGACTGTATGAAACAGTCCTATGTCTAAGTATGCCTTGATTTTTACAAAACTCATCAAATTCAAAATTGCAGAACTCCAAACCATTGTCAGTTCTAATCACTTTAACCCTTTTGTTTTTCAAATTTTCAACCAATGTAACAAATTTTTTGAAAACAGTAACAGTTTGATCTTTGGTTTTTAACAAATGAACTCAAGACTTTCTGGAATAGTCATCAACAATCAACAAGAAGTATTTAAAACCAGAAACTGTGTTAACAGGAGCAGGACCCCAAAGGTCTGCATGCAAATATTCAAGGATTACCTTGGATTTATGAACAGATTTACCAAATGAAGAAGTTTGTTGTTTTCCCAAAACACATTCTTCACAAAAACTAAGTTTCTGAAAATCATTCTTTCCAAAAGATCTATTTTTCTCTAACCTTTTAAGTCTTTTTTCTCCTACATGGCCTAATCTTTTATGCCATAAGTCAGACAGATTATTGTCAACAGTTTCAATAGTCAGAGAAGTAGGAAGATAATATTTCACAGACAAAATATAAATGCCATTGGTCTTAACTGTGCTTAAACACAACAATTTGTTTTTCAGAATATTTATGTATCCACTGCTGAGTCTTATTTCATAACCCTCATCATCTAAAATACCTAAAGATATGAGGTTTCTTCTTAAATCAGGGACATATCTAGTCTGGTTTAAGGTCAAATTGTTATTATCAGCAAGTTTTAAGGTCACAGTACCTATTCCTTTTATGTCACAGGATACATCATTTCCAAGTTCAGAGGCATGGACAGAGAAGGTATCAAATAAATCCCTATAAGGGCACATATGGAAAGTACAACCTGAGTCTAAAATCCATTCATCTTTCAAATTAGAAGTGGTTGTGACATAAACAACTCCACTATTGTTTTGAGTGTCTGCAGGTTCCTGATGTTTATTTCTAGCATCATCTCTTATCTTCTTAAAGCACTTTTCAACCAAATGACCTATCTTCCCACAATAAAAACATTTTCTAGTTTCATCAGGCTTTCTATCAATTTTATTATCATACCTTTTAGTTTCAAACCTGTTTTGATTAAAACTTTTATTGTCATACTTCTTATCTCTATGTTTGTTAGGTATGAAATTTTTATTTTGATAGTCTTTAGCCTATCTAGAATTATTCCTATTTTGGTTCCAGGGTCTTGAATTTCCTCTAAATGAGTTTCTACCCCCATATGATGTGGACTCAACATTATAGGCCTCTTTGTGCTCAGACTTAGATTCTAATCCTTATTCTTAAGAGATGTATGTATTATTTCAACAGACAATTTTTGCCCTCCATACTCTAAAGCATTCCTAATGTCCTTATATTTATCCCCCATGCCATTTAACAAACACACAACCCTCTGGTCTTCAGTGGTTTTCTCTCCTGCATTTAGAAGATCCTGAGTTATCCTATTAAACCTGTCTATGTTTTCTTCAGCACCTAAAGTTGGATCAAACTTGAAGCTAAAGAATTATTTCCATAAAAAACATTTGTTTGGTAAAGAAACAGTAAGAAAAAGTTCTTCAAATTTGTCCCATAGGTCTGCAGCAGTGTTAGTATCCCCTACTTTCCTAATCACAGTATCAGATAGGTGAAGGAATAGGGTACTCCAGGCTAGTTCATCTAATTCAGTTCTTCTTTCCTCAGTCATATTTTCAGGCCAGGTTTCATCAATGGCTTTAGCACATTTTAGTTGAAGTAATAGGGCTTTAATTTTCTGTCTCCATAAACTAAAGTCCCCCTTCCCATTCCATATTTCTACTTCTACCTTAGCAGTGTTCATGATTAAGGCAAATATGGGGATCAACAAATGCACAACAAAGAGCATGAACAATACAAAGTAGGCAAAATTATGCAATCAAGTGTAAAACAGGGTTTTACAAATTTCAAATTGTGCAGAATACAACACAAGACACAAAATTAATACTGCAGATAACAAATTATGCAGTAGTAACAGAAACTATGTGCAAGAATCAGTGATTACGACTTTCTTTCCCTCAACCCAACTTGGGTAGGCCAAGAACTCCCTCAGATTTCCGGATTCTCAAAAGGAATCCTGGACAAAGGTGAGTAAAAGGGTCCAAGGAGGCTTCAACGGAGGGGAAAAAAAAAAGAAAAAATCAAAGAAATTAAGAAAACCCTAAAGAATTTCAAGATATCACCTGATTGCTGCATATTCAGAATTTCTTTTTGAAATTTCCAAAGCAAAATTAGATCTGACTTCAGATCTTTCAAGATCAAGTACCAAGATGTCAAGTTACCACAGGATTCGTAGCCAAATATGCAGATCCACACAAAGAACTCAAAGGTTTCAAAAATCAACCCTGAGTCTTAAGATCTGGGGTTTTTTACACAAAATTTTTGAAGTTTCAAAGAAAGAACAAAGATTCCTGAAACCCAAACGAAAAAAACCCTCAAAATTTTTTCCCAAATCAGAAACCCTAAGGCTCTGATACCACTGTAGAGAAATGAAGTGTAAACGAACTCAAAGATCTGAGAAATTTTATTTATTTACAAAAACCTTTACAAAGATTGTATAAACTTTTCAGTAAAGTATACAAGAGATTTACAGAAACCCAAAGTATAACAAAAATGTAAACTGCGTACAAATATTCAACAAAAACTCTCACAAATCGGAAACAAATCGTGTTTACATGAACACAACAACTTCTCTAAACAATTTCAGAAGAACACTACAAATTTGAATTGAAGAACAAGTGAAAGAGAAGTGAATCGCCTAGATCAAATGAGGCATTGAGAGAGAATTTTGAGAGAGTTCAGAACGAGAGAAAATTAGGTTTCAAATCAGAATGGATGATTCTCGACTGATCTCGCCTTTTCATCTGACGTATAAATCAAGATTGATCCAACGGCCTGAACGGTTCCAAGTGGTTTGATCAACGGTTGTAACAAAATTCAGTTGAAATGATAAAGGAGTGATTGTGTGATATACGACTTTGCATCGGGTTGAGAAGGGAATTGGGCTCACGGCTTTGAAAGAAATGGGAAGGCCCAAGTCCTGACTTCTGGGTATGATCAAATGGGCTGATGCAAACTGGGCCCATTGCTCAACAGATATTCGTGCAAGTTGTTGTCTGGTGCTTGATGTTGTTTGATTGTAATTGATTTTATCAGAGAGCAACTGAGGTTATACTAAACTTGGCACGTTATGTCGAATACATTCCTCGATATATGCTTGGTCATTGCACTCAGACATTGTGAAGATGCAAGAAGTACATAAAGTTAGATTATATGCTTCGTAGTTATGAAAAATGAAAATTACAGATGCGAATCTAAACAACCTCAAACTTAATAATAAAAAACTATACCCGAAATACGTTTCAAACTTATGTGGACAAAAATTCTTCAATTTTTAGGAAAGGTTTTGCCTTGCCCTCCTCTTTACCTGATCTGTTGGAAAGAAATCTCCATCAACTACAAGCAAAGGCGGATCCTCGACTCCTCCCTCTCCTCCCCGGTTATCATTGTTGACAAAGTAAGATCCCTTTCAGCTAAACATCTTTTATACGGGACAAATCCCTTCTGGCCACGGACCTGCGCATAGCCACGAAGGGACGACCACTGGACAGTAACCGGACAAACTTCTACATGATTTGATGACTCAGGGTAACGAAACGGCTCGGGTAATCTGCAAGATAAGCCACTCCATGCACATTCAGAATGACTCGACGAAGAACTTGGAAGCATGAGATTCCATGGCAATCCATCATCTCTCTCTACTGCCTGTATTTTGGAAGTTTCAGTAGAATAAGATAGTCCTTGAGGATCAGTGACTTGTAATGTCTTGCCAAACAACTTCAGGTACTGCGTGGCTGATTCAAGTGATTCTTCCAATGCATTATCTTCATATTGCAGCTCCTCCAGTTTCTGGACAACCAAGTATAATATTGTTGGTTGTAACAAATCACTTCTGATGCATCAAAATCATTACAAACTTAGTTAAGGAAGTACCTCAGTAGCTTCTCTGTCTGGACTTGAACAAGCATCTTCTCCGCGAGGAGAAGATTTGGATTCTTCCGAAAAAAAGTTAGCCGCTTCTGAACGCAAAAAAGCACCACCATTGACAGCGGCAGATGAAATAGGTAACGGGCTTCCATTAGACATATCAGAATCTGCTGTAGCATCCGAACCAATCGCAGACAATACCGATGTGGGAGATTGGTTTTCCTCATCTGAGGCAGACAGATTGGGAGATACAGAAGTCAATGGTTTCTCGGGTACTGAGATTATAGTCATTGCCGGAGAATCCTGCTTACGAGGATATGGGTGCATTGGCTTCTTTTTGGGCCTAGGAGGGGGAATATCAATTGTTTTCACAGAGCTGGCATCACCATTGTTAGACTCGCGAACAACCTACGCGGAACATAGACATTAAAGCTTTGAAGTTGCAAGAATTATGACTTAAAATGCTGCATAGAGATCTAATGGGGGAGAAATGAATGATATGCTGGTATAAGAGAAGTGAAAACCTTGGAGAAAAACTTTTGCGCGTGGCTTCGAATTTGAACTGCAGTTTTTGATCCCACATGCCCTGATAAAATCAGAATATCCTTTACATAAATCGAAGTGTACTTAAGAAAACATTTGTGTACAAGGAATAGCCACCTTCGATTTTTCTCCATGCCCGTCCATAAAGTTTTAATGCCTCAATAAACTTTTTATGCTCTTCTTCCGTCCATCTCTCTCTTTGTTTGGTGATTGTGTACGGTTTTCTGACCTATTTCAATGAGAAAAACGCAAGATAACCTTGAAGTTTACAAAAAAGTTCTCCATGACATCAACGAATATGGAGGCATATATAAAAACCTTTGAAGCAGAGTCAGCCTCAGGAGTCAACTGCCCTTTGAACAAGACACCCTTAATGGAAGGTGGGCCGATTGGCAAAATAATATCAGAACTAGTGCCTTCACTTTGACCCTACGGAGAGGAAGATAAATTAAAAGAAAAGAAAAAAAAAAGTGTAAAGCACACAATTCTCTGAGAACATATCTCATTAGAAAATTACCAATTTCTTTTGCAACGTGACATTGTTCGGATGCTGGTACGGAAACATCACTCAGAAACATTAATTTTTGCACTTATACTTCTTAACTTTTTTGTCTTATTTTATTCTCTATTTCTATTAATTAGCATAGTTTATCGCCCTAATGATGACTAAAGAATTTTTTAGGAGTAAATAAATTTTTTTATTTACATCTCTTATATTTAAATAAGCAAGATACATAAATAAGTAAGAATTCAAAATTTTTTTCCTAATGTAATAGAATATTTGAAATAAAATTATCAATAGAGATTAAGGATGTCAACGAACCGAGCCGGGCCGGTTCGCGAGCCGAAGATCAAAGCTAGAGCTTGACTCGAACTTTTAGGGATCGAGCTTTTTTTGGCCCAAGCCGAGCTAAGGCTCGTCCCCAAAAATAAGGCTCGACTCGAGCTTTAGCTCGAACTTTTTTCGAGCTGAGCCGAGCCAAGTCCCGAACTTTTAATTTTTTTAAATTTTTATAGCAAAAATTTATAAAATTTGTTTGAAAATGTATATATATATATAGCAAGTTGGACCGAACTCGTTGTCGAAATTCATTGCTCAAGCTTCCATCGAGCTTTTTTAGCGAGCTTTTTTTTTACTCGAGCCAAGTCGAGCCAAAGTCCGTCTCTCAAAAAATAAGCTCGACTCGAGCCACGAGCCAAGCTTAGCTCGAACGGCTCGAGTCGACGAACCGTTTTGCCATCCCTAATAGAGATAAAATATATTAATTAATTTATGATTAAATATGAAAATACAACAAAAAACAATAAGGGAGTGATTACAAAATAAGCAAAACAATATGAACATTTATTACAATTAAAATTTGATGTCATTAACAATAATTGTTGTATCAATATAATTTCTCTTGTATTAATCATTACATAAAAAAGTTTGACCTCTTTATAAACAAAATATATTTTCTATCTTTTCTTTACAACTAAACATTTATCAATAAAAATAATATTATAAATAAACTCATAAAAAATTCTATACTTTTTTTACCACAAATTCTCCTAAAAATATTATTTTAAAAAAACATTTATTCAATAAGAAACATAGTAAACAAGATGTGCAAAACAATACGAGAGTGCACTATTCGGCACTTATTTAATCTCTGCTTGGCAAATCTTAAAAAAAGAGTTTTTAAACAACATAATTCCCTAAACCATTTTTTATAACCACATATTTTCTCTCAACTTTTCAACCACACGTATTACCCAAAAAAAATAAAAAAACAAGTTTTACGAAGTGTTCGACGGCTTTGTTGATCATTTTTTTTTGTTTTTTATTGTTTTCTAAGTAAAATGTGCAATTAAAAATTGGAAAGAGAAAATGTGTGTGGTTAAAAAGTGATTTGAAAAATTGTATTATTTATAAATTAGTTTATAAATTTTAATGATTGCGTAAAATAAGGTGTGTTAAATATAAAACTCTATAAAATCAACATCTAAAGGAGCATGATTATACTATTTCACAGGTTTTTCAATAAACTGGGTATCAAATCAAGAGACTCCGATTTAAATTACAGTTCAGTATACAAGACAAGGGTAGATAGAGCACACACCTGTGAATCCATAGCAGTAGAAACCGTCAGTTCTTGAAATCTTCTTTCTGCAATTTCTATAGTAGCTTTGCTGAATAAAAATCCTTCTAAAAATATTTCTTATTGAAATCTAATTATAAGGACCTCCGGATCCCAGAAATATTCTATGAAGTAAGCTCGGGAAGCTTGTTGATTCAGATAAAAAATGAATAAACAGCTGAATCAGATCAGCAAAGAAAATTTGCATAAGAAATAATGAAATGTGGGATTCGAAGAGAAGAGTTGTTTAGGCACAGGAAATGAAGTGAAAATGAGCAAAAACAGCTAAAAGGCTTGATCTTTATCTGAAACCAGTGATTGGAACAGGGCCAATAAGCTAGATAAAAATATAAAGAAAGTGACTTGATTTCTCAAGAAAAATTATATATAATAAGGCTGCGTTTGATAGTGATTCTGGAATTTGGATGGAAAGAAAATGAATTTCAGGGAATTGGAAGTTTAATGTAATTGGAAGTTTAATGTGTTTGATTGGTTTAATTTTCTAGGTGGAAAAAGTAGGAAATTTTTCAACTTTTGTTGTTTGATTGACATTATTTTTCATGGAAAATAATGTAAAATTGATCTATTTTAATAAAAAAATATTTTTATTTTTTATTTTTCACACATTTGTACTTGATAATAATAGTATTAATTTTTAGAAAAAAAATTAATTAACAACAACAAAAATTATCAAACGTAACGAAAACGATATAAGATTTTCCATGGAAAATAAAACTTCTTTCCCTCTTGGAAAATGAATTCATTCAAAACAAAGAAAATATCAAATTTCGAGACAAGTGGAAAAATGAATTCCATGGAAAATTTAGACAACCAAACAGCGTAAAGTTAAAAAATCACATGAAAAATATGATTTTCCATTTAATTTGAAGCGTATCAAACTCACCCTAAGTGAAAAGTGTTTCTAACGGCAAGTGACGGAGTAGGAGTTTTTTTTTTCAGCTAATGTAATAATAAATAAAAGATATAGAAACCGCATAGAGAAAAATACAGAGAGGATTAAAATGAAAGAAAAATAATTTTAATTCGGTTTGTTGAGGGGAGGAGGTGTGCAAATGGGTGCCAAGTCAGATAGCTAAACTCAATCTTAAATAATTCTGGGTTAGCATCCTTTTGATAAAAATAATAAACTAATTTTCAATAACTACTTTTATTTAACAAATATAAATTAATTAATTTGTAAATCAAATGTGGAAATATAAATGAGAAAAGCAAGGGATCTGGTGGCTCATCTTAAAAGATCAGTCTCGCTTCGTTGTCAGAAGTGGGCAACATTATGTTGTCTACGGCGCATTCTCATTGGTGGGTGGGCAACATAACGTTGTCCGCTTCTAATAACATAACAATTTCGCTTCACAAATCCCGACACTTGGCTTCCTGCTGTCACCACCACTTTTTCTCGCCCTTTTCTTTTTCTTTATTTATTATTTTGAATGCTTATCTTACTCGCGCTACTTGCCTTTGATTGATCTACACGTGTCGAGGTCTTAGTGAGCGGGAGTTTTTATAACTAGCACTAGCACTAACACTAGCATTTCTCCTATACGATGCACGATATTTCTATCCACGACTTAGAATTCATGAAAATATATTGATTATATAGTACAAATAATATAATATTTTATTACAAAATATTATCAAATTCTAAATTTAAAAAAGAAAAAACTTATCAAAATAGAAATTTATTTTAATTTCATTTGTATTCATCACCAATTTTCTTTTTAATGTATTTTAATTTTTTATTAAGTTTAATTTACATTACATATATTTTTTTAAAACTTCAAGATACACACACACACATACATATATTGATATTCACACACACACATTAAAGAAATGATAAAAATTGCACGGTACTCAAAACATTTAATGATTTTTTTTTGTTTTTTGCTTGTTATTTGTGAGAAAATTTCCTGATTTAGAAAGTTCAATTAGAGGGGGGGGTAAATATGTGTAAAATTGTGACGGTTATCCTATAATAATAATAATAATAATAACAACAACTAGTATTTTCATCCGTGCGATACACGAGAATATATTTGTAATAATAATTTTAATCAAAATTTATGAAAATGTATTAAATATATATATACTATCATATCAAATAAAAATATAGTATAATAACATTTTAATATAAAATATTATCGAATTCAAAACTTTAAAAAAATGACAAAACTAATCAAAGTAAGAAATGCAACATGTACAAAAACTAATTAAAATTAGGAGATTCTGATCTTTATAGAATTTTTTCTTTTTCTTTTTAAAATATCTTCTCTTATAAAAAAAATAATTTATTATTTATTTGTTCGTTGAACTTTTTTCTTCTAAATGAGTTATATTTATCTTTTTTATATGTTAAAACATTTTGAAATAAAATATAATATAATAAATAAAATTAACAACCATAAATCTATATTTGTTTTGAATGGGTAATTTTGAAATTAAAGAATATTATTGTTATATTTTTGTGTATTTAATTTTATCTTCGAATGAGTAAATGTTACTTTATTTGTAAAATAGTTTTTTAAAAAATTTTATGATCATTGAAATAATTATTATTTTTTAATTAAAATCGGTTTGACCTCAGTCGACCCAGTCTGACTTTCTGACCCTTGACCTATTACTTTTTTCGGGTCGAACTGATTTCAGGTTTTCTGAATATTGTGTATGATATAACTTAAATGGTATAATTTAAAATGAATGAGATATTGAGGAAAAGTAAAAAAATATTTATATAAAATAACTTTTACATTGATCTTTGGGACATATATACGGACAAAGTGTTTATAGTTTGTTTTCACTTGTTATCTTGTATTGAACTTTTCGTTGAAATCTTCAATTCAACACATATATTACATATTTCTCGACCTCAAAATAAATTTTGATCTTTGAGACGATTTTATGGACAATATATATTTACAGTTTGCTCTCACTTGTTATTTTGTATTAAATTTCTCATTGAGATCTTCTATTTGAAACTTATATTAAATATTTTTCGACTTCAATATAATACAATAATTATCAAAAGAAAAATAACTATTACAAAACAAAAAATAGTTTATACATTAAAATATATAAAATATTGATGTTATTATTAGCATAGCACGAATTCTAATGCCATTAATGACACTTGTACCATAATAATTGTTAAAATATTTATTACATTATTTTTTTATTTTGCATATTCTATTAAAATAATTATTAAAATTAAAAAGAAAAACATAATTAATCTAAATTATTAAAAACTTATTTGGATAGTAAATGTCAATTTTTATATTTTAATAATAAACGATCGTAGATTTCAATAATTTTTATGCATTATTGTTAACTTCATTGAAAATTCAAATTTATATAATTTCTGCATTTCATTCTTGTATTTAATTTTTCTTTTTTCATTTTTCATTCAAAAAGTCTATCACAAAAATTATAAATACGTGTTTAATCTCGACCTAATAAATATTTATATTTCACCAATAAAATTATAGTTTATTTACAAAATTAATTAGTTAAAATAATAATTACAAAAATCACCAATTATCATGATACGACAATTGGACAATGTGAGAGATCAAAAAATTATATCGAACATCTTATACTATATAATCTTTATACTTATTAAAATTAAGAATGAATAAAAATATTAGCATCTAATTTTAAATATAAATTTATTTACAAACAATATACTTTTACCAACTTTTTAAGTCAGTTTGCCAACGTACGAAATCCTCACAATGAATAATATGTTTGAATCTTATGCCACTTAATTTTTATTTATTGTTTTGAACAGTAGCATTTTTGAGGATATTGTGGTCAATTTCAGTTTATAGTCTGCCATATGGTACGTACAGTGATTGACTGATTTTGTCCTAATTTTGTACTGCTAGTTGAATAATTGTTTTATCAAAATATGATAAAACTTTGGGAAAAGCTCTCCCAAACAGGAGCTAGAAAATATAATGTCCCGTTCTCTTTACTGTTTTGAGTCAGTTTTGAGTTTTCGATTTTTGAAAATATCGAAAATGCGTTCACTTTGCCCATTTTCAGAAACGAATTTTTCAAAACACCAAAAAAATTACAAATGAAACTCAAAAGGAATTTATTACGTTTTGAATATTTTGTATTAAAAAGTCCAAAACGATCAAAACGCGCGTTTTGATTTTTTTTTTTTTTTTTTTTTGTGAGACACTTCCTTCACTTGAAATTCTTATATTATTTTGCCATTATATATAGATCCATGTTAATATTTTTTTTTTTTTGTAATTTTTTATTTATTATTATTATTATTTTTTTTTAAATGTGAGACACTTCTTTCACTTGAAGTTCTTATGTTATTTTGTCATTATATATAGATCTATGTTAAGATTTTTTTTTTATTTTTTATTTTTTTTGTAAATTATTATTATTTTTTTGTAAAAGTGAGAGATACTTCCTTTACTTGAAGTTCTTATGTTATTTTGTCATTATATATAGATCTTGTTAAGATTTTTTTTTTTTTTTTTTTTTTTTGTAATTTTTTTTTTTTTTTGTAAAAGTAAGACACTTCATTCACTTGAAATTCTTATATTATTTTTTCATTATATATAGATCCATTTTAAGATTTTTATTTTATTTATTTATTTATTTATTATTTTATTTTTTTTGTAAAAGTGAGACACTTCTTTCACCTGAAATTCTTATGTTATTTTGTCATTATATAGATCCATGTTTAAAAAAAATTCTTTTTTTTAATTATTTATTTATTTATTTATTATTATTATTATTATTAAATGTGAGACACTTCATTCACTTGAAATTATTATGTTATTTTGTCATTATATATAGATTCATGTTAAAATTTTGTTGGTATGTGGTTAAATTTGTGTTTACCTGAAACAATATTAATGATGAATTTATTGATATAGAAAACTAACTGATTTATTAACATTAAAATTAATGATATTCAACAAATCAATCATTTTTTACATATAAAATATTACAAAATAAATATATCAAAAAATTACAAAGTAAACGCATTTTTCAGTTTTCTATTTTTGAAAACAGTTTTCCAAAATCACAAATAGAACATATTTTCAGCAATCCCAAAACAAACAACCAAAATTCAAAACAAAATTCAAAACTCAAAATCCAAAATCGAAATACAAAGAGAACGGCCCCTAATATTCTTTATTTATAAACAATTTTAGACCGTCTTTCTTTTTGTTGATCGTAAGCTAATTCTTCATTTTGTGTACAGTTGCACTTTATTTTATTCTGATAATGTAGAAAATTGATTTTTGAAAAATGGTATATCTAATGAAAAGTTAGAACAAGTTTCTTGTGCTGGAGAAGTCGAAATGCATTTGTTATTCAAAATATAGGGCACTCGATGATTCAGTCATGTTTCATGTAGATGTGTTCAGCTTGAAAAATTGATTCCATTATTATTTAATTAATAACTTTAAATTTGACAAATTTTAAGTTATTAAATTTTTGCTTTCTCTACGATTCATCAAATACATAAATGTTACCACGAGATCTTCTTCATTAGTTACAATCTATTGTAGTACTTTCTATTGTAGAATGCGATGCGGCCAAGTCATGAGACTTGTCCCATTGCATATATATTATTAAAAAGTGTTGAATAAGGGGAGTTTTTTAATTAAAATATGTTTACATAAATGGTTTCTTATTTAGTAGTATGAAAGATTCTATATATATAATAGTTGTGTTCATTGAGATGGATTATAAATTATTCGATAGATTAAAATAAATATTAGACAAATAATTTCTATTATTTCACTCTTTCTACAATTAAAAACAAAGTATAACTACTTTATTTCAAATTGAAATTTTAAAAGAAAAGTGCAAGAACTTTATTACAATATATATATATCCTTGTCAATATAAGGTACTTTTATAATGTCTACAGATGCAATTAGCCACGGTTTGACGATCATTATTTTGAAAAAATGAGTTTTTGAATACTAATTTTTAGTATAATGTGTAGCCAAAAGTAAGAAAAAAATTTAAATTTATGTGTAGACATTTTATTGTGTAAATATAATTGAAAATGAGTTTAAGTGAGTCAAAAAAAGTGTGTAGTTCCCCAACACCTCGTGACAAAAATTAATGGAAAAAATGTAGGTAACCAAGTATTTTACCTCGAAAATATCTCATTCTTTAATTGAAAAAAAAAAAAAAAAAAAAAAAAAACCTCTTACTGAACATAGGCATATCATCTCATCCTCAACTCTAGGCTTGTGCTAGCTATTTTATAGACTGCATCGTTTTAATCAACAATCAACACACTTCCACATCATCTACTTATCAATATTTATGTTAATTAACATGTACAAGTAACATTTTATCTTTAGATATTTCTTTTATTTTCACCCTCAAAATTTTGCGTAGTATGTCTCTTCTATTATTTTTTCTTCAAAACTGCTTTTGCGAACTCGCACTTGGTAAGTATAACAATTTATTAACAAGAAGATCTTAACTTTTTACTCCTAAATATTATTAAGCCTGTTTGGTAGAAGAATCTTATTTGTAAATAAAGAATTTGATATTTTCGATATAAAATATGTTTGAGTAAAAAGTAATTTAAAAAAATATATTGTTTATAAATATGATGCCAAACACAGTATAAGTTAAATTGGACGGAATATTCACTTACTTATCATTTTTCTTAATTAAAATGATTATAAATTGTAGGCCAACGGATTATTATAAATATAATTTTAGAAGATGTAAGATATTTTTGGTTATATACGCCCCTGTTTTGTTCTGTATAAAATTTGACTGTAATCTAAATTTAAAATCAGCAATTAATTTTAATTGCACATTTTATTAGATTTACCGTACACATCTCATTAACATTTATTCAAAACATACTAAAAATCTAATTTTAATTTATATTATACCGGGCAAATTTTCAAGGCTGGTATTGAATATTGTCCATCGAAAATATATTTTGGTGGATATTTATGTCTCGTCTTAGGTGGGAATGCAAGTTGTAAAAGTGAGCATATGATTGTGAAAATGTGGCTCTTTTTAATTATTTTGGGCAAACATCTCTTTTCAAAGGTTTATTTTTGTTTGTTAAAAGTTTTACATTTAAAAATATTTTTTTTTATGTTTTCGATATAAAATATATGATTAAAAAGTTAAAAAAATATATATATATAATTAAAAATTAATTTAAAAAATTGTGTAGTTTAAAAATATGAACATCTTTGTCAAAAAGAAGCTAACCGCCCCACATTTATCAATTCCACCACCACACGTCTATTTTGGCGATAAATTAGGTTGAGATACAACCACTACGTATAGAGAGAGAATGGATATGAATGATTTTTGTCCACATATTTCTGTTTCTCGAATAAAGAGCAATACAATAATGTCGAGAATTAGTGGCCACATGTTTTTTCTTTTTTTCTTTTTTTTTTTATCGTAAACCACATGTTATTTCTTATTTCTTTTTCTTTTTTTTTTATCGTAAAACCACATGTTATTTCTTTTTTTTGATCGTAGCCACATGTTATTTCTTGAATTTATGGGAAGTGGTAAGTAGAACAGGTGTCCTATATTTTAAAGCTTCCAGTCATCCGACAAAAAGCAAAAGTAATCCTCTATTTTGTAATTTTATTTATTTTTTGAAAGAGTTTTTTGTGACTTTGAATAATGATTTTGAAGAAGGCGTGGTCAAAAAATAGAGAATTTTAACTTTAAAAAAAATAGGAAATTTTTTTGTGTAATATATTTTATTAATAAACGTGTGATTGAAAAAAAAAAAAAGAGAAAACATGATTTTAAAATAATCAAAATCAAACAGAAGCTAAAGTAAAGAATATTCGAGTAAAAATATGTGATTGAAAAAATTGGTTTGGGAAAGTATATTTTTGTTCATAAATAATTTTACCAACCAGAATATAAAATATTTCATAAATAAAAGACAAACATCAAGTCAAAAGATTATATTATTTATTCAAACTGACTACAATTTTTCTTACTTTCATCAAATCATTTTTAACCACACACTTTTTTTAGATCACTTTTCAACCTTACATTTTACCTTAAAAATCCTAGATTCATTATAAGATGTTAAATAGTTTTAAGGACTTGTTTGGTGAACTTTGAAAAGGTCAAAAACAGATTCTGAAGTCCCTGTTTGATGGAGATTAAATATAATTTTTTAGTAAATTTTGATAAAAATTGATAATATAACTGATTAAAAGTTGATGATATGAGTGGCAAGATGTTGGTTTTAAAAATTTATTTAAATATATTTCACAAGAAATAATTTATCTAATTGAAAGAACTTTTAAAGAAAGTTCACTTATAGTAACTTCCTCAAAAAATTTCTCTAAAAATAAAAGCAAAAAATAGAAATCTTGTGGCCAATAATAAATAATTAGGACTGCACAAAAAAATCGTGAAACCGCAAATCTAACCTTTCATTGGTTTAAAATGTTGGTTCGAGACCGCATGGACAGTGATTTTTTTCCTCAAATCGAACCAAACTATTTCAAAATAGCTTGATTTAGGTTTGATTTTCGAAAACCGCAAAAAAAATGAACCAATCGCTTTTAAAAAACTTTATTAAAATTAATTTTATCAAATTATAAATAGTTAGGTTGAATAAGATTTAGTTAGAAAATCATACATGTTTGAACATTTGGATCTACCATTTGGATGTAGATCACAATTTTTCTCGAGTGTAGGGTGATTTGATTGGAGTAGATTAGAGTGCAATGTCATAATACAGTGTTTGGTGCTATATTGTATTACAAAATTGTATATATATTGCTAAATAAAAACTTATAAGAACATGAATAATGATATTTCGGTTCAACTTGGAAGAAAACTCAAAAAGATTGCAGCCTCAGACTCACCGGAAACCTTTTTTTTTTTTTTTCCTCTAACCAATGCATTAAATGAATTATACTCCAAAAACAACTACATATCTTCAATCTGAATAAGTTTTATTCAAACAAATAAATTTAACATCACCATTATGTTTTAATTATCAACTAATTTGGATAAGCTTTATTCAAACCAATGTATGTATAAGCAAATGCTTATAAAAAATACGAATTAATTTAACATCTAAAATATGTTCTACTATGTCGATACGGAAACCACGAATTAAAACCGAATCAAAGCTACAAAAAATAGTTTAGTTTGGTTTTTAATTTGTAAAATGAAATAGTTTGATTTAATTTGGAAAAACGTCAAACCGCTTAAAATAGTTTTATTGAAAAATATGTCACAAACTACTCAAATCGAACCGCGTTCACCCCTATAAATAATGATGAAAAATAAGAAGTGGTCTTTGATTTCAAACTGGGAAAAGTAGTCTCATTGATCGGAATTGTTATAGAATGTAGAAGCAAATTCTGAATTAGATTTTGAAAGATAAAGCTCAAGGTAGAAATTATTTTATTGTAAGAATATACATTTAAAATGGGTTTCGAGAGTGTGTAGTTAGGTTATATGTTCATATAGTATATTTTAAGGTGATAATATAACATTTTATAATAAATAAATTCTATTTTTATTTATTTATTGTATTTTTTAATTACCCAGCATGCAAATTAAAGTATATATGATCACTTGTAGGGGTGGAAAAGAAAATCGGAACCGATATGATCAAATCGAAATCGTATAGTTTTAAAAAAATAAAATTTGAAATATGTTTTGGAACTGAGAACTGATTGGTTCTCGGTTCGATTCTTAATTCCGCCTTTATAACTGAAAAATGGAAGTTAGAATCAGGTCTTTGATCCTTATTAATTTTTTTGATGATTTTAATTGATTGTCCCAAAACTAAAAATCAAAAAAAAAAAAAAATTGGTAAAGTGAAAATGATTAAGGCTCCATTCGGCGGCTTATGTGGGAGAATTAAAATTATTTTGTTGATTTATTTGTGTTTTCTAAGTAAGATGTGGGGTTAAAAATTAATTTGGAAAATTGTGCAATTGGAGAGAGAAAATATGAATGGTTAAAAAGTGATTTGAAAAATTGTGTAAATTAAATTTGTTGTTTTTTTTTTGTTTTGTTTGTCTTTTAGTGTATTAATTTGGCAAATTAAATGCCAACCGAACTGTGCCTAAGTTTTTTTAATGAAATTTGTTACGTCTCTACCTCACTGTAACCTTTAACTTCACAATTGGACTGAAATTCATAGTAAATGAAAATAGAATGAGACTCACTTATTAATAAGCTAAGTTGTAAATAAATACGATAGAGTTAATTAAATATTTAAATACAAATATAAAATTATTAATAATAATGCATTTAGAACTCATGATTAATCCCACAAGTTTACTATACAAATTTATCAATTTATATGACTTCTTGTCATACTCGAAAAAACTTTGAGGTCATTTGTTTCTTATTTTAGTTTATAAATATCTTTTGTTTCATGGAGAATCCTATTCTTTCTTCTGAGTTAAAGGATTTTCGAAATTCTTGATCTTGATATATTCGGTTGAAGTTTATTTCAGGTTATCGACTTATTTCTCGAGGCCTTGATACTCCTCGATAAGGCACTCGAAAAATATTACTATTGTAGAATCGAATTAGAACCAAAACCAAATGATTTGATTCTAGTTTGGTTCTTGCAATTCAATGGAACCGAACAGTATGGTTCGGTTCTGATTCTTGAGAAACCTGAACCAAACCACTCGATGTCCACCACTAATCACTTGTGATAATATAAGTTGAATACTTGTGTTGAGAAGTACAATGTGACACAACTTATATTTTGATCATAAATAATTTGTTTACAACCAATGTATAAGAGTTGACACTTTGTACTTGAAGGTTATAGTGTTGATCAATTCACTATTCAAATTTGTGATTTGTCATTACCAGAAAAATAGTTTAAGGTCACACTAGTAGTGTATTGAAAATACCACGTGTCAAGTTGTATTTCATCTAAATCTCTTGGCAGTGTTATGTATATCTTTTCGTGATTTTAATGATTATTTAATTTATCATTGAGTGAGATCAATTTGATTTGTTAGACATCTCGATGAGTTGAGAGCTTGAAAGTTAACGAAGAAGAGAACATAAATTTGTTTCGAGAATCGTTGCCTTGAAAAATTGGCTAAGTGATTACTCAAGGTTGTGTTTAAATTTCCATGAAAGAAGGCAAATTTTTTAACATTTTTCATCTTTTCCTTGTTTGATTGCAAATTTTTTGCGTGGAAATTGTTTTCCAACTTGGATAAATAGGATAGGACCACTTTTTCCATCAATTTGAGAAAACGAATTCTTGGGTATTCGGAAGGAAAATATATTCCAACTTGCAAGACAATCAACTTTTCGTCTCGTTTGATTATTTTGTTGTTGTTAATTGACTTATATATTTTTAGAAATCAATATTATTATTATTATTATTATTATTATTATTATTATTATTATTATTATTATTATTATTATTATTATTATTTTTATTATTATTATTATTATTATTATTATCATCAGGTACAAATATGTGGAAAAAATAAATTTTTTGATTAAAATAGTTAAATCTTACTTTATTTACCATGAAAAATAATATCAACAAGACTTGAAATATTTCTCACTTTTTTCACCTATAAAATTTATTCAATCAAACACTTCAATTGATATTTTCCACTAAATTTTTTTTCAAGCAATTCAATTCCTGAAAATTATTTTCTCTTCACCCATTTTCGATCTCTTCGATCAAACACAGCCTGCGTGTTTGTAGCGACTCAGAATTTTACGCAATTTTATAATTATTTTAATATTTAGAAAATTGTGTCGCTACTATTTCACTCATTGTTTTGAAATTAACGCCGCGACGGATTCGTCTAGCCAAGTCAAGAAATATCGAATTTGTTCGATTTTAAATTAAAATTCGAATTTCTAAAATTATGTTATTTTAATTATTTATTCAAAGTATTATTTTCAAAATCATTTTGAATTCCAAATTTATTAAAATATCTCAATTTTCCTTATTCAAATTATTTCAAGTCCAAATACGTAATTCAATTTTTATCTCAATATTTATTTATTTTCAAATTTATTTTCAGTCCAAAATATATCAGTTTTAAATACATTTTCAAATCGAAGTTAGTCAAATTTTTAGTTAAATTAATCCTATTTAACTAAACCAAAATTTTCCCACATGTTTTCTTCTTTACACCAAAACATCATCATTTTGTATAAAGAATATTACACCATTTTCTATTTCATATTACACCAAATTCTACACTATCTTATTCTACAATACCAAATCAATGCATATATTCCTCTTATTCTTCACTAACCTATTCCATAATAGCTAATCAAATTCTTTATACCAATTTTCATCAAGAACTCGGCCAACCTCACAAATTTTCTTTTCTTTCCACAAAGTTATATCATTATGTTTTGAGACATAATGATTCTATCACACCATTTTTACAACCTAAGTCTTCACTATCTTTTATTCTATCTCATATGATTCTCCACTAACTCATAACCATTCATTTCAAATACACTACCTAATGCCAATTATAATGACAAGCGTTTTTCCATCTCCTCTGTTTAAGCTCCATCCACAACCATTATCTTTATCATCATCACCAATTAACCCCACAACCCTCTTTAGCCAAAAGCTACACCTCCACTTCAAAAACAAATGGCACAACTCATATTTCCACCATTCAAGATTCCCATAATTTTCTAATCTATCTATATTTTAAATTTTCCCAACCCTTCTTACATAATCAGACTCTGATTTCCAGCCACCTGAATTCACAGCCAATTCAATTCAGCCATCTTCTACTGCCCAGATTGAACTCCAAACCAACATACTGTATTAATCAAATTCATCACTGCATCAATATACAATTCATTCCTACTCCATTTCACCTACATCAATTCATCAACCACAAGTGCAACCAAAATTACCAACATCCAAACCAGCATCACCGACCACCAACCTCCAACTCATCAATTCTAATCCACCACTGCCTCATTCAGATCAAATTCACCAGCTTCTCTGCAACATCACAATCCAAAACATTGGCTGCATCACCCCAATTACATAACCACTTCACCACTGAACCACTGCAGTACTCAGTCACGGCCACCATCGCAACCCATCAAACCCTGCAGTCAGAATCATCAAAATCGCGGCCAAACCTAGTCCCAAATCAATCATCCAAAATCAAAACGTAAACCAAGAAATAGAAGAAGCCCAGAACATTACCTCTACCGCCGACTGATTGACCGGTTTTTCGCCGGAAATTAACCATCTTAAATCACGATTTGGTTTCGGTTCTTCGCACCAATCAACCCCAAACTCACACCTAAGCCCTCCAATCTAAACCTTACTCTGATCGCCACCAGTAGCCGCACCCTACGCCGGTGTGCGCCGGCGAATCGCCGGTTGAAGACCGTATTACGCCATCTCTCTATCTCTTGCCTTGCTCTCCCTCTGTCTCTTCTCTCGATTCGAAATGGTAGAGAGAGAAAGAAATCTGATAATATAATTTAAACTTTCAGAAATTCGCATTTTGGCCCTTGAGTTTTAAAGTTATTTCAAATCAGTCCCCAAGTTTTAAAAAGGTTTTATTTCAGTCCTTTCAGCTTTTAAACTTATCCATTTCAGCCTCAAAGCTTTAAAATGATTTACTTCAGCCCTTTAACTTTAAACTCTTTTATTTCAGTACCTGATGATTTATTTTTAAGCCCAAGTTTTAAAAGTATTCATTTTAATCCCTCAACTTTCAAAGTATCTATTTTAGTCCCTGAACTTTCAAAAGTATTCATTTTAGTTCCTCAACTTTCAAAACATCAATTTTAGTCCTCAAATTATAATTTATCATTTTGAACTATATATTCGATAGACTAAAGTGACTTATTGGCTAAGACGAAGCGTACGGAGAATTTAAAGAAATTGAAGTCATTTCCGCTCAACTTTGCACTCGTCGGATTTGAGGTAGACTCGCACTTATTAATTGATTTAAATTATGATTTCATATGAATGTCATGTGACTTGTGAAAGTCAATTTTTAAGAAAAGCAAGTATGTTTTTATGAAAGGTAAATATACCTTATGTTTTTATGAAAAGTAAGTATGTTTTTATGAAAAAAAAAATATACTTTATGTTTTTACGAAAAGTAAGTATACCCTATGCTTCACGAAAATGTTTTTTTGGATCATTGCTATGAAATCAATCTACCAAGATTGTTATGGGTCCCATATGATAAGTTATGATATGTTAAGGGGACCGGAGTTTTAGTAGCGCTACACATAAGAATTCTTGCCACGAAGTTCGGTAACATTCTTGTGTCTCCTATGTTTATGAGGATTTGCCACGAAGTTCGGTAAAATTCCTATGCTTCCATATGTTTATGAGGATTTGCCACCTAAGTTCGGTAAAATTCCTGTCGCATATGTTTATGAGGATTTCGATCCTATCTTATGTTATGATGCAATTGATCCCTATGAATTTCAAAAATTATGCTCGGTATACTTACTACATAAGAATTCTTGCCACCGAAGTTCGGTAAAATTCTTATGTTTATGAGGATTTCGATCTTATCTTATGTTATGATGGAAATGATCCCTATGAATTTCAAGAATTATGTTTTGGTATACTTACTGTTATTATGATTTTACTGCATAAGAATTCTTGCCACCTAAGTTCGGTAAAGTTCTTGTGTCTCCCTATGTTTATGAGGATTTCAATCCTATCTTATGTTATGCTTTCAAAAGAAAATTATGCTTGGCATAATTAAAATGTGTTTTATAAGTATATGGTTTTCAAAGAGCTATTTTCAAAGAGTTGTTTTCAAAGAGCTGTTTTCAAAGAACTATTTTCAAAGAGCTGTTTTCAAAGAGCCTATTATTTTCACAATATGTCTCGTGCTGTAATGCACAATATGAGTTTTATCAAGAGCCGTTTTATAAAGAAGCTCTATCAATGCCCGTTTTATAAAGAGCCGGGATTTATGTGTTTAATCATCTTATAAATTAAATTAATTTGCGATGAGTCTACTGAGTATTTCCCCCATGAAATACTCACCCTACTTTTTAACAGTTTTGCAGATTTCAGAGACGGTGGCGAGCGATGAATGATGGTGGCAATAATCGTTAAACGGTTGAAAGTTTGACGTTAATGATTTCCGTATTTTTCCAAACAATCGAATAATTTAGAGAAGTTCATTTATTTGAGAAATTATGACATTGTTAATTTCTTTACAAAATTAATGGTTCGATTTACTATTTCAAATGGTTTCATAAATGTTTCAATTTTATCGGCCATTACAGTTTATTTAATGTTGCCAAAAATGAATTTCAATTATTTCTTCCGCAAAAATATTATTCGAAAAATTTAGACAGAAAATGACGTAGTGAATCGGGTATACGGAACTCGGGGCGCTACAAGTTGGTATCAGAGCTAGCTGCGTTTCTGTAGACTGGTAAAATTTTCAAAAAGAATTTTCAAGAAATATTTTCCATTATAAGATTTTTATTGATGAAGATTGCCACTGCCATCATTCGTTCCACCAACTCCGAGGTAAAGAAGTTTATGATGTTTAAAGTTATTTCAGTATTTCGAATACTCATTTTATTGATTTATGAGAAAGAATGAAGAGTATTTCGGATACTTATGATTTATGAGAAATAAGAATGTATTTCTTCGAAAATAATGATGTTGTTATGTTTTGTCATAACTTATATGCTTTAATGTATGATTATGAGAAATTTTTTTAAGAAAGAAAACGAGTGTTGAGCATAATGGGAATAATATGATTTAAGAATGATTTTTAAATAATTTTTGTCCTCGAGTTAGAAATGATGAACCCTAGATGGACTTTGCATAATTGATTTTAGACATGGCACTAAGTATGAGAAGTCAACGGAAAGGATTTGATTATATGTTTAGATTAAACGAGAAATAGCAAGCCAGTTATGAAGTTGTGATAAGATGTTAAGATTATAACTGATATGATTTTATTGAGACTTTTATGAGAAGCATTATGAAGTTAGAGATTTAAAGATTTGGTTCTTAGTTTTTGAGAATTAAGTAATGGATATTATGTTGAGTAAATGAATTATGCCTCTATGTTGAAGAGAAATTTATTATGAAGTTTAGCTTTGTGAATAAATTTTGGGAATATGATTTATGGCATATATTTATAAGTATGAGTAATCTTTTGAGCCAATTAAGGTATTGAAGGAAGTGATATTGTGATATTGAAAAATATGATTTGAAAATTGTTATGTTGAGGAATTATGAATTGAATTATGGGATATTTTTTGATGATATTGAAGTGTTGGAATCGTTTTCAATATTTTTAGATCGTTGTGATTAAATGTGGAGTTATATGTTATTGTTAGTTATGAAGTATACTTATGGTTTGGGATAAGTCCAAATTACAAGGGAGACTCTGTCCAGAATTTTATCATTTGGAATTACGAGCATAGTATGGTATGCAATCACTAAGAGAATTGAGTTTAGAATTGCGTTCATAAGCAAGATTGAGTAAATGATAAGTTATATTTTGATGGTTTATTGCATTATGGTGAAATATTATCTACGATTGAGAATTTTCATTTTTAGTCATAATATATGGGTTTATTTAAAGATTTAGTGATGCAGTTTCGATTAATTATTATTGGTTGTACTTTTGAAGTGAGTAAATATTTTGGCTACAATAATGGAAAATCTGAGATGATCAGTTGTGTGATTTTTAATTATGGGATTGTATCTTTGGGTTAAGCAAATTTGATGAGGAATCCTATATGATTTACAGAAGTCTTATTTAATGGTGATAAAATTAATCAGAGTATTGTTCATAAAGTGTGATATGAATTGAAGTTTGGGAGAATAGAAAATTTTAATTTTGAATTTCAGATTTGGGAAATTAGTGAAGTTTCTTAAGTTTGAGAATAACATATTTGATCCTTGTGGTGCTGTTTTAAGTTAGTATCTTAGCTCTCAGCTAGAATGAGTATTTGATACCGAGTACTTGATGTATGATTTAAAGTATAGAAAATGAAAAGTGGGAACAAGAGTTAATGCGTTGTTATTTTTTTCTCGACAAAAGAAAATTTGATGATAAGATTGGAGATATGGAATATTTTATTGGATTTTGGTACTGATATTTTTGGTATAATAATCAAGGTATAGTGAGATGATACGGGAATACGTGAAAGAGAAATAAGGACCGTATTGAATCAGAATTCATAAGTATGTATAAGTGAAAGAAATACTTTGCAGGAAATGTGGTGACATTTAAGTAAATAATCTTAGTTATTTGAAAGATATTTGTTTACTGAACTTTGGGTTACAAATATTGGAAAGATAAGTTGATGATATTATGTTGATATGTTTGGGTATATTACGTAGAGAGAATATTCAGGTAATTCTTTGATTATTTTTTTGGAATATTCGATGATAAGAAGTTTAGAGATGACAAATTATTATGGTTTGATATATCAGTAAAGATTTATGGAAACTTGAAGAGATTTTTTTTTTTTATGGAATTACAGAAATTAGTAAAGAGACATGATGTTGTTTGGGATTATGTGAGATAATGATGATGAACGTAAGGTTAGATGAATATAAAGGTACAATAGAAAATTGTAAGGAATGATATGATGATGATAATTGAAGGTGATGGTGTATTGAGATTATGAAATAAGTTGATCATCTATGAATAAGTTATGTTGTTTTGGGTTCATAAAAATGGAATTCAAAGAATAGTGAACTTTCAATCACTTACGATTCAGAAGAATTTTTGAGTAGACACATATGTCTATAGAAAAGTCCATGTTCTTGAGAAAACAAAGTGATGCATTTAGTCAAAGTCCAGTGGGTTAAATATGGTTGGGTTAAATATGGTAGCGATGATGCTACATAAGAAGAAGATGAGATTCTGATTAAGTATTCAGAAATCATAAGATCAAATAAGTTTAATTTCGAGGACGAAATTATTTTAAGGAGGTAAGATTGTAGCGACTCAGAATTTTACGCAATTTTATAATTATTTTAATATTTAGAAAATTGTGTCGCTACTATTTCACTCATTGTTTTGAAATTAACGCCGCGACGGATTCGTCTAGCCAAGTCAAGAAATATCGAATTTGTTCGATTTTAAATTAAAATTCGAATTTCTAAAATTATGTTATTTTAATTATTTATTCAAAGTATTATTTTCAAAATCATTTTGAATTCCAAATTTATTAAAATATCTCAATTTTCCTTATTCAAATTATTTCAAGTCCAAATACGTAATTCAATTTTTATCTCAATATTTATTTATTTTCAAATTTATTTTCAGTCCAAAATATATCAGTTTTAAATACATTTTCAAATCGAAGTTAGTCAAATTTTTAGTTAAATTAATCCTATTTAACTAAACCAAAATTTTCCCACATGTTTTCTTCTTTACACCAAAACATCATCATTTTGTATAAAGAATATTACACCATTTTCTATTTCATATTACACCAAATTCTACACTATCTTATTCTACAATACCAAATCAATGCATATATTCCTCTTATTCTTCACTAACCTATTCCATAATAGCTAATCAAATTCTTTATACCAATTTTCATCAAGAACTCGGCCAACCTCACAAATTTTCTTTTCTTTCCACAAAGTTATATCATTATGTTTTGAGACATAATGATTCTATCACACCATTTTTACAACCTAAGTCTTCACTATCTTTTATTCTATCTCATATGATTCTCCACTAACTCATAACCATTCATTTCAAATACACTACCTAATGCCAATTATAATGACAAGCGTTTTTCCATCTCCTCTGTTTAAGCTCCATCCACAACCATTATCTTTATCATCATCACCAATTAACCCCACAACCCTCTTTAGCCAAAAGCTACACCTCCACTTCAAAAACAAATGGCACAACTCATATTTCCACCATTCAAGATTCCCATAATTTTCTAATCTATCTATATTTTAAATTTTCCCAACCCTTCTTACATAATCAGACTCTGATTTCCAGCCACCTGAATTCACAGCCAATTCAATTCAGCCATCTTCTACTGCCCAGATTGAACTCCAAACCAACATACTGTATTAATCAAATTCATCACTGCATCAATATACAATTCATTCCTACTCCATTTCACCTACATCAATTCATCAACCACAAGTGCAACCAAAATTACCAACATCCAAACCAGCATCACCGACCACCAACCTCCAACTCATCAATTCTAATCCACCACTGCCTCATTCAGATCAAATTCACCAGCTTCTCTGCAACATCACAATCCAAAACATTGGCTGCATCACCCCAATTACATAACCACTTCACCACTGAACCACTGCAGTACTCAGTCACGGCCACCATCGCAACCCATCAAACCCTGCAGTCAGAATCATCAAAATCGCGGCCAAACCTAGTCCCAAATCAATCATCCAAAATCAAAACGTAAACCAAGAAATAGAAGAAGCCCAGAACATTACCTCTACCGCCGACTGATTGACCGGTTTTTCGCCGGAAATTAACCATCTTAAATCACGATTTGGTTTCGGTTCTTCGCACCAATCAACCCCAAACTCACACCTAAGCCCTCCAATCTAAACCTTACTCTGATCGCCACCAGTAGCCGCACCCTACACCGGTGTGCGCCGGCGAATCGCCGGTTGAAGACCGTATTACGCCATCTCTCTATCTCTTGCCTTGCTCTCCCTCTGTCTCTTCTCTCGATTCGAAATGGTAGAGAGAGAAAGAAATCTGATAATATAATTTAAACTTTCAGAAATTCGCATTTTGGCCCTTGAGTTTTAAAGTTATTTCAAATCAGTCCCCAAGTTTTAAAAAGGTTTTATTTCAGTCCTTTCAGCTTTTAAACTTATCCATTTCAGCCTCAAAGCTTTAAAATGATTTACTTCAGCCCTTTAACTTTAAACTCTTTTATTTCAGTACCTGATGATTTATTTTTAAGCCCAAGTTTTAAAAGTATTCATTTTAATCCCTCAACTTTCAAAGTATCTATTTTAGTCCCTGAACTTTCAAAAGTATTCATTTTAGTTCCTCAACTTTCAAAACATCAATTTTAGTCCTCAAATTATAATTTATCATTTTGAACTATATATTCGATAGACTAAAGTGACTTATTGGCTAAGACGAAGCGTACGGAGAATTTAAAGAAATTGAAGTCATTCCCGCTCAACTTTGCACTCGTCGGATTTGAGGTAGACTCGCACTTATTAATTGATTTAAATTATGATTTCATATGAATGTCATGTGACTTGTGAAAGTCAATTTTTAAGAAAAGCAAGTATGTTTTTATGAAAGGTAAATATACCTTATGTTTTTATGAAAAGTAAGTATGTTTTTATGAAAAAAAAAATATACTTTATGTTTTTACGAAAAGTAAGTATACCCTATGCTTCACGAAAATGTTTTTTTGGATCATTGCTATGAAATCAATCTACCAAGATTGTTATGGGTCCCATATGATAAGTTATGATATGTTAAGGGGACCGGAGTTTTAGTAGCGCTACACATAAGAATTCTTGCCACGAAGTTCGGTAACATTCTTGTGTCTCCTATGTTTATGAGGATTTGCCACGAAGTTCGGTAAAATTCCTATGCTTCCATATGTTTATGAGGATTTGCCACCTAAGTTCGGTAAAATTCCTGTCGCATATGTTTATGAGGATTTCGATCCTATCTTATGTTATGATGCAATTGATCCCTATGAATTTCAAAAATTATGCTCGGTATACTTACTACATAAGAATTCTTGCCACCGAAGTTCGGTAAAATTCTTATGTTTATGAGGATTTCGATCTTATCTTATGTTATGATGGAAATGATCCCTATGAATTTCAAGAATTATGTTTTGGTATACTTACTGTTATTATGATTTTACTGCATAAGAATTCTTGCCACCTAAGTTCGGTAAAGTTCTTGTGTCTCCCTATGTTTATGAGGATTTCAATCCTATCTTATGTTATGCTTTCAAAAGAAAATTATGCTTGGCATAATTAAAATGTGTTTTATAAGTATATGGTTTTCAAAGAGCTATTTTCAAAGAGTTGTTTTCAAAGAGCTGTTTTCAAAGAACTATTTTCAAAGAGCTGTTTTCAAAGAGCCTATTATTTTCACAATATGTCTCGTGCTGTAATGCACAATATGAGTTTTATCAAGAGCCGTTTTATAAAGAAGCTCTATCAATGCCCGTTTTATAAAGAGCCGGGATTTATGTGTTTAATCATCTTATAAATTAAATTAATTTGCGATGAGTCTACTGAGTATTTCCCCCATGAAATACTCACCCTACTTTTTAACAGTTTTGCAGATTTCAGAGACGGTGGCGAGCGATGAATGATGGTGGCAATAATCGTTAAACGGTTGAAAGTTTGACGTTAATGATTTCCGTATTTTTCCAAACAATCGAATAATTTAGAGAAGTTCATTTATTTGAGAAATTATGACATTGTTAATTTCTTTACAAAATTAATGGTTCGATTTACTATTTCAAATGGTTTCATAAATGTTTCAATTTTATCGGCCATTACAGTTTATTTAATGTTGCCAAAAATGAATTTCAATTATTTCTTCCGCAAAAATATTATTCGAAAAATTTAGAAAGAAAATGACATAGTGAATCGGGTATACGGAACTCGGGGCGCTACATGTTTATGTAGAACGATTAAAATCTAAGCTCAATGTTTAGCATTGGTAAAATTTCGACATCTGTGATTAGTTTACCAGACTGTAAAAAAAATGGTACTTAATTTAGTGATAATAATTGGAGGATTGGAATGGTCATTTATGCTTGTACCTAATTATTGAATTTCAGACTAGGATAAAATACATATACTGCAGGTCAAAGGAAAGTATTAAAGATTGATTTGTTTCTGTGATTTTATATATAATCGAGATTTCAGTCTTTTCCCTATAGTCAAAAAAGCAAATACTAATAACTAAATTGGGTGGTCTAAAGTCGACTAGACATTATTTAATTATTGGAGCTTGGATAATATATGTCCGATCAGGTCCATATGGCAGCTCCATAATGTATTGGGACTTAATTGCAATTAATATAAAAGTTTTGAGCTTAATTGTAATTACAATAAAGTCTTGTATTTTATTGTAATTTCTACGAAAGTTGTAAACTTAATTATAATTGTAAATAGAATTCAAGGACTTCATAAATAATTGGAGGTAAACTAATTAGATATTCTATGTAATAATTAATCATTCATATCATATTAGGTACATTGATACAATTCGATATATAGTCAAAATATTTATATATTCAAAATAATTGGTATATCAAAATTATAATATGTTGTAAGTTCCTTACTACCGACTACTCAACAACGATTTGGATTTTTTGAGCATACGGTATTAGTAAAATTTCCCATGAAACATCGTTTGGTCTGATTGATTTTTGCCATTTTTCCTTAGAATGTCCTAAACTCTTTTGGGTATTTTTCCAAGTCCTTATGAAGATTGAAAGGTTGAACAGAATAGTCCTTAACATGAGATAAATGTGCATAGACTCTTGTCTCAGTGGAATAACTTTGTCGTTGGAAAACAATTAACACATAAACATATTTTCTAGAAGTTTTGAGATCTTTGAATTGCAAATCAAAAGCACGAGATTTCTTTATCCAATGATCAAGTGGATAAAATCAATCAAATATCTTTTGGCTTTAGGGCTTCGTTATGTCATGTACTCCGTGTTGGATTATATATGTCTATAAAGTATAATTCACGACATTTAAAATAAAGTATTAATTTATTCTCTAATAAACTGTGTTTGTTTTAATATGACTTTACATTTATCCATATGTCGATTAGATATTACAAATTGAATGTTTAAGTTGTTAAAAATTCTATTATAATTCGATATGAAATTGTTGTTCACAATTAGTAAATAAATGTAGATAATTTATTTTGATAAGATCGTCTCAATTTTATTAAAGTATATCTTTAAATTTGGTAATAAAATCCAGAGTACGTTAAGAACGTATTGAACGGAACAACATGAAATTAATTTGTGATATCAACCACACAAATTTATTTTAACTTGACTGTCGTACGTGAGGCCTTAATCCTTAACGGATAATGGACGTCAATTATTAACTTGAAGTTCTTTGAGGTATCAATGGGTAAGATCAAATTGCTAATTAATAACTCGATTTTTTTGGAATTAAAGTGAACTAACAAGGAACTTATATTCATAATATGAAATCTATCACATTTTAGGCATGATCTTGGTCTCACTGGTTCTTCTAGTGGATAGCGTTGGGATTGATAAAAAATAATGGAATAAATAATTCTTGTTTGACGAGAAAAGAAAAAGAGGTCAAATTATATTAAAATTATTTTCTTTGTATATATAATACCAATTGGAAAATGAATAAAATACTATTTGTATTATCATATAAGGAAAATAATAAGAGAATCCAATTACATTTACATAAGATTTTTGGCATGATTTTATTATTTACAAACACATTGACAAATTGAACTGTAAGCCTCTAATCCACGTGACGGGTAAGAAAGTATTTTGTGCTGTGTGTATGGGAAGTTGGTGAGTGGGTTTAGAAAGAAAACATGTTTGTTGTTCTTTCTTTGTGTTAGGAGAAGTTATGAGGGTGAGAAAAATATTGTAATGAGTGATTTATTTTTCTTATCAATAAAAGTATTTTTCTCCTGTGGTTGTCAGCAGTCAACTGAGTACATTAAATTCTTTGTTTTTCTCTTTTGTTCAATTATTTTTGCGTTCCGCTGCGTTTGGCTGATTTGGGGTAGGAAAATTGATTTTTCCCAATATTGATATCAGAGATAAAGGTTCAAACTTTGAGATTATTGCAAAGATGATGACAGGCACAGGTTCCAAGTTTGAAGTGGAGCGATTTGATGGGAAGAATAATTTCAATATTTAGAAAAAGTGAGATTTAAGATATTCTTGTGCAACAAAGACTTTACAAAGCTTTGCAGGGTAAGAAGCCAGAATGGATGAAAGATGCAGATAGGGAAGAGCTGGAAGTGAAGACAGTCAGTATAATCAGATTGGCTCTTACACCTGAGGTAAAATATAGTGTTTTCAACGAGAAATCCGCTTCTAGGTTATGGAAAATGCTAGAAGATTTATATATGCCTAAATACCTAACTGATATGCTTTATTTGAAGAAGCAATTATATGAGTTGAAAATGGATGATGTTATTGATGTTAGGGACCACTTGAATAAGTTTAATAAGTGTGTGACTGAGTTGTTAAATGTGGATGTGAAAATTGAGGATGAAGATAAGGTTATTATTTTATTGTCTTCCTTACCAAATCATATGAGACATTGGTGACCACATTGTTAGTTGATAAATCTACTTTGTCTGTGAACGAGATTTCGACCGCTTTATTAGAGACAGCCAACATGAAGAAGCTAAGTGGTAATGTGAATGGTGATCGGGTTCTATTGACTACTTCTGATAATAGGTATGGTAGAGGTTAATTGCGACGAAGAAATTATGGTCAGAGAGATCATTCTCAATCTCATTCAAGGAGAGACGTGGAGTGCTATTACTGTCACAAGAAGGGTCACGTTAGAAGAGATTGTGAAGAATTGACAAAACATTTTGAATCGAGGAGAAAATGTAATGAAATCTTAGAGAATTCAGATTCTACAAATGTGGTGGAAGAAAATTATAACGCTAACGATGTTTTATGTGTTGCTAATGATGATAGTCCAGTTAGTGACTGGTTTTTGTATTCTAGATGCTTTTATCACATATGTCCAGATAGAGATTGGTTTGAGAATTATAAGTCATGTGATGAGCGTCATGCTTTTGTTGCTGATAATCAAAAACTTGAAATCAAAGGTTCCAAGGTGAAAATGTTTGATGGAGTGGTGAGAAGAATAATAGGTATTTTACATGTTCCAAGATTGAAACGAAGTTTAATATCTTTGGGAGCATTGGACGCGTTGGGTTATGAATATTCTGCTAGCGATAGTGTGATGTTTATGAAGAAAAATTATGTGCCAATAATTAGAGGTGAAAAGATTGGTAATTTGTACAAGATAATAGGGAAGACAATATTAGGTGGAGCTGTCAGGTTGGAGTCGCACCGAGAGGAGTCTTCCACTATTGCTAAAGTTTGTGAAGTGGCCAAGATGGGATCTGTGGCAAATGGGGCCAAGGTTGAAGAAAGTAGTTCAAAGATGTCAAAACGAAAGGTGACATTCCATGAATATTTGAATACTATTCATACTTATTAGAATTTTTGGTTAAAGTGGAGATTGTTGGGATTGACAAAAAATTATGGAATAAAGAATTCTTGTTTGACAAGAAAAGAAAAAGTGGTCAAATTATATTATGATTATTTTATTTGTATATATAATTCCAATTGGAAAATGAATAAAATACTATTGGTATTATTATATAAGGAAAATAATAAGAAAATCTAATTACATTTAGGTAAGATTTTTGGCATGATTTTATTATATATAGACACATTGACAAATTGAAATGTATGCCTCTGATCCACATGAAGAGTAAGAAAGTATTGTGTGCAGTGTGTGCGGGAAGTTGGTGAGTGGGTTTATAAAGAAAACACTTTTGTTGTTCTTTCTTTGTGTAGGGAGAAGTTGTGAGGGTGAGAAAAAATTGTAACGAGTGATTTATTTTTCTTATCAATAAAAGTATTCTTCTCCTATGGTTGTCAGCAGTCAGCTGAGACACGTTAAATTCTTTGTTTTTCTCTTTTGTTCAATTATTTTTGCATTCCGCTGCGTTTGGTTGATTTGAGATCGGAAAATTGATTTTTCCCAACAAATAGATGAATTTGAGCTCGGTAATTCAACAATGGTCGTTGATTTTAAAGATGTGATGTGATACCACCGAACTATCAGATAGAAGATGAGAGGTGATCGACGGAGGTAACATGTAAAAGCGATAAGTCAGAAGATGTAATTGTTTCAATAATTTCAATTAGGCTTAGAGTGCATTCTCTTTTTTTAGTGGAATAGAACGTGATTAATAATTATCTTAACTTATCAAGAGTTGATCAGGTCATAATTAATAGGATTGATAGGATTTTGGAGTGTAAGTGGGTTATGAATTGTGGAGCCCCAAATTCATTTCTTATTTTTATGCATTTATTTATTTTTTCGTCATATTTTGATTTTTCAAACGAATAAAATAGTATTTTATCCACCCGCTCTAAATATAAATTTGAATTTTTATTTTTTAAAGCATAATTGAACATTATTAATAATAAGTATTTTCCTTTGAAATGTCTTTTGTAATTTAATCTAGAAGAAAACAAAATAAACTTACTATAATATAAAAACTTTATAGTTAGTAGTTAATATAAAAATATCCGTTTAAAATAGGGAACAGAGAGCGGATAGCGGAAGATCGGGAATTTACTATTTAAAATATTTAACTATTTTAAAACGAGATAAAATTATTTAAAAGTAGTTGGACATTTTTTAAGTTTCCCTGATGAGAGGCCCATGAACCATGGTCAGGTATCTAGTACACAATCGTTCTGTCATTTAAGAGTTCGCACCAACCTCCAATCTATGCATTGTCACACCTACAATGTAAACTAAATGAGTTAACGCTCAACAAGTAACATATGCATGATCATGCGTATGAGTTTCGATTCACTTTCTCACAATTATCTTATTCCCAGGATCCGTGCCTTTTCGTTATTTCAGTCTATCCACATTTCCTACTTGGACCTGAATCCCACTACATTGTACTATATGAGCTCAAATATCAATGTGGCTGATAACATGCGCCTTCCAGTGCCTGTAGTCCATCACCGCCCACCGAAACTCAAGACTCTACAGTTTGTATCCATCGTAGCCCACCGAGACTCAAGACACAGCACCGGAAATTATATTATATAAATCTGGCCTGGCCTATTATATACGGCGCTCGACGTGCTGATCCGCAGTCCCATGGCTACTAAGAGACCTTCCGACACCTCTGTATACTGGCGCTGCACCGCCAACACCCCATCATTGACTACCCTTAATGACCGTCGGGAATCTCAAGCGAGTGTATATATCCGGACACGAAGAAAAGTACAGTAAACATGTAGAGCAATTCTACTATCATCCACATTATTCTCTCTCCATATATCTCCATATACTCTTTATTTTTTCTTTATCATTTATGAAGAACTTCTTCTAAGTCCACACAATGCACATGTCAATACTCATGAATGTCAACATATATTTCATCCGCCAATTGTACATGATAATCACGTAATATGGCATTCCAATGAATTCATGTGCATTAATAACATGTCATATCATCAATTCATGTCTTGCATGCTTTCACCGCATACAAATAATTGCCACATCATATTTCACGAATATTGCATCAATAATATACCTCACATAGTCACGTATAAGCACATAATAATATTAATATTAATATTATATTTTGCATTGTAGTTGAAATGTTACTTACCTCACTCCTTGAGTATCATAGAGTTCACGACTTTATTCCTCAATATTTGGTACTACTAATTCGCTTGAAGTCAAATCACTCATTGTCTATTATATATATAAATTATAATTTAATCACATGATATTATATTATAATTCAATTAACATGTATGAATTAAGATTCAATAAAATTAAAGTGGACTATTTTGGTGTAATATATTTAACTGAAATAATTATAGAGACCAATTTTAATTTAAAGGAATTGACTTGCTTTATTATACTACATAAAGGATTTAATCTAATTTCCATAATCAAAACCATAATATTAATAATATAAAACTTTTTGTTATATTATATTATATATAATATAATAATAATTAATTAAATAATTAATATATAAACAAAATTTTACCTTTGCAGAGAGGGGGGACTTTTTAGATTTCTCCGTTTTTCAAATGCCGAATGCCCCTATTTATAGTTTTTATTGAGAACTAAATTGCATTTATTTTATTTGCTCTTGTAGTCCCAACAAAAATATAAGATTTATATTTTAGTCCCCACAATTAATAAAACCTCCAAAATGACTTAGATAAATTATAGGGTCATATGAATTTAAAATTGAGAGTTCTTGGGGCCAATATGAAGTTGTCAACGAGTACTTTGTAAAGATATTTTTATATCCTAAAATCGATATCTGAGGTAGAAGTTTTCGCTCGTCAAAGTTAGCCACTTAAAACTATTTTATTCCGATTTCTTTTTAAGTGGCTACTTTCATCTTAATTCTCGGTATTCTCATTATCATCAAAATTTAGCTTTCAATATACCATTCTAAGATACTGACGATCAAGTTTCCCGTATTCTCGCCGAAACGCAATATGGTTAATTATAACAAAATTTATGGCTTGTCAAAATAGGCCGTTTAAAACTAAACATTTTGAATTGCCAGCCTTCTTATTAATGTTTTCGAGACATGTACGTTAACCGAGTATATGTCTATAATATACCATTTCCCAGTTCATTTAGAACTCTACGTGGTGATATTTTTGAATAGTCAAAACAGATAACAAAACTAAGAATTAACACGTCCCGAAACTATACACGTAATATTTAGTACTCTTATTTATTTTTCATTTATATTACGTCAACTAAATTAAAAGTATTATTTAATGTTGAATATGCCCCTTTAAATAAATCGAATAAATTAAAATTTTATTTGACTTTCAAGTGAGTCCCGTTAAATGTGAATAATTTAATATAATAATAAGACAAATTTTTGTGTCGTTACATGAATAATCTCATAAGACCATTTTTTTTCTTACCTATTATGCATAGTGGTGGGACACACTAAAGTATGTAGTGTTTGTTTTCTCAAAACAAAGAAAACCATAATTCTAGTGTAATATAGATCCAATAAGGAGACCACAGACAGATCGACATAACTTCTACAGAAGAACACCGAGAAAAGTTTGAGGGTTTGAATTTTTGGTGAAATCAAGAAGCAGTTGATAAGGATTATTGTGAAGCACATTACAAATGTAATATCTCTTTAATTCTTGCATGCACAAAATTACTTATTCCCAGTGTTTTCAAACTGACTGGCCGATCTAGAAACTCGCGACCCTGGCCGAATCAAAACTAAGACCCAGTCGGGTCAAACATTGTCAACAACCCGGGTCGACCAAGGAAACCCAATTGACCCGGCCCCAGATTTAACCTGGGTTTTTTATATATTTTTTTAATTTTTAATTATTTTTTTAATATTATGTAATGCTCGGGTCGACCCTCGACCCTTGATCCAGTCTCTCACTAGGGTCGATGATGGACCAGATCTGAAAAATTGCTTATTCCTATAGTTAAATATATAGAATAAGAGAATTCCTACAACGAGATGATCTAGTTACAAGAAATCAATTTTTGTGAAAAGAACAACTTAAGTTCCCAATACTCCGGATATTATTTCCATAATTTTGAGTGTAATTCTCAAAGCCATTGGAGCATATATTGATCAAACATATTGCCATTTGATGTAGTTCCAGAAGATACCGAAGGTAAAACAAAAGTTCTTTTGTGACCTCCAAGAATTTGGATGCCATATTGCCTGACTACCATGGATTGATATTTCAACAATCTTTTGACTTGGAGTGGAGTGTTTAAAGTCGACGGTTTTTTTGAATATTTAGTTAAAACAAAATATCCCTTTCATAGGGTTATTATGTCCCACAATCGTTCTCGTCTTAAAGTGATGCCCTATATGTGGAAGAGTTGACTGACAAATCTGGCATGTTAACTTATTTATGGTGTCATGTAAAGTCATTAGTTGATTGGCCATATTGTCATATTGTATTCTTTCATTTTGAATAAATTTTTTCATATTATGAATATATTGCAGATTTACTTGTTCAACCACATCTTGAGTAAATTTACCAAGCAATGCACGCATGGTTCGAGGACTCAATTCTGTCATTGGTTCGTAACGGTTCTAACTTTCTCCCTCTGTTTCTGGAGTACTTTATTCCTCCTCATATCTCTCAATCACGGATTGGAGTCGATTTCTTGCTGGCTCCTTATCGAAGTTCTTATGAAGTATGATGCTTCACTTTTGTATATTCAAAACACACCAAAGTTGTCCCACTGGGCATGCTAAATTGTTTCGTGAGAAGTCGTGCTAACAATTAAAATGAGATTCGACGATGTGTAAGGAACAAAAACCTCTCGACAAAAATTTCCAATGAGGGGTGCTTTATTTATGAAGATTAAAATAAAGACAAAATGCCTCCAAGGGGCGCAAGCACACGAGATAAACAAAAGTTTGACAAGAAAATTAAAATAAATGTAAATTACATATTCTTTGTTTGAGAATTGATTAATTGATCTCTTTCCTCCATGTTCTCATTTCTCTTTTATATGCCTCAAATAGTTTCCATATTCCAAAATCGCTTGCAAACTGTTTCGTTGCCTTGAAACCATCTAGTTTTTTCATAATGGATGACTTGTCAAGAAATCATTGTGTTTAACCGCTTTTATTACTCCAAATATTGAGCTAAATTTCCTGGATCATCAGGATGTGATAAAGTTGCCCATTAACTGCCTAATAACTGCTATGATAAATCACAGCATTCGCCCAAATTTTGGGCGTTCTCCAAGCTTGGGCGACATTGGGCCCTTGGTTCTGTCGCTCTGCTTTCGGGCCTGCATGTGAGTTTATTTGGACCTTTCCTTAAATTATCCAACTAGGCTTCGTTCCTTGGATCTATTTCATTGAGCCTTTGAATTGAGTATTTTTATGTGTCAACAGCATCAAACACAATAAAGGACAAAACTTGCTTATAGATATGAATAAACCGTTATAAATAATATATGTGTGTGTGCGTGCGTGAGTGCGTGCGTGCGTGCGTGTGTGTGTGTGAGACATTACCATTATACCCCTATAAACTTTACATTATTACGATTATGTCATTGTCCACCCCTATAAATAGGGGCCTATACTTCTCATTTGAAACACCTAATGAGAAGCATTCTCTCATTTCTCTCTACTTTTCTATTATCTTGTTCTTCTATTTTGATAGTTTTACAACACGCAGTACAAGTCTCTAACCAATTGAGTAATACGATGGGAGTATGCTCTACAGTTGTATCTAAATGATGAAACTCTGTATCAGAAACCTGATCATTATTAATCATTGTTTTCCTTTCCCAAATCAAACATTTTTTGCTTTAGAAAATAACCCATATATTGTAAATCTGAAAACTTCAAGAAAGATGGAAACTTTACATCTTTGTATGATTCAAAAAGTTCCATACGAGGAAAGAAATGTGGTCTCGATGTTGTACAAAAAGGAAAATTGGAAAAGTCTGAAACTTTCAAAGCCGATCTACGCAAAACTGTATATCCAATTGACGATCGGAGACCAGATCCATAACCAAGGCGATGGGACGATCCTCCGGCACCGACGCGTGTTGACGGCGGCTAAAATAGCACAGCGGCACGTGAGTACCACGCGCAAAAGTCAAAATTGCGCGTGGGGGTGCGTGCATGTTTTCCGGGCGACGATGTCAAAAGGCAGTTTGTTCATATCGATATTTTTTTATTTTTCTATGGTCTTACTTTTCTGTTTGGTGGAGTTTTAGACATTTTCCGGTGGTCGAATGTGGCGGCTTCGTAAAAACTATTTTTGAAGCAAATCCGGCGAGATTTTGAATTTTGGATCAAAAGTAAGTTTGTTCTAAATCAAATTTCAAACCTATTGACGATTTCAATTTACTCATATGATCAATTTATTAAAATATGGACAATTTTGCCATTGATGATACGTTAAAGTATCTTAATCGTAATTTGATGAATTTGATTAATCATGATTACTGATCTAATGATAAGTGCTAACAGAATATATATTCTCAATCATTTAACACTACTATGTGATCAATATGATAAATTAAAAGATTTAAAACAAGGTACAAGTAATATAATAGTAACCATGTCGTGATGTATTGAGTACAACTCATTATCGTAACGGACTGGATTATTATGAATACCTTGACTGGATTTGGAGATATGACTTGTTCATTATGAAAGGTAATTATTTCATTATGTTGTTACCACCTATATGGTTGGTTTTATCAACTTTAAATATATATATATATTACGTTACCACATATATGGTTGGTTCTACAAGTTTCAAGTATATTACGTTACCACCTATATGGTTGGTTCTACCATTTTTAAGTATATTACGTTACCACCTATATGGTTGGTTTTACCATTTTTAAGTATATTACGTTACTACCTATATGGTTGGTTCTAATGATTTTAAATATTTCTACTCATATAAATTTGATATATTGTTGTTGTTTGATATGTCAACAGAATGGTACCAGAATTTACCATTACCAAAAGATTGTTGGATTTTAATGAAAGTATTTTATCAAATTGTACCAGAAGCTACCGATATAATGGACAGATGAAAATAAATTATTCAACAAGAAAAATGTTGATGTATAATAAGATACTATCACATGATAGCACAGATATGGCTAATGTGAAAATAATCTCATCAGTATTTTGAGATAAATATTATAAAATTGAGATAAACAGATTTGATCAAAGTTCTTGCACAAGCACTTATGTATTCCAGAATAAGTACATATTTACTCCAGAAGAAGTAAAGATTATCATACTGAAATTGTATTATTATTGATCCTGAAAAAGCATAAATGAGTCATACTAAAACATATCAAGAAAAGAGATACATGCAAAACACAAAAGGGGTGGGGGTGAACATTTATGATTATCAAAAGTAGAGATGTGCATCAAGAGTAATAATACTCCGTACTCTACCACCCCTAATCTTTTTGTGTCTCAAGAGTAAGAATACTCCGTACTCTACCACTCCTAATCCTTTTGAGGTTCACAAAATTAAGTTCAAATATTCATCAATATTAGATGTGTGTTTCAAGAGTAAGAATACTCTGTACTCTACCACCCACAATATTTTGGAGATTCACAAGGATAAATTTACATTAACCGTACTCCATTTTCACTTGGTACCCCTTCCTTACGACCAACCTATCTTAACTCCTGTTGGATCTTGTATTGGAACATATGATTGTAACTTTTCCATCAGTTCATCGATAGTGGGAGCAGAAATAAGGATCTTTCTAGAAAACGGAGAGATGAATCCCTGTTCCATAGCATAATCAAGAAATGTTAGTAAACCATCGAAGAAGTTGTTAACATTTAAAAGCCCAATAGGCTTAGTATGGAGACCCAGCTGAGCCCATGAGGTAATAATAAAGATTTCCTCTAAAGTACCGAAACCTTCAGGCATGACAATGAAGGCATCAGAACCATATAACATGCAAGTTATGCGTTCATGAACAGATAACGTATGTACTTCATGCCCTCGTGTTTTGCCTGTGATATCAGCTAAAGGAACATGTATAACACCTATCACTCTCGCTTTCTCTGTTTGAGGGAATTGTGAAACACAACCCATCAATCCACTACTATCCCCTCCATATACTAGATTGATACCCCTCTCTCCCAACTTCTTCCCTAGAAGCACTGATACTTCTAGATACTCAAAGCCTTCCCCGATTTTTGATCCACAAAATACACAGATAGTTTTGATCTATCGAAATTTTGATCCTTCCATCTTTTAAGATTATAAGGAAGGAAAACTTACCAGAAATTGTTATTTTGGGATACATTAAACTGTGAAATTATCTGACTTTTTAAACTCAAAAATATTCACTATTTACTACTCGTCTTTTGAAAAGGTTACTATTTACTTTTGATCATATCTCTGACAGCATATATTAATGTTCCATAATGGACAATCTTTCAGTGATCTCTCAGAGACGATCAGTTAATACACGAAAAATGAAAATACAAAATATTTTATTAAAATATATATGTTCATATATACAATATACTGATTTACCTTGTATCAATGCTGAATAGCCAAAACATCGTTGTTTATAACAGCCTGGCAAACATGATCTTTTGCTATTATATTTTTGAGATTATAACGGACTTTATTGTTGTTGAATTGAACCCATAAAGATAGTAGCTCACGCTGCACATACCCACAAGGGTGCGTCTCAAGAGTCAACCGGATATCATCCAATGACTCTTTACTCGGCCCACCCTTAATGAAATCTATTTTATCATCTCGATTTCTGGATGAATATCCTATTGATTTATAATGGGTATCACGTGTCCATCGAGCACATTTGTAGCAACCATTTAATCTTTTTGCTCTTCACTTCTTTGCAAAAGTACTCTTACCTAAGCCAGGCATGTGCTTAGAAAATGAATCTGGTAATTCACCAGCTAATCGAACTTTTGCTTCGATCAACTAACGAACATCTTCTGGGATTCCTTGATCCATCAGCAGCCTCAATCTTTCGAGTCGAACTCGGTAAATCTTTTTCAAAACATTTACCGGAATATTTGAGTAGTATTTGCGAATATTTGATAGTATAACATCTATTTTGATGGATCTGATCTTATTCCCAAATGATCTATTTAAATACATTATTCAACGCATAATAGAGCGGTGGCTCCGCGTGTCATCGATTCCTCCAAGAAAAGGGAAAATATTTGTAATCAAAAGATGGGGACAATGATCATTTTCTTGTGATTTCGTTCAAATCACCTTTTTAGATATACTAAATCAAGTATACTGATTTATAAATTCGAACAAGTAAATATTGTATTGAATTAGAGGTTCATACGTACAAGTGAAATATGTATATATTATGAACTAGAAGTTCATAAGTGAAATATACATTGTATTAAACCAAAAGTTTATCGATATTGTATTGAACCAAATATTCATACATAGAAATGAAATAAAACCGTATTGAACCAGAAGTTTTATAATAAACGGTTAGATTATCAAAAGTTTCAAATTATTTTCTATGAGAATAACTTATTCAGAAATTGTTTATCATACAACAACATTCTATTTCAAAGAGGGATTAGCTCAAGAAGCTTTAGGATTTGTAAAAAGTGCGATATGTATACACTCCACCAAAGCGCACTTAGATATATGATTGAGATTATATCCCTAAAAGGATGACATGTGTTGCGGCATTTTAGCCAGTTGATATAATATAAGATTTATGAACATTATGGGGAAAACACGCCTGAAGTGTAATTACGCCTGAAGCATAATGGCAATCGATTCCAAAAATAAATATCTCTTGAATAATTGAGATGATCCCTTTGAGGCTAAATACTCATGGTGAGTAAAAGGGACATAGTTAAATGATAATGGATTTATGTACTTGATCTCTATATGTTATATTGTGATGAAATGTAATCGATAAATAAATCAAATACATACACAACTCTCTTGTGAAAATGAGGTTGATGAAATTGTAATACTTTGGCCAAATATAAAGCCCCAATGTAGGGATTATTGTTCAAGGACCTGAAGTCCAAATGCTTAAATATGTAAAGCCGGTAATTATTTGTACAAATGAAAAATATTACACAGTCGTAAAAGACGACTCGTTGCGCGCGAAATTTTTCATAGAACTGACATGACATATGGTGGATAGACTATAGTCTAAATCACTAGCTTGAGCTCTTTGATATACCAATGAGTGAGATCAAAATGTATGATTCTCATCTCGGTACTTTGAGAGTATTCTTTGATATACCAGTTGATCGCGGTACGTTGAGATTTCAAGTAAAATGATTGTAGATTATATGTCGAAATTGATATATATTTCAATGATTGATTACACTTATATAAATCAGAAATTATGGTTTATGAGATGTAAGAACATACATGTATAACCACTGAAATATTCAATATACCCAGATTAGTATCACTATAGAATGATACAAATGACTTCATGGTATTATATGTTGAAATTGAAATTGGAGTATACTATTTTTGACATCTGAAAAATTTATTATTCACTAGGAGTAAATTTGAAAACGAATATTTTATTATTCACCAGAAGTGAATATGGAAATGAATATGTTTAATTATTAACTAGAAGTGAATGTTAGATTTGATTATTCACTAGAAGTGAATTCCAGATTTGATTATTCATCAGAAGTGAAAGATACAATCTGTAAATTAGTAAATCATTGCATAATATAGCATGTTATGATATCATAAATGAGCTATGAAAGATTTATATAAAGCTCATCATAAATGATACGTTTGATGAAAATATTCGTGATTGCATCAATATACTCTTGATATTCCATGAAAGGAATAAATACGCGTTGCACTCTTTTTTCCATTAGTTAAGGTTTTGTCCCACAAGGTTTTCCTAGCAAGGTTTTTAATGAGGTAGCAGTTGAGGCGTATTAATGAGAATTAATGAGAATAATGTACTCTTTTTCCCTTCGCTAAGGTTTTGTCCCATAGGATTTTCCTATGAAGGTTTTTGAGGCATTATCATAGCTATCGACTGGCTATAATTCAGCAACACATTGTTATACTGGAATGATATCATCAAATGAAGAAAATCATAGACATCTTATGAAGAATATTATGATATCGGCTACACACAAGGAGATTTTTATATATACATATTCCAAACGAAAGATGATATCAATGTTCGAGAAGTTCATGAAACCTCGATTGCACACTTCAGGAGGGAATCATGTTGTACTCTTTTTTCTTCGTCTAGATTTTGTCTACTAGGTTTTCCTGATAAGGTTTTAACGAGGCAGCGGCTGTACTCTTTTTCCTTGGTTCAAATTTTATCCCACTGAGTTTTACTGACAAGGTTTTAAAGAGGCAGCACTTCAGAACTTCAAGATTCAATACATAGTTTATTCTGCTTATCATTGGATATCATTTCGAATATTAGACTCAATGATTCACGATGACCAACATCAAGGGGAGCTGTTGTACTCTTTTTCCTTTGCTCAAATTTTATCCCACTGAATTTTCTTAGTAAGATTTTAACGAGGCAGACAATTGCGTAAGATGTCATTCAAGGGGGAGCGTTATAAATAATATATATATATATATGTGTGTGTGTGTGTGTGTGTGTGTGACATTACCTTTATACTTCTGTAAACTTTGCATTATTACGATTATGTCATTGTCCACCCCTATAAATAGGTACCTATACTTCCTCATTTGAAACACCTAATGAGAAACATTCTCTCATTTCTCTCTACTTCTCTATTATCTTGTTATTCTATTTTGATAGTTTTACAACATAATAATCATTTTTTCAAACATTATGATTGAACATGGTGTGGAAGAATATCCTTGGAGGACATCCTTTTACATGGACCACTTGTAGAATGTGACAAAAGTTAGACATGATATAATTAGATTCTGTTGAGACCATATATATAGTATTTGGATAAAAAAAAATTATTTATTCCATTCAATATAAGTTTGAAAAATCACATTATTTAATTTACGTTTAAAATATATTTTATCTATAACAACTTTCGTACATTACACGGGTATTGCAATTACAAACTGTACAAATAATATAATATTTAAAAAGATTTTACAAAATTTATGAGACTTCTAATTAATTTCGAGCATTCGTTGACATTTTTATCACTAATCAAAGTAAATTGTATTTTTTAAACTTTTTTTTTCTATTTTGTAATGTTATTTACAATAAAATTACTTCATAATGTTTTTTTGTGTAACACACGAGTGTAATACTAGTTGTGGTTATAAAGATTGATTCGGAAGAACTAGTCAATCCAAGTGATCAAAATCCACTGGTTAAAACATATGACTAGCTAAATTTAGTTAGACTCGTAGACAATAAATTGGATGTTAAATGATAAATTCTCATTTTAAAGTTAACTACTTATTGATCGTTACAATGAATGTGTAGCTAGTTACATAGACAATAAATTAGATGTTAAATAACAAATTCACATGTTAAAGTTACATTCTTATTGATTCTGTAATGAATGTGCGAATTTCTAAATAAGTCCAAAAATAGTAAATTATTTATTTTTAAGTTCAACTGATAATTTATTTATGATATATATTTACTGTAAAAATGATAAAAATTTATTTGTTAATATTGTACTCATTTTGAAGATCTCATAAAAATAACGACAAATTATTTTTTATTTATGTTAAAAAAAAATTAAGAAGAAAAAGAAAAGATATAAATAAGGGAGGAGGATGAGTGGGTGTTGGGGGGGGGGGGTGAGCAGATGCTCCTAACGGATTTGATTTTGGGGAATATTTTCAACACAAAAATGTTACATCCACTAAATTGCTAGCTAGATTTAACAAAAAAAATTAACTTGTGATTAAAAAAATTCTTTTAATTTGTGTTTTAGTCTTTGTTTGGTAAATCGTTTTTAAACGATTATTTATAAATAGCGATGTGATAACATTTCTTAATTCATTTTTTTAAAAGTAAAAATGGTGAGCAAAAATCTTTGATCAATCAAAAATGTTGACTTTTCAAGCAAATTGGCCAAGTAGATCTTATCACGTTGCTGTTTATAAGAACAAATTTAACAAAATAGAGGCTTAGGTAAACATTAATTCAACCATTTGCTGACTTACCAAAATATGAGCCGTCTTTTTTATTAGATAAAATATGTAGTTGAAAATTGGGGAAAGAAAATATGTGTGATTAAAAAGCAATTTGAAAAATTGTATAGTTTATAAATTGATTTATAAACAATTTATTTACTGTTATCGAATATTATCGAACACAGTGCTATTCTACTAACATGTGCTTTAACCCATCCAATACACTTAAACTAGTCTAATTCTTGTTAACCCCAAACTTAATCACAAAAAACAAGTTGGAGAAATGTCAAAGAAATGAAACTTTAGTTTATCCAGGAACTTTATTGTGTCCCAGTGAGCACTATAAAATTTGTCCACCCACCACTCAACGAGTGAGCATTTGATGTCAAACGGAACAAATGAACCTCGCATGACACCCCCAATAAGGGGAGGACACGTGCCCTAATAAGCATCATAAGTTGTCCATTGGAGGCAATATAAATTTTTTAATATGGATAACTCATCATTTGTACAATGTTAAAGGGTTGAAGAATTTATAATTGAGACCCATGAATGCGCTATGACCCAAGTTAATATGTTCTTACATGCTATTGCATCGCCACCAATTTAGATTATTAAATGTCAGTTTGGTTCTCTTGCGCTCCACGAGCAGGAGAACCTTACGCGCTTTGCCAGAGGCAGGCAAAGCGCATTTTACAAGGCAAGGCTCTTCAATTGGAAGATGTCAGCCGCTTCCCTTAATTTTATTTTATTTTTATTAATTTTTTTTATTATTTGTTTGTTTATTTTTTTTTTTTATATTATGTTATCTTTTATATAATTCTAATTATTTTACTTAGCATCCGTTTAATAAACAAAACAAATTGATTTATATATCAATTCATAAATTACAATTTCTCAAATCACATTTTAATTCAAAACATTTTTTCTCTTCAATATTCGATCACTAATTTACTTCAATTAGGTAAATAAATTAATTTATAAATCAAATAGTGTTACCAAACAAAGGCAATTTATCTAATAATTTGTCTTTTCGTAATGCATTATTTTTGTTTTTACTTTTGTCGTAAATCAGTTTTAATATACGTACATTTATTAAATTCCGTTTGAATCAATTTATAAATAAAATAACTTTCAAAAAAAAAAAAATTATAAATAAATTAATTTCTCAAACTATTTTAACCACATATATTTTCTCTCTCCATTTTCTAAATTTCGTTTGAATCAATTGTAGCGACATCAACTAACTTCGACGTTAAGGTCGAACAAGTTCTTTTGTCATGTCAATTGTAGTCACAAACACGTCAATTTCTCTTCGTCTGAGACATGATTGTCTTATTGGATGATTTCAATCTCTTTTTGCACCCTGTTGAGCAAATTTATTGTGTTTAAAAAGTAGTGATTTTTTATGTTTTTATTATGATATTATTTTATTGATAAACTTGTGGTTGAAAAGAAGATAAAAAAATATTTTATTTATAACGAGTTTCAAATAGAAAATCAAATGAAATTTAATAAATGTACATATGTTAGAATTTATTACAACAAAATAGAAGACAAGAATAACACATTTCATAAAAGATCACAAATTACAAGATCATAAATTGATTTATGCCCGGTTCGACGGCTCCATTAATTTGGAGTTTAAACTCCAACTTAAACTACACAATTTCCAAAATCACTTTTTAACAATACACATTTTATCTCTCCAATTTTTAACCACATATTTTACCTTGAAAACACCAAAAAATCTTCTCTCCCCATTAATCAACCGCCGAACAGTCTATTATTTATATTTTTTTAGGTAAAATGTGATTAAAAATGAAGAGAGAAAATGTATGATTAAAATGGTTTAAAAACTTATTTTATTTATAAATTGATTCAAACGGAATTTAATAAATGTACATATATTAAAATTTATTTACGACTAAAGTAAAAACAAAAATAATGCATTACAAAAAGACAAATTATAAAATAAATTAAGTCTTTGTTTAATAACACTGTTTGATTTATAAATTAGTTTATTTACCTAATTGAAGTAAAATTAGTGATCGAAAATTGAAGAGCGAATGTCTTGAATTAAAATGTGATTTGAGAAATTGTGTAATTTATAAATTAATTTATTTTGTTTACTAAATGGATGCCAAATAAAATAATTAGAATTATATAAAAGATAACATAAGATTAAAAAATAAATAAATAAATAAACAAAACAAATAAAAATAAATAAAAAATTGAAGGAAGATGCTACTGACATCTTCCAATTGACATTTTTGCCTTGCCTAGTAAAATGGTTTTGCCAAAGGCAAAGCGCATACAGCGCAGGAGAACCGAACTGTATATTATACTTACGAATTTTAATAAGATCTTCAAGATTATGAAAACAATATTCAATTATGATTGTAATGAAATTCTTCTTGGGGTAGGTGGAGTGGGGGGGGGGGGGGGGAGGATGATTGTAAATGGAAGACCACCATATATACCTACATGAACAGGCATTCGACCCAGAGAAATCACATACTTCAAGTAAGCTCAAGGATAGCCACCAAAAAAAAAAAAAAAAACGTTGAACTTGATACCAGCAGACCTCACCCCGAATGTGTTCCCCGCTAATCGGGTAAAACTGGGCGAGGGCAGTGGCGGGAACTTGATCCCAGCACCGTTTAAATTGAAGTTTTATCAAAAAAATAAAATAAAAAATGTAACATGCACCCTTTGTGCTAAATTGCTTAAGCTAAATTGAATTTACACGAGTTCACAGCAGTTGTCCAATACATACACTACGCATGCAAGAAATTTGCATTCCGACATAAACCTTATGAACAGGCTTGCAATTTGTCTTTCAAGAGGGTGCCTAATCTAAAGCCAAGGCAGAACCATTCCAATTTCAACCTCATTGAATCATGGAATGACAAGTGAATCCATTATACTTCCAGTGCATCGCCAAAACGTGGCTGTGAAGATTAAGCAAGAAAAAAAAAAGTTGGCACCTTACCAGTTTTTTGAGGAACTTCAACAACCGTCAATACCGTAATTTCGACATACTATTTTCTGGTTTTCGTCCCACCATCTCTTTGCTTCATTATCAGTGAACTTTTTCCGGCTGTAAATACATCATGAGGGAGCATTAAGTAAAAGATGAAAATGAAAAAAGCACAGAACTTTTATGTGGATCATGGAATTTAAAGAACTTTTGCATTTGTATTTTATATATATATATATATATATATATATATATATATATATATATATATATATATATTTTTTTTTTTTTTTTTAACATAATTCCTTAATTACTATTACAATGCCATATAAAGTTTTCAGAAGTCATTCTCATTGGTTAAAATATCTGCCATCTACTACCACAAGGAAGTTCTGCAAGTATCATTTGCTGTTGCAATATATTTTCACTTATAATGAGATTTCTTTTATAAGTTATAGATTAGTTAAAGAATAAAAATCAACAAAATCAAGTTATGAACGTAGAGAATCCATTAAAATTTACACTTATGTTGGCTAAATATTAATTTTTCCTTCATAAATGTTGATGTTCATTAAATTTTTATCAACAATTAAATTAAAATATGTAACATAGATGCTAAAAAATAATACCCCCAAAACACTGGGACACTAACACGGAAATAAAGGAAGTGACTGAACAGTTAGCTAGACTTAAGGGTAAGCAAGAGATCACAGCCTTTTGTTTCTCTTCTTGAAGCATGGGAAATTGAAAACCCAACAGGCTACAGTTGACCATGACAATCTGAATAGCAAAGTACAAGAAAACTCCACTTCGAGACAATTTAAGCCCATGTCTAGAAGGTCGCATGAAGGCATCAAAGATTCTAGGTCATGATGGTCACCTACCTTATATGACGATGACAAGGGCAAACTAGGATTTCGCTGCAATAAAATTGGGATCGTCTATGCAAAGGAACACTTTTGGTCAGAAACCTCATAAACCCTAAACTAGTCTTCGTTCAACGCATGACCGAAATGAAGGGGAAACAGATTTATGAAAATTGCTACTAGTACAAACAAAATGTACAAACAATGATGTGGCTATTTTATTGTGGTTGATTCTTTAAGTGATGTGATGCATAAGTCAATAGATTCTTGCCACCTATCATGTTTGTAAGCCTGTTTGTACATATAGCAAAACTCTTGGAAATGAAAAGGTGCCAAACTAACTAGAAAGCAACTATAATATTAGTAGTTTGCACCAGTAAATTCATTAAAAACGGATTACCAACTTGATACCATAACCATCTCAAAACCAATTAGCAGCAAATGGATGGCTGCTCAAACACATAAATCATAGTGAGAAAACCCTCCATAGCATTTACAAAGATCATAGGCTATAATCAAAGTATTTGTAATATCATTTTAAGAATGTAAATAGTTGATCTTTTCTATGATTGAACACAGACTGGTTTGTAAAAAATTTTAACTCTGGTTACAGATGGGAGTATATTTCCTTGATAAAGATTTTCTGGAAAATTATTTCTTTTTTCATATAAAATTGTGCCTAGATTTTCTATTTGACTGGGGCAGTTTCAAAAAGAAGTTTGTGGCTGAATATTCTTGAAGATCTTGAAAAGTCAAGGTTCAATTATTCTGCATGTTGGTACGCAGTATATATACCCCTTTAGTTGGCTAACTGAAGAACACAAGTTTTACCTATTTCAAGTGAACGTCATTAGGCATATGAATGACTTCAATTACCAAATTATTCCGTTATATATTTCACTTTTACTAATCAATGTGTTGACTCATAGAAGACGATTATATTCTTGTACTTACATATCACATTAATTTCTTTTAACGAACATTCATGAAATAATGAAATGAAGTCTAATGTAAAATTTATTAGAGGATGAAGAGTTTATTACCTGAACCTAACTCTTTTGAGGCCTGTTTGCCCATTTGGCAAAGTTGCAAATGTGATGTAGACACCGGGTTGATATTGTTCTACCCATTCAACCTTCAGGGGTTCGACTCCAGTTTTTCCAGAATCCATTCCAGCGCAAGATTCTCTTAGTGACAGAATTCCATCACGGGTATCTCCATTACGCAAAGATCTTAACTTGTTTGAGAAGACAATAGGTGAACTAGAAAGAGACTCGAAATTTTTATCATCTGGCTGCTCAACCTCACGGGGCACACAAGAAACAACAGCAATAGGTTGATCCTCTTCAACTCTTTCAGAAGAAAACTTCTCTGACATTGCACAAATCTGAAATGATTGTAAATATATCACAGATCACTTAACAAACAGTAGTAACACATTCATTCCACGTGATCCATCAATTTTTGGATAATCTGTCCTCTTTGTTTTTTATTAGGTAAATAACAATCTAAAAAGGTAGAAAATTTTTTGAAGTCATAATCTACACATCTACACGCAAAAGAAGAGCTAAATGAAGCAGATATCAGGTCCATTCTAGAGAGATTTGATCCAAAATATTAACAAAAATAACTTCTATTTCAATGGCCATTAGCAGTCGAAAGGTTTTCACGCTGTGTTCTTTATTTCTTTTGGTCTTTCAGATCAAACTTTGTACCTCCAGCTGTCTTATCTGAACACAGCATGGAGAAACGTAACTAGAAAATATGACTATATGCCATTACCTAGATGTAGAAGCCACATTACAATGCCTTATTTCGTTACAGCCCAGTCAAGATCTTTTGAATTCATGAAGAATGACTTCAATCTACTGATAATTATTTTCTAAATTGTTTCTGGCAAGCAAAAAATTGCTTCAATTAACCCAAAAAATAGGATGTAAAGGATTGGAGAAATCAATTGGGAATCAAATCTTGTGAGATTTTTAGCAGAACTAAGCTGATAGGAAAAGTAAATAAGATAATTTGCTGATACACTGGTCTACTGACGATCAGAAGAACGTAAAAGAAAGAAATATTTATCATTTAGAAAAAATTACCAAAAACCAATAAACTTCAAAAATAAAAATAAAAAATAAGGCTCTTCTTTCTCTGCATGGCGACAATTGTTTATATTAACCATCATTTGTCATTGTGTAATATTTTAAAGATGGTATATCTTGAGGATGAAGGTATTCAAGCATGCTGGAGCATTGTAGTAAGCACATACAATCTTACGTCTCTGTTTTATTCATTAGCAGGTTCTCATTTAGCTCTTCACTATGAATACTAGAAGAAATGGAGTGTTGGAGAAGTACCAAATATATAGTGATGTCCAAGAATGTCTTTCAATTTCTTCGACAAACATTTGCCTTCTCAAGTCAATCTTACTCTGTGTGTGTGTGTGTGTGTGTGTGTGTGTTATAGTAATTCAATGAATGAACAGATACCCTTGACGTCAAAGCTTGTATGACTTCCTTGGCTGCTTTACTCTTGGCAGCTTCCTCTTTGGCAAATGACCAAGCTTCCTCAGTCTTTTGTCGATTTTCTTTTATTTTCTCTTTTCTTGTTCGGTATAGCTTTTGTAGATAAACAGCCTATCGATAGTGAATAAAATTCAGTACAAGAAATTTTTTAAAGAAGTTTTCAGGTCACATGGCATTGAGGAGTAGTTGGATCACGTGAAAAAATATGCTATAAATGAATTAAAACATATACCACTGTAGTTATTCAATATAAGAAGCTTATTTACATCATTTCAATTGTATGAAATGCTGACAAATGCATTGCCACCAACTTTGTGAACATAAATAAGAAAAGGGCAACACCAGTGGACCAACAGCATCCTTCATTATAGAAGAATAAGAAAGGAAATTAAGTCTGTATTTTATTCATTAACCAGGCATGTCCTTAGTAGACCTACGCTTATGATTTACGGACACTCCTACTGGTGCTCATGTCCATGTTTGACAAACATCGTATCATGTTGATCACAGGCACTACTCGGATACTCCAAGACATATCGTATATATTTTCCTTCTCCGGCACTGTAATATAAACCCCTGTTTGGTAAAGATTTACTGATAATAGATTTTGTGAAAAATGATTGTTTTTGGAGAATGTATGGTTAAAAGTTATAAATCCAATTTCAAAATTATTTTTTGGGAGAGCTTGTGGTTGAAAACAAGCTTCAGAAAAAATGAGTTTTTGAAAATAATGACCAAATAGGGGCATAGTTTAACTTAAAGTTATTTTAGTATAACAAATAGCTAAGCTACTCATTTGATTTAAAAGATTAAATGGCCAAAAATCATAACTAAGAAAAGAACTGATTTTATTGAAAGATAAAAAGTATAAACATAAAGATAGTGTGTGTGTGTCTATATATATATATATATATATATATATATATATATATATATATATACACAATTTTGGAAAATTACGTATCCGCATGTCTATGTTGTGTCGTGTCCATGCAACATAGACCTACATCATCCTTTTTTGTTAATATCTTTCTCCAACTTTTGCCTATATGTCCACTCTAATTTTGATAAAAAACTTATTGAACCAATTCTGGCTTAATAGAAAGACGGCAGAGATGATAAATAAGAAAAATATTTTTTCCACAAGACGTGAAGCACATTAACCATTAGAAACTCTAAATGCCAAAATTTAATCAATAAGGAAATAAAAGACATTGTGTAATTGAATTTATGAAGGCTATTAATGAATATGGGTGCACCAGTTATTATACTAGCTATTAAATAACAGGAAGAATAAATATATGGTATCAGCCATAAATTATTTCAATTTTCAACTATACATTGTTAATCACTAAGTAGCCTTAGTCATATTCCTTTCAGTTCTTCTTAGATGCCTCCTATAGGACTTATATTATATACCCCAAAGATAAATCTATTTTTAATAAATACATCCTTTTTGTTCATTCCCTATAGTAGTGAGTAATCAAGTAAGTCAAGTACACTGCAGTGGACAAGCACTCTTTCCCAGTCCTAGCATCTTCATAAAAATGTAAGCAAAGAACATATAATATAGCCCATACTGCACATACATATGTCTTCATCTTCTTCGCATACATAAATAATCGCTAGGAAAATTCACTTTCACACAAAGCAATCCCAGAATGCAAATGCTTTGTTCTCCCTTCAAGTCAAATGTGGATGCGATGCTTAGATATTGAAAATATAACAGTCATGGCCTAAAATTTGAAAGGCGTGTTACCTCCTAATCAATGGTGTCATTAATTAACCACAGAATGGGAAAAAGATAGATCATGAAAAAGATAGTCACTAGAATTCTTTTCATTCCCCTTGGAGCATATATTGTAGATAAAGGATCTTATATCCTAATAAGGTTTCTCTAGAAATTTTGGCAAAGCCAGGTTGAATAATCCTACAATTGTACTAAACAAAATTTATTCTTTTCAACGACGTTATATTAGAGGTTTGGTAGAATGCTGCAAGTTCCCTCACATGCAAGAAATATGTCCAATTTTACATGAAGGAAGAGGGGCTACTGATAGAGATATCTAATGTAAGCTTTGATTTCCATTATAAGAACCTTGTTACAGAATCAGCATACAAAGGTTTGGGAAAATACCTGACTTTTAAGCTTTTCAATTTCTTCGATGAGGAACTTCTCCGATTGCAACAAGTTATTCTCTACATTCATAGAATTGGAATTGGAAGTGGTAGATATTAGTTGCAAGGAGTCCTCCAGTAAGCAAACTGGAGATCGAGAAGATAGCTGATGTGTTGAAGGATAAACTTGGGTAATCATGTGGGCCCCAGATGTTTTCTTAAAGACTTCTGGACAGGAAACTTGTCCCCATCTGGGTAACTCATTCACCAAAGAAATAGGGTTACTCAAATTTTTCCTCACATAGCATTGGCTACCCTCATTGGAATAATTTCTTGCTGATGTCATCTGACCCAACGCTTCTTTCTCTTCATGATATGCCTTCTCAGACATAAATAATGGTCTTGGGCTGTTTGTTTCAAACTTGAAATGTCTATCTGGATCTGAAGCTCTGTGAAGCTGATTAAAGCATTGATTACAGACTCGAAATGGCTTGCTCTTATTTGGTGCAAGAGATGCATTTATAGATTTTTTGTTGCTGCATGCTCGACAGAATAAAAGACCACAGTTGTAACAGTTATGCTTCTTCCTCGTGAACCCAAAAGCCATGCTGCATCCTTTGCATGCTGACTGGTCAGTACTAGATACTGATTTGTGTAAGCAAATTGCAGCTGTAGAACTTGATCCACATGTAATATGTTCTACCTGTCTTCCTCTCAGGGCCTCGACTAGAGTCGGAGAATTTCGATCTTTGATATCACCCAATCCTAATTGTCCGTGTTCACCTTTTCCCCAAGCATAAACGTTTCCCTGAGATGTTAAGGCAGCAATATGATAAGATCCTGACGAGATTTCTCTGACAAATTCATCAGCAAGTTTCCCTTGTACAGCTATTATTGACTTGTCCCTGGATTGAGGATTCCCGAGTTGTCCATGTGCTGCACTTCCCATTGTATAAATTTTACCGGCACTGGTTAATCCTACTGTAAGAGTCCGGCCACAAGTTACTTGAACAAAATCATGATCCACCAATTCTGCTATACAAGTTGGCCGGAGTTTTCTCTCTTGATCAAAGTGACCGAGCCTTCCTTTATCAGCATCTCCCCATGTATACAATTTTCCACCTGGATTATTAAATTTGACATGATCAACCATGATTTCCACTATAGCAGCTGTGTGCCATGATCCACATGCCACAGTCTTTACCCGTAGTCCCTTGAGTGATTCAACTTCCTTAGGATGAGACACACTTTGAAGATTTCCATGGCCAAGGACTCCAAATGTTCCATCTCCATACGTAAATAATTTCCCGGATTTGGACACAATTGCTGTATGCCATTCTCCACAAGCAACATGAGATACAGTTAAACCATCTAGAGAACCATAAAGTCTACGAGGCAGCCAAAGGCTTCTCTTATTATGTTCATCAGCTAGATCAGTACTATAATTGTCACCCCATGTGTACAACTCACCTGAAGATGTTAAAGCACATGTTTCATACTCACCACAAGCGATAGAGTCGAAATGGATGCCAATAAGGGAGTCAACAATCTTTGGGCAAGTAATATCAATATCAACTTTATGTCCGAGTCTTCCCCTCCTTCCTTCACCCCAGCAAAATACTTCGCCCTCCTTGGTTACTAATGCAGCATGCTTCCTTCCAAGAGATATGGAACAGAGATCAAACATCATGGTCGATTCAAGAACTTTTGGAAATAAAGCATCCAATTCCATTCCGCCACCTTCCAAACACCCTTTTCCTGCTCCCTCCCCCCAAATTAAGACGTCCCTCAAGATATGATTTCCGGATTCAGATGACTCAAGAGGGTGTGTTGAGAACAGACTACGTATTTTTGTACTAGCAATTTCTGCTTGTTCATTTGGATCTTCTTGCTGAAGAAATGGAGAATTTGGGGCTAAGAAATCAATGGTATTGTGAATGCTTGATAGACTTGATTCTGAGTAAAAACTATCGGACGAGCATGATAAACCATCAGAAGTACATCTAGCTGAAAATGCCTGAGGTGGACTCCCAGATAAACTGTGTACCTTCAAATTCTATGAAGAAATATTAAATTTCCGAAGATATAGAGTTAAATGATGTTTCCAAACTGAAGGGAGTCAGAGGAAATAAGTATCAAGAAGTGTAGTGGCATGCATGGAAATCTCAAACCTAAACTTTACGTGCAATGAAGTTAACAGGTGATTTATTTGAATGCATACTATAATATTCTTAAATCTTAAGTGCTTTTTGATCAAACTTTGCCAAAAAATTTTAAGTTTTCAAGAGGCCAATCTTCAAATTTAATCACAATTTTCATCAACTATTATCAAAATCTGCTAAAATTTTCATCAAAATCTGTCACATAACCCCCAATTTTTCTTAAGAATGATACTGGTTTCTTCTTCCTATAGTATCAGTGGGAAGCAAAAACTGTCTACGACTTCATGGCCTGGTCCATAGAAAGTTGACCCTCAACATAACTTTCAACAGGCAAAGTATGTCAAGAATACTCTCTTTAAAAGTACTTCATGCTACTGTCAAAATGAAAAATGTCCTTTTCTTATGATATTTGAAAATGTCTTCAACTATCAACGTTTACTGCTTTATCATCTGTATCTCTTACTAATTGAATATTGCCAATACTTTTTCAAAATATTTCTTAATATAGCACTCTCTAGAAATGTAGCTTATTCTACTCAACTATTGAAACCATTCCCCTATATTCTATTATTATTTCATAAAAATGTTAACAGATTGATAATATCATCAACAAAAATCAAATGTGTGGTAAGAACCTGAGATGATCTAATTTTATCCTCTAAAAGTCCTAAGATATGTTTCCTTCTCATGAAACTCGCTGGACTGTTTATACAACTTTGTGCCCCTCTTCTTTTCTTCAAAGTACTCAAGAATCCACTACAATAACTGCTCGATGTTACGGCTCTCAAACCCAAAAACCAAGTATCGGCCTGCTCTTTGTCCTTGAATATCTACATAAAGATAAATGAGATGCGTGAAAAAAGTTCGATGTTTAAGAAAATATTTAATCAAACAGGGATGACACTTCTTTTTCTGATTACCAGATCAAGGGAGCATTCACCATTTGCATAGACAAGTGAAAGGCACTGACTTTCCCTCTCTGGTTGAGGTTGTTTCTGAAGAGGAAAAAAAAAATCAGCATTTTGATATAAAATACATAAAATAGCATCACATAACAAACTGATTTCGTTAACTTACACTGGTTTGGCCACGTAAAACATTTGTAACTGAGCTTAATCGCAGCTGTCTTTCCTCCTGACCATTGTACCAAATCAAGAATTTCTCATCCTGAAAATCAAGACTTGGATTTTAGGCGTGCTGCAAACTTCATACTAGAAATCATAGAATCGCATCTAGGAGTCGTTAGAACACTTAAAAGGTCAAAAAAATTAGAGATTCTCTGTGTACACTAGTCATCATGTTGTGCAAATACTTCTTGATTTCATTCTATTTATAATACATAACTTTACTAATATTTAACAAGGAATGTATTTATATAAGTATCCTCTCCTATTACTTTTTGTCCATATAACAGATTGTAGTGCGCCACGTACAAAATCTATACGTTTTCTCCTTTCTTCGTTATTATCTAGCACATACTTTTCCATGACTGACTCAAGTTTCCTTTTCCACTTCAGTTCAAAAAAGAATAACATTATTTCCTTGATTAAGGACACCTCGTTGTTTCATGGATTCAAAGTTTAGTGATATTAGTTTGCACAGCTATCACAATTTTCTTCGAAGCTTACGGAACCAAACTACAGAAATTTGTTAACTCTAATATGGTCATGGTAAATCGTTTCAAAACACCTTATTGGACTAAGAACCCGGCATTCCATTTGTACTCAAACAATGGCAAAGGCACTAAAATTAGCATTCTAAAAGTAAATGACCATTCTGTAACACCTAGAAAGTGGATAGACCGTAAGCTTGTACATAATTCTATTAGAAAAATAATAAAGGACAATTCTTCAAACATAATTATAAGGTCACATAGTTTGAGAGCATCAGTATACATTTCTTTGAATGCATACCGCGGATAATCTGAAAGGACAAAATTTGGGCTTCCCTCTTCTGCCGTACTTTAAAAGATGAGCACCCTTCTTTAATGCAACAATTGCCTGTGCAAGCCAGTGAACAATGTAATAAAATACAAGCATTTTCTTTTAACAAAAAGTGTAAGTGATACTGGTCCAAAGAAGTAAATAGTAGAAAGGATGGTTTTGAATCAATTTGGTTGCTTGAAACATGAATATATGAATCTAAATATAATTTAGGATACGATACTCCATAATTTTAACCAATATAAGTTATATTACATATGTAATCTGGTTGTTAGAATCGTGAATATGAAAAACTTAAAAAACTAAATCATCTTTTGTCAGTTTAGCAATTGAGAAAGTATATACTAACCTCGCAGACAAAAAATGTTATGTGAATCTAAAAAATAAAAAGGTAAAGGACATAAATAGAAAAAGGAAGCTGCAAATCTGTTCTCAGACAAGCGATGCGGAATTAAATCTCGAGCAAAATCCTGGTCAGGCAGAATTTAACAACAAGAGCCCAAATATCAGTATTAATATTTTCATTTAAAAATACTTGTATAATGTATTATGGTTATTTTACAATCTCTTGAAGCTGAATCTTTTTTCCCTGATCTGAACTTTTTTACAAATTCAAGAATTAATATATAATACAGAATCAAATCCTCTACATCTTTGTGGATCTTGATATAACTTGGATAAAGACACAGAATAAAAAATTCTCAAACAGTACTGGTTCAAAAAGAAATATTACAGAAAATTAAATATTAGAACTCTAACAAAATCTTCCTAGTAACTATAGCATCAGGAAAAAAAAAAATTATAAGCACCTCTGAGTCCTCTGACCCAAGTTGGGTATTTTCTGTATTCTTTTCTTTTTGAGAAAGGAAAATGTTCTCCCCTCAGTACATATAATTCCACTGTACTGAGTTCTCCATGAAATTCGACCCAAAGAAATGAAATGCCATTAAAAATTTCAAGACGTTATATTTATTTTTTACACTACTGAAAGAAGTTGAATTTGTACATGGGTTAAGAGTAAAACCTGTTCAACTGCTCTATCAGAACCAGAGGGGGGTAATGCCAACAATTCTTCACCCATTTTCCAGCAATTATCAGGCAAGTACACGAACGCGATGTATATATTATCTCAAGAAGAATAGAGAGAGAGAGAGGGTTTGGTTTCTTATGAGGAACCTTTAAGAACAGAAGAGAATGTATGAAAACAAAGAATAGAATTTCAAAGCTTACAACTTACAGAGAGAGAGAGAGAGAGAGAATTGATTGATATTCTTTCCTTTTTTCTCTTTTCTTTCTTTTCTTGTTATGGGTTCTCTATTCTTCCATCATCATCACTTTACTTCATTAGTGTTGGCTTGGCTTGGCTTCGAGGGTCGTGCGCAGAGAGATTTGCGCAAGTTACTGAAACACAATCGCACGTGTTCTGTTCAGCATAATACATTCATGTACTTTAATATAGGAAATGTAATCAAAATCACGCATGATTATTATGTCATTTTCAACAGCAATTGGATGTTTCTTGTTCCTTTTCATACTAAAATGAAATTACAGATGTATAATGGAATTGAGAGTAGTGAGTTTTTCTATTCTGTTAGGTTGGTTCTATTCTATTTGATTAATTTTATTTGTGAGAATCCAATAAATTTAATTATTAGTAGTTGTTGCTTACTGAGATGAGCTGGAAAAATTCCCCGAGTCACCAGCATATATTAATATGGTGTTAAGATTTAGAGAGTCCATTTTAAAATATCAATATTGTTAAGAGGAATAATTTAAAACCTTATAAATTAGTTTATGTTTTCATCTTTATACGATGTGAGATTTTATCCTTAACATGCTCCTCAAGATGGTGACTCGTTTGAGTAGATCAATCTTGAAATTCGTGTACTTATTTTTTTTAGTCTTAGTCGGATCAAATTGCTCGCTAGAGTTTAATTGATTCTGATACCATATTAAGATTTATCATTTATGATTTCATCTTAAAAGGTCAACATTTTTAAGATAAGTAATCCAGAAGTCTTATAAATTGATTTATGTTTTCATTTTTATTCGATGTGGATTTTATATTTAACACATGGCTCATTGTTGACCGAGCTAAGTTGGTTGTCTGAGTATTGTGTATCATCAGACAACTTGGATATAGAAAGCGTGGACCCTAAATAAGAAGTGAATGTGAGATAGTAGGCCGAGTGTCTGTCAGAATCGTCAAATCCGAAAAATGGTGTCAATAACTATTGTAGAAGAAGCGATGATAACGCCAGACCTATTTAGGAGCCTAACAGCTAAATGGAGTAGGCTGAGACCCCCTCATCATCTACAATCCCGTTTGGAGATCTTAGGGACATCTCATTGCTTTTAGAAATATGGTAATCAAGGGTTCCTCATCCCCTCCCTACGACCTAACTCTACCCTCACTAATGCCCTCGTTACTATCACTCATATTTAGTTGCTTTAAAGTCAAACATGTTACTTAGAAATTTTAAGAAGAAAAAAGAAAAGAAGGAAACAACATATAGCGAAGTAAATCTCACCTGGAAATCACGGTCTGAGATCAGATAAGTGTTAGAATATGACGTGTGTTCAGTTAGCTTTCAATTCGTCAAGAGTTTGCAGAGAGTTAGAGAACTTTTTGAAAGATAAAGAGTGAAAATGAAAGCCCTTAGAGAGGGAGTAAAGTGGAGATGCCCAACCGTCACTCTTAGATATAGCGCGCTGACAGTAATGATAGTCAAATGATGGCAGCTATGCCTATCTCAAGATTCCTATCCCCCAATGACTACATGGCACGTGTCGCGTGTGACCTTGAATTTAGTGCGCATAGACGTTGTAATAAATGATTTCCAGTTGATTTATTTCGAGATCAACGAATGATTCTTCGAGCTAACCTCGAGGGGACACTTGTTGCTAATCAAGATGAGCCAAAAAAATTTCCCAAGACACGATCTACGTGGCACATTGTTGATAGAGCTGAGCCGATGGTTCCAGGTCCTGTGTGTCATCATATGACGTGGATATGGGAAGCGGACCCTCAATAGGAAGTGAATGTGAGTAGATCGGCATTAAATGTTGAAACGAGCTGGGAAAATCATTTGACCAACACTTCGCAAACTTGAATACCATTCATTATGTCCATGTAATGACAATATGAAATCTCCTTTTGCCAAATGTACTTCCGAGATGAGCTAAATGGAGACAAAACATGTTAATTCGTCTAATCAATCGAGTAAGTGTCTGTAGTTTACATTAATTCATGACAAATGTATGTGAGATAGTAGGTCAAGTGTATGTCAGAACTGTCTACGATTATGTATACATCTCCTTTTTCTATAAATAAGAAAGATTAATTTAATGCTCATTAAGGGGAAACAAGGGTTTTTAATACAAAGGGTATTGCTCTCAACTTTTATTTATTTCATTAGCTGATTGACAAATCTGGTGACTAGATCGTTCGTCCCTTTCAAACAAATTTGAAGTTCGTTTCGTTCATGATCTGGTTTTCAGTTCGAATTTTATCCCACATGTACATAATTCTATTACTGAATGGCTTGCTTAATCCAACCTGAATGCTTAGAAAATTCACTCCAATCCCACTTACCTGTGTTTGGTAAATGTACTTTTCTCGGTTTATAAACCGCACGATTTTCTAAATCACTTTTTAATCACACATTTTTCTCTCTCCAATTTTCAACCACTACTTTTTACCTCAAAATCATAAATAAACCAGTTTATAAATCAAATAGTGTTATCAAACGGAGAAACTTGTTGACTCGCATTTCATACAAAATAAGGCGTCAACTGTAGTAATATTTAAGAATAGAACATAAGATAATTCCTTAATGTTTTTGTTTATATCTAATAAAGTTGGAACGTACGGAAATCAAATGATTTATTCTTTCCTTGCTTTTTCTTTGGGGCCTAATATGCTAACGAAAAGGAGACACTAGTTACTTATAAGTGAGATTGAGGCAGTAACTAATGAAAAGGGATGTTAGATTCTAACATGTAAAGTCATATAATCTTTTTGAGAAATTGCAATGTTGGTCTTTGACTTGTTATCTCAATAGCAAATTAGTCATAACTTTCATAAATGAACAAATTAGTATCTATTATTTCATTATTGTAGTTGTATAATCAATTTTCAGAAATATTGATCCAAATTACCAAATCTCTGATAAAACGATATCAAGTAGCCATCTATGCCCAACTTTATAAAGATATTTTTGTTCCTTAGCTTCGAGTATCATATCATAAATTTGATAAGACACATAGTTGGTTAAGGTCCACACAAATTTTCGAATCTTGAGACTGTGAAACTTGTATTGAAATATTTGGAGACCAACTTGCCATTGTGTTAAAACTTAAAAGGTTGAGAACCAATGGTACAACTTTTCCTCATTATTTAGGCCCGTAAATAAGAGAATGTTAGGCAAGTTGACATGCACATAGTTGCACAAAATTTAGGATACATAATACAATTTGAAAATATGTTAGTAGCTATCAAGGTGAAATTCTAATTAAGAATTAAATGAGATGGTGTAACTAGGTTCGCATGTAAAAAGATCTTTAATATTTCTTGTCAAAAATAAAATTATTTTGAATTGTTTGTCGTTTTGTAAATGAAACTTTTTATAAAATTGACATACTTTATTCCACGCAATAATACCAATTCTGAACACATAAAATGTATCAGTCTTTTGCTCTGTGTGACGTGAAAGTAATGGACTAATCCTTGATTAACAATTAATCTCCTTAATAATTCAACACAAAATCACAAAGTTAAGTAGGCTATTAAACAACAACTAACTTCCATTTCTTTAACACGTTTGTAGGACCCTTAAATCTTAGCCAAAGCTAAATTGTGGGACCCCAAAATTTATAATAATTTTGTAAAATTCCCTTGCCTAAGGTCCAAAAGTTTTTTTCATGATAAGCAAACGTGTAACGATAATTATATTTATTTAAGGGTAAGAAAAAGGACCTTTAACAGAAAAAGCTTATTTTCATACCTTTTTCATATTTGTGGTGGTTAAACTTTCCCGTTTCTCCATAGGTAAAAAAGGTAAATATTCATCCCTTCAAGTTATTTTATGAATAAAAAGCTAATTTATGTCTTTATTTATGAAGAAAACTCTAATTTATGTCTAATTGCATTTGCATAGACTCGAATAGATTACACGATTAGTCGCATCTTTGCTTGTGCACCTTCTAATATCTAGGGTCGACAATACTTTTTTTTATTTGGCCTATCATTTAAACCAATTTGAAATCGAAAGTGAAGTTGGTAGCGAAAACTAATTGTTGGCCTTTTAGTTTTCTCATTAAGGATTTGTATATAGAACTCCTATGTATTACGCTATTTAAATTGCACGACACTTAAATTAATTGATGGATTATATTGAATGGACGTTAAAAAAAAAAAAAAAAGGAAAAAAAGGCCCGAATGGCTTTTCAACTTGTTTTTAATTGTTAATCTTCTAGAAAACAAAAACATTAAAAAAGTTTTGTATCCATAAAATAATTAGGAATCGAAATCATCGGATCCAGGATTATTATTGCCTCTTGAAGCAAAATCGTTGATAACCAACTCTGAAACTGAATTTGTCATTTTCGATAATTTATTTATTTTTTACATTTTTCTTAAATTTTGGTCCAATGACCCGACGCAACATGTAGCAAGTTTGTAAGACTCAACAGGTAAAAAGTTTTGCAAGGCTCAAATAGTAATTACCATAATCCATCACATTATTTATTTGAATAATTAAATCATATAATCTCATTTATAATCATTCTTAACCGCACTTTACTCATTGCCCATTAACAAACCGTTCTTGAGACGTCGTACGCACAAGCCACAATCGAAATTTGATGTTATCATGCTAGTAGAGATTAAAATTAAATGTTGTTAGTGAATAGTGGATGAAGAAAGTGGTGAAATGTGTAATTAATTAGTTTACATTTCTTCTCTTCTATTTTTACCTAGATATATATTGAGAATATAATTTATATTGCCAGCCCACGACTTTTAAATAATTTTTTGCAGATAGAATGGAATACGAACTAACAATTAATGTTCGACTTTGGTTCCATTAATAACGTGAGGTCTACCTGTCTCTCTAAGTCATCATGCCAACCCGAGATACGTAGTGCCCCTAGTTACACTTGAAACATGGTCCTTTTCTTAAACAAAGTGTTGCTTTGACTAATTTCATTTTAGAATTTACTTTGTTAACTTTGAGGCATTTTCCATGATTTGATTTCAGCCTCCATTTGGTTAATTATTTAAGATTCTAGTTGTTTATAAATTGATTTATTTATATTTTTTAGGTGAAATATGTTGGTAAAGACTGGAGAGAGAAAAATAATTTCGAGAATTATGTAATTTATAAATTGATTTATAAATTATTTACCCAAAAAAAAAGGTATAAACAAGACATTCTTCAAAATCACTTTTTAAATACAAACAATTCTATTAATTACTTTTCAACTATATATTTTTCCTCGAAAACAGTATATTCTTTGCTTATAAACAAAAACTTTACCAAAAAAACTGCCGTCTACTTTTATGTTATGTTTATTAAAAATTTTGTGTTTAAAATTATATTTTGGGTTTCTTTGCTTATAAACAAAAAATTTATCAAACAAAATCGTCAGGCTACTTTGCTCTGTTTGGTAAAAGTTTTGTATTTAAAAATATATATTTTTTATGTTTTCGAGGTAAAATTTGTGGTTAAAAAGTGGAGAGAAAAAATATATGTGGTAAAAAAGTGATTTTGAAAATTTTGTTGTTTTAAAACATATTTTTTTTTCCTTATTTGCCAAACTGAGAATTTATTTTCAAATGATTTCTTTTAGCAAGAGGTGTACATGCACATGCGCACCTCTTCTTATTTTCAAAATCCAAGGCAGCATCCCTTCATATTTTATTCATCTCTATAGACAATGTGCCCTATATGTCTAATAAACTAAACATAAGTACATGGACTTTATGGAACTCACTTAAATATTAGACATTGCGGGCTACCCCTATAACTTCATGTAGTGACAATAACTAGCATTATAGTAATTGTACAAACTATATACTAGCATGTGCAATGCTCATATTGATACTACCTTATCGAGCATTGAGCAAGAAATGTCATGCTACTCATTAATCTTTAGTACTTACATTGAGCTAAACATAAAATATTATAGTATAGGCATGATAATTGGAATACTGTGAAAAAAGTTAATATTTAAATGATAATTTTTTCTTAAATTAAGAGAATTGATCAATGGTTAAAAGCAAACCAAAATTGGGACGTATCGAGTAATCGAGACTGTCGAGGTCGAAATTTGCCAGTATATCCCATATCAACTTTGAGTGGATCATAAGTGTTAAATAAACACACCTTGAGAGTTGGAAACGAAAATAAGGTTTCTTTCGATTTGAACCTTACCTTAGTGTAAACATCGCAAAGTATTATCGAAACTTCAGATAGCTGTGACTTTGAACCCGTTATTCCATGTGACAATACGGTAACGTCACATGTACAACATTCAAGTCTTTTGTTCCACTCACGTTTTAGTTTTAGTGCTATTATGGCCTTGCACTCATCTGGTTCGTGAACTTTTAAGAGAGAAAACTCGGACTTAGTTTTAAACTCATCCCTCCAAGCATAACAACCAACACTTCTAATCTAGAATGATGTATGTTTTGGCAAAATGTTTATACTATTCACTTATCGAATGACTTGTTTTTACCCTTTGAACTCGAGGTGTTAGTATATATATTCAGGATTGCCACCATTGTTGGATCTTTTTATAATAGAGTTTTACTCTCATTCTACTCGATTATGTTCTTATGATTTTTCATAAGATATTAAGTCAAACACTACAACAAAAGTAGCTTTTACGGCATGCAATACAGCCGTAAAATTGTGTTTACGGCATGCACCCCGCACGCCGTAAAAGGCCATGCCGTAAATATTTACGGCGTGCAACATTGCAGTGATGCACGCCGTAAATAATATTTTTTTAAAAAAAAAAATTGTAATTCTATAATTTTCGAATACCTATAATAATTGTACAATAAGATTATGCGCTTTTATCCATATATAATTCAGTAAATATGATTTCGATAAACAAAAAACATTGATTAAGATTCAATACAATATACCAAAATTTAGAACAATTCCACATAGCCGACAAAAAAAATTAGATAAAAATATGTCAAAAATATAGACAATTACTTCAGAAAGAACAAATTAAAATGTTACAAAAGAGTATCAATATCGAAGTTTTTTCTTTGACCAAGAGTCATATACCAAAAGTAATCAACTTCCTGCACATCTCAAAAATAATAAAAATATAATTAACAAAAATTTGAAAATTCTTAATAAATAAAAAATAGAATAAATTATGAATAAAAACATTTGTAGGACCTAAATATTGCATTTCCAATTCCACATCAACACAATTTGATGTGCTAGGTTCTGATGGTGATATATAGTATCAAACTACATTATTATAGTAGTCAAGTGCCAATAATCATGTTAATAAGGTGTGTATAGTTTCTAAGTTCCACATTTTTTACTAAACATGTCATAAAAGTTTGCACTAATTAAACTGAGGTGTAAATGGAGACATAGCTTGAAAACCCCAAAGGAGAATTATTAACTATATTTAGAAACTATACCCACCTTTTTGAATCAAGCAAAAAAGTTCCAAGTGATAAATTATTAAAAGTTAAAACTTGCCTGCGCTGTTTCAAGATATGATTTGCAAGATTGGTCATCCGTTGCTTGGAGCCCCCTTGTGGATTTCAAGAGATTTCCTTTGCACTAAGTTGTTTTAGTATATCCACCGTGCAGCAAGCTACTTTCACCTGTAAGCAAAAATGATGAATTTAGAAAATTTCCCGTGGATAAAATGCTTTCTTTCCAGCAGAGAATTGTTGAAAATTTTGCTTTATCAAAATTTAGAAAAGTGCAAATTCACATACAAGTAGATTGTAAACAACTTGCCAATAGAGTATAACCTCTATTGTTGAAAATTTTGCTTTACCAAAATTTAAGAAAGTGCAAATTCAAACATAAGTAGATTGTAAACAAACTTTTATAGGGACTGAAAATTATCATATGTACCTCATTTGAAGAGAAAATTACCGGATTAGAGATAATGTGTGTCTGAGAGTAATCAACATTCAGCATCAGTAATGTTATTTTTTCAAAAGAAAACGTTCTCCCCCACCTCCCAAAAGAAAAATGAATCAAAATATATACCTAAGATCTTGCAGTTTCTTCCTTACCTGATAATTGAAATCAACTGGATGAATATCGAAAGCAGGCTGCCAAAGTAAAACAGAGGAAGATGTCAATGTTGTGGCTGATGTACTATCTCAGAGGCCGATTAAAATTTCAGCATATGAAGGTTTATGTGAGTGTAACAGAAAATGCAAGTCTAAACTAAACCACCTGAGGAAAAACAAAGTCATGATTAGCATCCCGGAATGATGGCATGAGAATCACACGTGCCGTGGAACCCATATATTCGACGTAATCTTGAAGCTACATAAACAATAAAGAGGTATAGGACAAGAGAATAAGGAAATAAATAATTCAATGTTGTTAGAAGCATATAATTTCTTTTTTAAAAACTTGAATACCTTTCCTTGGATTTGAAGGCGAAACATTTCATCAAAGGTGAGATGCACAGATCCTTTCTTAATCTCTGGATGATCAGAATCAATAAATGGCCCTAACTCTGAAAGATTTCATGAAATTACATTTTTATGTACTCCACTATCAACATAGATGCTGATCATATAAATTCTTCATTCTTGACACGAGGACATGGAGTTCCTACTAGTACAAGCAATTGAGGCTCCTTTCGTTGTGCATAGGCTAGAAGCTTTGCTAGAGGCTCAAATAGTAAGTTGTCCGATGTGGTAAAAGGACCTGCAGCAACAATCTGCCCAAAGATTCAGTCCCCATTACGTAAAATGTTTATAAATAATACATTCCCCCAAATACATAGCTTGAAAACCCCAAAGACAATCTTTTCCTTGAATATTAATTCACAAAATTAATAGAAAAACAAGATCTTCAAGAAGGGAACGCCACCATCAAGGGTGAACTTTATCAGTAATAAACAATTTTAAGGAAAATTGCATGATATTCAATTTTATGCTTAAGAATGCCTTTGATTCATCTATGCAATTTGAATTTACAACAGTACGTGAAGTTAAAGCAATAAATTTCTGAAAAATTGAAACCAAAAAAGTTTAAAGTACATGTATACTTTGCCATTGTAGATGTCTTGAGTCAAAATAAGAAAAAAATGCTGCTATGGAACTTGAAACAGAAAAAAATCAACGTTAACGATAAAATATGCATAACTCATTGTGTTCACATAGTAAGATCATCAAATGATTTAGGCTCAGTCTTAACTGATTCACACTCTCACGAACACTTCGTCCTCTGAAGTATCCTTGATTGCTAGTGAATGAGTTGAATGAAATTGACTTAGCTTTTATAAGTTTTTCCTGTGTGCATTTAGTCAAAGACATTTAATATTTCATGTTAAAATATAACTTCTCTTAATAGAAAAATGGCTTCCATATGAACAAGTGCCTTCAGCTGGCGAATCTGATTGCTGAGATCATTAACATCATCTTTTGTTATTTCATTTATTATCATGGGTTCATTCCATGAGCTTTGCCCTCTGTCCAAATCTAAGTGTGCTTATTGTTTCACCACTATTCTTACATTAAAATAAATGAAAAGGTTAAAATAACATGAAAATGGTAGAAATGTCAGAAGAAGAAGAGAAATGGACATGTACCAACCAAAGCTAAGCTCTTTCATGCTAGTACTTCTTCTCTTGTATTCATTATTGCTAGTAGTAATTCAATAGTATTCTTGATTCATTAGAGTAGTCTTTATCAAGTATAAAGTATAATGGAGAGTTTGGAAATGCTGCCAAATGATTCTCTCAACACATGAGTTAGACAAGAGCTTCTATATGGAACATCTTCGGCTATCCAAGAATTGCTTCTCTTTGTAAGGATGCTTACCACTGTTACCAGGTGTCTGCAACAATTAGAGAGATTTCCAGTGAATTGTACATGAATATATCTGAACCAAAGCATTTCATTTGAAACCCATACATCGGTTTCTGAAGATTTGGATCAAGACAACTCTATCATAGAAAAGCACAATAAAAGAAATACATTAGATTATCACAAGAACATTAATTTACAACAATTATTAATGTCCTTTTATTGTACCCGAAGAAGGATTACATGTAAACTTATGCATATGTAAACTAAATAATTTCACTTTGTAGCAGGAATTAATGCTTCAATGATCAAGAACTGATAATTAACAGATATTATTAAGGAGATTCAGTTAACGAGACAAAATTTGAAGAAAATGTCATTTGGGAAATTGATCGAACACTTGGGATGCAATGTAAAATCTTTAGGAAAATATCAAATTTGGGCACTTAATTCATTCCCAAAATTTCAACACACAAAACCACAATCCAACTCAACCAAATTCTAGCCTAAGTCTTATCCCATCACCAGCAGATTCGAGAATTAGAAAAAATTGGACCAAACTTTTCAACACTTGAAATTTTAAGATTTAAAACATACATTGATTCGAAATTTTTGTGTGGATGAGCTTCAATTCGGAGGGAATGTGAGTTCTTTTATGCTGATGATTTGTGTGTGAGGTAGGCTCTAGTGAAGGAAGACGTTTGTTGTGAGAAACTTGCAATAGTTCGAGAATGATAGCCTACGCAATGTTCGATCCACGGTGGTGCAGTGATGTGTGTGTCAGACGGTTCTTGCTGTGTTGGTTGTGACCGAGGGGAAGTCGGACTGTCGGACATTGGTGCAACACCGTGCACTCACAGGGATGGATTTGTGACCGAGGGGAAGTCAGACATGGGTTGTGACCGAGGGGAAGTCAGTGGGATATGGCGTTCAGAAGAATTGAATGAACAAGAAGAATACATGGGCTATTAGAACCAATATCGTGTCGCGCCCTAATTTCTTGTTCAGGATGCGCGCGTAAGAATGGGAGAGGCGTATCAAAAAGACTATTTGTTCACGGCGTGCATAAATGTACGCCGTAAATGTTATTTAATCTATTTACGGCGTGCATTCTGCACGCTGTAAATAGCCTCCATTTATGGCGTGTTGCTTGAACGCCGTTAAAGGTGATTTTTTACGACGTGCAAAAATTGACGCCATCAATATCCTTTCTTTATGGCATGCAATTTTTGCACGCCGTAAAAAAATTGATTTCACGGCATGCCTTATACGCATAATATAAATGCATGCCGTAAAAGTTTACTTTTGTTGTAGTGAAATTTTAATTCAACTTTTCACAAGTCATTGAATCACTATTTGATTCAATTTTATATATTTATTTCCAAACTCTTTTGAATATGTGTTTATGTGTGTGAGAGAGAGATCACTTCACAATTTATTTGACAACACTTGTCAAAATTATATCACAATATTTTGTAATCTTTTTGTGCACTTTATAGATTTCAAAATAATTTTACATAAACTTTATTTAAAATTTAATCCTACTACCCCCACACTTTTAGGGTAGACTCAAAATTATTCTTTCATTTAGTTGAAAGAACATAACATCTTAATTTAATAAACAAAACTTTGTTCAAGTAATAAATTAATTATCTCCTCAACTAGTGCAAATATTCATTAGTTTTGTTTGAATATTACCCACACATTTTTGGATAAATGTCAAACCTTTCAATTTTTATTTAAGTGAATGATTTTACTTGTGAACCAAAATGTTCAACAATAATCCATATTTACTTTTATATTTCGTATTATTACTTTCTATTAGTAATAATGTTTTTCACATATGATATCAACACTTGATATCTACTATATCATCTCATATACTACATAAATAATATAAGGATAATAATCACACCTGATTATACACAATGGTTCAGTAATTTCTCAATTTCATTCACTCGATTGAAAGAACATATTCATCTAAATTTAGATGGTTGAAAGTCGTCAAACCATATTTTGATTATATTATCAAAGTTATGCAAACATTTCTCATTGATCACTTCTAGTATGAGCATTGTAATAATCACACAAGAGGCATTTACATAATGCATAATGTTACTAATGAGCACAAGCATAAATAGGAGATATGAAATCAATCTCATTAATTTCAAAATTAATCTCATTTATTCACAATAATATGAGAGTTCACATATTTTCCAAATAATATTTATGCACCTCTATGTACTCAAAACAAATATTTATAGCAAATATTTCACATAAATATTTTATATGCAAAACAAGACCATTTTCATAGGAGATAAACTCTCTAATGAATCTCAATATAATTACATGCATAATAATTATCCATCAAATAATTAACGACAACAATTCTTTCTTTTTTTTTTTTTGCACAATATTTATATAGTCATCTTTTATCAAATCCAATCAAAGCAAAATTACATGATTCAACACTTAATTATATCATGCTTCTACAAAAGCAAGTTCATGAAGGTTCTATATTTTGTTTTCCAAAATATATTTGAAGTTTCATAATTCAAATTCTCAACATAAATTTCGACTTCATAGGAAACTGTACTTTTACATTTTTATATAAACACGAGTGATGCTAGGTGTACAAGGGGGTTGTGGGGATTAAAATATCCCCCCCCCCCTTCTACAGTGAGGGGCCTATGTACATGCACAAACATACCTCGAGAGTTGGAGATGAAATTAACTTATATAATATTAAGAATCATAAACCAATGCACATCAAAAAAGTGAAGCATGGATCATACTTATAATCTGAAATGAATATAGAAATACAAAATTATGCCACAGAGAAAGGCTCGAACAAGATTGATATTGTTGTCCTAAAAGTACACTTCCTCCCTCTTGATTGAGATGCTCAAGGGTTCGATGGAAATAACTTTAGCGAATTTAATTCAAGCCTTCAGTCAAGTATATTCATAGCATAATGAAATCTTGGAAGAGGAACAAGAAAACAAAGAAAATTAGTATTAATTTTGGTGAAAGTTATCTCTCGTCTTATGTACAATAAATGGATGTTCTCACTTATTTTCTCTTGTTTTTATGATCAACATAACATTTGTTCCACCATATACAAAAATACACAACACTTGGACAAAATGACACCCTTTGGTGCCAAAAAATCACCTTTGGTACAAAAAGTTACTTTTCGGGAACCACCTTGAGATCGCAAGGCACAACAAAAATACAATCTGTTTAAATTATCGTCTGGCTTGCAATCACAACAAGCAAATGCTTTGCGAAAGCAACGCCTAATTTCATTCTTTTTTCAATACCTCATCGCCATTGATTTATTTATATATGTACTTTAACATATATTTGAATAAACATTTGGAAACAACAATTTTCCAACAAGTTATCCGATACGTCGTTTTTTAGCTACACAATTGCCACTGGGAGACAAACTGCATAGGAAGTTTGATTGTCAGGTGGTATCCCATGAGAAATAAACAGTCATCTTTGGACTTCTTGCTACTATTGCATCTTGTTTGTTGAGCAATATTTGTTGACATAGATTTATGTTGAGCCAACCATCAATAAATCATAGCTTATTGAGACATGCCAACTAATTGGATAGCTACTCTTCTTAGGTCGTGTTTGCTAGATATTAAAATAACTTTTTTAGTAGTTTTTGATAAAAAAGTTGATGAAATTGTGGTAAAAAGGTTGTGGATCTCGTGAAATATGTGATTGAGATTGATTGTTGACTTTGACTTAGATTAAAATCAAGATTTTAATTTGTACCAAATAGGGGCTTAAATAAGATTACTTTCAGATGAGGCTTCAAATCTGGAGTGCGCAATAAAAAGGGGGGGGGGGCCAAAATCATTCAATTTTTGCGATTGAACCAATCCGAAATGATGTGATCCGAACAAGGCATCGAAGGGCGAAATCGAGCCATCGGCAATATGATAGTGACCTACGTGCAAAACGGAGTAAGTTCCATGTTGAGGTCGAGTCGAGAAGGGGGACGGATCGAGCCGAATCAATTGTCGAAGAAAAAAGGAAAAAATTCTGCAGAAATACGCTTACGGCCGTAAGCCGGGAAGTTACGGCCGTAAAAGGGGAATTTCACGGCCGTAAGAGTTTCGTCACGGCCGTAACTAATAAATCATATTTTTGATCAGAAAGGCCATTACGGCCGTAAAAGGATTGTCACGGCCGTAACTGGGTAGCGGCCACATTTTTGCGAGATTTTAATTATTTTATTCCTTTTTTAGTTTTTGGTTATTTTCCTAGTTTAGAATTTTAGTATAATTAGAATTTTATTTTGAGTAAATTAGATACTAGGTTATTTTGCTTATTTATACGCTTTTCAATTCATTGTAAAAACAGACAAGATTGATTTTGAGATTAATATAGTTGAGAGAGTTTTCTCCAATTGAAAGGTTGAGGAGTCCCTTTTGTGTTCTTCAAGAACAAATCCGACCTATCAAATATTGTGGAAATATTTGTGGCGTTGTACTTATCAAATATTCGCGAGAATATTTGTGGCGTGTCCGATTAGAATCTTATCAAGGAAATTGACAAGTCCTTGTGGTGTTTCGAAAACCTTGGATCTCGATTCCGCATCGTCAATTTCTTGCGTCGTGAATCTTGGGTCAAGGTCCTATCGTCAATCTATCTTTTAATTTCTGTTCAATTATTCGTGTTCTTGTTATTTTTCGTGTCAGATCTGATTTAGATCTTTCCTAGTGTTGTAAATTTCGTTATTCCGCGTTTTCGACGAGATTCCCCGACTGGGATCGCGTCACGAAACTTTTAGTTCAGTTACGATTTCTTCAATAATGGAATCGAACCAAAGAATGCTTACTCCTACTTCAGATTTTAATATGGTATTAGAGTTAAACAAATTCAAACTCATAATTCGATCAGAATAAACCCAAAATTTGGAAACCAATTAAATGTAATTTGTACAGAAAAGGAATGAGAGAAGATATTTTACAATAAAGTAACAATTAAACATGAAGAAAACTTAGCAATATAAGCAAGTGTTTTTACTATAAGTTAAGGTCTCCGATTCATTTAGAATTCACAATCAGGAGATGATGAGAGAGCATGCATCCGGCTGTAGTGGTAAGGAGAGAAAAATTCAGATTTATAATTATTTGACGTTATTCTTAATGACTTTTGTTCTCTTGTCTGTTATAGGCAGGAGAACCCTCCTGTATTGTTGATATCCTGTATTGATAGATTATGCTGGTGTTCGTTAAAGGGAATATTTTGGTTTATAAACCAAATTACAATCTACACAATTTCTCAAATTACTTTTTTATCCTACATCTTTTTTCTCTCCACTTTTTAACTACACATCTTACCTAGAAGGAAAAAAAATTATAATCTACGGCCTTTTACCGAAGAATTGATTGTACAACATTATTTGATAATGAAAGATTTGGTTGAAGTTGAACTCGTACATAGGCATAGGCATATAGACGAATCGCCTTAGGCAATGTTTACTAATTTCTTTATTAATCAACCCATTTTGTTCCTCTAAACCTAAAAACGAACATGAATTCCTAATATGCATATAGCTAATGGCAGAAAGATCATTCAACAAATTTTTAAGAGCCCTTAAGTAAATAAAAGTAAACTCGACTTTCTAATTTCCCAACCCAATCAATATTCTTGATTATTTGATTTAATTATGCGCAACCCAGAAAATCAATAATCAAAGTGCATACTGCCCATACATGGTTTTGTTTTGTTTTTTTGTTTTTTGTTTTTTTTTTAAATAGAGGCTTACCTGTGGCTTATGTGAAAAAATGAAATCTGACACAATCGATTCTGAAGAAAAAAATTCAATAGCTGAATCATAAATTATTACAACTGTCTAAATAAGCAATAAGGTTAGAGCATGCCAATGCTTGCCGATTTTTTCCTCTGACAGAAAACTTGTAAAAGTCGTGTGTGTGTATATATAAAGTTGTTATTATTATCATTTATTGTCAAGTATTAAAATAGTTTGTAATCTCATTTATTTAAAACTATGCTTTTATAGAGATTTCAGTTTTTCCAACCATGATGATTGGAATTTTAATACCATAATAAACGATTATATATCTTTACCGATTCAGTTTCTTCTCCGTTTGAACTCATTTCCCAGTTTAATCCAAAAATTATTGAGATTATTATTTCAACTACATATTTAATTAAATACATTTTAAAAATTAAAAAATTAATGAAATTTAACAATCCTCCTCCTCCTCCTCCTCCTCCTCCTCCTCCTCCTCATCATCATCATCATCATCATCATCATCAATAACAACAACAATAAAAAATGGATGGGAACATACTCTGATCCATCGCCTCCAATACTTGAACTCGATTGATGGTAATTATGGAAGCAAGATCCTCCACCAACTGGAATAAATAGAGTTCGGGTGGAGGAAATTTCCAGTCAACACCCATTCAAGCTCAAACTTCATTGTGAATCTAGATAATCCATCCTCGATAGAGCAGCGGGCTTACAGAGTGGTGTCGTATCCGTGACAATGCCCATGCCTCATAGGAATTTCGAAGAAATATTGGATGTGTACGTCTCATGTACAGACGTCTTTTTGCTAATATTGACAATGCAAATCCAATGGTAATGGCAGGAGTCTGTTACCAATAAAAAAAACAATGAGTAAAGATAAAGATAATAATTTGCAGATTCGGTCCTACATTTTTTATATTAATCGCCTATTGGTACATTATTCAAAAATTAAGGGTGAATTGGGAAGTTCAATAAATTTGTAAAAGTCCAAAAAAGTTTATCCCTTTAAGGGACTTTTTGTGACGACCCGAATTCTCGACCATTCGAGTGCCACTAAAAGTGACTCATATCATATTATCGAGACTTAAATAGAAATGTAAAATTATTCAAAAGAATAATTAGAATCCCATAATTTTATTTGTGAATAAAAATAGAACATAATTTTCTTACATAAAGTTCAACATAATTATCTCATCAATCTTAACCACTTTTGCCACTTCCATGTTGACCGCATTGAACCTTCAATTATCTGAAAATGGTAAATATCGTGGAGTGAGATTTATAAAATCTCAGTAAGTATACCAAGCATAAATTTTCTTTTGAAAGCATATGGATCATTTTCATCATAACATAGGATAGGATCGAAATACTCATAAACATAGGGAGACACAAGAATTTTACCGAACTTAAATGGCAAGAATTCTTATGTGTAGCGCTACTAAACTCCGGTCCCCTTAGCATAATCATAAACATATCATATGGAACCCATAACAATCTTGTGAGATTGATTTCATAGCAATGATCCAAACATTTTCATAAAAACATAAGATATACTTACTTTTCATAAAAACATAAGGTGTATTTACCTTTCATAAAAACATACTTACTTTTCATAAAAACATAAGATATATTTACTTGTCATAAAAACATACTTACTTTTCATAAAAACATAAGGTGTATTTACCTTTCATAAAAACATACTTACTTTTCATAAAAACATAAGATATACTTACTTGTCATAAAAACATACTTACTTTTCATAAAAACATAAGGTGTATTTACCTTTCATAAAAACATACTTACTTTTCATAAAAACATAAGATATACTTACTTGTCATAAAAACATACTTACTTTTCATAAAAACATAAGGTGTATTTACCTTTCATAAAAACATACTTACTTTTCATAAAAACATAAGATATACTTACTTTTCATAAAAACATACTTACTTTTCATAAAAACATAAGGTGTATTTACCTTTCATAAAAACATACTTAATTTTCATAAAAACATAAGATATACTTACCTTTTAAAAGATTAAAATGAAGTGTAGTAGTAAATGGACCAAAACTTTCTTGACCACCTTGAATTTCTCTTACTTGTGGATTTTGTCAAGAGATTGGAAATAAGTGTATATGTGTAGAGTTGTGTGTAAAAGAGATGGGTTTAAATAGATGTATAAAGTTGGCATATTGTAAACATAATCATTCAATTCTATTAATTTTAACACATCCTTTTCTTAAAGTAAAGCACCATTCATATACTTTTCCATATTTATACAAATATTATGCTCTTCATGATTACATATAATGGAGTCTTATCAACCATTCATATACTTTTCCATATTTATACAAATATTATGCTCTTCATGATTACATATAATGGAGTCTTATCAACCATTCATATACTTTTCCATATTTATTAAATTAAGATTCTCATAATTATTATATATAATGGAACCTCTCATGCTTGCATATATTTTCTTAATTTCAATAATAAAAATAATTTTTGTATAAATAAATATTGGGATAACATTGAATTAAGTACTTGGACTTAATATACTTTAAATCAAGAGAATGGAGATATTTTTAGAAATTCGGAATTTAATTTAAAATCGAACGATCTCGATTATTTCTTGACTTGGCTATACGAATACGTCGTGGCGTTAACTTAATAAAAATGGGTGAAATAGTAGCGACACGATTTTCTATTAAAATAATTATTAATCGCGTAAAAATTCTTGGTCGCTACAAACTTACCCCCTTAAAATAATTTCGTCCTCGAAATTAAACTTACTTGATCTTATGATTTCTGAACACTTAATCAGAATCTCTTCTTCTTCTTCTTATGTAGCATCATCGCTACCATATTTAACCCAACCATATTTAACCCACTGGACTTTGACTAAATGCATCAATTTATTTTCTTAAGACATGAACTTTTCTATCAATAATAGACATATGTCTACTCATAAATTCTTCTGAATCAAAATGAAAATTCCCAATCGTATGTGATATTTCATCATATCTTGTAGTACTCATGTAACCTGTCACTTATCATCGTATCATGTAACCTCAAATATTCGTATTAATATCTCTAAAATTTCAATAAATCTTTACTAACATATCATACCATAATAATTTGTCATTTCTTCTTATCACCAAATATCCCAAAATAATTAAAACGATTACCTGAATATTCTCTATGTAATAAACCCAAACATGTTATTCACATATCAACATAATCATCAGTTTATCTTTCCAATATTTGTAACCCAAAATTTCTGCAAAATTCAATAAACAAATATCTCCCAAATAATTAAAATTCTTAACTCAAATATCATAACATTTCCCGTAAGGTATTCCTTTCACTTGCACAAACTTATTAATCCTGATTCAATACAGTCCTTATTTCACTTTCACGTATCCCCGTATTATTTCTATACCTTGATTATTATATCAAAATATCAGTACCCAAAATCCAAGAAAATATTCCATATCTCAAATCCCGTCATCATCAAATCTTCCTTTTATCAAGAAAGTAAACGGCGCATAAACTCTTGTTCCCTCTTTTCCATTATTCTATTCCGCGCTTTCTTGCTGGAATCAATATCACGCGGATTCCCTCCGATTCTTAATGCTTTTAAATAGTTCATGCTGGGAAGAGGTTAGATCCATCAAAAACATGGATATCATTCTTACAAACATTCGCAAGTATTATTCCAGTCTTCCAATGAATGATCTGAGGAAAATTTATCGAATAAGACTCGAAAGATTGAGGTTGCTGATGGCTCATGGTGTTTCAGAAGATGTTCGCTGGTTGATCGAAGCAAAGGTTCGACTATCTGGTGAATTACCTATGACATTTCCAAAGCACATGCCTGGTTTAGGCAAAAGCACCTTCGCAAAGAAACGAAGAGCAAAAAGGCTGAATGGTTGCTACAAATGTGCTCGTTGGAACTGTGATACTCGTTGCAAAACAGTAGGATATTCTTCTACTAATCGGGATGATAAAATCAAATTCATAAAGGGTGGACTGAGTAAGGAGTCTTTGGATGATATTCGACTGACTCTTGAGACGCACCCAAGTGGTTATGTGCAACGTGAACTTTTCTCCTTATACGCTCAGTTTAACGGGGACAAAAATCGTTATAGTCTCCAAAATATAATAGCAAAAGATCCTGTTTGCCAGTCTGTTTTACAAAATGAGGCTTCTGGCAGTTCATCAATGATATAAGGTAAATCTCTTGATACACATTTAAAATATTTTGCTGTTTTCTTTCACGCGTTTTGGAAATAAAATATATTTTCCTTTCTCGAGTTTTGATAAAGCTGAAAATAAATATATTTTCCTTTCTCGAGGTTTGATAAAGCTGGAAATAAATCACCGAAAGGTGATATCTTTGGTAAAACAGTCAAAAGTTGGCCGATTTTGTCAAAAGTAAATTTTTACTTTTTCAGAATCAATGAAAAACAGTAAGTTTTTCCGGCTTTAAATAGCCAAACATATTTCATAGTTCAGGCATCCCAAAATCACATCTTCTTCGTAAGTTTTCTCTTCTATACTATCAAAGATGGAAGCACCAAAACTTCGACAGATCAAAACTATTTGTGTATTTTGTGGATCAAAAGTGGGGAAAGGCTTCAGTTATCTAGAAGCGGCCGTAGATCTTGGAAAGAAACTGGGGGAAAAAGGTATCACTCTTGTGTATGGGGGTGGTAGCAGTGGTCTAATGGGTTGTGTTTCCCAATCTGCTCTTGCAGAGAAATCAAAAGTAATCGGTGTCATACCTGTCCCTTTGGTAGATGTTGCAGGAAAAACACGAGGGCATGAAGTTCAAACCTTATCCATCCATGAACGCATAACTTGTATGCTATATGGTTCTGATGCCTTTATAGCCCTGCCCGGAGGTTTTGGTACCTTAGAAGAAATCTTTAACATTACCTCGTGGGCTCAACTAGATCTCCATACTAAGCCTATTGGGCTTCTGAATGTTAACAATTTCTTTGATGGCTTGTTAACCTTTCTTGATTATGCTGTGGAACAGGGATTCATCTCTCCATTTTCCAGAAGACTCCTTATTTCTGCTCCTACTATTGATGAACTACTGGATAAGCTGCAGTCATATATCTCAATACAAGATCCAGCAGGGGTTAAGATAGATTGGTCGCAAGGAAGGGGAATCAAGCGAAAATGGAGTCCGGTTAATGTAAACTTAACTTTATGAATCTTAGAATAGGTGGGGGTAGAGTACGGAGTATTCTTACTCTCGAGACACCCCTCTAATTTCCTAGGATTTTCCTTAATGTTTAAATCTTGTGTGTACCTCAAAGGTTCCAGGTGGTAGATTACGGAGTATTCTTACTCTCGAAACACACCTTTTTGAAGGTTTCTTTATTTCCTCAAAAGGTCAGAGGTGGTAGGATACGGCTACTCCGGAAACACATCTCTCAATTTGAGGAATTTCCCATGTTGCTTTCTTTTGCTTTTGCGTGTTTTCATGTATTTCCTTTCTAGGGTGACTCTTGTGTGTTCTCCTTATGAGAAAATAATAATATCTCTGTTATCATCTACTAAATCTCGTTTGTGATGTAAATGAACTTGTATGTCTAACTTCAATTCTCTTAGTGATTGCATACCATACTATACTCTTAACTCCAAACGATAAAATTCTAGGCAGAGTTTTCCTTTGAAATTTGGACTTATTCAAACCGTAAGCATACTTCATAACTCACAATAATAAATAATTGTACATTTGATCACAATTTCATCAAACTTCAATATCATCATAAATATTCCAGAAAATCAATTCATAATTCCTCAACATAGAAATTTCAAATCATAATTTCTAATATCACCATATCAAGTCCTTATTTCTCAATAATTAAGAGCCTAAACTTTAAATCTCCAACTTCATAATTCTTCTCATAAAAATCTCAATAAAATCATATCACTTATAATCTCAACATCTCATCATAACTTCATAAAACTGACTTTCTATTTCTCGTTTAATCTAAACGATGAATAATTCGAAAATATTATCTAGTCCTTTCTGTTGACTTCTCATACTTAGTGCCATGTCTAAAATCAATTATGCAAAGTCCATTTAAGGTTCATCATTTCTAAACTCGAGGACAACAATTATTTTGAAAATCATTCTTAAGTCATATTATTCTCATTATGCTCAACACCCGTTCTCTTTCTTTCTTTCTGAATTTTTTTCAGAATTGAAACTTGAAGAGTGGTATCAATAATCATCCACAGTTTTTTCCTTGCTTTTAAGCAAAGGTAGTGATAAAGGGATAAATTATTGAACCGAAAATTGAAACTTGAAGAGGAAGTACTAATAACCATCCACAGTTTTTCCCTTGTTTTTACACAAAGGTAGTGATAAAGGGATAAATTATTGTACAAATTCATTATTAATTTTGTTTGTTTAATATATTATTCCATATATTTTGGGCCAAAGTTACAACCCAACTTAATTTCTAATTGAGTCAATCTTACTAAGCTTAATATGAACCAAAATTCATATCAATATCCTCTATGTCTCATGATTCTACATTAAAATGAATAAATTAAAATTTAGGCTTCTATCAATTCATATCATACTCAACATGTATATTTCACTTAAAGATTCATAACATATGAATATTTCATACTTAACATGTCTTAATAAAATCGTAAATGACTTGCAAAGCATATAACATACCTGGTTCGAGGAGTCAATACGTGGAGAGTGACATAGTAGAGTGATGAGTTAAAATATTTTAAAAAAAAAATTATTATTAATCATTTCGCATCTTTACATAAGATTGGGCCTAATTAACCCAAATAAAATTTTATCGTCAAATTTTATTTTCCTTTAGTCCCCGAACTTCTAGAAATTTATCAAAGACATCAATATAAACATCATATCACTAACTAATTATATTCCATAAAATTTTCAGAACATTACAAACTCCCTTGCTTAAAATGAATTTTGTCCTTGAAATTCGCACATCAAATTTCATCATACTTTTCAAAATCATAACCATACTTGACATGTGAAAATTCAAATTTTTTTTTTAATTGAATAGTGATTTCGTTCACTGTTCATCATGAATAGCACGTCGTTTTACTGTTCACGTGAATAGTGTTTTTTTTTTTTTTTTTTTTTTAAAGAAATAAAATTTCAAAAATCTACAGAATCGTTTTTAAAACTCTTGTCTCTGATACCAACTGTGACGACCCGAATTCTCGACCATTCGAGTGCCACTAAAAGTGACTCATATCATATTATCGAGACTTAAATAGAAATGTAAAATTATTCAAAAGAATAATTAGAATCCCATAATTTTATTTGTGAATAAAAATAGAACATAATTTTCTTACATAAAGTTCAACATAATTATCTCATCAATCTTAACCACTTTTGCCACTTCCATGTTGACCGCCTTGAACCTTCAATTATCTGAAAATGGTAAATATCGTGGAGTGAGATTTATAAAATCTCAGTAAGTATACCAAGCATAAATTTTCTTTTGAAAGCATATGGATCATTTTCATCATAACATAGGATAGGATCGAAATACTCATAAACATAGGGAGACACAAGAATTTTACCGAACTTAAATGGCAAGAATTCTTATGTGTAGCGCTACTAAACTCCGGTCCCCTTAGCATAATCATAAACATATCATATGGAACCCATAACAATCTTGTGAGATTGATTTCATAGCAATGATCCAAACATTTTCATAAAAACATAAGATATACTTACTTTTCATAAAAACATAAGGTGTATTTACCTTTCATAAAAACATACTTACTTTTCATAAAAACATAAGATATATTTACTTGTCATAAAAACATACTTACTTTTCATAAAAACATAAGGTGTATTTACCTTTCATAAAAACATACTTACTTTTCATAAAAACATAAGATATACTTACTTGTCATAAAAACATACTTACTTTTCATAAAAACATAAGGTGTATTTACCTTTCATAAAAACATACTTACTTTTCATAAAAACATAAGATATACTTACTTGTCATAAAAACATACTTACTTTTCATAAAAACATAAGATATACTTACTTTTCATAAAAACATACTTACTTTTCATAAAAACATAAGGTGTATTTACCTTTCATAAAAACATACTTAATTTTCATAAAAACATAAGATATACTTACCTTTTAAAAGATTAAAATGAAGTGTAGTAGTAAATGGACCAAAACTTTCTTGACCACCTTGAATTTCTCTTACTTGTGGATTTTGTCAAGAGATTGGAAATAAGTGTATATGTGTAGAGTTGTGTGTAAAAGAGATGGGTTTAAATAGATGTATAAAGTTGGCATATTGTAAACATAATCATTCAATTCTATTAATTTTAACACATCCTTTTCTTAAAGTAAAGCACCATTCATATACTTTTCCATATTTATACAAATATTATGCTCTTCATGATTACATATAATGGAGTCTTATCAACCATTCATATACTTTTCCATATTTATACAAATATTATGCTCTTCATGATTACATATAATGGAGTCTTATCAACCATTCATATACTTTTCCATATTTATTAAATTAAGATTCTCATAATTATTATATATAATGGAACCTCTCATGCTTGCATATATTTTCTTAATTTCAATAATAAAAATAATTTTTGTATAAATAAATATTGGGATAACATTGAATTAAGTACTTGGACTTAATATACTTTAAATCAAGAGAATGGAGATATTTTTAGAAATTCGGAATTTAATTTAAAATCGAACGATCTCGATTATTTCTTGACTTGGCTATACGAATACGTCGTGGCGTTAACTTAATAAAAATGGGTGAAATAGTAGCGACACGATTTTCTATTAAAATAATTATTAATCGCGTAAAAATTCTTGGTCGCTACACTTTTAGAGGTAGTATAGATATACTTATTATTCATAGCGCTTTATCTATATTTACTTTACCTTTACAAATTTATTTTAAGATTAATCGCAGATTTAATCCTCAACCTTTTAAAAATATGTAAATACATTCAAGCACTTGATTTTTGGCATCATACATCCTCAATGTATCATTTATTTGCAACATTAGTCTCATTTTGATAAAAGTGAAGGAAAAATGGGATACTCACTTAAAAATACAAAAAAAAAAAAAAAAGGCGTTAATTGTAGATTTAGTTCTCGACCTTTGAGTTTTGGCGTCATACATCTCTACCCATTCATTTTTACATTCACAGTGACAAAATTCATCAATTTTGACTGGTAAGTAACTCATGTGCATTGTCTCATAACATTATAGGGAAGTAAGGAAGGACATTGTTGAATAATCACTAAAATGCAAACATTTTATATAAAAAAAATTATAGTACACCGTCATCACTATTAAATTAAACAATCAAATTTTCAATTCATATTAGTTTAAATACGTTATACTCAAAGTTACACATACAAGTGTAGAAAAACATGGAAAAATCTACCGTTGAATAGTTCCTTGAAATTGAATTTGGGGAACTCAAATTTATAGGTCCAATTTGTTTTTCTTTAAATTGAGGTGATTGGTATTGTTGTAGTTGAATCTGTACATGTTTTTATTGTTGTTCGATTTTCAGCATTTTTAGATTCTGAGTTTACGTTGACATAATTTCGTACCCTGAAGAAGTGATTTGTTAGTGTATCTGAGAGGGATGAACCATACAATTTCGAGAAATGAACAACAACAACAACAACAACAACAACACGGTACTGAGTCAACTACAACAACATGAACTATCTCAATTTTAACAAGAACTAATTGGACCTACAGATCTGCATTTCTCGAAATCAGTTTCAAGGAACTCCCAAATACACAATGATAGAATTTTCATTTTTTTTTCTCAATGGTTGAGTATATAATAATGAGTGTAATGTATTCAAATTGATAAGAATTGAGGATTTGATGCTTAATTGAACAATGATGGTAATGCATTGTAATTTTTTTTTAATGTTTGAATTTAGTAATTTTCAATAATATCCTCCCCTAGTTCCCCATAATATCATGTGATAGTTTACACGTGGTCAATTACCAATAAATATTGATGGATTCTATCATGGAAGTAATTTGTTAATAAACGAAATGTTAGAAACAGATGACGCCAAAAATCAAAGTTTGATGATTAAACATGTATACATAATTAACCATTTCCGAGTTTTTAAGTAATTTTCCTATTTTGCCCTTCACTTTGTCGAAATGGAAGTAATATTGCAATAAACGATCAGTTGGGAATGTATGGTACCAAAAATGAAATATATATATATATATATATATATATATATATATATATATATATATATGTATGTATGTATGTATGCAATTTTTTTGAAAATTGGGTCATACTTAATTTTATTTCATTTTACGTAATTATTAATGCTACAAAAATAATTCTCACTTCACTAATTTTCCAAAGGCAAATCAACTCTCCAAGTAAAGATGGATATTGTGCATGGAGCGCACTAGCGAACGTTCGTACTAGATCCGTCAAGAATTATCATCATCATCATCATCATCATCAAGCCGGTTCCAATAATATAGGGCATTATGCCCTCTTGAATCTGGCATCACCTTTGAAACCCTTTGAAATCAAAGAATATTTAAAAAGTGCTTCTCCTTTTCCAATATGTGTTTTCTTTTATGGTTCATATTCTGGAAAAAAAGGTTCTTGAATCAAGAAATGTTTCATTTGTTCTCAAGCAATTCTTATATCTTACTTGGCTAGAGTATCTATTCTCTAAGAAAGATGTCTTAAGTTCAATTATCTATGATAGTAATCATTTATAACCAATGTTTTAAAACTCGGACTGGGCAACGACCCAAAAAATGAAAAGGGTCAAGGGTCAGTGGGTCGACCCGGGAAATTAAGGTAAATTATCGTGAAAAAAGAAAAACCAAATAATAAAATTGAAAGCAATAATTTTTTTGAATTTTAGATTTCTCAATATTATTTTAATTATTTTAAGAAGTTAAATAATTTTTTATATAAAACTAGAATTTTTACATAAAAACGTTATAGTAATAATATTTTTTAATTTTAGAATTACTAATTTAAAGAAAATATAGATTAATTATTGTTAAATATATTTATTAAACTATAAATATTAAAAGTATTAGAACCCATAAAATTTTAAAATCCCATTAAAAAAAAAGACAAAAGACAAAACAAAACAAAGAATGCAATATAGAAAATAAAAATAAAAAACCAACAAAACCAATTTTAGGTGTTTCGAACCCAAGTTCTTGGGTATGAGAAATGGACAATTGCCAATTGAGCCAAGCATTTGTTTGAGACATTAAGTTGAAATTCCTATTAAGAACCAAACAAAATCTTGGAAACTCCCAATCCCCACATCGAAAAAATAAGGTTGGCATGCCCACTCAACAATCTATATAAGAGACTCTATAGATGCTGTTTAGTTCCAGTTGTCGGGGTTGCAAACAGCAACCTCCAAATTTATTAGTTTAAAATTTAAAATATTTGTTCATTTAAAAAAAAAAAAAAAAAGTTCGAGGTTTTAAGTTTTAACTTGTTAAACCCATAAAACCCGCTCCCGGGTCGACGGGTCATCCCAAAACCGGCCAGGTCGTGTGGGTTTTCTCCAGTTTTTTTAATTCCAGGTTTTTTGCCTTTTGTGACCCGATTTTTTAACCGAGTCACGAGTTTTTCTGGCCCGACCAACCGGTCCGGTCCGGGTTTGAAAACACTGTTTATAACTTTATTTTAGTTCAATATTTTTCACTATTTTAAGCATTAATTACAAAACCAATGCAATGAAAAAGAATAAACCATATGCTCTTCTTGGAAATTATGAAAAGTTTGATCACTATGGCATTGAGGGAATTTGAAATACAAAATAAGTGTCTTTTTGTTTCTGATCAAAAATCATATTTTTATTAAAGTTAAAGTCAACAATTAATTACAATCATATATTTCATGGGTCTACAACTTTTTAACAACATATATCATCAACTTTTATCTAAATCAGCTAAAAATTTGATTTTAATCTCTATCAAACATGGCTAAATAAATTTGTAATAAAGCATTATGTTTTGTGTGGCGTTATTTCTCTATCATATTATATCTACTACAATGTTAATAGTTAATATAATCTATGCTTTACAAATTTATTACTTTGAATTAAATTTTCTTCTCTCGTATCATAATGAACTTTTAATATGAAAAATACATTAATATTTACTAATTTCCTCTAATAAGGTGGTAATTTTAACTAATTTCAAGTCCAAATTCTATTTATAGGTAAAGAAATTTCGACGAGTGACCTTTTGGTGATCTCAAAATCTACTATGATTTTTATTACGACAATTGACGTTCAATGACCGCTTGTGCTCACTTGAGATCTTGGTCCGTCTCTGTCCCCAAGTTTTTTCAGTTGAACGTCTATATTGCTTCAGTAATTTCAACTAAAAAATTAAGCCTATATATGAGAAAAATGTTAATAATCAAAGTATGAAATGATACAATGGAACATTTTTTATTTTATTTTTTATTTCTTTGTATTTATGCATTAAATAGGAACAACATAAAACTTAACAATCATGAAAATTAGACAGGAAAAACCAAAACCAAATCCTATACAAGAGCATATGCATATTCTTTATCATGCATCAGTGTATAGATTTGTTATAATCTGTCTAATATATCTTTAGTTGCTACTCAAACTTTTAAGGTGCTAATAAGTGAATAACTGAAACTAGATCTCTTTATTTAGATAATTATTAAAGTTATTAGAATCATTTAATAACAATTTGAAGTTATTATTTTTTATTGACACCAACTACTTATAACTTTTAATTAAAAATGTAAATTCGTATACCAACCGCCAAAATATTGGCATATGGAGCAATGGTTGCCATGACTTTATTTTATCATGTCTAAGAGATACTTAGTTCAAAGAAACTTGAGTAATGAACCAAAAAAAATTATTCATGTGCATATATATTATATGTAGGTATCATGTCGGAAGAAGAAAGGTATTTGTAGGTATCATGTTGGAAAAAGAATGATCTCATATTCTCATAAAAGATCTTGAGTTATATCAAAATGAATGGACCATAAAAGTATGAGTGCTTAGAAAAGGATATTTCGAAACATATGAAAATCATAAAGGACCATTAGATATTATGAATCTCATTTCGATGGACGAAGAGGTTAGTGTTGTTATTGACATAGCTATTATATTTCTTTCTTCACATATATACCTAAATTAAGAATTCGTATTTATTTAAATCCGAACTTAATTCCTTATACTTAGATGAAAATTTATTATTTTTATTCTATTTTTGTGCAGGGGACTAGAGCACAAGCATTATTGTACAAGAAACTATTTTTCGACTGAATAAAACTATAGAAAAGGACAAAACAGACCTTATTCAAAATGGATCTATTAAACCATTTAATAGTAGCTACCTCAATGTGTATGCTGATTTTGAACTATCGTTGTCACCAATAACTTTATATATATATATATATAAATCCAGGGATTGTATAACGATGAAAAATAGGGTATACAGTTTTTTGGATTTTGGATCAGTTGAAAATTCAAAAATCCAACACATTGCTAGGTGATGAGCATTTTTATTTACCTTTTGTTAGTAATAATGCATTCGGTATATCTATCGCAACACGTCATCTCTCATGGTCAACTATACATTGCACTATCAAGGGGTACCTTAATGTCAACCACAAAAGTATTAATCAAATCAAACACTCCTAAGAAAAGTAGACATACACATAATATTATTTACAAGAAACTACTACTACTACAACAAAGTTAAAATTGTATGTAATAATACGTTCTTTCACAATAGAAATAACATTGATTAATTTTATTGTTTGTAAACACATCTCCGGATATCCTTAATATTAATACATCACCAAACCCAAAATATTTTATATCACGAGTTAGTCAATCATCAAAGGTCGATAACAAAAAGGTATTCATCAAATTAAAGTCACTATAAGTATTGCCAATATTTTATCAAAAATTGTTTTTATCCTAACTATTATAAAAGAGAAGAAGATAAAACACTACTCATTTACTATTCATAAGGCTGATGTCATCTTTTTTTTTCTTTTTCTTTTTTTATTATACACATTTCTTCATAATTTAACTTATTTATACTATTCATAAGACTTATGTCATTGTGATGCCATCTTTTATTTTTATTTTATTTTATTTTATTTTTTTTACAGTGTTATCCATTTCTTCCTAACTACTTATTTATATTTATGTAAAATAATAATTAATAACTTATTTTATTTTATTTCCTAACATATATAAAAGAGGTTAAAGATTTCACTATTCCTTTACTATTTATAAGGCTGATGTCATAACTCATAAATATCCTAATATTTTATCTTTTATTTTTAATTTAGAATTTATGTTGCAACTGTCTTTACTCATATCAACATGCAACATCCATGCTATGTAGTACTCTCCCGTTTTCACGCAACAGTCTTTACTCTTCTTTCTGATGAACAACATTTATCAAATCACCATCATCTAGAAACTGTTATAGGTAAAATGAATGCCCCAAATCACCACCGTTCACCATTTCTATTTGTGTGGTTCTTCCTTTTTTGTTTATAGTACTTATTCAAGTTTTGATTGATTGCCCAAATCACCTTGTTCACCGTTTCTATTTTTGTGTTCCTTTTTTGTATTTATTTTATATTCAAGTTTTGATCGATTTTTCATTTTTCCATTTTTCATAAGTCTAGAACTTAATTTCTCTTATGAGACATTGTTGACTAGGATTTAAGTCAGAGAAACGAATGAAAATTGATCACAGCTTGTGAGTCTATTAATGATTGTAGAATCTAGGACACGTGACATTATTTGAATTTTAATTTAGTGTTCAAACTTTAAGTAATATTCTTTAGGAGATTTATTTTCTTTCGACCCATCGATACGCTATTACATACACAATTATTACCACATTCTGTGCAACGCACGGGCAACCACTAGTTTCTACAAATTTAAATAAATTATCAATATTAATCATTGTAGTATATAACATGACATTTATCATCTTTATTACAAAACCTACTATAACCTGTAACAAATAATAACTAATAATCAAAAATTTTGAAGATATTATAAATTCAAAATATTATTTATCGATCACGTGCAATGCATGTGTATACCAATAGTAAAAATAAAAAAGAATATAATAAGTATATAATAAAATGGAAATGAAAATATATAAGCATTGGTTTGGTAAACTCAATAAATTCGTTTATAAATCAGTTTAAAATTACACAATCAAATCATTTTTTAACCACACATATTTTCTCTCTCCAATTTTCAATCACAACTTTCTATTTCAAAAATATAAATAAATCAATTTATAAATTATACATTGACACCAAAAGGATGCTAACTTGTTTGTTACATAAATCGACACTAAACACTCAAGTAGTGTTTGATAGTAAGGTGAAAAATAAGGTAGAATTCTAATTCCATGAAATTCAAATCCCTCCCACAAAAAATCTAATTCCATGGAATTCAATCAAAAAATGTGGAATTAGAAAGTGGATGAAATTCAAATTCCATGAAATTGGAACGTGTGTTTGATTGGAATATGGCAACTCTGAGTGGAAAATACATTTTCCATGAAATTTGATTCTCAATCAAACACTATCTCACACTATATAGGTTTTATCTGAAAATATCTATTCATTAGTATTTACAATTTTATTATTCGGTGAAGAAAACTAAACTCTCGAATTCAGATTCAGAAGGGTGAGATTCCAACCGCTGTTTGTAGGCATGAGAGGCGGGGGTTGGTCCTTGTGGTCTTTCTTGAACTCTTTTATTACTTTTTTGTAATTTGTAATTTGTAATAAAAAACTTCATAAAAAGTCTTGGTTCAAATTTCTTCACTATTTATTTATGGTTGTGAAAGTTATACACGTCAGACATATGACAACAAACATCCTTTCTTTGTGTGACAGAGCACGTTTAAAAAAAGATTTAAATTTAATCAAAAAGAAAAGATTTAAATTAATATATTAATTAATCTAATTTTAATTATCATATGAAATAATTAACTTCTTAAAAAATAAAACTTATGTATGTTAAAATAAATTATACCAATGTATAAAACTCGGATTTTTCCTCTTAATAATGTTAAATTTGTTAAGGAATATACGACAAAGGGAGTTAGATAAACATGAAAATATATTATTATATTATATTCTTATTATTAAAGATTGTATTAGATTATATTTAGATGATTTAGATTGATTTAGTCAAAATTGTATTAGATTATATTTAGATGATTTAGTTGCCTTTGTATTCAAAACTCTTGTATTATACATTGGTCTCATCACATTAATAAAATTGTGCATTATATTCTATTATTTTCTATATGGTACCAGAGTTAGTGTAAGACTCTCACGAGCAACCCTAGACTTTTCTTACTTCTCTTCTTCCTTGGCCATTTTTCACATGCACCACTTGCCCCTAATATTTATTTTACTTCTCCTTTACTAGCTCCTGCCAATTCTTCTTTTTTTTTTCCTCCTAATTTCTTCCTCTCACTTTTTTCCCTCAACTCTTTCGAACTCTTCCCAGATTTTTTTTCTTTCACAAATCTCCAGCAGCCTCTTCAAATTTTCTGCTTGGTTATCTATGCTTTCAACTGCTTCACTTCTTTCGTTGGTGTCGACCCGTTGCTCCTCCTGGTCATTTGTTGTTGCTTGGTTTAGACCCCTACTAGGCCTCCTCTCTCTCTCTCTCTCTCTCTCTCTCTCTCTCTCTCTCTCCCCCCCCCCCACCCCCTCCCCTCATTGCCTAGTGAATTTTCCGTATTCTCTCTCTCCCAACATTCTCCACTTTTCCTTCATCATTTATTATCTTCAGCAAATTCCTTCACCCACAATTCTAATTTCAGCCCCTCCACTACAATATTATGTCTACTGCTCCATCAATAAATTATCGTTCCAAGATTGTAGTTTCTATCGAAAACTCCATCTTGTGGGAACATCTTAAGAAATATACGATAGAGAGAGTTAGATAAACATGAAAATATTTTGTTATATTATATTCTTATCATTAAAGATTGTAACGGATTATATTTAGATGATTTAGATTGATTTAGTAAAGATTGTATTAGATTATATTTAAATAATTTATTGATTTAGTTTCCTTTGTATTCAAAACTCTTGTATTATATATTGGTCTCATAACATTTATAAAATTGTACATTCTATTCTATTATTTTCTATAAAATTAACCTTTTCACATAAGTACTTAAGACTGAAATTATCACTTCCAAATAGACAACTTGAGCCTAACATGTTGGATAAAATTCAATAATGTGGGGCCAAACATGTATAAAATAAAATGTGTGGTGCTATCTTAAAGATTTAGTCAATAAAGTGATCCACTAAAGATTATTTAGGACTAATGGGTATTAAAGTGTCGTGAGACTAAAGTGTATAGACGGATTCAATATTTTAAATTGATGAGGGGTCAATTTAATAACATTGAAACACGATAGCTGCCCTACAGCTATTTATACAGGTCATGGTCCCCAATTGAGCGTGACTTTTTATAATTCTCTGTATCCCCGTTAACAGAGAAGAAACATAAGGAGAAAACCACGAATCAGTTGGAAGACCATAACCCCGTTCGATCAAACGCAATAATGGATTCAGGCACGCTTCTGCTTCAGTTTCGATCTTGATAATTACAGCATGATGTTTGTGGATTTTAGATGAACAATCATCTATATTAAAATTAATTTTAACAAGTGGTATCAGAGCCAACATCGTGTTGAATTATCAGATCAATTTTGTACGCATATATGTGAAACTTGATTCTGTGCATATGTATATGCGAAACTGATTTCAATAATTGGAAAATATACATACACAGATTTGTGGATTTGTGGTTTTCTGGAAATCAACACTAATTATCTAAATTATTGTGTGATATTTGTAATCTTAATTCAAGTATTCGAAGAGATTTGTGTCTTTTGTTCTGTTGTTTACAAGTTTAACATGGAGATTCTATTCTTGTTGCTTCTAATAGCCACTGAATTTCTTAGTAAATACGTTGTCCTTGATTAATGGATTCAGCATTATTTTGGTGAGTATGGAGTGTTGTTGTGTACGGTGATTGTGGTGGTTGTTGGTGGAGGACGAAGGTTGGAGAAAGGGGTAGCCGCGCGCAGCGTCGCGGCGGAATACTGCGTCAAGCACAGCGACACAGTTTTTTGTGGCTGCAGCCCCGGTGATGGCGCCGCGCTCTTGGGCCGGATGCGGCGGGGCTAGGGTTTGGTTGCAAACCTTAGTTTCCTTCCAAATTTGGGACAGGGGTCTGGATTGAAAATTAGAAGTCTCCAAGGACTTCTTTTGCAATTTTTAGGAAGTTATGTAAAATTGCTCCTCTGGCCCTCTCTTTTATCATGGATTAAATGTTTAATCCTAAGTTTATAAAATCTTTTAAATCAGCCATTCAGACTTCTAAATTTAAAAAACCAACCCCTGCAGTTAAGATATCATTTAAGTTGGGTTTTAAAAATTTTGAATTTTACCATTCAGTCCCTAAAGTTTCTGATTTTAATTAATTGGCCGCTAAAGTTTGGAAAAACTGCAATTTAGTCCTTCAAGTTTAAAAATATTTCATAATTGGCCAATCAAGTTTAATTAAATTGCAATTTAACCATCCACCTTAATGATTACTTAATCCTAAAGTATTGAATTTCATAATTCAAATCCTAAAGCCTTAAATATATGCAAAACAGTTAATTCAAGCTCAAATTTTGGTATGAAAGACTTTTGAGAAATATAATATTTCGAAGTGAATTAATTGAAGCAACATGTTGCCAAAGCAACCTCTCTGGTGGAAATTAATTAACTTAGAATATTAGAAGGTTTTGTGTGTGTGTTGTTCATGCGGATATTGATCCGCCCAAAGGAAGGTCAATGTTTGGCTGGAATTTCACATGCACCTATGGTGATAAACACGTGACGATTATTTGGTTTAACGTGTGATCAATAAATTGGTCCAAAGAAAGATTTATTGGTTGACATGTCTTATTGTCAATGTTTGATTACTATATCGAGAGTACCACTTACAAGTCAATATTTCTGTCCAAAGACTAAATATTGATGTTGTGCTGGGTATCTTGTGATGGGCCTTACCATTATTTGAAATTATTATTTGCATAATAAAGTACTAATGTAAGCTATTTCCATCTTCTTCTCTATACAGTTAATTCATCTGCTACCACAATATCTGCAAATCTTAATTCAATTCCCATGCTTGATGGGTCAAACTTCAAGGATTGGAAAGAGAACGCACTAATTGTTCTCGGCTGCATGGATCTCGACCTTGCTCTCAGGGTTGAGCAACCGGCTTCTCTTACGGATGCAAGTTCACCTGATGACAGGAGGAACTTTGAGAAGTGGGAACGCTCAAATCGCATGAGTCTAGTGATCATTAAGCGCGGCATTCCGGAAGCCTTTAGGGGCGCAGTATCTGAAGAGGTAACTAATGCCAAGCAATTCCTTGCTGAACTTGAAAAGCGTTTTGCTAAAAACGATAAGGCTGAAACAAGCACGCTTCTGCAAAGCTTGATTTCAATGAAGTATAGAGGCAAGGGGAACATAAGGGAGTACATCATGAAGATGTCTCATACTGCTTCAAAACTTAAGGCACTAAAGCTCGACTTGTCTGATGACTTGCTCGTGCATTTAGTATTGATATCACTTCCTGCACATTTTAGTCAGTTTAAGGTCAGTTACAACTGTCAAAGGGAGAAATGGACTCTAAATGAGCTCATTTCATATTGTATGCAAGAGGAAGAAAGGTTGAAACATGATAGAACTGAAATTGCTAACTTGGCAAGTACCTCTAAGGATAAGGGCAAGAAAAGAAAAACAGAATATGAAGCTGCTAAGGGTCCAGATCAAAAGAAGCCACATAAGGACAAAGAGGGTTGTTTCTTTTGCCTGAAACCTGGACATTTAAAGAAGGATTGTACCAAATATGATGCTTGGCGTGCAAAGAAAGGTACATTTCTTAATTTGGTCTGTTCTGAGGTTAATTTAGCTTCAGTACCTAGAAACACTTGGTGGTTAGATTCTGGTGCTACTACTCACATAAAAGTTTCTATGCAAGGTTACCTGTTCTGCTGAAAGCCAAATGATGCTGAAAGATTCATCTTTGTGGGCGATGGAAAATCGGTGGAAGTTGAAGCAATAGGAACTTTTAGGTTATTATTGGGAACTGGTTTTTATTTGGATTTGAAAGACACTTTTGTTGTGCCGTCATTTAGACGGAATTTGATTTCTATTTCCTTATTGGACAAATCTGGATATTATTGTTCTTTTGGAAATTGTCAGTTTAGTCTTTCTTTAAATTCAAATATTGTTGGTACTGGTTCATTATGTTCATGCGATAACCTATATTTGCTTGATACTATTGCATCATATAATGAAACTTTGAATGTGGAATCACTTGGTACTAAGAGAAAATTAAATAAAGAAAATTCGGCATAACTATGGCACAAGCGCTTAGGTCACATCTCAAAAACTAGAGTTGAACGTCTTGTGTCAGATGGCATTTTTGATTCCCTCGAATTTACGGACTTTGATGTTTGTATTGATTGTATCAAAGGAAAACAGACCAAAAACAAAAGGTTAGGTGCTAATAGAACTTCTGACGTCTTAGAATTGATACACACAGATATTTGTGGACCATTCCCTACGGCTTCCTGAAATGGTCAACAATATTTTATATCATTCATAGACGATTACTCACGTTATGGGCATCTATATCTTATTCATGAAAAGTCTGAGTCACTGGACATGTTCAAAGCTTTCAAAGCTGAAGTTGAGAATCAACTCAACAAGAAAATTAAAAGCGTTAGGTCTGATCGTGGTGGTGAGTACTACGACAGATATGACGGTTCAGGTGAACAACGTCCAGGACCATTTGCTAAATTCCTAGAGGAATGTGGAATCGTCCCACAGTACACCATGCCAGGTTCTCCTATCATGAATGGTGTAGCTGAAAGACAAAACAAGAATCTTAAGGATATGGTAAGGAGTATGATTAGTCATTCTACTTTACCAAAATCACTCTGAGGAGAAGCATTAAAGACTGCAGCTTATATTCTGAACAGAGTACCAACTAAAGCTGCTGCTAAAACACCTTATGAGCTTTGGACAGGCAGAAAGCCCAGTCTAAAGCATTTCCACATTTGGGGATGTCCAGCTGAGGCAAGGCGTTATAGGCCGCATAAAGATAAATTGGACTCCAAAACTGTTAGCAGCTACTTTATTGGTTATTCTGAGAGATCAAGGGGCTACAAATTTTATAATCCCACGCTTAAGTCAATTTTTGAAACAGGAACTACAACATTTTTTGAGGATGTTGAGTTTGGGGGGAGAAATAAGGTTAGAGACATTATCTTTGAGGAAGAAGCCGAGGAAGGATCGATTTCGATTCCTACTGTTACTTTTGACAATGTGCAGGTTTCTATACCTGTCATTGATCAAGAAGTATATCCGGAAACTCAGCATGATAATGTTGAAGAAACTCCCATCCAAAATCCAGAAGTACAAACTCAACAACTTCAACAAACAATACCGTTAAGGAGATCCACTCGAGAAAGGAAAAATGCTATTTCGGATGATTATATAGTATTTCTCCAAGAACATGAGGAAAATAATGGAATGATGGAAGATGATCCAATCAATTTTCATAGGGCCATGAAGGGTTCTGACTCTCAAAAGTAGATTGATGCCATGAATGAGGAGTATAAGTCTATGCAAGACAATAAAGTTTGGGATCTTGTCCCATTACCAGAAGGTGCGAAACCTATTGGTTGTAAATGGATTTTTAAAACCAAAAGAGATACGAAAGGTAATGTGAAAAGATATAAGGCTCGTCTTGTAGCTAAAGGCTTTACACAAAAGGAAGGTATTGACTTCAAAGAGACTTTCTCACCGGTTTCAACGAAAGACTCTTTCAGGACAATCATGACACTTGTTGCACATTTTGACCTTGAGTTACATCAGATGGATGTAAAGACGGCGTTTCTCAATGGAGACATTGATGAGACGATATATATGGTGCAACCAGAAAACTTCGTGACAGGATACTCGAAGAATATGGTTTGCAAATTAAAGAGATCTATCTATGGACTCAAGCAAGCTTCCCGTCAGTGGTACTACAAATTTCATCAAGTGATCATCTCGTTTGGTTTTGAGATAAATGTTGTTGATGATTGTGTGTATCACAAGTTCAGTGGGAGTAAGTATATTTTCTTGGTTTTGTATGTCGATGACATACTGCTTGTCACTAATGATATAGGCATGTTGCACGAAACCAAGAGCTTTCTGTCAAAGAATTTTGAGATGAAAGATCTTGGGGACGCCTCTTTCGTATTAGGAATTCAGATACACCGGGACCGCTCTCGGGGTATTCTTGGATTATCACAAAAGAGCTATATCGATAAAGTTTTTATAAGGTTTGACATGCAGGATAGTAAACCAGGGGACACCCCTGTTGCTAAGGGAGACAAATTTAGTCTCAATCAGTGCCCGAAAAATAATCTTGAAGTTAAGGAAATGCAAAAGATTCCCTATGCATCAGCTGTTGGGAGTCTGATGTATGCTCAAGTTTGTAAACGTCCAGACATAGCATTCATTGTTGGAATGCAAGGCACATATTTAAGTAACCCTGGGATGGATCATTGGAAAGCAGCAAAGAGGGTTATGAGGTACTTGAAGAGAACAAGAGATTGCATGCTTACATACAGCAGATCGGATCAGTTAGAGATCGTATGGTACTCCGATTCTGATTTTGCGGGATGCCAAGATAGTAGAAGATCCACATCAGGCTACATATACCTGCTAGCTGGATGAGCCATTTCCTGGAGGAGTGCTAAGCAGACACTCGTAACTTCTTCCACTATGGCAGCAGAATTTGTAGCTTGTTATAAGGCATCTAATTATGGGATATGACTGCGAAATTTTGTCACTGAGCTGCGCATTCTAAATGGAATTGAAAGACCATTAAAGTTATATTGTAACAATAACTCTGCAGTGCTATATTCCAATAACAACAGGAGTTCAACTAAGTCAAAACACATTGACATTAAGTTCCTGGTTGTGAAGGAAAGGGTACAGAGTAGACAGATTTCCATAGAGCATATTGGGACAAACTTCATGATTGCAGATCCGCTCACTAAGGGATTAGCACCCAAGGTCTTTCACGAGCACACTGCTCATATGGGTGTAGTATTTCTTGAGGATATCATGATTTAGTGGGAGTTTGTATTTTGGTTGCTTTATGTTTTGGTTTTGGACACATTTGTGTATTTGGATAATTTTCTGTACAGAAATAAAGTATTCAGTTCATTCTACTCTGTTACATTATGTTTGGTATTGATCTCACCTAAGGAATAAAGTCGGACCAATTGAAAATAGACATGTTTGGATCACATAACATGTAATTTTCATACTACACTCTCATGATTGATCTATGTCATTTGGTTGTATTGGTATACGTGACCATTGATGGATTTAGTTACGATTAATGTAACGAAAGTCGCTTTGATCCTATATTGATATGATTGATGAACGAGATTGTTTGGAAATACCCTTAATAATGATAGCAAATTTTTGAGCTCATAAGGTTGTACACATTTGTAAGGATACATGTATGGCCCAGTGGGAGATTGTTGGATAAAATTCAATAATATGAGGTCAAACATGTATAAAATAAAATGTGTGGTGCTATCTTAAGGATTTAGTCAATAAAGTGATCCACTAAAGATTATTCAGGACTAATGGGTATTAAAGTGTCGTGAGACTAAAGTGTAGAGACGGATTCAATGTTTTAAATTGATGAGGGGCCAATTTAATAACATTGAAACACGATAGCTGCCCTACAGCTATTTATACAGGTCATGATCCCCAATTGAGCGTGGCTTTTCATAATTCTCTGCATCCCCGTCAACAGAGAAGAAACATACGGAGAAAATCACGAATCAATTGGAAGACCATAACCCCGTTCGATCAAACGCAATAATGGATTCAGGTACGCTTCCGTTTCAGTTTCGATTTTGATAATTACAGCATGATGTTTGTAGATTTTAGATGAACAATCATCTATATTAAAATTAATTTTAACATAACTTATTCGTGCTAGGCCAATAATTTTACACCTTTAATCTCAAGAAGCCGTTCACGATAGAATTTGTATACGTGATTTTGTTCAAATGAACGGGGAATTCCCCCCCTCCCCCGCCACCTCCAAAGTGATGTGTCACCCACCCCCTATGGCCCACACCCAATGAGTGCCGCTCATTTTTGGATCAGGGTTCTTTGTATAGTTGGAACTTGGAAGCTTTGTTACGGACAACCCGAAATGGCCATTTAAGGTAGGCCCCTTTATTCTGTCTACTAGATTATAGAATAAATCTAGCATGCTTGATACAAATATTGATGTTACACCGGGATGGACGTAGAAACTGCAGTGAAAAACTGCTTGCCTTTTCCATTAAAGAAAAAGTCAAGACGATTTTTTAAAAGTTCATATATTTTTGTTATTATAAATTTCCATGCATGTCGTGGTTTACAAATAGCAATATAAAATCAGTCTAATTATAAGAGTTCGGGATTAAGGAAGTAATAAATTATTATGAGCTACCAATAACGGCAATTCACATCTCTTCAAAGAGATACAATATCACCAAATGTTGCATTTTCCGTCGAGCTAAATTCTGATTACAAATTCCGAACTATCCAAAGTGCATCAATTTTAGCAATGGAGATATGGATGTTATTCATCTTTTGCGGAGAGAGTGTCAGTGTCCTCCGTCATGAAGCCACCATCGATGCATTTAGCAATTGTCGTTTTATTTTGGTCGCTGGTAAAAACCCTGAAGCAAATATGATTTTGTCCCGTTATATTCGTGTCTAGTTTGAAATTTAAAATTCATTATAAGTATTTAAACATTTTTACAAATCATAATTTCAATAAGAGAAAATTGTTTTAGTATGTAATGAATCACCTAACATATCGAGTAGGTGGGTCAGTTTTCACATGAAGGTTTGTCCCACTCCAAATCCACCTTTTGTTATGTGCAGAATTGAATTATAAAGTATATATACGTGGGACATATCCATTTACCACGTCTGTTTCTAAGATTTATCATGTCCACATGCTTTAAGAAGATGATACAAAACATTAGGTTCCCTAATTGACAGAAGCTAGGAGACATGCTAGGAACCAACCATCCATATATGCTATGTATGTAACCTAAAAAAATATGTTGCTTGTAATGTCAATGATTTGTGAAAGCATATAGGATGACTCTTAGAAGGATAGCCAACAAGACACTACATCGGGGCCTTTGATAAGTAATTTGAAAAATAAATACTCAAAATATAATTTTTTTTTTTACTAAGTAGAAACATTTAAAGTCCAATATAAATCCGTTTCCGTTCAGTCTTCCTTGAATAAAATCTTGAACTTTTTCATTTATCATTTTCACATAAATACATTTTAGTAAACATACTAAGTTACAAATCAACAAAAAAATCCAACACTCATAAAAGAGCAAGAGTACAAGACTAGAAATGGAACCTGGTTAATTCTTCAATATCCGGACTTCAGAGATCAGAGTACATAAATGCAACATGCTACTTGTAAACATTCTTTGCTCTTTAAACTGCAATAGGAAAAAAATAAAGAAAAACCAACAAATAAATCAATAATTATAATCCATTAAAAATAACTATACAATTTGTAATTTATTCAACAAAACGAAAATAAATATTTATAATTTATTCAATGAAAAGGAATAAATGAAATAATTATGAATAGAATTTACCTTCGCACATTGAAATCCGATTTTGTTTGAGGGCAACATCAATTAGTAAATGGACAAGTGAAAAAAAAAATGATTATTCAAGAATAAATCCATAAAGGTTGAAACAAGAGGAAAAAACCAGAATATGGAAAGACTTCTCACTACTGTAAGCCGATTCAACTGGGGAAGAGGAATGTCAAATTTGGATTTTTTACACTCACTGTGGATATGATTTATTTATGGGATAAAATCGCATTTACATCAATTTGAAATAAGAATACTATAAATGCCATGTAATTGAATATATATCAAAAATACTACATAACATACAAAATAAAATAAAAAATACTAAAGCCATAATTTACTCCCTTCTGTGTAGCATTCGACTCTTTATTTGTGTTTTCAGTTCTTGTTTTGTACATTGAGTTATCTTCCAAATGGGTGAACTTTGTCTAGAAAGGAAAAAAATTTCGTCGACGTGACACAAAACAGAACAGAAAGTAGAAATTATTAATTATATATATGACTCAGGGAACTTGGAAGTGTATACAATCAACAACTCAATTGGTGCCTAAGAATTAATAAGTGTATTTTTGCAAGTCTGTAATCATCTTCAGAGGCTTCTGGGTCTTTGAACTGTTAACAGTACATAAGATGGGAAAGTGGAAAAGCCAAGATCTGACAAAAGCTAATGGACATGCAATTTATGCATTATTAGATTTCTATTGCAATGTATAACCCTGTAATGAGAAGGCGTGGGGATTGAATCAATAACCCATACTTCATAAAGTAATCTTGAAAATAATTCGAGATGATCAAATTCATCATCTCTCTTGAAGAATTTTTTTTTATCTCATAGTGTAAAGGTCTTCAAGCAATTGCTTTACATTTTAGAAAAAATTTTGTTCCAAAAGACTTGAATGACGGATTGAATAATTTGATCTATAGATCAAAATAGAAAATCTTTATTAGAAATTTCAAGAAATTTAAGAATTGTTATATTATATAAAAAGGTTTATAAAGGTTTTTCGACGATCGTCCATTTAGTTTACTAATCTTCTTCGACAAATCTTGAGAGATACATCTTAAGATGTAACATATGATTTACGAGCTTCGTTTCGGAATGAATATTGAATTCATGTTGGGAGTGAGACGGGATTGAATGAGATTTAATTTAGTAAAATTATATGGACTCTAGGTCATTAGTAGAAATTTGGGTGACTGATTACCATTCTTCTTTGAAGGTATAAAGTTGGAAATCACAATAGGGCAAATCGAGATTGAAAGATACTGAAAAAGGTTTTATTTATGAAAATTTTATGAAATAAATAATAGATGAAGTTTGGACCATATTAGTGTGCGTGAATTGGGGAAATGTGCATAAAAGTTGTGAGAGTTAATTCATTTGGAGGAATTAACGTTGTTTATTCCATATAGATTTAGGAGTTAAGTGAATTATAGACTATCAATTATACTTACTTTTTTCTCGTAAAAATAGGAATAAAATATGTTCAATGTAAAAAATGAATATGTATTTTGAAGGAGTTGTGTGGCATAATTTCCACTTTATTTTAAGAAACAAAAATTTGCCTGCATATAATCATGTATCGATACTTGGCTTTGATTTTCTTCAGAGTTCATTTTTTTCTAAAAATAGAAAAATACGGTTTGTTACAATCTTCCTCATTAAATAATTTCATCCCCGAAATTACCTAAGAGAAAAATTCTACGTAAGCGATCTTCTTTCATCTTCATGTTCCCAAGTTTCTTCTTCAATGGCGGCACTTTTCCATAATACTCGTATTAAGGGAACTTCTTTGTTTCATAGTTTCTTAGTTCCTCTCATTAAAATTTGGATGGGCTTTTCTTCAAAAGTCAAGTGAGGTTGTATCTCCTCTGGAACATCAGTCATGACATGGGATAGGTCGGCTTACGGAGTGTAAAGATATGAAAAATATTGTGCATTCTTTGCAGTTGGTATGGTAACTCTAATTTATAGGCTACTTCCCCAATTCATTTTGTAATGAGGAATTCCAAATCATTACAATCGTTTTATTTGAGAAATCTTCACGAAGACTTGATCACGTACTGCAAACTCAAGTGGTCTTCTTCTCTTGTCAGCATAGCTCTTCTATTGATCTTGCGCTATTTTCATGCGAGCTCTAATTTTCTCGATAGCTTTTAACATGTCCTATAGCATATCTGAGTGGACTAGTAAGTGTTTTCCATTTTCATGCCATTTCAATGGAGATCGAAATTTTCTCCCATATAACGCTTTAAATGGTGGCATTCCTATTGATGCGTGATAACTTATATTGTAGGAGAATTCAATCTAGAAATTGATCCTAACTTTGTCCAAAATCTAGCACATATGCTCTAGGCATGTCTTCCAAGGTTTAGATTGTTCGTTTAGATTGTCCGTCAGTTTGCAAATGAAAAGCTGTACTAAAATTTAATATCTTTCCCAATTCTTTGTGCAACTCTTGCTAAAATAGAGATAGGAACTTGGGATCACAATTGATGTAATAGATAAAGGTATACCATGTAGTTGGGCAATTTCCTAAATATACAAGTTAGCTAATTATTTCATCTTGAACATCATCTTAATCGGAAGGAAATGAGCAGATTTGATATTATCCAAATAGCATCAAATCCTTTAGGTACTCGAGGTGGACCACTGACAAAATCCATGGTAATTTTGTCCTATTTCAATTTTGGTATTGGTAATGATTGTAATGTACTACCGGGTCACTGATGTTTGACTTTGTCTTGTTGGCAAGTCAAACTCTTGGCAACGAAACTAGCCGTCTTTCCTCATTTTAGGCCCTCAATACTGAATCTGAATGTCTTGGCACATTTTTGTACTTCCAGGGTAAATTGAGTATGGCGTACTATGTGCCTCTTCAAAAAAAAAAATTGTTTAACTCTATGTGTTGATGGGATGTAGATTCGATCTTGACATTTCAAAATTCCTTTATCCGAGAGAGTGAAATCGAAAGGTACTCGACTTATATTGTTTCGTATCTTATCTGCGAAGGCATCTGTCTTCTAAGCTTCTTTATTAAATATATCAATGTAGGTTATACAAATAATGCACATATTCGAGCCTTTCCTAGATCCAATTTCTCAAGTCGTAACTTCTCCATATCTTTTTCTAGTTCTTTGGATTGATTGCCTTTTGTTGGTACTTTTCGGGTTAAGGCATCTGCTACCATATTGGCTTCCTGGGTGATAATTTATTTCACAGTCATAATCTTTTACCAATTCTAACAATTGTATTTGCCTCATTTTTAAGTACTCTGGGCTTTTGTCGTCTATGAAGATTTCAAAAAGTTCGACATATAAATAATGTCGCCAAATTTTTAGGGTGAAGACTATAGCGGCAAGCTCCAAATCATAGTTCTACTCATAAGGTTTCGATTGTCTAGATGTGTATGTGATTACTCTCCCTTATTGCATCAACACACATCCAATACCATTCTTAGAAGCATCGCTATATATAGAAAATTTCATATCTCCTCGTGGGATTTTTTGTAATGAAGATATTGTTAACCTCTTCTTTAAATCTTAAAAACTTTTCTCACATTCTTCTAACCATTTAAACGGTGTGTTCTTCCGCATTAATCTATCTTATCAAGCTAGACTGAGAAAACTACGTACTTCTGCCTGGGTAGTAAGTTGATTCCACTGAGATACTGCAATTCCATCTTTCGATACTTCTTTCGGGGAAGTACTGTTATTCCATCTTTCGATACCACATGCCCCAAGAAGACTACCTTGTCTAGCCAGAATTCGCATTTGAAAACTTGGCATACAACTTCTTCTCTCATAGAATTCGTAGGACTATTCTCAAGTGTTCCGCGTGTTTTTGACGTTCATTTGAATAGATCAAGATTTCATCTATGAACATAATAACAAATTTATCAAAATAATCTTGAAAGACGTGGTTCATCAGGTCTATGAATGTGGCAGGATCATTTGTTAATCTTAACGACATTACCAAGAATTCAAAATTTACATATCGAGTTCGAAATGCAGACTTTGGAATATCTTCACTTTTTATTTTTAATTGATGATAACCTGGCCATAGATCAATCATATAAAAAATGGTTGACCTCTGTAATTGATCGAGTAAATCATCAATTTTGGGAAGATGATACTTATTCTTAATTGTAACCTTGTTCAGTTCCCGATAATGGATGCAGAGTTGCATAGATCCATCATTCTTCTTTACGAATAATACTGGAGCACCCCAAGGAGATGTACTAGACCAAATGAATCCATTCTCTAACAATTTATCCAATTGAATCTACAATTCTTTCAATTTTGTAGGGGCAATATGATATGGGGTTTTCTAAATAGGATGGGTACCCAGAGTAATTTCTATATTACATTTGATTTCCTTGTTTGGAGGTAATCTAGGTAAATCTTTTTGAAACATGTCGAGGAATTCTTGGACATTAGGTACAATAGATAGTTCAGGAAGTTTCTCGGTTTTAGTCTAGCATACACTTATCCAGTATCCAACATGTCATTGAGAAATTAACTTAGTGGCCTTGATTGCGAAGATAATAAATTTTGATATTTTTATCAGAGGTGAAAATGATATAAGTTCACCTTTAAGAAAATGGAGAGTCTTGGTTTTACAATTCAATATTACCCCCATGATTGGATAAACAATGATGAGTTCAATGAGATATTCTTTTTCTTTTATTTGAATTTGAGCTCTTGGTACAAAGTTTTGAGTTTGGTAAATTTTTCCATCAGGAAAAGATCTTTCACACACATAAGATGATAACTTAACAAGTAAATTATGGCTATGCACAAAATATGTGGACACAGACGAATGGGTAGCACTAGAGCAAAACAAGGTATATCCTAGTTTAGTAAAAAGGTACATCGTACCTGTATTCACTTTGTTATTCTCTGATGCATTGCGTTTGACTATAGCATACACTCGACCAACCTATTGTAGACGCTTTATTTGAATGGCTTTTTGTCAAGGACAATCTCAAATTAGATGACTTTTTTTCTCTACAGCATAACATAGATCGAGTTGGGTTCGTAAAGGTCCTCTATGTTGTTTTCTACATGCTGAGAAAGTGAAAGAAATGACTTCAACAATTCTATTATTAGCCATTTTAATCACTGGCTGAGGTCATAACGGTCTTGCAGTTCTGTTATTGGCATTTCTATTTCCCCTTGAATTCCATCGATTTATCGATTTTCAAAAACTTTGGCCTCTAACTTCTTGATTTTTCACAATTTTAGTTATTATTAAAATATTATTATCAAGATTTCGAGTTCAATAAAAGTGTGGCAGTTCAAACATAAAAAGTTTTATTCAATGGTGTGTCCATAACTCACAGGTCGTCACCTAGCGCAGTACTCTCTATCAAGCTATCTGAAGATTCACGCTAATCCTTTTTATATCAATAGCTACCTGAAATGTTAGATGACGTGGAGGTGAGCATACACTTGCATAGTAAGTAGAATATGGTGCACATGTATTATTGCACATTGTGGTATACAAGTCAACTTCACAAACTCAAAGACAAGTTCAAATGTATGATGATTAGTCAATGTACACCATGTTCTTTTCAAAATTCATGTTTTCAGGGCTCAATTATAGTTATCTCCTCTACCTCCAAAGCGCTTATCATTTTCATAACTCGGATATTGATAAGATGACCATATCACATCATATTATATAGGAATATTTCATCTTCTAGGGCTTCTACATCCCTACCATCTTTCACCATGTTAGACTCCAATAGGGGTATTAGATCACCATGTCATTCTTCACAACCCTCGGAGTCACGAGGTGCTATTAACATTATCAATATCGGCCATATTACATAGGACTATTTCATCCTTTAAGGCTTTTACATCTCTGTCATCTTTCACCATGTCGTTCTTCACAATCCTCGAAGTGTCGAGGTACTCCTAACATCATCAACATTGATATCCATATTGATTATCGAGGGGGCTAGAGTTCAAATCTATAATCCATTCGCACAAACTCTTCTTTATGCATAAAATTTCTTTCATGATTCATCATCTATTAAATGCCATTGCATTTCCAAAACATGAATCGAATCTGATTTCATCATATCAGGTTATCACATTATACCACATATAAAGGGTGTGTCGAATATTCACTTTATAAGACAATTAACTCAAATAATCAAATTCAACTCACGTTCTGCATAGACATATCCAACTCACGTATAATAAATCATATAATTCATATAAATATATTCAAATTACTTCGTTAATCAAATACTTCCAATAAACACGACTCACATCATTATTCAAATAAACACATTCGACTCACATCATTAAATCAAATACTTCATATAACATATCTATTAACATCTAATAACCAATTAAACATATCCCACTAACTGTTTAATGGATGAATATATCCACAATGGCTCCTAGAATAGTTTTATCTTCGAATAGAAGTCTTTCAGTTAGCTTTAGACAGAGTAAGTGGAAAAATAAATACATAACTCTTCGTTCATAAATATGCACAAGTTGTACATAAATCAATCGAAAGATAATCGAATTAGAAGTCCAACAAACTTTACGGATCGTAAATCGGAGTTGTAAATCGAAAGTTATGGCTGAATGAAGTTCGATTGACACGCAGTCCATTTGGTGTCGGCACCAAAGTGTCAGAACACTATTTTTTCACCGTTTGAAGCCCAGATGAACATGGTGTCGACACCAAACCAGTAGGTGTTGACACCAAGCATATTTTCAAAGTTTGAAATCCCTTTTTTTGATTTCTTTGATTCAAAACCATATATTTTGATAAGAGACTTTAATAAAAACGTGTTTTCCAATGAAAAGAGGGAATTATAATGAATTGAAACATAGTTTTGACATGAACTCCTTACCTAGGGATTTGAAAGGAAGAATCAATTCTTTTCACGTTTTCTACTTGATTTCCAGTTGTGAGGATTTGATTCAAAGCATAGGCTATTTATAAGGTGAAGTTGATGCACAAAAATGGAAGCTATGGCTATAGGAAATTTCTTCACCTTAGCTTGGAGACTAAGTAAGGGACTAGTTTATTTATCTTCAACATAATTACATAGCTGGAGGTGGAGATGAGTTAACATGCAAGTAGGAGTTGGAAGAAGTAGATAGGGAGTGATTCTTGCAAGCTAGGAACGCATTGGTGGAAATAGAGTACACCTCATGCTTGCTTACAAATTCCAGTTTTGAGAGGCTTGTTTTGAACTCCAATTTGAGGTAGTAAATGAGATTCAAAATGAGTGTTCTTGGTATCATTTCAAGGTAATCACGCCTTACTTTCATGCACAATTTATGGTACAAGAAATGGATAACTGAAGAGGAAGTTATGACTTTCCAAAGTAGGTCACTCAAACTATTTTAGGATTAACCGTTTTTACTGTCCAATTTTTAAAAATTCACGAAGGGCCATCTGTTGGTTGGGATGACAAACCGTTTCCATATTCTCAAGGTTCACTTCAAGGACTTGCCCGTACATATATGAATGAAATCAAATGACGTCGAGAATGCTAGCAAAAGTCTCGAGAAAAATGACACTTAAATACATTTTTGACGTAACTTTTCTTTTTATAAAAATTTCATTTTTCTTTCTTTAATCAAATAAACTCTACAAATACTTTTATTATGTCATAATGGACAATCAAGGACATCAAAATTTTCGGGTTGTTACGTAAGTACTCCATAGTAACGTAAGCAAGTAATGAAAAATATGTACATTTCATCAAATTAACTTAAACATGACCACAATGCACAAGTTTAATAATGTTATATATTATGCTGTAGAAAAGATTCCAACTCTTAAAAACAAATTTTTGTTTTTTTGTTTTTTTTAAAGTTTTTTTCAATTTTTTATATTTAAAAAAAATATGAATGCTTCGCACATAAAAAATGAAAACAAGCGTCAAACACCAAAAAATATAGATTGCATGTGCCAATGCAAACAAGAATAAAGATGCACATGTAAGAAGCAACTATCTAAAAAGCAACTAAAACATTTGGGATGCATGGATCAATCAAAGATACATAATAATAAAGGACAAACATGCATTTGAATTACCTAATCAGTTAGATAAACAAATGCTATTACCTTTAATAGTACTGTGATCAATTTCAGAAACCCGAACTTGCCTATTAGGTGAACAATTCCCATATATTTGAGTCACCAACTTGGTCAACTGATTTACTTGATTAGTAAGGAATTCGATTGACCGACAAATTCTACCTTTAATAGCACCGTGATCAATTTCAGAATTTTGTTACATCACTCTTTTAAACCCAAACTTGTCTATTGGGTGAACAATTCCCATATATTTGAGTCACCAACTTGGTCAACTGATTTACTTGATTAATAAGGAATCCGATTGACCAACAAATTCCTGATTGTTATTTTTCTATTAAATCTTTTGTTTATATGTCTATTCAGGAATTGATGACATCTAGGGTCTATGTGTCCTAACTTACCAAAGTGAAAGCATGTAGGGATAAACCTAGAATTAATGTTGTTTTTGACACCGACGTCTATTCCTAGGTTGATGGTCCTACACTGTCTTGTAGGCTTGTGATCTACAAACCCCTTGATCTAAGGTTTTGTGTTAGGCACATGATTAGGCCGGTCAATAGCAGGGATGAGATAAATTCCTAAAGGTTAGCTACACATTTTTCTTTTACAAGCTCAAGTTCCTTGATCTTGCCACACAAGCCTTTATATTTAGAAAATCTAAAAAATCTCCTCATAGATTTCAGCATAAGCACCACTGACATCTTTCTCAATATCTAAATATTCTCTAGATTCCTCACCACTATCCAGATCCCCAGTTCTCTCACTGCCATTTTTCAGATCCATTCCTTGCCTTAGAGGTAAAAGCCATGAATTTTCCATTCTTACCATTAGTGAATTTCTCACTTTGATTTTTCGATATAGTCTCGTCATTAGTGAGAGTAGTATTCATAGGCTTGAACGGACTACTAATGCTGGTAGGGCACTCATTCTTCATATTACCAAAATCGTGACACTTCACAAATATGGATATATTCCTAGATTCACTGGGACCACCAATATACTTCTCTTAAGGCTTCTTCTTCTTCTTCTTCTTCTTCTTCTTCTTCTTCTTCTTCTTCTTCTTCTTCTACTCCTCCTCCTCCTCCTCTTCTCCTCTTCTCCTCCTCCTCCTCCTCCTTCTTCTTCCTAAACATTTTATGGAATCTTTTAGTAAAGTGTGCTAACTCCTCTTCATTAATAGAATCTGAGTCAGAAGATCCTTCACAATTATCCTTAGCAGTTTGTAAGGTTATTGGCTTAATTTTTATTAGATTATTTAATGCCAGCTCATAAGTCTGGAGAGATTCAACCAATTCTTCAACCTTAATAGAGTTTATATCCTTACTCTCCTCTATTACCTTGACTTTATTACTATATCGATCAAGTAAGGATCCAAGGGTTTTTCTAACAATTTTAGACTCCAGGATTCTCTCACATATGTTGAAGTTAGAATTCACTATGTCATTTAAGCTCACATAAAACATATCAAAGGTTTCTTCTTCTTTCATTCTAATCTCCTCAAACCTAGTGGTTAGCATCTGCAATTTAAAAATTTTAACAACTTGAGTTCCCTAATGTGTGGTATGTGAGATATCCCAAACCTCTTTACCTGTCTCATACATGGACACACTCCTAAACTCCTCCAAAGACACAACCATAAATAAGGCATGTAAGGTTTTACTATCTTAATTGCATTCATCTAAGTTCAATTCTGAGCAATTTGCTATGGATATGTGAGTGACAACGTTGTCTATAGTTGTACTGGGGTCACTCCAACCATTCAACACACTAAACCAAATTTTTTGGTCCATGGATTTAAAGAAATCACTCATCTTAACTTTCCAATATGCATAGTTACTACCATCAAAATATGGTGAGACATGTAATGAACTACTCGTCTAGATAAATAATGTTGAGAATCGAAATTGGGCTCTGATACCAATTGAAAGATCCGGATTAGCCAGATAGTTCGACATTAGTGCAAAATTATCACATTTAAAAAGGAAACATCACTTATTAATTGTTTCTAGATGATTAATCAAGTAATCAAATTATCTTGTATAATAAACATTAAAGAACACCAATATGATGACAGGGTTAAAACTCAAAGATCAAGCCAGTTATCTCCACTATAGACAATATAATTTAAAGTTAGATGTTGTCTGGCTAACTTCACCAGACTCCCTGCACTACTCCTACAATCGCCAATATACTGCTTTCTCCTCCAGCTACCCAATATTGTACAATTATCGCTTCCAAGTGGATACCCAATAATCTGCAATTCTTGTTCTTTGTTCATGCGCTTGTAGTCCAAACTTCTTCCATCTCCAACAAACTCTGAAGTTCCAACTGAGAAAGTACCTTCTTGTTGTATTAAGGAAATGGTTGTTGTAGATTATGGGACCTTGATATTTTCCAAAATATATATTTGTTTGATCTCAAGAAAGAATGATATAAATCTTTGGTAGAATATATTCTTTGATCATGAAAGAATAATATGAATGTGTTTTCTATGAGATGCACAATGTAACAACCATACAAAAAAACGAAATAGGGCTTGGGTATATATAATATGAAGTGTTTGAGTTCATGTGAGATTGTCGAAAGGTTGAAAATCAAGAGAGTTGAATTTTCCAAACGAACAGCTACTCGAGCTCCCATCTAATGCAACTCGAGTGTCAAAAAATTGCTAAACCTGCTTGAGAGGAACTCGAGCATCATTCAAGCGATCTTCAGTATTTTGGTCATATATTTCTCCCCCAATGTCCGATTGAGGTGATTCAAAGTTCGGTGGAACGTTAACTTAAATTTATATAATGCTTCCAGAAATAGAAAATTTCAAATTTGAATGTTTTCTATACGAAAATTGTGTCTCAACCTCTGACTAAAAATCTAAATCATAATCCTTGCAAATGTCTTTGATTTCTAATTGTATCTCAAGTCTTCTTGATCACTTCTTTGATCTTCTTGAACCCTAAATACATAACTAACTCAATTACTATACTTTGACTCTAATTGCGACTTTATAAACGAATCCTTTTGTTCATGGAATTCCCAATTACATCAAAAACCTAACAAAGATGATACAAGAAACTATGATAATTCATGTATTAAATATAATATTTTAACAACTTATACCCATAAACTATAATATATAGAGGGAATATACATGAATGACATAACATCTACGATTGTATTGAGTAATTCAGGCAATCATATTTGGACTTGCATTGGAGAATGGGAAGCATTTCAATCTATCTTGATAGTGACTCAATATACGTAGTGAACCTATAAAAAAAGGCAAGTTCGCTACTCTAAAGCTAAAGGCTATGTGGGCTAAATATTTATTTTGTGGAAAGTACACCTCCTATATATTTCAACTACAAAAATCAAAATTCAAATACAAACTTTTATATTCAAATTTCAAATGTTAATTCCTCTTTTTTAATTATAATATTAATAATAATATTTTTAAACAAAAAATATATCATCTCACCCCACATCATCACCCCTATCATATTTCCACAAACCCTAATTAAATTGATCGCTCTCTCATTCCCCCAATACAATATCCTTGGCAGTACCATTCCCTCTCTGATGACACTAACCCTCTTCTGCGGCACCATCCTCCGATAGTATGCGGTAGAGCCAACTAGTGTAGCTGCTTCTTCGTAGTTGTAGGGGAAGCATCCCGCGTGGCAAATGTAAGCAACGATACCACTGTCTGCAATGATCTCTCTCATCTCTCACCATCGCCTTGGTTTTGCCCCACTATCCTACCACCATTGGCTTGGTTTCTCATCTTCTCTTATAGCAACATATACCAAAACTTTCGTACCCAAATTCAGTGGTCTAGGCAATAATGGTGGAAGTTGTTGGTGTTTAGATTTGTGTGTGGCCATGACTACCACAGATCTAACACTGATTTTTGGTGGTGATGGAAGTAGCAGACCATTTTTGGTGGACAATAAGTTAGGTAAGGGTGAGTTGTGTGGTTTTGTGGCAGCGGGATGGGGATAGAAGTGAATGCGCTGCTCAGCCACCATGGATCGCACCGAACGCGAGTACAACACTTCTTAATGCGTGCGCATGGGTGGACAATAAGTTAGCTTATGTTGATGCTTATGCTGGTGATCTATGGGTTTTATGAAGTAGTGGTGGTGATCCAAGGATTTTATGAAGTTATGGTTGTGATGATGGTGGTTGGTTGTGGTTGTTGTTGGTGTTGGTGTTGGTGTTGGTGTTGGTGGTGGAGGTGGAGGTGGAGGTGGAGGTGGTGGTGGTAGTGCTGAGGTAGGTGGGGTGGTGGTGAACACTGATTGTGACCAAGAAAGAAGTTGCGACTTATAAACTTTGTGATTTTTGATTGAAAATGAATTGTGACTTATAAAATTCGTGATTTCTGACCAACAAATAAGTTGTGATAGATAAAGTTCATGATTTGTGACCTAGACATAAGTTGTGACCTACAAATTTTATGATTTTTTATTAAGAAATAAATTGTGACTAATTAATTTGATAAATTATTGATAACTCAAGAATAACTAGCCAATAAGTGGTGAATTTTTTACTTTTAAAAGATTTATTTAATCTATTATCTCAAAACAAAATCAATACATACAAACATTGACACAAAATGTAATAAGTAATGTAAATATGTAAATTCAATAATTTGAATCAAGTATGGTCACTTAAAGAAATATTTCACAATTAAATTAAGTAAATGAAAGAAAGTGCAATAATGTAAAGAGAGATAACGAGCAAATTTAATGAGATTTGATACACAATGTGTTCTATGTCCTCGTTATCGAGCTCTTCGTCACGAGTAAGACCAAATCAGGAATTTACTAGTGTTAACTTACAACAAGGAACCCTTATTTTTAGGTGACTTACAACAAATTGCACCTATTCTTATACAACAATTGAGTTTTCAAAGATCTCAAAACCTCCCAAATATAAGAAACAATTTACAATCAAAAGAACTCTCTTATAAAATGATATATTCAAGTCAAAATATCAAGGGAGTTAGGAAAACACTTCAATTACTAACATGAGTAAAACTCAAGTGTTTAAGTTGTAAAACATTGAAGATTGAAAAGGAGATGAAATAATTTGTATTTTTGTATTAAAGCTTTGAACCAATAATTTCTCTTAACCAAAAATACAAGTTAAGTATGAAAATAGATTTACACTTCAATATAAATGTTAGCAAAGAATACTCTTATCAAGAAGAATTGACGAGACACGGAATGTAAAATGTCGAAAGAAGCTAAAGTGTGAGCTATGTTATTTCCCTCACGGGGAATGAAAAGTCGAGAACAATTGAAAAGACTAAGTAACAATCTAATATCATAGAGTAAACCAGCATTGGGAGAATGAGAAGAATTTGAACCAAGAATTTGCCCAACCCTCATTGTGTCCGTTTCCACTGAATCCACATTTAACTCTAGTTGCTATGCGAGGAGAAGGCCTTCCAACACTACCACTGCTTTGACGGCTTCCACTGAGAAACCACCCCTTAAACACTTAACTTGTGCCCCCCATAATAGCTCCAAATGCGTCACGGATCATAGCCCCCATGGAGTAAAAGTTGCAACAATTGGAAATACCAGCATCCGTGTTAAATTTTAGGTGACCCAATGGAGGTGCAATCCAACGAGCAAGCTGCATGTTAGTGGCGCCATTTTGGACCAACATCTTGTCTTCCCAGATGGACAGCCTGTATGTAGCCTCTGCTAACACCGACATCGTTTGCCTGTACACGCCATGTACTACTCTATTTCTTTCACCCCAAAGAACCCACATAACATTACATATTAGCCCCATATCCTCCTTGCTCCACGATTGCATTAAGTGCAACAAAAATCCGTGGAAATTCTTGCAAATAGAATCTATGATGAAATTGATGAAAAGAGCTTGATCAATCAAGAGACTATTTTGTAATCAGTAAAATAGAATTCAATATGAAGTAAGCTCAATGATTTTTACAATGAACTAGATTTTTCTCCCGTGCGATGCACGGGATTTCTATCAATGAAAAGGATTTCGATGAAAATTTATGAAAATATGTTGATTATATAATCATATCAAATAAAAAATTGAAAAATAACATTTTATGACAAAATGTTATCGAATTTGAAACTTAAAAAAAATTAATGAAAATAAGAAAAAAAAAAAACTTTATTTAATTTATGCATTAATAACAAAAAAATTGATATAAAAAAATCAATGATTATTTTAATATGCATTTTGAAAAACATACTCATTTAATTGACATTTAGGAATTAAAACTTCAATAATTTTATTTATTTATTTTCAAAATATATTAATCCAGTTCTTTCATTTCTAACACAACACGTTTATATAGAATATATTTATTTTAACTATTACTGGAATAAATATAATTTATCACCAATTTTTTTTTATTTATCATTATTAAGAATAACAAATAAATAAAATATCTCAAATATAAATTATAATTTTAATGCTCATACTATAAATATTGATCGAATTCAAACTCATTTTTAACTGCAAATTTCATTGCTAAAATAATCTACATATAAACTCTCAAAAAATCTCTAATATTTGACTCATATTCTCTAAAAAATTTCTGTTACAACCCATATTATTTTGAAATAATGAGTCTCATTATGATATATTATGTTTGATGTAATATTATATAGAAAGTGTACTCAAATATTTATGTTCATTAAATTATTACAATTTATAAATCAATTTACAATGTGTTTGGGTAACATGTGTTATAATCGACACGAATTTCAAATTACTTTTTTAATCACATAAATTTTCTCTCTCCAATTTTTAACCATAAATTCTACCTCTAAAACAAAAATAACACTAATCAATACTATTTATAGTAGTTGCCGAACAATGGCTTATAAAATTTACTACTTTTCTAGACCCTATTTGGCCCTTATAAAAATAAAATACATTTTTCTCTCATCTTATTAATCACACATTTATCAATAAAATAATATTACACATAAATTCATAAAATATTTCATATTTTTAACCACACATTCTCCTAAAAATAACTTTTCAAAGATTTCAATAATTCTTATACATTATTGTTAACTTCATTAAAAATGAAAATTTACAAAATTTTCGTCATTCGACTCTTTTAGTTAAAATTTTTTTTTAGTTTTCAATTAAAAATTTAGCACAATAATTATAAATGTGTGTTTATAAATTTTTTTACAAACGGATCTGTTAGAGAAATTTTATGATTTGTAAAAATGTCTATAAATTTATTCTATCACCATAATTATTAAAATTTAAAAAACAACATAATCAATCCAAATTATTAAAAACTTATTTAGATAGTAAATGTCAATTTATATATTTAAATAATAAACGATAGTAGATTTCAATAATTTTTATACATTATTGTTAACTTCATTGAAAATGAAAATATAAACAATTTTCTACATTTGACTCTTGTATTTAAATTTCTTTTTAGTTTTCAGTCAAAAATTTAACACAACCATTATAAATGTGTGTTGTAAAAATTTTTAGCCTCTATTTGGCAAATCCGAAAAAAAACATGTTTTTAAACAACACAATTTTCAAAATCATTTTTTAACCACTTATATTTTCTCTACATTTTTCAATCATACATCTTACCTCGAAAACATAAAAAAAATATTTTTAAACACAAACTTTTTTACAAACATGTCTATTTGAGAAATTTTGTGATTTATAAAATGTCTATAAATTATTTTTTCAATTTTACCGAGCACACGCTTATCTATATCAAATATTCAAATGAAGAAGAAAAAAAACAAAACAAAACGTTCAAAAAAAAAATGCAATTTTTTGAATTTCAAATTTTCAAATAGTGGCTACCTGCCTTGACAGCCCAGTTTTTTCAATTTTTTTTTATTAACATAAGGCGGGAAATTCTTGGGGAGATAATTTTGGGATGTACTTCTCCTTTTATATTATATAGTAAGTAGATAATTTTTATACATTATTGTTAACTTCATTGAAAATGAAAACTTAAACAATTTTCTACATTTGACTCTTGTATTTAAACTTTTTTTTAGTTTTCAATCAAAAATTTAGCACAATAATTATAAAAATGTGTTGTAAAACTTTTTATCCTCTATTTGGCAAATAAAAAAAAAACATGTTTTTAAGCAACACAATTTCCCAAATCATTTTTTAACCACACATATTTTCTCTCCATTTTTAAGTCATACATTTTACCTCGAAAATATTAAAAAAATATTAAACACAAACTTTTTTACAAACAGGTCTATTTGAGAAATCTTGTGATTTTTAAAATGTCTATAAATTATTTTTTTCAAATTTACCGAGCATATGCTTATCTATATCAAATATTCAAATGAAGAATGGAAAAAAAAAATGTTCAAAAAAAATAAATAAATAAATTTCAAATTTTCAAATAGTGGCTTCCCAGTTTTTTCATTGTTTTTTTTTTAATTAACATTAGGCGGAGAATTCTTGGGGGGGGGGGGGATTTCGGGATGCACTTCTCCCTTTATATAGTAGTAGATTGCTCTTGTAAGTTGTTGAAATTGAATGTAGAAGGGAAGACTATTTATAAGGCATAATGTTGACAAATAGGGACTTTTAGTTGATCAAGTTCGATCGATCGAGAGTGCAAAATATGAACGTTAAAAAATTTGAACATTGAACTTTTGTTGACCAAAATATACAAATTTTAAATTTTTTTGTTCTTGTCAACATGGGTCTTTTGCTAAAATTCATTTCATATTTTGAAACAAAATATACTTAAACAAATGGTGATTGATGTAAAACATTTGAGCTTATACATTTTCTAAAGACCAATGAGCTGATACCTTTACATATAATTTGAGTTAGGAGTGTCAAACGGGCCAAGTCCAGCTGAGCCGAGCCTGCTCGGCTCAGCCCATTTACCTTGAGTTTGGTTCAGCCCACAAGCTGAGCCTAAGAAATCCGTGTGGGAAATGAGCCGAGCCGAGCCGGCCGGTTTCCCACACGAGACGTCCAAGTCCGGCTCGTGAGCCTGTTGGCTCACAAGCTGGACCAAGTCTATGACACCTTTTTTTATTATTATTTTATATTCGAAGGACTTAAAAGTTAAAAGAGTTAAATTAGAAAATTTAATTGAACATTGAGATATATTATTATATTATGTGACATTTATAACATTCAATTTATGCTTAAATTGTAACATTCTTATAATATGATAATGTTCTCGTAAGTCAGGACTCGATTAAGAATTTAAAACTTAAAAGCCTATAATAATAACATAATATTGTTATGTATTTTTTGTTGTTTATAAATATTTTAATCCAATCATTACAATTTATAAACATAAAAAAATGCATAAAAACTATTACAAATGTACGAGCCGGACACGAGACAGACACTAGCCGAACACGAGCCGGCTCACGAGTCGGCCCATTTCGCGGCTTGTTAGGCTTTCACGAGCTGGCCCACGAGCTTCACAAGTCAAACTTGAACTGTTCAACACCCAAATTTTATGTCCAGTCCAAGCCCAAATCCCTTTTTTCACGATCCGATCCAAACCGAACTCACGAACTGTTCGGCCCGTTTGCCACCCCTACTTTTAGCCTTTGAATACTTTTGAAGATTATACATGAAATACTCAATATATATACACACGTGTGTGTGTGTGTGTGTGTGTGTGTGTGTGTGTGTGTGAACCGTAAGTATCTTATTTGTTATAGTAAAAACAATGGAGTTATATTCAACAATAGGTCAACAATTATGACCTATAAAATTTGTGATTTGTTACTGTGACCATAAATTTATATTGTTATGGTAAGATACTGTAGGGGAGGTCCTAAGATAAACTAGCTTGACGTCAGGATGATAAATGGCTTAACACCTCTTGTTCTTAACCTATGACATGAACATATGACCACCATAGCCTTTGTTTTTGCAAACATATTATAATTGGTTTTGTTTTGTTTTGTTTATAAATAATGACAAATATATGTCAACCGACTTAAGAAAGAATATATTTATTGTTCCCATTTCCCTTACACGTTTATCAAGTCCCGTGAAAGTATCAAAATGTGTCGAGTCTAACTTATGAGCAATGTGATATGTTCTCACGTCGAGTTTACTTCTAGAGAAGTATAACTCTAATTATCATATATTTTTAATACAAAAATGGAGACTAAGTAAACTCTAACCCAAATAACTTTCTATATGGTGCTTAGAATTGAAATGGCTTCGATGTATGTATATAGTCCTTTACCTTTAGACTTAATTTGTTTCAAAAATAGAAGAGAACAATAATATATCAGGTGCTTACAATGCACCATTTCAATTTTAATAATAATTATATTTATTAAAATTAGTTCATTCCACGATCCCCATCCCTATCCCCATCATCGTCCCCGACTCGCTCTCTCTCCTCTTATCTTCCCCAATGCCCACCTTAATCCACCATAGCAGATGTCGCCCAAATCGGTCGATACCTAATCACAATGACCTCAGACCCACCACCACAACCATCTCCTATGCAACACCACTATTACCACTAACATCATCTCTGAAGTAACATTACCATCATCGCCATGAATTCTGATGCATGTACCACCACATATTCAATGCACAACCACCACAAATATATAGTGATCTGGTGTATATATAAAGTATATTTTAGTAATAATCATCCTACAATCAAACATACAGTTACAACATATTTCCAATCTAAACAGGACTCTCCAATTTTAAAAATTGTAAAGACCATAAAAGGGAAAATAGTTGACCTATGATCTGTCACCCGTGACCTTAAACCTGTAAACGTTAACATGTAATGTTGATCTGATGACCTGTGATCAGTTCTCTGAGATCTATGACCTATTGACATTCTATGTGACTGTGGACTATGACTTGTGACCTGTGACCAAATACGATCAAAGAGAAAATAGGTAACCTATGAACTATCACACGTAACCCGAAACCTATAAACATTTACATGTGACGTTGATACATTGACCTGTGATCGTTTTATTAGGTATGTGACTCGTTGTTGACCTATAATCGTGGACTGTGACTTGTGACCTATGAACTATTACTTGTGACCTGTGACTTGTGAACTTGAATATATAACATGTTACCAGTGCACAAAGATAGTATGACATGTAACCTGAATAAGTTACCTATGAGGCTGTGTCTTGAACATTTGAAGTGTGACCTGTAATCTAATTAATCAAGTGTGACCTATGACTTGAACATATGATCACCATAACCACCAAGAACTATAGTCACCTAATCCCCCCTGGGCGCCGCCACCACCACCACCACCAAAATCAAAACCACAACCACAACTACAACCACAGTCACTACTTTCGACGAACCACTACCACCTCCGATGAGCCACCATAAACACCACCTATACCTGCACTACAACCGCTTCACCTCCTATACCACAACCACAACCACAACCACGAACCACCGTAGTATTATCACCACTCACCACCACTCCAACTCCCATGATTGTCGACTCTATCCACCATCACAAGCTGTCAATGAGCTACACAAATCATTTGATACTAGTGTGTGAGCTGTGGTATGTCCTGCGTCGAGTAGATTATCTTCAAGAAGCAGCGGCAATCTCGTGGGCCCCTCTATGGTAAGTACATCAACAAAGAAATAGAACTCTTTCGTGTGAAGCCATGTGTGCTAGCAAGCGGCTGCAGCCTTATTTTTCATGCCTGGCGGTGAAGAAATCATAGAACGTGAGGGTCAAACACTCAAATCAAATTTGCTTCTAGGGGCACCCATAACATCAGATAAAGTTGATTGCAACAATCCAAACGACACTCGCTGTCGTGTGCGCTGGTCGGTGGCTTTGGATTTTCATTTTGGGCATTTTGAGATTCAATGGCGGTAGATAAACTTGGTGTGAGTGTTTTTGTTGGTTGATTTGAGTTAGGGTGTAAGGTAGGTAGGAGTGGGTGGGAGCAGGGTTGTTGGGTATAAGTAGGTTAACTTCTTCTTCTTCTTCTTATTATTATTATTTAAAAACTAAATTATTGATAAGCATATTCTATACACTTATTTCTATCCTAAAAGTAGGATTTTTTTTTGTTTAAGAATATTTACTATTTATTTTGTTAGTATTTGTTTATATTTAAAGAATAACCCCAAAGTCGAGAAAATAATGGAATTAAAGCCAAAATGAAGCAGTTGGATGATAAAAGTGTCAAATTGTAAAAATAAAGAATGGATGAAGTAGACCAATGGCTCAATTGGAAAAATACTCAAAGAAGAAATCAAATTTGAAAGAAATTAGAAGTTTGGGGGCCAAATTGTAACAATCGAAAGTTGAGGGTCTTGTTGTGCAATAAAAAGACAGGGACCAACTTATAGCACTTCAAAGGAAAAAATTGCATGGAAAATCTGTATTGAGCGATAGCATGACATCTCTATCGTGCGATCGCACGATCACTATTGACCAAGACAGATTGTAATTACGCAAAGTCGTGCGATCACACGGTATTCCACCATGCGATCGCATGAGCTTTTTCTGGGCCCGACTGCTGGAAATTTTTGCGGAATTCAGCATTCTTTCTCCCCAAGTAACTTAAGTTTCAACCTAACCTATAAATATATGACTTGATGCACGAAATTAAGGGTTCCCAACTGCTTGAATAGAGGCCAAAACGCCGTCGAATTGCCGAGGGATCCATGCATAGTCGAAGGCACAATTGAAGAATGAAGATCAAGGGCATGAATAGGGTGACATCTATCTATTCGTCTTGTGATTTATATTCAATTATATTTTTAGGCTAGGTTTTCAATATTAGAATTGCGATGAAACATTAATTTTCGGATTTTATGCACTAATTCATTGTTTGATTTATTTAATTCATGGGTTTGAGTAATTGATTCTTTCTTATATTATCATATGATTTTCTGGCCAATTATTATATGATTGATGTGATGATTTCTTAAATTCGAAAGATTGGGATTTCATTAGACAAGCTTCAATTGCCACAAAGTCCAATAGGGGATAGAAATATACCTCTATGTTTTGTGTTATCTACAATTATATTCACAAATCCGTTAATGCTTTTCTATACATTTTGATTCATCATAGAAATATAGTCGTTTCGTGTATAGGAAAATGTGTTAATTCTTGTCCAAAAGGAAGTTTTAACAAAATTTAGAATATGGATTTTCAAAATCCCAAGAATTATTGTTTGATAATTGGATTAATGCATAATTGATGGAATTAATGTGAATTCTCAATTCTAGCATGCTTTTCTCATATTTTCTTTAATTCAAATCGTTTGTTTTAAATAGTTTAGTTTAATTTGAAATTCTCAAATTCAAAGTTTTTCTCGTTCCGGTTAAGGTTAATAGTCTAAAATATAATTTACAACAATCCTTGTGGGGTCGATATCTGGACTCACGTCCACTTAATTACTTGTGTGACCCGTACACTTGCAGTTCAGCGAACAATTACCACTTGATTTGTTCATAATCAAACCCTAAACACAATTTTTGAATTGCAATCTTCAAATACATGTCTACATGTAATTTTCTATGAAAAATTACACTCCCAAATGCTTTAGCAAGGCTTGGAATAACAATCGGCCAAAGATATGGGTTCTGCCCTAGTCTAATACACTATGAGGGTGTTTCTGGTCAATTGGTGAACCGAGACAAGAGTAGAATTATCCTCCCAGATGGGCATCTACTAGTCAAATTAGGATGCTTGAACAATTGACAGGTTTTAGACATTAGTAGCAGCCTTTCACTTATCTAGGGGTCCCCTATACAAGGGTGCTAAGATGATGTTTCTTTATGATGAACTATTCAAAAGGTTATGAAAATGATCACATGATGAGTATCACACCTGCTTTCACCGGGATAACGCATTACTTTACTTAGACCATTCATTTGCTCTCTGCTACCATATCTTCTTTAGATCCTACAACCTCTCAAGGCTGTCTTGATTCCTAAAGAAGTTAGAGAGCATATTTGTATAATTACTTTAGGATTCCAAGGATAGTGCACATTTACTACATTGTAGAAGATGGAAGAACGTGTGTCTTCCTACTGATGAGGGTGGTCTTGACTTCGGGCGACTTCGGTACATTATGGACACTTTCTCAGCAAAACAGTTGTTGTAGCTGTGACTACTAATTGAACAACTGGCTGCGGGCAAGTACATCATAGCACCGTCGCGATGATTTGGGATGAACCTCAGCAAGCGGTCGTAGCAGGTGCCATGCTGAATATGTACGGAATTTCCCTCGTCGACCATATAATCTGGAAATCGATGCGCCGCCCACTAACATCTTAGCAGCATACATCTAAAGATGCACACACCATACACTTGCGCTGGCCACCCACATAGAACACCACCCACATTGTATTCATTAAGGTGTGGCCACCGATTCTTCTATAAAGGTCATTGAATTTTGTGTAGAAGCGGCGACAACCATTTTCTACGTCGTTGCATGGTGTGTGAAGACTCAGCAGCGACGTATTCATTAAGGTGCAACAGCGGCCACCGCTTATTTTGTAAGGGTCGAATTTCGCACAGTAACAACTACAGCCATTTTAAGTGTGAAATTTAGCTAACCATTTTATTGCTTGAGAGAGAGAGAGAGAGAGAGTCATTTTAATTTAATAATATAATTATTAATAATAAAATTCTAAATTATCCCCGGAACATTTTAGTATAAATCCTTGAAAATTGTTTTTTTTTTTCAATTGATAGTTTTTTTTTGGGAGCAAATATCTCAGCTCAAAAATTCAAGTCTGAGATATGATTTATTATTGCAAAGAAAATGATAAGTACATGGAGGGGGACAAATGAACCTTACCTCCCGATGCATAACGAGCTAAACGCTAAACAGAATCTAAGTGATATGAAAACAAATTACAAAGTGCATGCAATTGTAAAACAAAGTTAAAGTGAAAAAACTATTTTGCAATTGATAGTTGGAATGTATGGTAGGGTGTTATTAATTTGTTAGCTTTTCTTTTGCAATTAACTTGTTAATTAGTATCTCTTTTGTAGCGCTAAAATAAATAATATACTCAAAAAACATAAGCACATAGGGAAATGCAATTATAATTTTTTACTTAAAATCATGATCGAATTTCCATGTAATTATTATCCACAAATCTCCTCCTTCCTGTCTTGCAATAAAGAAAATTATTTTTCACTTATTTTCTCTCATATTATTATTACAAAACATACACTTTAATGTTTTAACTAGGGGTGGCAAACAGGCTGAACAGTTCGGGAGTTCGGCTCGGTTCGATTCGTTAAAAGTTTGTCTTGGCTCGTGAAAAAAAAGGACTTGGGCTTGGACCGGACAGAAAATTTGGGTATTAGACTGTTCGGGTTCCGCTCGTGAAGTTCTTGGACTAGTCCAACAAACAGCCAAATGGGCCCAAAATAAGCCAACCCATTTAGGCTTGTGAAGCTCGTTCTCACGAGCCGGAACGGCCCGGCTCACGAACTGATTGCATTACTAAATATTTCGAGAGAAAACAAAGTTTTATGGATACTTTAAATAAATATAATGGCAACTTATCATTTACTTCGGACTTGTGGACTGACAATAATCATAGAGGTTACGTAGCTGTTACTTGTCATTACATTGATGATACTTGGTTAATGAACAAAGAATTATGACATTTAAAGTTATTGATTACCCACATAATACAACAAATATTTTCAGTGTACTACTTGCAATTCTTAGAGAATTTAACTGTGATAGTAAAGTTCGTAATTTTACACTAGATAATGCTTCTGTTAATAAAGTAGTGATAGATAGATTAGCTAACAACATGAATCCTAAATTTGATGGAGTCTTGTTTCATGTTCGTTGTGTGAACCACATTTTTAATTTAATAGTTCAAGACGGTCTTAAGCTTATAGAAAATCAATTGAAAAAAATAGGTGTGCTTTCATTATGATAGCACCTTCTAGAAAACAAGCTTTTGATGCATATTGTGCAGAAAATAGTATGCCGCACGATCATTTTTTACAAATGTAGGATATAGATGGAACTCAACTTATTTAATGATTGAACATTGTCAAGGTTACGAAATTTAATATGTGAATATTACAACGGTCGGCACTCACATGGCCCAAATTTTGATTTGGGGGCTAATGATTGGGAACTTGTATTTCATGTTAAAACTTTTTTGAAACCCTTTTATGATGCTACAAACGAATTATCCGGTGTTTATTATCCAACTAATCCTTTAGTGTTGAAAAACTTTTATTGCATTGCTAATAATTTTAACAAGTACAAAACATTTCCTATTTTTGATGAAATCATTGTAGCATTGGAGACTAAGTTTAAAAAATATTGGGAAGATGTACCCACTTTGTTTCCATTAGCAACGATTATGGACCCTAAAATAAATTTAGAGGGAACAAAACACACCATAAATGCAATATCCAAGAAATTAGCTTTTGGGACTCCCTTGACATGTACAGATTTAGAAAAATATTTATGTCAAATGTACGAGATCAATGCCGAAAGGTCAGGAAAAAATGTTAGAAGAACTGCTCCCACCCCTAATGTGATACAAAATCAAGACAATTATTTACTTTCTTATCTTATGGCTATGATGGGAACTTCTAGTACACATCTCAGTGGTTCTAGTTCTTCCAGTACATATAATAGTTTAGATGAAATTTTGAGCAAGTTAACTAGGTATTTTTCACATGACCTTCTTAGCATGTTAAACAAGGATGAGAGAAATAATTTTTACATTCTTAACTGGTGGAGACTAAACGAGCGTCAATACCCAGTTGTTTCTATGATTGCACAAGATCTACTAGCACATCTGGTATCAATTGTAGCATCGGAGGTTGCTTTTAGTGCAAGTGGTAGAGTGTTATCTGAATATAGGTCAAGGATTAAAGAAGACATACTGGAGGCCTTAATGTGTTTGAAGGATTGACAGTTTGCGGAGAAAATGTTACAAAACAGGATAAGTAAAATTCTGGCCGAGGAATTCGGAGAACAATCGTATTTGTGAGTAAATTATTTTGTATTATTAATTATTATCCTTACAATTTTGCTATAAATAATATATGCATTTTTTGTATTATTCGGAGAACAATCGTATTGGTGAGTAAATTATTTTGTATTATTAATTATTATCCTTACAATTTTGCTATAAATAATATATGCATTTTTCTTTTCTTTTTTGTATTTTTAATTCTTTCTTTCAAATAAAAAAATTGTATACGTAACATTTTTTTCATGTACAATTTTAACTCCGCCTACAAGAAATTAAATATAGCCGGTCCCAAACTCGGATTAAAGGAGGAGGGTTTAAGTTTTTATGTTTCCAATTATTTTAGTATTAGTAGTCCAGACTAACCGTTACCCATCTTAAAAAAAAAAAAAAAAAATCGAGTCCACGAGCCGGGCCATCCGGCTTGTACAGTTATGAGCCCACGAGCCAAAATTGGACCGGTTCTGTAGGAGTCGGGCCGGCTTGGCCCGGCTCGTTTCCCACACAAGCCGGCCCAATTCCGGCTTGTGGACCGGACCAAGCCCTTAGTTCACGGATCGAGCCGGCTCGGCTCGACCCGTTTGACAACCCTAGTTTTAACTGTGGGAATATGGGGAAATGGCCAGCCCAATTTGTCATTTTATGGAAATGACCTTTGACCAATTTTTTTTCATTTAAAATAATAGTAATAAAAATAAATTTTATTGTTTCCTAATATAACCTTCAGTTTCAATTTCAAAAAAGTCTCCCATTTCAAATACTCAATTAGAATTACCCGACTCTTAACCTACCCCTTCGACTTCTCCTCCCCTTTCTCTTGGTTTTCTTCTTCGGCAAAACAGGCAGACATCTTCTTCTTCTTCAAATTCAAGAGTTGGTGCATTCTTCAAAAGGGTTCTTTGGATTTGGGTATAATCTTCCCAGAGGCTGTTCTGGTACGGGTTCTCTACTTGATGTGTTCTCACTTTCTTCACCTAATCACTTGGATCATACACTGAACCGCCACGCAGCTTAGCTAGTTGCTTGTGTTGTTTCTTTATTTTAAGCATTGTAATTGCGTGATATTTTATTGGGGTTCTTTTTCTGTAATTTTGACAAATTTTGACAAGTTCTTAATATTTGGTAGATTAACCTACCATCAGGGGGTTAACCTACCTCAGTGTCGGTTAACCTACCATCAGCAATCTGTAAATCGCCCTTTGATGGTAGGTTAACCTATCGAGAACCCTGAATTGTCACAATGATTTGTATGATTTGGTGAGGTTATGTGGCTCGATTTGTTTACCTTCGGTTACTAGTTTTGGATATTGTTTCCTTCTCTTCCAAGTAGCATTAAAATGATGTAGTAATTCATACCGAATCTCTGTTGATGATGCCATGAAAAAGGATATAATGAAGAGTTAACAAATGGTTTCTAAATCTAATTTGATGTATTCTTAATTTTTGTTTGTGAAGAGGTAGGTTAACCTACCCTAGAATCAAAAGGTAGGTTAACCGACCATATGGTCGGTTAACCTACCATTACCTTTAGGTAGGTTAACCTACCAAATGCCTAGTCGGTTAACCTACCATTACCATCAGGTAAGGGTAATGGTAGGTTAACCTACCTGATGGTAATGGTAATGGTAGGTTAACCTACCAACTTTGGTTGGTTAACTAACATTTTGTTGTTAGAACTTTCTTTTGAATAGTGTATTGTTATTAAATGTTTTTCTGTGTTTCTTCTTTATTTCCTTGTCCATTTTCATAGCGTAATTAGCACACCCATTTGACTAAAATTGTCTTATATTATGCAGGATGGAGTTTCAAGTGGACATCAATGATCGGTTTACAGGAAAATGTACGAACCTCTGTAACCTAGATGCTATAGATGAGGTTTATCGCGTACTGGATGCAAATCATCGACAAGCTTTCCGTCGGTCTTGTTTTAGAAAATTCTATCATATGAGAAAAATACAGTTATCTGGCCAACTCATCCATGGTCTAGCATTGAGAATGCTGAAGTCCGAGAATAAGAATGAGCTATGGTTTGGAGTCGGGAATAACAAGGCTGCTAGATTTTCATTCGAAGAGTTCACTCTGATTACGGGGCTGAACCCCGAGGATGAAGCATTGTACAAAGATCAAATACCGGTGACCAATAGACCGGCAGAGACATATTTTAACGGAGCTAATAAGATTGTTCCCGCCCAGTTAAAACTTGCCTTCTACAATTGCGAAGAAATGGAAGATAAGTATAAATTGGGTTTGGCATATGTCTATGAGTCAATTTTGAGATCCAAACACTACAAGACATCTATTGATATGCATGTCTTGAATATAGTCGACGATAGACATTTATTTAATCAATATCCAATGGGAAGAAGGTGCTATAATAGCACGATACATGCTTTTTTGAGGAGTTGGGGAGAAATTGCAACAAAACTCAAAGGGGGGGGGGGGAAGAGCGTCTATAATTACTCCCTTGAGGGTTTTCCTTACGCATTGCAGGTAAATAGCAAACCCTTTTAGTTCTTTATACTGTGCTTTATTTTTAGATGTGAAAATGAATAAATGATCATGTCTGTTTGTAGGTATGGGCTTATGAGGCTTTGTCGGCCATTGGCAATGATTTTGCAACTAGGAAACCGGTGATTAAAGTTCCGAAGATGGTGAACTGGACGGCTACTGGAGTATTTGAACAAAATGAAATCAGTTCCGTTTTAGACCATCCACAGGTGAGTAACTGTTATATGGTATTATTTTATTACCTTCACACAATAATGTAAATGGTATGTAAATATTAACTCTGTCAACTTTTTAGCTTAAAGTTCGTGTCAGACTAATGGCTACAGAGGTTGAGAAGAGGCAACGATACATGCAATTGTTTGAACCTTTTTCAAGACGAGCAGACCCAGTCCTTGATGCTTATATCCATGAGGATGGAGGTGATGTTATGGCTGATAATGAAGGAGGGGACGACAATGTGGATCTTCTCCAGGGAGATAGAGTATCTCCTCTTCGACACGATGATGATCCAGGCAGTGGGAGAGATCAAATTTCTTCACCGAGACAGGTATAGATAACCTACCAAAGAGGTCGGTTAACCTACCGCTAACCGACCACTTTTGTATGCTCACCTACCCTCAAATTCAAAAGGTAGGTTAACCTACCAAAGAGGTCGGTTAACCTACTGCTAACCGACCACTTTGGTAGGTGATAACCTACCATCAAATTCAAAAGGTAGGTTAACCTACCAAAGAGGTCAGTTAACCTACTGCTAACCGACCACTTTGGTAGATCTTAACCTACCATCAAATTCAAAAGGTAGGTTAACCTACCAAATAGGTCGGTTAACCTACTGCTAACCGACCACTTTGGTAGATGTTAACCTACCATCAAATTCAAAAGGTAGGTTAAACTACCAAAGTGGTCGGTTAGCAGTATTTGGTAGATTAACTACCACCAAATTCAAAAGGTAGGTTAACCTACCAAAGTTGTCGGTTAACCTACTACTAACCGACCACTTTGGTAGGTGATAACCTACCATCAAATTCAAAAGGTAGGTTAACCTACCAAAGAGGTCAGTTAACCTACTGCTAACCGACCACTTTGGTAGATCTTAACCTACCATCAAATTCAAAAGGTAGGTTAACCTACCAAATAGGTCGGTTAGCATACTGCTAACCGACCACTTTGGTAGATCTTAACCTACCATCAAATTCAAAAGGTAGGTTAAACTACCAAAGTGGTCAGTTAGCAGTATTTGGTAGATTAACTACCACAAAATTCAAAAGGTAGGTTAACCTACCAAAGAGGTCGGTTAACCTACTGCTAACCGACCACTTTGGTAGATGTTAACCTACCATCAAATTCAAAAGGTAGGTTAACCTACCAAAGAGGTCGGTTAACCTACTGCTAACCGACAACTTTGGTAGATGTTAACCTACCATCAAATTCAAAAGGTAGGTTAACCTACCAAAGAGGTCGGTTAACCTACTGCTAACCGACCACTTTGGTAGATGTTAACCTACCTCTTTGGTAGGTTAACCGACCTCCTTGGTAGGTTAACCTACCAAAGAGGTCGGTTAACCTACTGCTAACCGAACACTTTGGTAGATGGACACCTACCATCAAATTCAAAACCCACCTACCGTTAACCGACCACTTGGGTATGTTAATAGGACTTTGCTGTTTAATCTTTTTGTGATTTTATTTTATTCCCTTGTCCATTTTCTTATTGAATTAATGCTTACTTTTAATTATTTGATTTGCTTAGGTTCCATCTTCAGTATCTGATGCTGCACATGAAAATCCACATGCTAGTCAGCGGGCTCCTCATGTACATCAGCCTTCTCACGATTTGGACTTCATATTAGAGGGCTTAAGGATGCACATAGACCAGATTGTTGCTCCTAGATTGTTCAATTATATGGATCGGATGGAGGAGCGACTGCGGTCGGATATACTATCAGTAAACAACAAAGTTGATAGAATGATGGAGTGGATGCAGCGCAATCAAACTAATGAAAATTATCAGTACTGGGAGGATGGGCCCAATTATGGATGGGGTGGAGGTGGAGGATGTGAGGGAGAGGGAGGTGAGGGATACGGAGGAGGTTGGGGTAAGGGATACGGAGGAGGCGGAGGTGAGGAGACGGAGGAGGCAGCTCCTAGGGATGTATAGGAGGGGGAGGTGAGGGATACGGAGGAGGATGAAGTTAGGGAGACAGAGGAGGTGGAGATTAGGGAGACAGAGGTGGCAGCTCCTCGGGATACAGAGGAGGCCGAGGTGAGGGAGACGGAGGCGGTAGAGGTGAGGGAGATGGAGGTGGTGGAGATTAGGGAGACAGAGGTGGCAGAGATTAGGGAGACGGAGGAGGTAGAGATGAGGGGTACAGAGGAGGCGGGTGTAAGGGAGACGGAGGAGGCGGGTATAACGGAGACAGAGGTGGCAGCTCCCGGGGATACAGATGAGGCAGAGGTGAGGGAGACGGAGGTGGCATCTCCTATGAATGATCCTCCTACGAGACAGACGGCCAGAACATATTCACGTAATAAGAGAAGTCTGGCCATTCAGATACCCGAAGCTGATGTGAGACCAATGGAAAAGTGACTTCCAAAACGATCAAAATTCTTATCTTCTCCATTCACAGCAGAGGGAAAGAAGAGAAAATTTGAGGATGGCTCTACATTTCTTCCCTTTCAGAAGATTGATCCAGTGAAGGAGAAGGCATTTGATACTTGGTATTCACAATTAAAGGACGGGTAAATATTCTATCTATATTTTTATCAATTCAATTTTTTATAATTTATGTCCTTTAGTTGATATTGTCCTTTTTAGTGTCGCATACGAGTTAGAATGGGTCAAAATAAATGACGCGAAGAAATGGTTTAAGGAGGTCATGGATTCAAGTGCCTGGCTTGACTCCTATGTAAGTAAAACTTAAGGATTTGATCACATTTTATATGTTTTTTTCTGAGCTATTTGATAATATATATTTTTTCTGAGCTAAGCATGTTGATTTGAAAATGTATTTGTTGCGGCTTCAGGCAAAGAACTACCCAAAGACATTCAACAGACCCGTTGCTATACTGGACGGTACATTTCTGAATCTTTTACAGTTTGCTTTGACGGAGGGGCTCCAATGCGTAGAGAGTTTCATAGATGGTGATTCTCCAAAGTTGGGTAAGAGATGGCGAGATTGTACACATCTGTATATACCTGTTGTAGAAAATAGTCATTGGTTTGCGGTTGAGTTATGTTTCGGCGAAGAAACTATATATGTGTATGACACGGATAAAAGTTGCCTTACAAAAGGGCAATTGAAAAATATATTGAACCCACTGACTACACTTCTGCCGAGCCTTTTAAAGAGAGCAGTCATATCTACTATGAATGGTGATTTTACAATTGAAAGGGTCGAGAACACTGCAAAGCAAAGTACACAGTAAGTTTTTTTAGTACGATAAATATTGTGTCCATACTGTTCTTCTATTTTGCTACAAAAATATACTCATTCTTTATTATCTCATTAATTTCAGAGGAGATTGTGGTATTTTTACCATTAAATTTATTGAATTTTTAAGTGCTGGAGAGGAAGTTGAGAAAGTCCGTAACCTTTATATGCTCCAGTGGAGAAATAAATTGGCGATTGACTTACACGGACTTGATTATGATCCTTAAATTTCTATAACTGAATATTCTTTGTATTTTTGTAAATTACAATATCTATAAATGACTATAATTTTTGAATATATTTTTTGGGATTTTCATGACCTGTCCACTTGCATATATCAATTTTTGGATACTGGTAGGTTTTTCAGCAGGTTAACCTACTCATAAAAACTCAGGTCGGTTAAATGGTAGGTTAACCGACCTTTAACCTACCCGTTAAATGACGTGGTCGGTTACTGGGTAAGTTAACCTACTAGTAACATATCAGGTAGGTTAAATGGTAGGTTAACCGACCTTTAACCTACCGTTAACAGACGTGGTCGGTTACTGGGTAGGTTAACCTACTACATATCAGGTAGGTTAACTGACCTTTAACCTACCCGTTAACAGACGTGGTCGGTTACTGGGTAGGTTAACCGACCTAGTCGGTTTTTGAGGGTTTAAACGACTGAATAACCTAAACCCTAAAAAACCGACTAGGTAGGTTAACCTACCCCTTAACCGACCACTTTGGTTAATAGGTCGGTTAACCTACCTTTAACCTACCTATTAACCGACTTGATTAGTTAATAGCTATGGTTAACCTACTTAGTCGGTTATCAACTTTTGTGGATCGATTTTAAGTTTGACATGAACAATCGATTTCAGCAATCGAGGTCCTACGGTGGCATCTTCATCAAATCTATTAAAACGTTCGATCAATTATTAAGTTCATTATTAAGTGTGACGTGAACAATCGATTTTACCAATCAAGGTCCTACTGTGACATCTTCATCAAATCTATTAAAACATTCGATCAATTATTAAGTTCATTATTAAGTGTGACGTGAACAATCGATTTTACCAATCGAGGTCCTACTGTGGCATCTTCATCAAATCTATTAAAACGTTCGATCAATTATTAAGTTCATTATTAAGTGTGACGTGAACAATCGATTTTACCAATCGAGGTCCTACTGTGGCATCTTCATCAAATCTATTAAAACGTTCGATCAATTATTAAGTTCATTATTAAGTGTGACGTGAACAATCGATTTTACCAATCGAGGTCCTACTGTGGCATCTTCATCAAATCTATTAAAACGTTCGATCAATTATTAAGTTCATTATTAAGTGTGAAGTGAACAATCGATTTTACCAATCGAGGTCCTACTATGGCATCTTCATCAAATCTATTAAAACGTTCGATCAATTATTAAGTGTGACGTGAACAATCGATTTTCCCAATCTGAATCAACATTAGCAACTTTCTCAAATCTGTCGCTAACGTTTGATAAATTATTAAATTCATTAAGTGTGAAATTGGACGAAGGATTTTACCCATCGAGGTCTTACGTTGGCATCTTTCTCAAATTTATTAAAACGTTTGATTAATTATTAAGTTCATTAAGTGTGACGTGAACAATCGATTTTACTAATCGGGATCAAGTTTAGCAACTTTCTCGAATCAATCAAAACGTTCGCTCAATTAGATCAAGTGTGACGTGTTGAATTTATCGAATCTTTCTTTTTGGTAAATGACTAAAAAATTTGAATTTATTGTTTGGGATTTTCATGACATGACTTGTATAGGTCTGATTTGATTGTATATACTAGTAGGTTTTTCAACAGGTTAACCTACCTACTAACTGACGTGGTCTGTTACAAGGTAGGTTAACCTACCCCTTAACCGACCACTTTAGTTAATAGGTAGGTTAACCTACCTCTTAACCGACCAGGGTAGTTAATGGCTATGGTTAACCTACCTAGTCAAGACGTTTCAAACCCCATCCTAGTCGGTTAACTGTTCGGTTAACCGACCATTTAACCGACCTGGTCGGTTAGAGGTCGGTTAACCTACCTATTAACCTACCAAATCGATTCGAAGGTAGGTTAACCTACCTATTAACCGACCAAATTGGTTCGGAGGTAGGTTAACCTACTATAGAACTGAATAGCATGCATTTACGCTATTTGATCAGAGTATGGTAACCTTATAAATATGAACAATTAATACTACCACAATTACTAGTCTATTGTTTTATTGGATAGTGGTACTCGATCATTACATCGTAGTTGGTTGTGCCCAGATGCACCACACCTACCATACTTACGTGTCGTAGAAAACTCTCCGGTCGATGGTATCCTGCTTTTGCGCTTACGTCCACTTTGTCTTGGTTTCATCAACGGTGGCAAGATATTCAACGTCCCCAATCAATTTCATTTGGTAGAGGCATTATAGTATTAGAGTATGCTGCTTTCCAAACGATAGTAGTATAATATGGAGAGCACAAATCATATGCAGAATTCCCTGCCTGTCTTGAAGCAGCGATAGCGTGCTCACATGGAAACTTATCCAACTGAAACTGCCCACATGTGCAAGTTCTATCGATTAAGTTAACAACAAAATGCTTGATTCCATTACCCACATCAAACATATATTCATCCATAGGATCCGCTATGAACTTCTTGGACAACTCAAGTTTATTCCGAATTTTTTCCTCCATTGCCGGGGTTAGTATACTTGTACAGTTTTCTGCATTGATGCGCCTCTTATAAAACCATTTTTGGAATTTGCACCTGATATACTCTACCAAAGCAAGTACTGGACACTCTCGAGCTTTTCTGAATACTGAATTCAGCGACTCTGCATTATTTGACGTCATGATGTTGTAACGGATCCCTGTAAAGTGTGACCTAGTCCAATGTTTATAGTCAGCCTCTTTTAAATAACCCCAAAGGTCGGGGTTCCTACTAAGAATCTCATCCATATGTTTATTAAATTCTTCAACTGTATATGCATATGCCTCTTTCTTAAACAATGACACCATCCCGGAGATGCGATACTTGGCCTTTATGTTGCCTTGTATATGGTATATGCAATGAGCGTGATGCGCATTAGGAAAAACATCTCTTACACCCTTGAATAGACTCCCATTCCTGTTAGACATAAAGACCAGATCTTCAATATCACCAATTATTGTCTTCAATTTTTCAAAAAATCATTTCCATGACTCATTATTCTCAGAATCTACTATGCCCCATGCGAGAGGATAGATTTGCATATTTCCATCTTGACATGTTGCCACTATCAGTGTACCTTCATATTTTTCTTTCAAGAATGTTCCGTCCACAGAAATTACTCGCCGCATCGATGAGTGAAATCCTCGAATGCATGGTCCAACCGCCATAAAAAAGTACTTGAAGCGATGACTACTTGGATCGGTGTCAACACATACCACTGTGCCAGGATTAGATCTAACCAAATTGTGGGAATACATCGCCAATCTAGCATAGCTACCATCAGGTGAACCCATTAATATCTCTAAGGTACGTTCTTTAGCCTTCCATGCTTTCTGATAGCTCATACTTACCCCAAACTCCCGACGAATGTCACTGATGATGTTTGCAGGTCTGTATTCTTGATTTGGATTTTGAAAATTATGCATGACATGTGTACCGATAACCCATGACCTCGCTTGTCTATGATCATTTCTATGTATACCCAAAGAACAAGTATGTTCACGTACATAATGACGAACTTCAAAATAATCACACTCCTTGTACTTCGTAGCGTGCAAACACCATTTGCAACTGTCATCTATGCAAATAATTCTGTATGTACTCTTATTTGATTTTTTAACTTTGAATTCAAAGTTGTGCTTCAATGCAAGCAAATGAATGTGTTGTTGTAGATCTTTCTTGTTCTCAAACACCTGATGATCTTTCAAATCCTCTTCCTCAGGAATCACATGTGACGTATGAGCGTACCTTAAACTTGATCCAGCCTCAAATGTGTGGCTTGATGTGCTACCACGTGCAGACAATGCAACAAGATCCTCATTAGTAAAACGAATTTCAGCTTCATTCCGTTGAACTAGTTCTTGTCCACATGTAGGTAAATTAACATTGTTCCCATTTTCCTCAATAGTGTCACCATTGTTGTTTCGAACAACCTCCAAATCATTCCAGTAATCATCTAAACCGCAGTTCTCATCATTGTCATCATCCAATCTCATCTCAGAATCTACATCATTACGGACCTCGTCTTCAAATTCATCATTAACTGCTACATGTTCATGTTCAACATGATCTACAACATGTCCGTGTTCAACTGTGTTTATTGTATGTTCAATTTCAACATGATCTATAGCATGTTCATGTTCAACAATACTTGCTTCAAATTCACGTTCAATGAGATTCTTGCTCACAATTGTTACACAAAGAGGAGACTGACCTTTTCTGTTGAGTTCTAGGAGCCATTTCACTTGCCTATCTGAAGTAATCTTGACTGGTGGAACAGAAACTTGTGTATTATTATCAGGGAAAAGAAATCTCATCTCCAAAGTGTGTAAAGAAGAATCAATATGAAGAAGCTCTTGTACATCATGATATAATTCTGTATACGTTGCATTTTTTGACAAAAAAATTGCTTTTGTTGCTTCTTCATTGCTCCAATTCCATATCCATTTAGATTGATCATTCTTCACAAACTCACCATAGTAACAAATAGGAATTAATGTAGTATCATTCATATCTGCATTTAAAAAAATTGAAAAATGTTACGTGTTAACACCAGAATTCATTAAAGGAATTTTTTTTTTGAACAATTAAGCAAGCAGGTTAACAATTGGTTAGCAGACTGCAAAGTTGGTTAACAGACTCAGGTAGGTTAACCGACCAATATTGGTCGGTTAACCAACCTACTGCAAAGTTGGTTAACCGACTTCATTGGTCGGGTAACCTACTTCAATGAGGTCGGTTAACCTACTTACTGAAGTAGGTTAACCGACCAATGAAGTCGGTTAATTGACCTGTATGCGTAAAATCATATTACCCGCTGTCTAGAATGAGATTTTTGCAATTGATGAAGTTTACACTAAAAAATTCATCCCAAAACAAGCAAAACTCATATAAATACAATTTAAACAAATCACAGCACCTCAAAATAAGATTAATTTTGGGATATCTTACCAATATCAAATGCATAAAACTTAGGGTTTTTATCAACATTTGAGAAGATGATGAATAGTTCTGTAACAAATCGAAAGAAAGAGTATATGGAGAAGATCACAGATAGTAAAACTGAGTTTATTATAATGTGGGTAGCTGGGGGGGGGGGAAGATCTTTGTTAATGGACAAGATTTTGAGAGAGAGAGAGCCGTTGGTTTTTCTTAAGGATTTTTCTGTCTTTCTAAATTGTTAGGTAAGTTTGAAAATTTATCAAGATAACAAGGATAATTTAGTGTAATATCGCATTTCGATTTACATGTTATCTTGATTGTCACGTAAAGTTTATATTAATATCATTATAAATGATTTAACTAATATTATGGTTTTATTTGAATTATTTTGCAGTGGAAGGACTGGTTGCCATCTCGATCAATGTACCAATTAAAAGTTTATAAATTTTTATTTTAACAGTTTACGTGCAATTTTATGTGATTAATTAAATTTATTGCCTAGGCATGCTAATTTCTATTTTTATTGTGTTATATTGAAGTTGGGAAAAATTTGGTGACACTTTGGAATTTTATTTGAAAGTTATGAACCTAAATTACCAATTTATGAGAGTTGAGGGACTGAATTGCAATTTACCAAAAGTTAAACACTTAACCCTAACCTAAGAGAAACCTCACTCTCATATCACTCTCTTACCCGACGCCTCTCACGCGGTCTCTCCCTCTCCGCGTCGCTCTCGCCTCTCCGTCGCTCTCTCCCTCGACTGCTCCCTTTGTTGCCGGCCATCACCACCCCCACCACCACCGGTAGTAGCCCTCCCCCTCTTCCCCTTCTCCCTTTTCTCCTCACGCACAAACACCACTCGCGAACCGCACACACACACACACACGGTTTCACGCGATTTCGCACACACACACACCCATAATTCGATACACACATGTATATATGTATAAATTCTATGTAAATAATGTATGAATACACTTGATATGCATGAATTCAGATGTTTCAGATAATTTCAGATTTTGTAATTTTGTTAAATTTTCGAAATTAACCATGATTATAGGTAGGTGTAAGTTCTGTGTATGTATATATTGATGTATGTGTATGTATATATTGATGTATGTGTATATTTGTATATTTCAAATTTTCAGATTTTGGACTTGTTTAGATTTTGAATTTTAAATTGTTTATTTGAGATGTTAGACAATGTGTATGTGGTGTGTGTATATATATATATATATATGTATATATATATGTGTGTGTGGGTGTATTGATGATTTTGTAACTTAGTTAAATATTTGGTTAAGTTGAATTATGAAGACAATTTTCAGGTTTAAAAATTTTGGAAAATACTTTGTTAAAATTTGAGTTAGTTAATTAAGTTTATGTTATTCTGGGTAAATTGAGAAATTTGAGAAATTCCATGTATTGGTCTAAATGGCTTTAGTCATATTAACTAGTTAATTCTTAGATCTTTATATATGAATCCAATTGTTAACCAATGGTTAGGTTAATTTTTCGAATTTGATTAGAATTAAGAAATTAGTTGATTGCTTGTTGGTAAAGTTTGTAATAAATGGTTATTTTAATATTTGTGAACTTGTTAGAATCACGATTAAGTAATTTCTAAAGTTATGTAAGTTTGAGTTGAAATTGAATTTAAAAGATGAAAAGGTCTTCTAATGTGCATTGAGATTCATTTCTTGTCTCGAATATGGTTTTATGTGTTGTGGTTATTATGTAAAGTCACACTTGGGTTAAATTGAAGTTTTAATCTCGGTTAATGTTTGATTAGTATTAAAATGAATAATGAATGTGTTTGTGAACTGAAAGTTATTCATTTTGGCGAATGGAAATAATTAGGACTTTTGGTACATTGACGACACGGGCAGTCGAGGCTCCTCCACTTGCAAATCAAGAAAACGGTAAATATTAAGGACATCAGGTAAGTAAACTTCCCCCTATTTGCATCAAAGTCGAATGTAAATGTGAAAGTTATGTGTAAATGACTGTCGTGCAACTTACTTGCTTTGATGAATTTCACTTACTTTATGAAAGCATATGCTATTGAGAAGAATGTTAAAGCATGCACGTTATTATGTCATTGCATCATTAAGCATGCACTGACATCGAAATGGGAAAGTCAAATGTTTTAATGAAAGGAATGTGTCAAAGTGAAATTTTTGTCAAAAGTTATGTATCCCAAGTTTTTTTTGAATGAATGGGTGTACTTCTAGTTCATGAAAGTTGCGAGTGGGAAATGGGGCGCGGGGGACCGGCGTACCCGAATTAAGTCGCTTTGCGACGGAATGTTCAACCGTTTACGGTGGACTGTTAAACCGCTTTGCGGTAGGAAAGTGAATGTTAAACCGCTTTGCGGTGGGAAAGTGAATGTTAAACCGCTTTGCGGTGGAAATGCGCATGTTAATCTGGTTCCAAATAAATAATAGCCCACTGTATTCTGATTGACTAGAAGTTACACCAAGTGAGCTCACGATGGAAAGGAAGTGAAAGTTTGGAAATGAAGTGAAAGTTTTGAATTGAAATGAAAGTTTGAAAGTTTTGGAAAGTAAAGTAAATGGGGATACATATATGAAATTTTTAAAGCATTCATGTCATAAGCATGCATTCATGCATACAGTTTACTTACTGAGCTTCAGCTCACCCCAATCCCTCCCCATTTTTCAGGTGATGAAAGTTAGATGATCAGAGGAGAACACTTGGTGGCTGACTCCGATAGTACCCGTTGTCGCCTTAATTAATAAAGTTTAAATTCATTTGAGTTATCATTTAAATTTATTTCTTCATTCATTATTATTGATAATGGTTTGGTTGAAGTTATTTTCATTAAGTATGGAACGTATTAGTGGTTAAATTACCTTTATTTCAATGGTCAATGCTTGATGATGTTTTGAAAAATCTTATGATTGAGGAGTTTGGGAAATGTATGAATTGGTTTTGGAGATGATGAATGTGATTGAGATGTGATGGATGTTTTAAATTTTAAAATGGTTTTTGATGTCCCTCTACAGGTTGGCTATGTCCAATTTATAGAGGAGACTCTGCCGAAATCTCTGTAAAATTTTATAATAGATAAATGAATATTTTAATTGTACAACCGTTTTAAATTCCGCATTTTAATGTTTAAACGATTTATTTCCGCATTAAAAGAAAAAGAGAAGTTAACACCTAGGTTTAAGATTCTTGAACTTGGGGTGTTACATTTAATCTTTATATAAGGATGGAGGCCATTTTAACTTATCAAAAAAAAAAATTTGCCTTTTGACTTAATGCCTTTTGACCGTGATCCTTTCTATAAATCCCCCAGTTTTAACTAGCCATTGGTAATCTCACTATTCATCACCGTGCATCTCCCTTAATACGCCCACAAACTCAGGCCTTTTGAGGATCAACATAGTTTTTGGCGACACTGTCTCTCTTCTTGCATCTATTAATCCAGGCTGCAAATTTAGGGCACTCTTTCTCAATCTTGAATCCTCCATATTTCTCGTACATGTAAAACCAAGTTGTTAGTCCAATGAGAATAACATCGACAAACCCAAGTTGTCACCCCAAAAGTAGTCCTCATCCCCCATGACTCCTTGCAGCTTCTTGATAATATCAATGAAGTCATTGGTAGCAGCCTCTAACTCCTCCCCTTTGCTCTTCCATATATTGCTGTCTGCGTCGAACACCTGAAACATGGAAAAGGAAGCCTTTGATCAAACACGTAGTGTACAGTCGTGATTTGAACTGCTTAAACTTTAGATTAGAGATTGATCAATAAAATATTAGAGGACATAAATTTTTTAGAACTATTTAAATAATTGTGCACAATCGTGATAGAGTGTTTCAGACTTATAATTTAAATAAATAAGTTTGTTGCATATGTAACGGCTAAGTTTTTAGACAAGGGCCTGTTTGGAATGATCAAAAACTAAGCATCGAATGCATGTATGTAAAAACGTATTGTTCTTCGAGTGGAGTAAACAAACCTTCTTGTCTATGAAATCAGCCCAAAAGCGAGCCCTGGACCTTCCATAAGAGCAAGCCGGCAGCAATTGATGCAACGGCCATGTCTCATCGATATAATGCACAATATTGGTTGATTCGATGATGGGTTTCCCATTATGAAGCAACACTGGAACTTTAGCATAGATAGTTTGATTTCAATAGTAAATCACTCTTCCCTCCAAATAGGTCTTCCTCTTAAATTTCATACGACAACCCTTTCTCAGCTAGTGCAATTTTCACCCTCATCGAAAATGGACTGACCCAGAAATCCAATAGAAGAAGCTGCTCATCTGTAGGCATCTTAATTTCTTTTTACTGAAATTTGACTTCTCTTGATCGAGTACTGATGATTATTATTGTTATAAGATTAGCTGTTTATATAGTGAAAATATTTTACTAAAATTTGAAGTTCCAATGCAATCTTGTTCGTTGCACGTCCAACGGAACTTTGTATTAATTGTTTCTTGTTATTATGGAGTTGTGCTCTCTAGAGGATTGGCAGTTCTTAGTGAGAGCATGGCATTTTGTGAAAGAAAAAAGATGCTTTCAGGGAAATGGAGTAACTATTTATTTCTTGTTCGGGCCTTTATGAGCCCAAAATTATCTATTTCTCATTGGAAAGAGATGATTGAAACTTGTGGAAATTACATGAACCCTGTTATTTAAGTTTTGAATTCAAGAATAAGAACAAACTTAAATATATTCAATATTCAGGTTGCAAATATGATTTTAATATTTATTACACAAATTAAAATATATTATAAAATATACGTGTTAATCAAGTAAATAGCGCCATTTTTGTTTATAACGGTAGAAATAAATAAACACAAATCATTATCCCTAATTTTTTCGACAATGATCATAATCTAATTCTTCCCACTAACTGAAACCGAACATACACGAAACACCATTCCTCGCGCGGCTGCTAAAGGCTAACAAACCATTTACGCCGCACCTTGGTTGAAGCCGAAGAGAGTAGTTGCTGAAATGTCCGAAAAGAGTACTACTGTCAAGAAAAGGAAGCGACCCGTCAACACAAAAGAAATTCAGGCACTGGGTGCAATGGAACGTGGAAGTCATTGGAAATCCAAAACACGAGCGGTATGTTCAAATATTTAATGCGTTGGGAGTCTTGTAACGCAATAATCCATATATGATTACGGGTATTCTTGATTAAAATTAGATATTAATTATTTTCCCTTTTGTGACCTAGATTGAAAATCAAATCTTGACGTGAAAAAAAAAAATGAATAATGTGACCTCAAATTGGCAAGAGTTGTGTTACACTGAGCGCCAAAATCAAACTTTGGGTTTTTTTTGTCCTAACCAATATATATGATTTTAGACTTCACTGTGACCTCAAATTCTGAAGAGGTATGATAGTTCTGTGATCCCAAATCAATCTGCGAAGCAAACTTCGATTTTTTGTGTGACCTAAAGATTCTATATCTATTAAGACTTGTGCAGCTAGGGTTCTATGTGCAAAAGAATGACTAATGTGAATTCAAATTGGCAAGAGTTATGTGTACACGGAGGGCCAAAATCAAAATGTGAATCAAAATTTTGGCTTTATGTGTCCTGACCAATCTATATGCTTTTAGACTTAAATGTGACATAAGTGTTTATGAATTGTAATAATGTGCTGATGGGTATGTGAAAAACATGAATAATGTGACCTCAAATTCTCAAGAGGTATGATTGTTTTGTGACCCCAAATCAATCTGTGAAGCATACTTTGATTTATTTATTTTTTGTCACCAGAATCTATATCTGTTAAGATTGTATAGCTGGGGTTTTTATGTGCAAAAATATGACTAATGTGACTTCAAATTGGCAAGAGTTGTGTGTACTGACCAATCTATATGCTGTTAGATTTAGGCCCTGTTCGGAAAAAACAATCAACAATTTAATTTGTAATCATTACAAAAATTTAAATTACACAATTTTACATACCACTTTTTAACAATCCACATTTTCTCTCTCCAATTTTTAACCCTTCATCTTACCTAGAAAACACAAATAAATCAACAAATAATTTCAATTCCTTGATTTGACACAAAACATTCCATTTATTTGTCAATTAATTTTTAAAGAACAGGGCCTTAATTGTGACATAAGGATGTATATACGTTTAATGATTTACTTTCTGTGACATAAGTGTCTATGAATTGTAATAAATGTGCACTGGGGTTTATGTGGAAAGCGGGAATAACATGACCTCAAATTCACAAGAGGTATGATTTTTTTGTGATCCCAAATCAATATGTGAATCAAACGATCAGTTTTTATGTGACCTACGGAATCTATATCATTTAAGACTTGTGTTGTTGGGGTTTCTATGGAAAATTGTATCATGTGACCTCAAATTGCCAAAATCAAAATTTGAATCAAACTGTGGGTTTTATGTGTCCTAACCAACAATTAGTTGTCTCTCAAGTTCGACATGGCAGAGGGCATTCCACAGCAGCAAAATGGGTACGTATGTGACTTTATTTAATGACTGTTAAATTAATTATTTCAAAATTGTCCTTAACATTTGCAAATTTCTATGTTCATTAGGCATGACTGTGGTATCTTTGTGATTGAATGTGCGCTCTACTTGTTACATAATAACATGAAGTCAATGACGATGGATTTTGATACCACAATTGCACGGATTGACATTGCTGCAATCCTTTTCAAGCACCATCAATTTAGGAAAACCACGACCCATACATCACGTACAGTGGAAATATTGTAATTGATGACATGTGAATACACGTGTAGTCATTTTCCAAAACGCATCGTAGATATAATTTTTTTTTGTCAAATTAGAAGCTGTCTTGTTTGAATGGATTATCGTATATGTAAATAACCGGATGATATTTTGTTATTCAGTCATCTTTTGGATGTAAACATCTTTTTTCATAATTATTATTAATGTCAGATACCGCATAACTCTTCATGAGGTTTTTTCTTAATTTGTTCCTTGTTCTGTTTTCACACGTATCAATTACGCAGGTCACACACAAGTAGATCACATTCATTGCCAGAAGTCACATAATTGTATAATCCAGATCACATATCTTATTTGATTTATGACATGTTCATTTTTACATTTTTACCTTGGCAGAGTTATTTCATGTATTCCTCATGTTTAATATACAACATATCACACTATTTTGCATCATTCAAACCATTGTTAATTGAGGTCACACTAAACATTTTATCGAAAAATGACTTCATATTCATTACCCATATACTTGAGGTTCACATATTTGTGAATTGTAGGCCATATTTCTGATCTAAAGTAAGACATGTTAAATTAACCTTTACACAGGTATTTCATGTTTTTCCTTGTTTAATATACATCAAGTCACACTATTCGGAATTCTGCATATCATTGTCACACTAAGGTCACACTTACCATTTCATGGGTATTATGCCTTATTAAGGTACACAGACAAATTCATTGAACACTGTGAATGAGGCTAGTGTGGATATACAATTCTTCTTGTTAATATACACCATGTCACATTATTTTGTATCATTCATGTCATTGTTCAATTAAGGTCACATTTACCATTTCATGGACAAAGTTTTGTTTTATATTTCACAAATAACTTCATATTCATTACCCCAAGTCAGACCAAAGCAAGTCTAAGTTGAAGTGCACCAGGTCACATTCAATTATAGAAGTCAAATCTTGTGCAATCTAGGCCATATTTTTTATTTGTAGTATGATATGCTGAATTTAACCTGTACACAGTGATTTCATATTTTTTTCCTTTTAAATATAGACTAGGTCACACTATTCGGAATTCTGGAAATCATTGTTGCATTGAGTGTATGCTTTTTAAAAGTTCTCAAATAAATTCATACTCATTCTCCCATGTCATATTCATCATAATCTTATATCCACACTAGCCTCATTCACAGTGCTTAACATTATGAGCATATATGATACCACAGTTTCAGTTGAAATACACTTGGTCACATTTAATGGCAGATGTCACATCAGGTCACATCACCATATTACTATATAATGGTCAGTCCATGTCTTCACATTTAGCTCATAACTGTGTCCACAAGTTTCGAATAATCACATCCTTCATCAACTATCAGCAACGTAGTTTATGATCCATAAATCACACAAATGTGTACATACCTCATACTTGCACAATAATGATTACTACATTACACAAGGATAACGTAAGTATTATATCGATTTGAATAGGGTAAAAAACGGGTATGGTAGTCATATACAAACCGTTTGTGACCCATGCATTTTCATGTCTAGATATTTCAGTCATACTAAATGTATGTATGGGTGGTCATTCTTATAACAAGCATCACATGTCACAATATTCAATATTCACTAAGACCACACAACAACAATACTTCGGTGTCATCTGTGCAGTTACAGTTACAAAAAAATGTATAATTGAAATACCCAAATGCAATCTCAGATGTTGTATACATATTGTGACCTCAAAAAAAATGTGTTGCAGACAGAATCCACTAACCTAATTTCGATGTCTCGTGCTCAATGACTAGTCTCAATCATGAAACATATAGTTTAATTAGTTTACTGGATTCGGTCCTCCAGGAAAATGTGACCTCGTAGTGACTGTATGTTCCAATGCCAAATAACCAGCTTCCTCAATTACTAAGAATCAATTCTAATCAATTACTGACAATGTGCCCTCAATGAATAGTTAATTGGAGAATCCAGGTAATTATGAACACATTTGTGTAACTGAATCCATGATTGAGGGGTAATTTTTTTTTCATATTTTATGCTACTATATATATGTATATAGACCTAATAATTGAATGATTTTAGGTTGTACCTTAGTTTTGATATGTCATTCTATAACTACCTGCATTACGTATTTTTCTCTTGAAACTTCTATTTAGGGTTTTCACGAGCCCAACTAGAAATTAACTTATTAATCTCCCTTTGTCAAAATAATTTTTAAATGATCAAATATCATTTTCAATTATAAATTTTGATATATACATAACTAATATTCAATTATCCATCATTCATTTCTATTTATTTATAAATTGAACTATTTATTAATCTTCCTGAACTAAATAATTTATATTTTTTATCTTCTTTACTTTGTTATTGAAAATTATATTCAATAAAAATTATCTTATAATATCTGATAATATTCACCTTAAAATTATTTCTTCTTAAAATGTCTACACTTCGAAAATAAAAATCCCTAATCTTCTCAAATTGTCTAACTTAGAATAAAAAATCCTAAATGTTTATTCTAGATAATTAAATTATGTAAAAGGTAATAAGTCTAACATAGATAAACAAATAAATTGTTACTCGCATTTACAATATTTAATATGGAACTCCCTTCCTTCTTCCATGCTCCTTTTACATGTATAACAATTAAATACGAATTCTCTTCCATCTCACAAAGCTAAATTTGATTTTAGAGCACTGAGATGTTGTTTCATTGGCTATAGTCCAGGTCTATATCACCTAGACTCTCATCGGATTCTAGTTTCCAGGGATGCGATATTTTATTAGCATATCCTATCATATAAACTTCACTCACAGCTTAATGACAATGTCCCATTACCTGCTATTTGTGAAGATAACTTTGAGCAAGGCATGCCTGATTCTCTTATTCTTATAGTTGTCTCTCCAGGTCACTCCTCATTGTAGCAACCTCTTTCCCCTGCTCCATACCCTTCTCCACAAAGCTCAGAGTCCCATTATGAAAATTAAAATTCACAGTCTCCTCTCATAGAAACTATTCCTCCTAGGGAGGCAACAACCTAATTGGATGCATGATTATGTTACTAATGTATCTCCTTCACATCAATCCCCAACTGCAAATGACACCTATCTATATTTACCAAAAGGGAAGACTCCATATACAATCCAAACTTATCCATAGACTATCTCACCTTTCTTTAAATCTGCATGTGTGAATTTTCTAGAAAATGTGTCAATGATTTAAGAACCAACATCATTTAGTCAACTAAAATAATCTAGAATGGGTGACTCCCATGGACAAAGAACTTGAAGCTTTAGAGAAAAATCAGACTTGGTTCCTAATTGATTTGCCTCCAAACAAAACACCAATTTGGTATAAATGGTTTATAAATGAAATTAAATCCAGATGGTTCAGTCAATAGGTTTAAAGCTTGTTTAGTGGAAAAGGGATACCATTGAGTGTATGGTATTCATTACTCAGATAGTTTCTCCCGGTTGCAAAAATGGTAACTGCTAGACTTTTTTTTGGCTCTTGCTACTGCAAAATCTTATAAACTTCATCAATTAGACATTAATAATGGTTTTTTACATGGATATTTGGATGAGAAAGTGTATATGTTACCTCCTGAGGGTTACACAATAGCTAAGTCTGGACAAATTTGTAAACCCCAAAAATCATTTTATGGTTTGAAACAAGCCTCTAGACAATGGAAACAAGAGTTATCTGTCGAATTATTGTATTTTGGTTTTATCCAATCTCCTAATAATCACTGCTCATTTGTTAAAGGTTCTACTAATAGTTTTGTGGCTCTTCTAATCTATGTGAATGATGTTTTGCTCACTGGACCAAATGATGATGAGATTAATGTTCTTAAAGCCTATCTCCATGATCTCTTTACAATCAAGGACTTGGGTTTTGCAAAATATTTTTAAGAGGATGTACATCAACCAAAGGGTTGATGCTGGTCTCATTGGTTTTAAACCCATTTCAACACCTCTTCCCAAAAGGTTGAGACTCCCATTATATACCTTAATCCCACTCGTCCTGACATCACTTTTGTTCTGCAACAACTCAGTTAGTTTGTGAAATAACCCTTCAAGCCTCATTGGGATGGTATATTATATGTCCTTGGGTACCTCAAGGGTAATCCCTCTCAAGGCTTGTTCTTTCCAGCTGAAAATATTTCTTCTATCACTGCCTACAGTGATGCTAATTGGGCAGCCTACTCGAACACAAGAAGATCTCTTCAAAGTTTCTGCATTTTTCTTGGCTCTTCTCTCATTTCCTAGAAAACCAAGAAGTAGAGCACTATATCCAGGTCCTCAGCGAAAGCAGAATATAGAAGTCTTGCAACCACTGTTTATGAACTACAATGGATCTCCTACATGCTACAAGATCTACGCATTCACTATCCATTTCGTAAAGAAAATAAACTTGTTTATAAATCACACAATTTCTCAAACCACTTTTAACCACATGCATTTTCTCTCTCCACTTTTTAACCATGTATTTTACCTCAAAATCATAAATAAATAAATAAGTTTATAAACCATTAAAGTGTTACCAAACAGAAGCTTCCATTCCTATCCCTCTTTACTGTGACATTAAGGTTGTTGATAAATATATTTTATAGACTTATTTATAAGTTCAAATTAGAATATTAAGCCATGTTCTCTTTACGGTTTTATGGTCGTTTTCTATTTTTATTTTCGGAAACACTAAAAATGCGTCTCTTTACCATTTTTTAAAATGCATTTTGAAAAAAAAAAAATTGTACACTAAACGCAAAATGCCCAAAACTTCATTTTAGACGTTTTAAGTGTATTTCAACAAAAAATGTTCAAAACGCGGAAAACGAGTTTTGGGATTATTATTTTTTATTTTTATCCTAACTTGGAACTAAGCTTAAAAATTAAAATAAAGATGATTATTTTTTTTTTTTTTTTTTGGTGGGGAGAATTATCTTATCTTGAAACTAAGTCTAAATAAAGTTTTTTTTTTTTTTAAAGAATTATCCTAGCTTGGAGCTAAGCTTAATATAAAGTTAATTTTTTTTTTAAAGAGAATTATCCTAACTTGGAACCTAAGCCTAAAATAAAGTTTTATTGAATTCAATATCAACATTACAAAAAAAATAATAATAATAAATAAGTGAGAATTCTTGTTATATTTCAAAAAATGCCTTGAAAAATGGATTCTGGTGGTTTTAAAAGAACTTGCATTTTCTGGATTTTAATAGAATCAGAGCTTCCTCAAAAAATCCAAACCTGACAAAGCTGTGTTAATATAGACTATTAGTGCTCACATTAGTGTGTTGCAGGTAACCATGTTTTCAATGTATTGTGAAAGGAAATTTGAGTTTGAGCTAGTAGTATTCTGCAAGCAAATTAATTAAAAATAACTTAAGTAGTATACTGCAAAATTTCAAACGGAACATGTTTTCCAGCTTTTCATTATCAAAAACTGGTTTCATAAATTACAAACCAAACACGTTTTCAGCAAATTTGAAAACAAAAATAAAAACAGGAAACATAAAACATTTTCGAAAATGAAAATACAAAATAAAATACAAACAGAACGCCACCTTATATTTTCATTTTCGAATAAATACTATTTAATTTGTGTTTGTTTGTTTACAATTCAGAAAATATCCCAAAATCCTGAGAATGAAGCAATTGAAGGAAATTATACACAATTGGATGACATTTGGAGCTAAATTGAACAAATTAAGAAGTTAATAACATCAACCGGGAAAGATGCACAGTGCTAAAATGAATAAATAAAGGTGTGGAGGACCTAATTGGAGAAGAAGATGAATTGAAGTTGGAAGAGAAATAGAAGAACATTTGAAAGTATGGGGACTATATTGTTGCAATTGGAAGTTGAAGGACTGAAGAACAAATTAAACACGAGAGACCAACTTGCAAATATTCAATGATTGATTTAGATCACAAGACGATAGTTTGAGGAATTTTATGGGTTTCAAGTAGAAGTCAAAAAGGAATGGAATAGGATAAGAATGTTACCATAAAATTGATTCCAATCGCACAAGATTTTGGACAGATTTTTAGTTGAACTTTGAGACCTAATTTTAGGGTAGTAAACGTTCGGATTGGAAAATTTCTATTTCGGAAAGAATTGTATCCCCTTAAGTTATATTTCTAATTCACTTTGAATCACCTCAATCGGATAAGGGAATAGAACGATATGATCGAAACACTGAATATTGTGCAGATACCAAAAAAAGACTCGCACGGGTTTGACGATTTTCTTTCCTTTTTGGACTAGGTCTCTTCTCTAGATATAAATACAACGTCTTGGAAAGAAATTTGAACATTTTCCTCACCTAAGAACGAGCCACAATTGAGATTTTGACATTCAATTCTTGGGAGATCAACACATAGCAAAGGGCACGCGAGTTGATGATCACGTGGAGAATTGATACTTGGTGCAAAATTTTCATTCTCTTATGTTATTTTCAATTAATGCTATATTTTATTGTTTTTGTTTTTTATTCGTGATGTGTAACTAAATTTCATGTTAGGATGAACGATGTAGCCTAGTTATATTATTTTAATTAATTCCAAATTTCATCATTTTAGTTATTCGTTGCATGTGTTGATTTATTATTGTGTTAAATGGTTGAATTAATTGGCCACTAATTCATGATTTGATGAGTTATTTCCATGATTCGAGAGGTGATTTAATAACTTAGATCAAGGTAATAAATCCGATAATTGAACAAGAAATAGAGATATACTTTTGTTATTATCTCGATTGTGTGTGAATTCTTGTGTTTATTGCATATAGATAAGGAATATTCGGACCCTCTGTAGAGATACATGGTTGACTTATTTAGGTAGAATTTATTTAAACTCAATAGAGGAATCTCAATTTAAATTAGTGAATTCGACCGAATGCATATTTAGGAAATAAAACTGAAAATGGAGTTAATTTAATTGGTTATGTGAAATCGTGAATCCCAACTACTTTACAATCATTTTTTTTTAAAAAAAAAATCTCAATGTAATTCTTTAGTTCATTTTCTTAGTTTTAATTTAAAATGCCAAACAAATTCATCTGTTCAAATGAGGATAGAAACTAACAATTTAGATACTTAATAGCAGTCTTCATGGGAACGATAATCTGGACTCTTTGGTCCACTTTATTTTTTTTCATGATCCTTACACTTGCGGGGATATTTTGCATCGCAAAATAAAGTGAACAGCTGTGTTGCATTTCACAGCTAATCCTGTCTTCCATGAGCGTACCAAACACCTCGACATTGACTGACATGTGGTTAGGAATCAATACAATGCATTTTTGTACTTCCTCAACATATTCCTACCACGCTCTAGTTGGTTGATCTATTTACAAAGATTTTGGCTGCTCCTCAGTTCATCAGTTTACTGTCCAAGATGGGCTTAGGGATTGCAATGTGAACCGCTTGAACCAAAAATTGCAGTGAACGAAACGAAATGGTGTGAAAAAATCTAACCAATAGGCCAGTGGAGCGGGTATAGTATGCAAATTTAATGACCCGATTTTTATGGGGTGGGTATGGAAATTGTACCGGTACCCGCCCCGAACCGAATACCCAATTAAAAAAAATCTCAAAATTAGAGTCTTTTTTTTAAAGTGAAAATTACATGGAGGCCTGGTTTAAAAGATCACAGTTCAAAAGTGAAGTTTATAGGTTTTTAATACAATAATCAGGTCTTAATTAAAACATTAAAATTATAATAATCTAACCCAACCCACCTAAATCGACTGATTTCATATTTTCACCCCCATTTTCATTATTCAGTCTCTCCCCCTACCAGTAAACTGAGGTCGATATCGTTGATCGGTGATGATGCAAACGGGACAGAGGTGTAGAGGAGAGAGAGATGCGGCGTCATCCCAACTGCGTCGCAAGGAGGTGGTGTTGGGGTAGTGGAAGTGGTGGGTTGCATTCCAATTTGAGATCTTCTAACATTTCCTAATTCTGGTGAACTAAACCCGGTGGCATAATCCTTGATGATTTCAACGTCGTGATGGCTTCACTCAATGGTTTTAGCGTCAACTACAAATCTTCCACTCGGTAGCTTCACTTGGTGGTTGTTTGTTTGAAATTGATGCTTTTGATTTGGATTCGTTAAGTTGCTTTATGTGGTGGAGTTGGTTGTGGTGTGGGTTGATGTTGGGGGTTTCTGTTTTTTGGCGGTGGAGAGTGTTAGAGGTGGTGGTGGTTGATACGGTTGTTGTTTATTTTGGAAATGGTGAGTTGGTGGCATTGATGTTGTTGGGCTATGGCGGTGTTATGTTGTTGGGCTATGTGGTCAGGGTGGTGATGTGTGTCGAGGTGGTGGTTGGTGTGGGTGGAGGCGATTGCGTATGTTTATTGTGCGAGATAACAACATCAGTCACATGTCGTACTTTAAGGTCACGTGTCACACGTCACAAAGCAGTGTTAGTTGTTCGGTGTGAGGCAGTGGTGACTGTGTGTTATGATGGTGGTTGTTTTTTGGTAGTTATAAGTCATAGGTTATAGGTCACGTGTCAAAATTCACACTCAGGGTCACAAGTTAAAATCATAGATCACATGTTATAGGTCACATTTGATGTATTAGGTCACAGATCACAATTTAAAATATTCAAGTGACACGTCACATTTGATGCATTAAGTCACACTTCACATGTTCAAGCTATAGGTCACGTTTGATGCATTAGGTCACGGGTCACATTTCAAATGTTCTGGTCACATGTCACGTTTGATGCATTAAATCACGAGTCACATTTGATGCATTAGATCACGGGTCACGTCTGTTGCATTAAGTCACAATTCACACTTCACATGTTAAGGTTGCATTACATAGGTCACAGGTCACAATTATCCATCACAGCATGTCATAGGTAACACTCCGCATTTCAGGTCACATATCAAGAATCATTTATATAGTCACAAGTCACACATCATACGTTCATTAGGTTACATGTAATAATTAATCCAATCACAGCATGTCATAAGTAAAACTCTATCTTTCAAGTCACATGTCATGTGTAACCGATTTAATTTCAAATGTCACAATTTATATGTTGCAAATCGCAGGTCACATATCATAGTCCACAGATCACATGTCACACTTTATACATCAAACAGATTTCATATGCTCATATGTTACTTTCTTTTTCTACTGATAACAAGCTACAGATTCAAGTTCATAGGTCATACTTCATATCTCAAACGTGTCATTGGTTCATAGATCATGGTCACATCTTCTTTGTGTATAGATGAACTGTTATTGATTTAAGTTCCAAGGTCATAATTCATCTATTACAAGTTATTGGTGGTCACATATCAATATCAACAATTTAACGATTCAACGTAAGTTAGAGATTTTAATTTTTTTTATTAATTTTCACAATTTTTAGATTATATATATATATATATATATATAAAACATCAGTTTTCTCATCTCCTATCTTTAAAAAAGTGGTGGCTGTAAGTCGAAGATGATGGTGGTGGTGGAAGTAGTATGTCGGAGATGGTGGTAGTGGCGATAAGTCGAAGGTTACGTTGAAGGTGGTGATGGTGATGGTGATGACGATGGTGGTTGGTTGTGGTGGTGACGATGGCGGTGGTTGGTGGTGGTGGTGGTTGGTTGTGTGGTAGTGGTGGTGGACATGGAGGTGGTAGTTGGTGTCAACGATGACGAGATTGGTGCAGATCGATTATCTAATATTTGAATTGGGATGGGTTGGGTTGGGTTGGGTTGGGTTGGGTTGGGTGGGTGGGTTGGTGGTGGGTGATATATATATAATATATTTAATTATTATATTTACAACTTGATTTTTGGAGTTTTAAACTTATTTCCTTACATTTGAAATGTGGTATTGTAACCACATGGTTTGTGTATGGAAATTACACACACCCCTACTTTTAAAGATCCAAATTCAAAAGTGAGGTGAAACCTAAATAAATTCAATTTTCAGGTTCAATTAAGATTTTAGTAATTAATTAATAAATCTGAATAATTTAAAATTAAATTAATTATTCAACCAAAAGTCACACAACACCATTTGAAACCCTAATAATTTTCTCTCTCTATTTCACCGTCCACCCATTTCACCATCTACCCATTTCACCATCATCTGCTCAATTCGTCCATTTCATCACCAATCTGCTCATTCCCCCTTCATCATTATCATCAGCCCATTTCCCCATGGCCAAACCCATCACCCCGGATCCACCAATGCTCGTCGGAAAGTGCAACGGCGATGTCAAGATACACATCAGCACAACGATGATGTCAAAGTAAGCAGCGTCACCGCTGCTTCAATCAAGCAAAAAGGCTACTGTGGGATAGCGGAGGTGGTCCAGATTTGTGCGATGGTGGTCGTGATTTATATCTGTGTTGGGTTGGATTGTGTGGTTTCATTGATGGCCGTGTGATCTGTTGGCGTGGTGCAATAGTTCAGGCAAAGGTGTTGACGATTAGTATGATGTTGGCGGTTGCATCTGTGGTGGAGGCGGCAATTTAGGCTATGGTGGTTGGTGTTTGGTGGTGGTCAGGGCTGTGGCCGTGGAGGTGTGATGGTTGTGGCGCAATTGTGCTGTATCGATATGTGGTGGCAGTAGTGAAGTGACGACGGTGATGGTAGTGGGCAATATGTGGAATCATGGATTTGGTGTTTGCGGGTGGGGCTAGGTTTGGCCAGAATTATGGCGGTGGTGGTAGTGGTGGCTGTCGTTGAAGTGTGGAGTGATGGTGACATGGCAGGGGTGGCAGTGGTCGTGATGGTAGTATAAAAAATTTTGAGTTATGACCTTAAACATTTAAAATTTGTGACTTGTGATTAATTTAACATTATGTGACCTACTGATTCGATAAGTAGTAATTAATTTAACACTATGTGACCTACTGATTTGATAAATTGTGACCTTGAAATTATTCTTGACTATAAAATTGTTAATGTGATCTAAAAATAAGTTCAATTTGTGACCTAATATTTTGATAATTCGTGACCATAAAATGATCAATGACCAAAAAAATGGTGGTTGTAACCTTAAAATTGATGGTTTGTAATTTAAAAAAATTTTATTTTGTGACTTGAGATTTTATAATGTTGTGACCTTAATATTTATTATTAATAAAATATTTTTAATTACTTAATGTAATTAATTAATTTTAATTAAAACCTGATTTTTGAAGTTATACAAGTTTGATCTCAATTTTGTAATTTGCATTTATAATTACCTTATTAATATATTTTTCCCTTTGTGTATTGGGGTGTTTGCATAAATACCTAACTTTTTGTATTATAATTGAAATTTACTTCATTTTTAAAAAAACTGAAAAATACATCAATTTGTTTTTTTTTACTGAAAAATATTGTTTTCGTCAAATATCATGTTGTGATACTTTTAAAGTATCTTATGATACTTTTAAAGTATCACTTGTGATACTTTCAATTTTTAGTATCATAATATGAAACATTTTCAAATTTCTATGATACTTAGGACGGAATTTTGGTATCACGTCATGATACTATACATAATTTTTATGATACTTGGTCTCAATCATAACTTTAAACACTTTTCATTCACTTTCTACTCTCCGATCATCATCTTCATCAAAAGTGTAGCGACCAAGAATTTTCGTGACTTATTTAAATAAATATTATTTAAAACGTGTCGCTACGACTCTGGCCCATTTATTTTAAACACATTTTCGCCTAACCTTTATAAGTGAAAATTTAATTTATTTTAATTTATCTTAGTTCAATTTAAATTTTATTTAAAAGTGTCTCATTTTCATTATTTTAAAGTCCAAATTTATTATGTACCTTTAAGCCCAATAAGTGAATTTCAGATTTCCACACGTGACTGAGCCATATGCTAAATTAATATTCATTTTCATATATTTTTCAATTTCAGCAAAATTTAATCCAATTTTCCAAAATTCTTGATTCAGCCAAATTCAAATTGCTCAATTAATTCCTTGCCAATTTGGAAACCCAATCACACATCCCACTATCCCATTTTGGTAGACTCCCATTTTCCCCCACAAATCCCATAACTTCATCCCCTCAATCAACACAATTTCCTTCCCTTCTTAGTCACACGTTTTTCTCTGCAAATCCCCTAAACTTGTCCTAAATAAAATGCTGTCAAAAATCTACCAAAATTACGACACACTACTAACCATTAAGTAGAATCATCAATTCATTACCCATGATCACTCCTCTATCCCTTTCAATCAGCCGATCAACTCAAATTAATCCCAAATCCCTCCCAAGTTTTAGTCCCTTACTGACTTACCAAAGTTAAGTAATTTTCTACTGCATTACTTTAGCATCTCATAAGCCATCACCAATTCTCTACAAGACCTCTACTGCAATCAACCACCAAACCGCCACCTCCTTTCCACCCAGTCGAACCAGAACCTACAGAACCCCTTCCACCTTCATCGCCTATGTTCAATGCATCAATTGAAATCCAATCACCTCCATTACTCAGCCGCCCCTACACATCACCACTGCCCTCCCATATTCACATCATCACTCCCAATCCGATCTAAAATATCAACCCACCATCGAGCCTCACACTGCAGCCACCATTTTCGAACCCAACATCACCACACGATTTCATCACCACCCGAAACCACTACCGGCCACCACCTACTGCCCAGACCCAACCGTCGGAACACCACCGAGTAATCAACACCCAAACGCCACCCTCAACCACCTCAGCCCTCCTCCAAAATTTCCCCAAAATCCAAGAATAGTCATAACCCAATAACTTACCTCGATTTGCCGTTTGATTTGGTCGGAAAATCGCAGCCCAAGTTCGAACCACCCGCCACGGTTCGCACAAAAACCAAGCCCTAATACTTCCTTTTTCTGCAGCCCCCTCCACCCACTGCCGTCGCGCCCTTCGATGGCGGCTTCGCCGCCTACGATTGGCGGCGAAGGGAGGAGAGGCTCCGTCCGCCTCTCTCTATCTCTCTGCACTCTCACTCTCTTTTGAGAAGATAAGAGAGAGAGTGTGTGATATTTTGTATAAAAAGGAATTTTATTATTTTGTACAAATTTCCTTTTAGTCCCTTTAGTTTTAAAATATATTCATTTCAGTCCCTGCTTAAATTGAAATGTCTTAAGTCAGTCCCCTAGTATCAAATCAATTTATTTTAAGCCCTTGCAGTTTTAAAATATTTTAGTCAGCCCCTTTAATTCTGAAAATTTCTCAAAGCATCCTAAATCTCTACACTTATCCTTTTAGTCCGAGTTTTACACTTTTAAATTATTTCAAATCAACACTCAAGTTTACTTTAAATTACAAAACTTAAATTTTAAGTTTCTAATAGAAGTTATTTATTTATAGGGCTAGACGAGGCGCGAGAGAATTAGAAGTATTTTCCCGTTTGCTCAATACTCAAGAAAATTAAGGTAGACTCTTATTCACAAATTTACGTTTTTCAAAAGTGCGCATCAATAATTATTTGGATTATAAGTTTAGCATGTATGATTGTGTTCATGAGAATTACTTGCTTTCCAAGCATGAGACTATGTTATGAGAATTTACTTGCTTAAATGCATGAGACTTGAACTTGTATGTTCATGAGAATACTGGTGATCGTTAGACACCTGAGAACTTGAATATCATGATTATGTGTTTTAATTTATAATGTTAAATGATTATTATGCGCGAGTCTACTGAGTATTTCTATGAAATACTCACGTTTTCCAAAACAAAATTTTGCAGATGACGGAGTTGGCGGCGAGGCATGCGATGGTGGCTATTATTGAGATTTTCGAATGTTTTATTTGGAATTATAAACTTATTATTTTATTATGTTCAAGTTATTTTCCATACTCGAATTGTCGAAATTACAAATTTATTTTATTATATCCATGTTAAATTCATATTCAAACATTTTGGCCGTTTGAGCCAAGTTTATGAAGTCATGTGAATTGAGATTTTAGTTATTAAAGTTAATTTCCGCTAAATTATTTCAAAATTAATTTGAGACGAGGAAGTGGCGTTCCGAGTTTCACGGAATCCGGGGCGTTACAAAAAGTCACGACCCACTCCTCAACCTCACCGGTTGATTTTCGATTCACCACCCCCGCATCAACCACCACCACTACCACTCGCATCAACCACCATCGAGCCAATACCACTGACGTTTTAGATTTCTCCAGCCGAGCTTCTATACTCAGTTGTCCTGTTTTCTCGTCGGCGTCCAGTTGGGTCCCCGTGCTTATCACATCTCACAGTCCCAGCTGGGAGTACCGAAGGTTTCTACAACTTTACTTTATCACTGAAATCGAATTTCTACAGTTCTCTTTACCGATCTCCTTCGCACACATTTGTTTCGGTGGGGAAGGGGATGGTGATGGTTCGGTGGTGCCGTGGTGGTGGTGGCGGCGGCGGCGGCGTGTTGTGATGGTGGTTTGGTGGGGAAGAAGAAGGAGGAAGAAAACGAGTAGCAACAGGCAGCAGCAATGGAGAGGAAGCCGGTGTCGAGGAAGAAACTAACGTATTTTTCAAATTTTTTCGTAGTACAAGGATTTTTGCAATTGATGATAAAAAGATAGTATATGGTGCAATTATCCCTTGTGTATTTATCCCCTATTTAAAAGTCAATTAACTCAGCCCATAATACCAAAGCCCAATCCAAATCCATTAACCTTAGGTCTATAGTAATCTAAATATTTGATTCATTCATCTCCACTCTCTTAGTCTCTCTCCATTTTAGCATACGTCAATTCTCCACACCAACAAGTACACCTTCAAGATCAGAAATTCCGCCTAAGGTAAATCCAACTCCTATTCATATCGATTTGGTTGATGATGAGGGGACAATTGCTGGAAAAAAAAGACATCTTCAGTGTGGCAACATTTCAAGCTACAAAAAATTAATGATGTTTACAAAGCTATTTGTAATAAATGCAAGAAACAGTTAGGAGGTGAGTCAAAAAAAATGTAACAAGTCATTTACATACTCATTTGGAAAGATGTCCTCTTCGAGGTCAAAAAGATGTGAAATATATGTTATTGAATCAATTTAAAGAACATAGTGGTAAGTTGTAGTGGAGGCGTTTATTTTTATTTTTATTTTTTTTAGACGAGCTGATATTGCGAAGGATGGATGGTTTTGGATTTAACTAGTACTTCTCCACGTGCTTCGCACATATTATGTACACAATAAAAGAATTTATACTTTGTATCTCCTATGTAATGAAATTTAAAATGAAAATTATTAAAATCATCATATATATAAATATAATTATAACTCATCGAATATAAAGTAAATAAATAATACATTACTATTTATGATATATAGTATAGTACGTATTAAGGTATGTCAAGGAGTATTAATTGTAAATCATGTTCGGTAGAATTTTTTTAAACTTTTATGATCGTATCAAATTAATTATTATTACTAATTTTAACTTTAATAGAGAAAATAATTATTCATATTAAAATTACTCGATTACTTATTTATTTATTAACTTATGAGTAAATTTTATAATATGCATTTTTTTTTTTTTAAGTTTTTCTCCATTATGAAATGTACATCATGACATTTATGTAGCAAAACGAACATTCGGGAAGACGTTGAAAATGTGTTTGAATCATAGAAATATTTTTATTTTTTTGTCAGATTTGAACAAGCGGGATTTCTTTTTCATTTGATAAGGATTTAAATTAGATTTTTATTAGATTTTAATAGAAGTTGATGAATTTGTGTAGCTAAAAAATTGTATGTTCCATAAAATTTTTGGGTCAAATTAATTGTTAACTTTGATTTAGATTAAAATCTGGATTAAAATCAACACCAAACGGGGGCTTGACTATATTGATTATATAAGTGGAGATTGAATACTTATTTACATATAAATATGTTTTAATAACTTACCTTTTATTGCACTTGATTTTTAAAAAAAAAAAAAAGTTATTGTTTTAATAACTCTAAATTTTTTATTTTGATTATTCAAAAAGTTATTGTTTTCAAATGTATTTATTTTAACATAAATCATAGTTTACCAATTATTCATCATGTTGATTATTTTAATCCTCTCCATATTGTTTCTATTGTAAGATTATCTTAATTCTACTATAATATTATCGGAATCTTGTATTTTATAAATAAATTCCGTTTATGTTTGATTTACGTTGTAACCTTGTAATGACTCAGTTTTAGAACTGTATAAACATACGTATTGAATTACAATGTGGTATAAGATTGAAAAGAGTTATCAATAAATATATTTTATAAATTATATGCATTGAATACAAGGTCCTTATATTGGAAATTGAATTTATTGTTTAATTAAATCAAAATCATTTGAAAAGTCTTTCAACATTTATTTATGTGGAAATATATATATTTTTTAATTAAGGGTATCATAGACATAAAAAAAAATAGAAGTAAGAACATAATTGACAATTAAAAGATTCTCACACATCCATGCTTTTATATATTAGTGATTAGTGATTAGTGATTAGTGATAATGATAGTGATAGTGATAATATGGTAGAAAGCAAATTTAATAAAATATTCGACTTTGCATAAGGTTGCAAAAGATTTATTAGCCATTCTAGTATCTACCGTCTCGTAATATTATTTGCTGAATTCGGATTTTGAATTTGAGAATTTGGATATTGTTTACATTTCACATTTGAATTTGAGAAATTGTTTGTGAAATTTGCTTAGTATTGTTATGTTGTTGTTTTTTTCAGTTAGACTTGCAAAAATTAATTTATATTTAAGTGATTATTAACCACACCAAATCACACTAAACTAAGACACGCATCAAAACAGCACCGATCCGACTTAGGCGGTTACGATATGAGCAAAAAACTTATGGTTCGGTTATGGTTTTATACGAACTGACCCCGAACTGAACTTGTTGAGACCGCGCCTAAAATGAGCCCAACGGATCACCGGTAGGAGCCCAAGAGAGGCCCAATAGACTCCATCTATGAATGGAGCTTAGGGCTTTCCCTGGTCCAATCATCGAGGTGGTATATCGTTTGGACCCTCTTTATCCGAACTGGTTTGTAATGAGCCGAGGTGCCTTTACCTCCTTAACGGCTAGGGTAAAGACAAGTGTAAAGCCGAACACGTGTCACCATCTAAGACGATAACTTCTTCTATAAATATAGCACACTCGCCTCCAAGAAAAAGGTTGGTAACCCAATACTCTAACTCAATATTTTACTCTCGCTCCCTTTTCTATTTTTTACACACTTATATTTCCCGCACCCAATTTATAGTTGCTTGAAATGAGTACTGACTTAAGCATCGGAATCCAAACGGGAGCCACATCGGCCCCCTTTGCAAGCTGATTGTTTTTCCTAGTGCGTAGGAGATCTACGTGTTCAAGAGGGAGGAGCTGAGACGTGTTGATCCAAGGTCCTACTAGATTTTGAGGTCAACATTTTGGTTCCGTCTGTGGGAAACCACACTTCTAACCACGAAATCGTATGGTAAAAAGCCACCAAAGGTCTTGAGCAAAGGCAGATAACCTCTTGAAGAAGAATGGATAGTCATAAGGAACCTTGGAAAATGCTCAAAAATTTGAAATATAAGTTTACTAACCTTGAAAAACGTTTAAAGCTTTGAAATATAAGTTCACCTATCCTTGAAGAAAGGACATGGCCAAAAATTTCTATAGCCATGAATGAAAGTGAGAACGATGTTAACCCTCGAAGAAACAGGGAGGATCAACGCGGTGAAGGGAATGCTCCCCAGGAACTTCATGAGGACGCTGATGCGGGGGTAGCCAACTAACCCCCCACATCGGCACCGAAATCGTCTCGTGCTGCGGGATATGACGCGCATGGCAGCCCAGATGTTGAAAATGTAGAAACAACAAATAGAACAAACCGCTGCGATGAATGCCTACATGGCTAGAGGCTATACTGTAAACTAACCAATGATGCCCCCGCAATACTCGCAGTCACATTACTCACCATCTGATGCGGCCACTGCATCGTATTATTACCAAGATCCGCAGGTGTACGCCGAGGTGGATTCTGTTCCTTACGATAAAGAGGACCCAATACATGTAGCGTCGGGACAACGTGATCGACCGCCCAATTATCATGGAGAGGCCTCACCCACAAGATTAGGCAGCATTTTTAGCCGGACAGGGGGACTATTCAGGGGCAAACGAGAAGGTCGAACTGAACAAGGTCGACATTATGCGCATGAGCCTAGAAATAGGCGGGAGCGAAGGGCTGAAGAAGCACTTTTGCGGGGCCAGATGCCCAAAGATAGATATGATTAAGGGGCGGCAGAATTGAGCCCCACACATGAGCCTAGAAATAGGCGGTAGAGAAGAGCAGAAGCAGCACTTTCCCGAACTCAAGGGGGACCGCCAATTTTTCAAAGGCCAAATTATGGCCAAGTTTTACCACCACGTGGGCCGAGTCACTTTAAGCCGCCCTATGACCAATATCATGGCACGATGGATTTCGACCATGGCGAGAACAGTGAATTACCGTCGTATGAGTTGGATGATGAAGAGGAAAGAAGCCCCTTTACGGAGGGCATTCGAAAGTGCCCAGTGCCCCATGACTTTGAAATGCCCGAGATAACGAAGTACTCCGGTAGAAGTGACCTTGATCATCACCTCTTAAACTATCGCCCCAGTATGGAAATACCCAGAGCTACTCTGGCGTTAAAATGTAAAGCCTTTGCTTTAACAGTTGAGGGAAGTGCAATACGGTGGTATAAAAAACTCCCTCCTGGTAGTATCCGCAGTTGGAGAGATTTGAAGACAGCTTTTAAAAACGGATTTGTTTCCTACAGAACAGGTCAACTCCCACTCCAACGCCTTCAATATTTAAGGTAAGGAAGGGAGGAATCTTTGAAGGGCTACTTAGCTCGGTTCACAGAGGAAATGCATATCTGTGAAAACATCACGGAGGCGAAAATTTTTTCTGCCCTAAAAAGAGGCTTAGACATGACAAGTATGTTTTGGAGGGATGTCCGAAGCAGGAAGCCAAGGGATTACAATGCCCTGGTAGACTTAATGAAGGAGGAGATTGTCTCAGAAGAAATGGCCAGAGCCAGGGATAATCATCCTCGAGAGAGATACAATATCGGGCACTCACATGAAGCGAGTTAGAGAAAGGGAGGCAATAAAGATCGGTTCGACAATAATCACGAAGGTGCCCCACGTCCATTTTCGAGGACCGGATCCAGTTATGCGGCTGAGATCACGAAAGCTATCCCCAATTTGCACTCCACGGTACTTGCATTGAATCCCCCTATTGCCCCTGAAAGAATAGGTGGAAGCCGAAGTGGAAAGCAACATGGGGCCTATTGTGCATACCACAGGTACTATGGTCATGCAACGGAGGATTGTAGGAAAATGCACATGTTGGCTGACCAGAAGGAAAATGGAAGGAAGGGAGGCAACTTTGCCCCTGACAAAGGAAAGCCACAAAGGCCAAATAACCAAAGGTTTAATCGAGTTGATAGGCGAGCTCCGTGGAAAGGCCCTGCGAAAGAGAGAATTGATGGTCATCAAAGGGATCGGACCAAGGACCGGAATAACCCCCTGGAACATGATAAAAATGTAAGAGAACCACCTCTGCCTACAAATGATCCACTGATCTGCGAAATTGACACGATATTTGGAGGCCCCCACCCAGGAGGGAGTACCAACAACCCCCAAAAACGGTTCATCAAAGAGGCCAAGGAGCCCGCTAAGGTGAACTATCACATCCATTCACGTCCTGCTGGGATGTCCAAGACAAAACCAATCACGTTTACCCTAGATGACGCGGTTGGGGTGCATTTTTCGCATAATGATGCATTAGTAATTCGAGTGGTGGTGGCTCGGAATGGATTGTCCCGGATGCTGGTTGATGACGGTGCTTTGACTCGATGTTAAATCTACCCTCCAAGTATAAAGGGGTCAGGTTATAGCCTAACAATAATCCAGGGTCATTCTTCCTAGGGATTTTATTGGTATAATAATATTTGCTAAATTCAAGTTTTAAACTATGATTTCAATTTTTGCTAAAATGAATTTGGAGAGAATATAATTAAATTTCTATGAAAAGGAATTCGAGCGGAGTTATTCTTTCGCTATCAATTGGGCTTTTCAAATAAGATTAGTGTGAATTTTCTTGATATCGATAAGATTTAAACACATTAGCAGAAAATTAGTCAATTTATTTTATGGCATTTAGTCGAGCATGTTGTGTGCATATTTAATACATACCACATCAACAACATTCATCCATGTAAAATAATTTGAAAACTTAAAACAATTTATAAACTCTTATCAATAACAACAATTCACCCATAAGAAATTAAAACACACCCATTGACGCTAAGAATAACTCCCTCAAATATAACTTAGCCGAACGTAATTAAATTAAACGAAATAAAATTCAAACAAACCATAACCATTAATCAAACGAAATTCAAATTCGGAAATGAGATTTCAATACTAAAATAAATCTAAAATCAAACTAACATCAATAAGATAAATGTATGTGGACTAACAATCAAAATAATTGAGAATCTAGACAAAATGCAATAAATCAAACTAGAACAAATAACCAAAACCAAGGCCGCTATATGAGGTGAAACGAGGCCGGCCGATGCTGGTGTGTGTTGCAGACTTTTGAGTAGAGGTTGGGATTGTGTTTTCTCCTCCTTGCCGCTGCTGTGTATTGCGATGGAGGCTGAAGAAAGAGAGATGGCCGTCTGGTTGTATGGAGTGCTGGAGGGAAGTGTGGCTGAGTTATTTCTATGGAGGAGGCTGTCGAGTGAAAGTGGAGCTGTTGGCAGCGTGAGTTGCGGCTCGTGAGGAAGAGAGCAACCAGAGTTGCGGCTGAGTTGTGTGAGGGCGGTAGAGAAGTGAAGCTGGGAACGCGGGTCTGGTGGAAAAAGGAGTGCTGGCTGTGAGAGAGAAGTGAGAGACGAGGCAGAGAGTGAGAGAACAGGTTGCGACTGGGAGTGGAGAGGTGAAGTGGTGTATGGTGAGGGAGAAGGACGGCTGGTTTTTTTGTGTGGGAGAGGAGAATGGTGACAGAATGCGTGCCAGAGGAGAGAAGATAGATGAGAGCTGCGTGTGAGAGGAGAGGCTGTGGGTTGACGGTGAAAGCTAAAGACAGAGGCTGAGGGAATTGAGAGAAAGGATTGCTTGCGGCTGGTGAAGTTGCTGTAGAAGATCAGACAGAGAAGAGAATGCGTGCTGTGGGTTGAGAGCAGAGAATGGTATGGCGTGAGAGGGGCTGTTCAGTGGAGAGAGAGGGCTATAGGTTGAAGATGATTTTTGGGCTGGGAAATTGGGCCAAAAAATATGCACCATTCTTGATTTTTCAGTCGAATTAGGTTAGAGAGTTTTGAGAAGAAATTCAAATTCAATTTGAAATATTGTCCAATCTTTCCCTGCAATTAAATAAATGAAATTTTTAGCAATTAAAATTAATTTAGAGTTAAAGAATTAAAATTGAATCTTCTATAAATTTTACTCTAAATTACATAATTTATATCCCAAAATTGTATTTTTCATTTATTTACCTATCTAAAATACGTAAAATTGGACAATAATCATGCTTCGATAAACGTGATTTATGGGATAACTTTTGACAAGATGGGAATTAGTACCCCACTCATTCCAGTCCTTGATCTCATATCACGGGGGAGAGTATCACTCCCATAGGATCCATAACCCTTATGACGGAAGTAGGGCAGGCACCAACTCTTTCTAGGATACCCATGGAGTTCTTAATTATGGATAAAACCTCCTCATATCACGACTCAATTAGGAGGCCGGGCCTAATTGACTTAGGGGCTACAACTTACACAAAATACATCTGTATGAAATTCCCAACGGACTGTGGCATAGCCACCGTTAGGGAGAGCCAAGCTGAATCACGGTCCTGTTACACAAACGCCATCCGAAAGTTTCAAGACCGGAGCGTAAATATGATTAGTGATATGGCAATGGTCGAGGCTATTTCGAACCCTGAAAGACTGGGTGCAGGGCTCTCCGAAGGTGAAGATATCACAATGACGCAAAAAGAAGATCTGGCAGATCTAGATCCTAGAATGACAGGTGATAGTTGCTCTACTCCTGTCGAAAGGCTGGAATGCTTTTGTGTCAATCCAAATGACCCGATCAAGGAGTTGCAGATTGGACATGATTCACCGGTTGAATACAAAGATCAACTAAAAAGTTTTTTGCTTGAAAACCTTGACGTGTTCGCATGGAAACACGATGATATGATTGGAATTGATCCTAAGATAGCTTGTCACAGACTCCAACTTGACCAAGAAGCCCTGGGCACAGGCAAAAGAGGAGGCCAATGAATTCGGAAAAATATGAGGCCTTGAAAGAGGAGGTGGCGAAGCTATTGAAAAATGGTTTCATCCGAGAATCCCGCTATCCGAAGTGGGTTTCGAACCTTGTTTTGGTTCCTAAGCAAAGTGGGAAGTTGAGGGTATGTATTGATTTTTCAAATTTAAACCAAGCATGTCCAAAAGACAGTTTCCCACTCGGATTGATCAACTAGTTGATTCTATGGCGGGGCATGAGATGTTGAGCTTTATGGATGCATACTCCGGGTACAATCAGATCCCCATGCATAAATCGGATGAGGAGCACACCTCGTTTATCACTGACATGAGACTCTACTGTTATAAAGTCATGCCATTCAGGTTGAAAAATGCAGGGGCCACCTATCAAAGGTTAGTAAATCATATGTTCTCAAAGCAACTCGAAAGCACCATGGAAGTATATGTGAATGACATGTTGGTCAAAAGTATGGTGGCCTCGGAACATGTTCACAATTTATCAGAGACTTTCGGTATATCAAGGAAATATCGGATGAAGCTTAATCCTATGAAATGCCCCTTTGGGGTAGGATCTGGAAAGTTTCTTGGATTCATAGTGAATAGGAGGGGAATTGAAGCTAATCCGGATAAGGTCAAAGCTTTACTTGACATATGCTCTGCTCGGAGCCCTAAAGAAGTGCAAATCTTAACCGTAAGAGTCGCTGCCTTAAGTCGATTCGTTTCCAAGTCCACTGACAAATGCTTACCATTTTTTAAGGTCTTGAAGGGAGGAAGACGATTTCAGTGGACACAAGAATGTGAGCAAGCTTTTGCCAAGTTGAAAGAGTTCTTAGGAAGGGCCCCCCCTGTTGTCCAAACCAAAGATTGGTGAACCGCTTTTTCTGTATTTAGCCGTTTCCAAGGAGGCTGTTAGCTCTGTGTTGGTCAGAGAGGAGAATGGGAATCAGCTTTGGGTGTATTACGTGAGTAAAGCCACCCTAAGACGCTGAAACACGATACCAAGACATGGAGAAACTTGCTTTAGCATTAATTACTACAGCTCGTAAGCTCCGCCCCTACTTTCAGTCACACTCTATCCAAGTACTCACAAATTTTCCTATGAGACAGGTCCTACAAAAATCGGATGTGTCCGGAAGGTTAATGAAGTGGGCGATAGAAATCAGCCAGTATGACTTACATTATGCACCTCGGACAGCTGTAAAGGGCCAATCGTTAGCAGATTTCATAGTTGAGTTCACGCATCCGCCCGAGGTCGAGATGATTGAGAACATGGATGACAACCTTGAGTGGAAGCTGTTCGTTGATGGGTCCTCCCCTGAAGGAAGATCTGGGGCTGGGGTACTATTGGTAAGCCCGAAGGGTTATAAGTTGCACAGCACAATTCGCTTCGGCTTCAAAGCCTCGAACAATGTCGATGAATACAAAGCACTCTTGGCTGGACTGCGGCTTGCAATAGCTCTGAAAATCAAGTCATTAGCGGTAAAGAGTGATTCGCAACTTGTTGTAAGCCAAGTAAACGGGAGATTCACTGCCAAGGAGCCAGCTATGATTGCGTATTTAAGGAAAGTGAAAGACTTAGCAGCCTATTTCAAAAAGATCGAACTGCTTCATATTCCAAGAATTGAGAACTCAAATGCAGATGCCTTGTCTAAACTAGCAAGCAGTAAGGACACCGAGCTCCTCAATATGGTGCCAATTGAACATCTGCTGGTCTCCTCCATTGAACCTCTTCCTGAGATTTTGGTGATAGAAGAGGAGGGTTCTTGGATGACTCCCAATCTAACCTACTTGAAGTATCAAACTTTACTAGACGAGCCAGAAGAAGCTCAGAGACTACAGAGGTATGCCGCCAATTTTGTCCTTTTGGATGGTTTAATTTATAAACGGAGCTACACATCTCCTTTACTATGATGTGTCGGGCCGGATGAAGGACAATATATAATGAAGGAAATTCATGAGGGAATTTGTAGCAACCATGCTGGAGCATTATCATTGGCACGGAAAGCCCTGAAGCAGGGGTATTCTTGGCTAACTTTGCAAAAGATTCCCAAAACTTCGTCCGAAGATGCTATAAATGTCAAAGGCATGCAACCATACCGCATCGGCCTCATCATAAATTGACGGTGGTAACCAGCCCCTGGCCCTTTGCGAAGTGGGGGGTCGATATTATTGGTCTTACACCCCGAGGAATTGTTAACAACTGTTTCGCCATAGTCGCAATAGACTACTTCACCAAATGGGTCGAGGCAGAGCCCCTGATGAGGATCACTGAAGCCAACTCTTCCAAATTCATCTGGAAGAACATTATGTTCAGGTTTGGAGTTCCACACTCTTTGATTAGTGACAATGCAAAAAAGTTCAAAAATAGAAGTATTGACGAATTGTGAGATGATTTGGGAATCTGCAAGTTATTTTCATCTCCACGCCACCCACTGGCAAATGGGCAGGTCAAGGCTGTGAACAAAACCATAAAGAACACTCTAAAAAGGAAACTGGAATTAAAGAAGGGTGCGTGGGTAGATGAACTCCCGCAAGTTTTATAGGCACTTCGGACTACCACACACACTGAAACAGGGGAAACGCCGTTCTCCATGGCGTATGGATCCGAGGTGGTATGCCTAGTGGAAATTGGAGTGCCTTCCATTCGTCAAATCCATTATGAAGAGGTGATAAATGAAGAAGCTCAAAAGGAAAACTTGGATTTCCTCCTAGAAAAAAAAAGGAGTGACTAACAGGTGGTGTTGGCCCGGTACTAGGAAAAAATTGCCAACTACTACAACAAAAGGGTGAAGAAACGGTTCTTTAGAATCGGGGATTTGGTCATTAAGAAGGTCCTTCCTTCTACTCAGGAACCAGGAGTAGGGACTCTAGGTCCTAATTTGGAGGGGCCTTATAAATTCATCGCTGAGATAGTACCTGGTACTTACAAGATAGAAGACCTATCTAGGGTCCCCTTGCATAATCCTTGGAACACGGATCATCTTCGCCGCTATTTTCAATAAAATCAGGCTTCCCCTTGGCATGTAATGTCTTCGCATAATTTAGCGATTGTTGAATGATCGTAATATCCCCGCATAACTTAGCAATTATTTGCAACGGATTATGCTACAAGAAATTTCTGTCAAAAGTTGTTGAGGCCAATTATGATGAAACACAATTCAGCAGTAAAATTCGACGAATTTCAGTGAGATAAGTTATAAGCATTTCAAATTCAGACCTTCCATCGAGTAGGTAGTATTGATCAACCACATCGAATATTTTCTATTGAACATGGTAAATGTCAAAAATGCTAATTCTTTTGATTTATGAGAAAACATAACTTTTCCTATGATAAACAAGCAATAGTAAAATGTAGGACTACTATGCTTAAATCTCCTATGCAAGGGACTCTTGTAAGCCCGCCCAGCTCTTGTCGGGTCTCAACTGAAACTGATAAACCATCAACAACAGCTCTCTTAGTCAAGAAAAGTAGGTAGATAAAACGATACGCACTAAGGGATATAATGCAAATATAATCAAATATTTATCAAATCAGAAAAAACCATTGAACATGAATGTCTTAAACTGCCTAGGTCTGAGGGACTATCAACAAAGAAGGTCTTCAAAGAATTAATATTCATACAGGCGATGTCATAAAAGTGATTGAACTTCACAAAATATTGAATCAACTTAGTAATTAAATTGTTTAAGGATTAATAATTACATTTCAAAAATGAAGAAATGTGCCTAAACTAAAAAAAAAAACACAAAACAACTACAACAACCAAAAATTAGTGAGGGGCATCTTCTGTAGAGTCTCCACCAAGCGCGATTTGACAGGGGTCAGTAGGAGCATAAGTAGGGTTGCCTCCTTTAGAATCTTGTAGCTCGGGGTACAAAGCCTTCATTTGGGAAAGATCAAAATTAGGAAAAGCCTCTTTTACGTCCCCTAAGGACATCTTAGCCCCTATGTTCTCAAAGACCCTCTGCATAGCTTCGTACTCAGGCGTCTCTTCAAAAGTATCTTTAAAATTCTGGACCGCCTCTAACACCTTAGCCCCCACAGTTTCCTCCACCTGAGCTGCAATAGTGCGCTCCAAGGCTTCCTTAATCCGGGACTCAATGTGCCGTTCTAAGGAGGTGTAATCCTCCCCCGCCTTCTTCTGAGCCTCCACCTCTCCCTCCAGCTTAGTAGTAATCTCTACTACCTCGGCTGTTAGCTTACCCTTTACGGAGTTCGCTTCTGCTAGAGCTTCAGTGCTAATAGATTGCGCGCGGTTGGAGTCGTCGAGCTTCTTGCACAAAGTCGCCACATCGGCCTCAGAGGCATTGCGATCGAGTCTTATTTTTTTATTATCCTCCTGAAGCCACTTCACAAAGGCCCTGTCCTCTGAGAAAGACTTGCGGGCTATAGATAATTTATCTTTAAGATCATTGATCTCCTTCAGAATGTGGTCCGCATGGCGAAGTGCAGTCTCTGCGTCCTTTTTATCTTGTTATGCATCCATCACAGAGGATTCTACCTCATCTACAAGGGCCAACGCTCTAGCATTCATGGCCTTGGCAGTGAGTAGTTTCCAGGTCGGGGTGGCGCTGGAAGAAAAGGCAGACCAGCCCTCAGTCCAAAATTGCTCCATTGTCAAGGCTACCCTGGTAGGTGGAGAAGTGGGAGAGTCAAACAGGTTGGGATCAAAAGTGACGTCCCTAGGAAGGACATTGGCTTTAATCTGGTTAAGCTCCTCGGCCGTCGCAGGGGTCACATCATATCCCACCCCAGGAATTGACACGGAGGGCTCATCTTCTAATTCTTACATCTCTGGTGGTGGAGGTGCAGAGCTGGTATCCTTGCCCCTCCTAAGCCTCTTCAAAGGAGCAGGTTCATCTTCGGATATCGGCTCGAAAATATCCTCAGATGGGGAAGCAGGAACCAGGACCCTTTTTGGTTCCTTATCCTTTTTGGAGCCACCATGGTCCAACATTTCCCCTTCCCCACTACAGGGGCCCTCTTAGGGTCAGCCTCCTTCCCAAGGTTTGACTGTTGGGGGCCAATGGGCATTATACTGGGAGATGGCAGGAGTGCTGGAAGAGGACCTTCGAGTTAGGCAGTGGACGCTTCAGATATCTCTTTTGTGGTATCACTTGCAGATTGGCAAGCACTGCTTTCCATTTCCTTTCAACCTCGCTACCATGGCGAAGGACAGGAGGGATCTTCTTGGACATTAGCCCCTTCAGAGAATCTTGGGGAAGTCCTTGGAACCTAGCAGTAGAGAAAGGAATGTGAGCTTTGGAATGCTAAAACAAAAATAATAGAGTAGATAGAGAATTTTACTCACTCGTGGCTCTCATAAGGCCATGTTTGACAAAGAGCTTGTTTTGCTGAATGACTCTTTGAAAAGTGCCGCGGAAAGCAAATAAACGCCTCACCCCTGATAAATCCACGTCGTAAAGGAGGCAGGCGAAAGTAGAGCCTGGTGTAATAAAAGGAGTAAGAAAGCAAGTTAAAGGTGATGAACAAAGAATGGGAAGCATAGAGCACGCACACAACACTTGAAAAAGCGAAACAAAAGTAAGACTCACGCGGGGAGGAAAGAGTTCGGGGAACGGTGATTTTCGAAGTGGGGTCCAAAGGCGAGATTTTCCACTCCCTTGCAACCCAAAACCATTGGTTCCTCCAATTTTTTATGGAGATAGGGTGTCCAGTGATGATAGGGGGGTAAGAGCCCCTGGGAGATAGATAATATCAGTCTTTAACGTCCGGCCTCACATCCTTATCCTTCCTAATGGATTTCTTCAGGGTGTATAAGGTGTAGATTATATGCAGTGAGATGGAGTAGTCAGGGTTGACCTCTTGCGACACCAGCCAAGTGCCGACGGCCTGTGTCCAAAAGTTCGGAGCTAATTGGTAAGGACATAGGTTGTAGTTCCTAAGTAACGCCCTAAAGAAAGGGTGCAGAGAAAGCATCATCCCACAAGTCAAAGCATCATAATAAACCGCTACATGGCCTGGGGGGAGACTTAGGGATGGCAAAAAAACCCGAACGACCCGTCCCGTCGGGTCTGCGGGGCGGGTTCGGGGCGGACCCGCCCTGCCCCGACCCGTGACCCGGAATTTTTTTATTTTATTTTTTTTGGGAAAGAGAAACTAAAAATAAATTTAATGAGGTCTAGAAGAATTGAACCTTGGTGGAATTTAAGGGTATGAGAATATATAATCACTATACCATTATGTTGTTTATTGATTTTTTTTCCCTTCAAATATACATATTATGTTTAAAGTTCAAACTTAAAAACTCTAACTAATTCGACTCCTAAGTTTTTCACCTAAAATTTTATTACAAAAAATAAATATATAAATTCGGGTCATTTGGCGGGGCGGGGCGGGGCGGGGCGGGGCGGCCCCGACCCGCTCCGAACCCAACACATTGTCATTCCTAGGAAGACTGCAAAGTCGGCAAGAAGGTGTGGGATGCACTAACCGAACCCCTTCTAGTATCCTGAACTTTGCAAAGGCACGTGCCAAATTGATACCCCGGATTTCCGAAGCTATCACGCTGCTTTCCCATAACTCCGGGTTCGGATCGGGATCCACATGGTACCCCGACACTTTGTTCACATGGTCAACCCAACCTTCGACTTGTGCTATCTCCTCCTCGGATAACCCTAATTCTTCCCTATGCGCCCTAAATGGGGCCCTTGCACCCAAGCCAAGGTCTTGTTGACTGGATGAGGAGCCCGCCGTTTCTTCTCTCCTCAAGTCTATCACGCTTGCTTCGAAGTTCCCGCAAAGAAGCCTCCTCGTCAAAAGATAATTGAGCCGTGTAGGTTTGGATCTTTTCTTCTTCACTGTCAGAATCATCCAAGTTAATTATAGTGCCATATTTTCTATTCCTCAGCTTAATATGTTCCCTAAAGAAGCGAGAACTAAAAACTGACAAAGACAATAGGCAGAAACCTCTGATAGGAATCGCCATTGCCAATAATTCCTGTGAACCCGTTCCCCCAACTCTTTACATTTTTTCTTAAAAAGTCCGAACTTACCCAAAGGAGAACAAAATCGCAAAAAGGAGTTTTCAAACAAGCACTCAAGGATTAAAAATAAAAAGTTTTGTACATACAGAGGAAAAAGAATTTACCTGCAAATAAAATGAACGTTCAAGGTTGGATGCTCGAAAGAAAAAAGCGCCAATGGAAGATGTTGGATGGTTAGGACGACTTGCTAAGTTGAAAATTCCCAAGATTCGCTAAAAAGCTCGTGAGAAAAGGGTAATGAAATGAAATGATTCTCGCAGAAAAGTTTTTAAGAAAACTCCAAGAATGTGGTAAAGGAGAAAGGTTGGGACCAAGAAAGCTTTATAAGGAACCCAATAGTCTCAAGCCCTTGGTTTTTGAGCCGTATGTTTGATTTAGATAATCCATGTACCTTCGGGGAAGAGTCGATTAAAATGCCAACTGTAGAGAGAGGAAAAAACCATTCAGTTGCTAAGGTGTACTCCACGTGCAGTAGGGCTCCCCTCCCCCTCTCCTTCATATTTCTTGGAAGTGGATGCCTATCATTTCTTTTCTATAAATGCGCCGCCTAAGAAATATGCTGACATATTCCAATATCCATCTAGAAGGAAGAATAGGAATAAAAGGTCAACGTCACCCTAAGTCCGCGCCTCACTAAGGATCACATTGCACCCCGTGAGCTCGGAGTATCGCATAGTGATCCCTAGGAAATTGACTTCGGATTAATTAGAAAACGCCAAAAATAGCAGAAATGGTGATGACAACATAATTCATGGTTTCACGATAATCCATGATCAAGGAATTGTTTATTCGCATGAAATTCCCAGAACAAAATCATAGCATCCGGTCTATGGCAAATCCGATTTACCCATGAATGACCACATCGGATTTGAGGGACTAGTGTTGAAATCGTGCCTAAAATGACCCCAACGGATCACCAGTAGGGGCCCAAGAGAGGCCCAATGGACTCCATCTATGAATGGAGCTTAGGGCTTTCCCTAGTCCAATCACCGAGGTGGTATATCGCTTGGACCCTATTTATCCGAACTGGTTTGTAATGAGCCGAGGTGCCCTGTTGTACCACCATAGATATGCGATGGGACAATAGAAGGTGTCAGAGAGACGTAACTTTCTCCAGTTGACTGTGGCTTGACAAGGCGTTACCTTTATGGAGAATATGATGGGCGCCCCTCCCCTACGGCATATAGCAATGATTACATCCAAGAAATTGGTTTACCTCCTCAACGGTTAGGGTAAAGACACGTGTAAAGCCCAACGCGTGTCACCATCCAAGACGATAACTTTTTCAACTCGCCTCCAAGAAAAAGGTTGGTAACCCAATACTCTAACTCAATATTTTACTCTCACTCCCTTTTTTCTATTTTACGCACTTATGTTTCCTGCACCCAATTTATAGTTGCTTGAAATGAGTACTGACTTAGGCATCGGAGTGCAAACGGGAGCCACCTCGGTCCCCTTTGCAAGCTGATTGTTTGTCTTAGTACCCAGGAGATCCACGTGTTCAAGAGAGAGGAGCTGAGACATGTTGATCCAAGGTCCTACCAGATTTTGAGGTCAACAGAACCGTTGTCATCACTAGATGGGCTTGGGTGATTCTCATCTTGAGAGAGGGATATAAACTATGAACATTTATTTCTTAGTCTCTATACTTTGTTTAGTTTACATTTTAGCCCTAGTAATTATACTTAGCCTCTGTTCGGTAAATGATTTATAAACAAATTTATAAATCGCACAATTTCACAAATCACTTTTTAACCACACATATTTTCTCTCTCCACTTTTCAACCACACATCTTACCTCAAATCACAACTGGGGGCCAAATAGAGACTTACTGTTTTGTAACTCTGAAAATAAGAAATACTGAAAATTGAAAATAAAAAAAAGGGGTAGACGTACTCGTTTGAGTTTCCTTCTCAAATGACTGTAGTACTTTAATGAATTTGTACAAATCCCCTCCAAATAGGGACCATATTGCTAGTCGCAGTCACGCCAAAGTTTACTGGGAAAAATACCACAAACATAATTATGAATGCTTTTATTAAAATATATATATATATATATATATATATATATATATATATATATATATATATATATATATATATTAAATGTTGGTCAACAAACATGGAAATATTCTAGACACCACCGGTACAGGTGTTTGACCAAGATCCTGTGGTTCTACATTAGCAACATACATATATCTAGATTTTAGGATTAATTACAACAAATATCACTCATGTTTATCAAGAATTTCAAATTTATCACTAACATTTCAAAACGATGCAAACTACCACTTATGTTTAAAATTCTTACACCATATACCATTTTATTAATTTTCTACTTTTAAAATTAAAATTCTTACATCATATACCATTTTGTTAATATTCTACTTTTAAAAGTAGAATATTAACAAAATGGTATATGGTGTAAAAATTTTAAACATAAATAGTAGTTTGCATCATTTTGAAACATTATTGATAAATTTGAAATTTTTGATAAACATGAGTGTGGTATTTGATATAATTAACTCCTAGATTTTATGCACATAAATTTGTGTTTTAGGTACACTAATTAGGGCCCTACCATTTCATTATTTTGCAATCAAGTATAGAGATGACAAAAAAATTCGATCCGCTCCACCAATTCGTCGATCCGATCCGATCAGAAAAAATGTCAATTCAAGGATCGGGACGAGGCGGGTCAACGGATCGGGGCGGATTGGGACCGATCCGCCCCGTTTAATTAAAAAAAATAAAAATTAATAAAAAAATTATTTTTTTTTATTTTTTTAAAAAGATTTAGTTTAAATTATATATAAAAAAATTTAAAAAAACTTTTTTAAAAAAAAAAATTATCGGGGATTGGGGGGCAGATCCGCCCAAATCCGAACCACACCTGCCTGAGTCGGCGTTGGCAACGGGGCGGATCGGGTTCGTGTTCGGATTGGGGGACAGATGTGTATAAGTTGATTTTATATATTTCTTTTACGTTGTTCAAATATGTAGCACGAATACACAGACAATTAAATATAATTCTAATTGAGGTAAATTTATCTTTGTTTCGAGTTTGAATATTCTTTTATTTAAAAAAAAAATCAATTCTTCAAAATATATGTGTTCCTTTACGTAATCATTACTGTTTATAAACCAATTTATAAACGATGTAATTTTTTAAACCACTTTTTAATCATTCAAATTTTCTCTCTCCACTTTTCAATCATACATCTTACTTTTTAAACAATAAAAAAATCATTTATAAACTACTACAGTGTTACAGTCACCGAGTATGCGTAGACCTAATCCATTGTGAAGAAGATTCATTAAAATTTATCCACATATTAACAAAATGAAATACAAACTTACAATTATTAGGGAAATCTGTTCAAACTGGTCCTTCTGCTTTGTTGAACAACACAAGCAATGTGAAATGAAATTTACAGGCCAACGATACGAGAAGTTGCCACGTGTGTGGTTGCAAAAGAATATGTAGTCTGGACTACCTTAATTCACATTGTCTTTTTCTGATGCATGTTACACGCAACGATTGTTCTCTGTCACGGATTCACATCTGAAATTTATGCTTTTTTTTTTTTTTTTTTTTAAATGAAGGTAACAAGAAACAAAAGCAAACAAAATTTTCAAAACAATTTCTGTGACGAATATTGGTCTTTGATTCGGTGGTAAATTGTTTATAAACAAATTTTAAAAATAACGTATTCTTTTAAATTATTTTTTTATCACACACATTTTCTTGAACTAATTTTTGACCACATATTTTCATCAAACATTATATTCTTTATTTATAAACAAAAAATTACCACATAAATGTTAATTTGTTAAGTATTTATCTCACATCGAATAAAAATAAAAATATAATTAATTTATAATGATTTGTGTTACTCCTCTTAGCAAAATTAATCTTTTAAGATGGAAAATCAGGTCTTTATATGCTATCAGGATCCATTAAATTTCAACAAGCAATTCAATACGATTAAGACTTTGCGGGACATGCTAAAGAATAAATCCACATTAAATAAAGATGAAAATATAAACCAATTTATAGTGACTTGAATTATTTCTCATAATAAGATTGACATATTAAAATAAAATTACAAATCTTAATATAGTGTACATATTTTGTGGGTGGGGGGAAGTTCCTTCGTAATATGAAATTTAAATCAAAATATTATAATCACATTATAGGCATAGTTGAGGCCCCGCCCCGCCCCGCCCCGTCCCAAGCTGCTACCATTTTCCTTAAACGATAGACACCCCGAGGGTGGAACACCCCCTCACATGGAGATGGGGTCTACATGCACCACGCGAGGTGTCTAGCAAAACCCTCCATTTTTTGGCTTTCTAGGAGTTCATCAACATTCGAAATAAATTCCCACCGTACATTATGTGTATGTATGATTGTCATTATTTGACCCAAAAAAATAGTGACTGATATGATATTGTGTGATTAAAATAAGTAAAAGGTTTTGAATTTATATGTAGATATTTTATTGTTAAATTATTTGGTTAAAATTGAATACTTCAAAAAAAATGAGTTAAAGTTAATGAGGTCAAACCGTCAAACAAAGATATATTAACATCAAAGTGTTAGCCACTATTTAGTAAACTTATTTATAAATATGATTATAAAGAAAAATATTTTTTCAAATCGCTTTTTAATTATACATATTTTTTAAAGCATATTTCAATCATATATCTTACCCTCAAAATACCACATTCTGTATTTATAAACATAGAACTCACCAAATAGAGGTTTAATTTGTGGACCTACAAGCAGCAACACATCACATACTTAGCGATTTGGTTGTGTTTGATTGGCATTGTTTTGCTTTGGAAGTTGAAAAATATTATCATTTTTCATATTTTTGTGTGTTTTATTGTATTTTTTGCTGGAAAACATTTTCAATCTTATCCTGATTTTTGTGATTTGCTTTGATTACAAAAAAAAATATTTTCTTTGAATTTAGTTGAGAAAATGTGAACAATATTTTCACTTTGTTTGGACTTTGGCCCTAGTTATTGTTAATTTATTTATTTTTTTCAGAAATAATATTATTATTATCAAGTACAAATGTGTGAAAAATAAAAAAAAAATATGAAAATAGCTAAATATTATACTTTATTTGTCATAAAAATAATGTTAATTAAATAACAAAACTTGAAAATTTTCCTACTTTTTCTACCTATAAAATTAACCCAATTAAATATTTTCAATTATATTTTTCATGAAAATAATTTTCAGACAATTCAACTCCTTAAAATCATTTTCTTTCCGCCTATTTTCCATCTTTTCAATCAAACACAACACTTAAAGATATGATGAAAATATTTTCTCAAATGGTATATTGTCTTTCGTGGGAAATGAATGAGATATGGATGGCAAAAAAATCCGAATGAACCGAAACCCGGAGGACCCGAAATTACCCGCCCTGTGGATCCGCAGGGCGGGTTTCGGGGCGGACCCGCCCCGCGACCTGGTAATTATTATTTTATTTTTTTAAAATATTGAAATGAGAAACTAAAATAAATTTGATGAAATCCAGAAGAATTGAACTTTGGTGGAATTTAGGGATATGAGAATATACAACCACTAAACAATTATATTGTTTATTGATTTTTTCCTTTAAATATATACATATTATCTTTAAAGTTCAAATTTAAAAACTCTAACTATTTCGACGCCTAAATTTTTCACGTAAAATTTCATTACCAATTTTTTAAAAAAAAATTAATATTTTCGGGTCAATAACGGGGCTGGAGGTCGCTCCGCCCCGACCCGAGACCCGTCCCGACCCGACCCGACCCGACCAGCGAACAGTCGCGAGGCGGGATTACGAGTTTTCGGGTTCGGGGCGGAGCGACCCCGAATCCGACCCATTGCCATGATGAGAATGAGACATAATATTTATAATGTCAATAATTAGTCGAATGTGACCTTTTGAACATTTTTTCTTGTGGTGCCCAAATTAATTGCAAAAAAAAAAATGGATCAATCTTTTTAATCCTGTGAAACGTCACTTGCATTGTTACAAGTCATAGTTGATTCTACCCTCAAATTTCTTCATGTCATATTTGCCTAGGGTCGGCCCCGCCAATCCGCAGAACGATTAATTTTCACCCTATTATAAGATCGGCCCCTTTTTTCCCCATAACTAACCTATTATATACGTACTCCAATACTAAAAGTCCCTATTTAATAAAAATTAAAATAAATTTTATAGTAGATTTTGATAAAAGTTGTGAATCTCTTAAATTGTATGATTAAAATTAATTGTTGATTTTGACTTTAAATTATAATTAAATTTTAACCTATACCAAATATAGAAGTGACTTCACATATGATATTGTAATTAGGAACTGAGATCAATTAATTATTAATGTATCATCGTTTTTAGAGAGAGAAACAAAATGTTTATCTTTATCTTTATTTTTATCTTTCTTTATTTATATCTATATAATCTATTAAAGTAGTTGAGTCAACCTTAGTCAACTTAACTGTTTCCCTCCAAAACTCTTGTGATATGTACAGATTTTATTTATTTATTTTTCCAATTTTTGGGGAATTCAATATTTATCATGTTCACACCACTCATATCTCTCATCAAATAATCAACTTCAAAATTCACTTCAAAAATAGTTGGACCTTCAATATTTATTTATTATTTTCAAAATCGCTTACATCTATTTACATTCTTCAATATTTATTGTGTTTATATGGTTTCTATTTCCACCCCCTAATTACACTAGAAAGCAAGTTTTTTTTTTTTTTTTTCCTTTTTCGCTATTTCAGAATTTGTTTCATTTTTTTCCCGTTTTTCAAAATCTGTTTATTCATTTTTGTTTTCTATATCTTTTTTTTTTTTCACTTTCCTGATTTACAACCTCTTTCATTTCAGTTATATATAATTATTATGAAGATATACATAATAATAAAAGATTCAATTAAAAGGTTATTTCTTTGAAAAAATGTATATTGTTTAACATGACCCCTCCACTCCACCTTCTATTTATCACGTTTTATGATTCAAAATTTCTGGTGCGGTGGTAATGCTTATTAGTTATTAATATTACAAACCAGTTGAAAATAAAAAATTGTAAATTATTTTTTGAAAAAGTAAAAAGGATTGGCATTACTCTTTTATGCAAGACCTGTGATATTTTGAGTCGTTGAACATAGATTTGAGTTTCTGACAAAAAAGAAAAAATATTAAAACAATAATATTGTAGAGAAAGCTTTGAAAACAATATAGAATGCAAAATTAATTTAGACTAATAAGAGGATTTGTTAATAGTCTATTTATATTATGTTCTAGATATCTCTGTTGGGTTAACTAATGTTGGGCTATTTAGAATAGCTTTGGGTTGGATAGATATGTTAATGGTTTCAACCGTTGAGTGAATAAAAAACATATTATTCATGGGTCAGTATATTTATTTGATGAAATTGTACATCACATTGTATAAAAAATAATAAAAACAAGAAACCAGAATTATTATTTTTTAAAAATTTGCTTTTATCGAGAAGTTGTTTTTTATTTTTTATGATATAAGAACAATAATTTTGTAGCGCCCCGAGTTCCGTATACCCGATTCACTACGTCATTTTCTGTCTAAATTTTTCGAATAATATTTTTGCGGAAGAAATAATTAAAATTCATTTTTTGGCAACATTAAATAAACTGTAATGGCCGCTAAAATTGAAAACATTTATGAAACCATTTGAAATAGTAAATCGAACCATTAATATTGTAAAGAAATTGCCAATATCATAATTTCTCAAATAAATGAACTTCTCTAAATTATTCGATTGTTTGGAAAATACGGAAATCATTAACGTCAAACTTTCAACCGTTCAACGATTATTGCCACCATCATTCATCGCTCGCCACCGTCTCCGAAATCTGCAAAACTGTTAAAAAGTAGGGTGAGTATTTCATGGGGGAAATACTCAGTAGACTCATCGCAAATTAATTTAATTTATAAGATAATTAAACACATAAATCCCGGCTCTTTATAAAACGGGCATTGATAGAGCTTCTTTATAAAACAGCTCTTGATAAAACTCATATTGTGCATTACAGCACGGGACATATTTTGCAAATCATAGGCTCTTTGAAAATAGCTCTTTGAAAACAGCTCTTTGAAAACCATATACTTATAAAAACATTTTAATTATGCCAAGCATAATTTCTTTTGAAAGCATAACATAAGATAGGATTGAAATCCTCATAAACATAGGGAGACACAAGAACTTTACCGAACTTAGGTGGCAAGAATTCTTATGCAGTAAAATCATAATAACAGTAAGTTTTCATCATAACATAGGATAAAATCGAAATCCTCATAAACATAAGAATTTTACCGAACTTAGGTGGTAAGAATTCTTATGTAGTAAGTATACCAAGCATAATTTTCTGAAATTCATAGGGATCAATTGCATCATAACATAAGATATGATCGAAATCCTCATAAACATATGCGACAGGAATTTTACCGAACTTAGGTGGTAAATCCTCATAAACATATGGAAAGATAGGAATTTTACCGAACTTCGTGGCAAATCCTCATAAACATAGGAGACACAAGAATGTTACCGAACTTAGGTGGCAAGAATTCTTATGTGTAGCGCTACTAAAACTCCGGTCCCCTTAACATATCATAACTTATCATATGGGACCCAAAACAATCTTGGTAGATTGATTTCATAGCAATGATCCAAAAAAACATTTTCGTGAAGCATAGGGTATACTTACTTTTCGTAAAAACATAAAGTATATTTTCTTTTCATAAAAACATACTTACTTTTCATAACAACATAAGGTATATTTACCTTTCATAAAAACATACTTGTTTTTCTTAAAAATTGACTTTCACAAGTCACATGACATTCATATGAAATCATAATTTAAATCAATTAATAAGTGCGAGTCTACCTCAAATCCGACGAGTGCAAAGTTGAGCGGGAATGACTTCAATTTCTTTAAATTCTCCGTACGCTTCGTCTTAGCCAATAAGTCACTTTAGTCTATCGAATATATAGTTCAAAATGATAAATTATAATTTGAAGACTAAAATTGATGTTTTGAAAGTTGAGAGACTAAAATGAATACTTTTGAAAGTTCAGGGACTAAAATAGATATTTTGAAAGTTAAGGGACTAAAATGAATACTTTTAAAACTTGGGCTTAAAATAAATCAGCAGGTACTGAAATAAAAGAGTTTAAAGTTAAAGGGCTGAAGTTGATGATTTTAAAACTATAAGGACTGATTTGAAATCTTTTAAAACTATAGGGACTAAATTGCAAATTTCTGAAAGTTAACATCAAAATATATTTATCAGATTATCATACGCTCTCTCTCTCTCTCTCTCATTCTCGTTCTCAATACTCTCTCTCACACAAAATCAGAACAGCGGCGATCGGGAAGAAAAAAGGGAAAAATCCGGCGGTTTCGCCGGCGCAGCACCGGCGCTGGGTACGGAGAGTGGCGATGGTGCAATTAGGATAGTTTCTGGGCTGATTTGGGGGCGATTTAAGGTGAGACCGAAGCTAGGGTTCGCGGTTCTTCCGGTGGAAATCAAGCCAGAGCTAGGTCGAATCAAGGTAAGGTTCTAGGCTGGTCTTATTTCTTGGTTTTGGGTTTATATCGAGTTGGGATCGAGGATTATGGTGTGCGAGTTTTCGGATTTGGGTGCAGGGGTTTGAATTTGAGTTGCTTGAATTTATTTGGTGGTTTGGCCGATTGTGAATGGAGGTGATTATGAAGACTGCAGTGGCATTGTTTGGTGAATTGCGGATGATCAATCTTGAAGATAATGGTGGTTTAACCTGTGGCAGGTGGTTGGTATTGATGATGATTTCTGGTTGTGGCAGTGTGCGAGGTCGCGGTTGAGGTGGTTAGGCTTTGGTGAAATCTTGGATTGTTGCATGATTTCAGTTTTGTAGCTTGTAGAGGATTGGATTCGATTTGAATTGAGTGTTGGATGATGGCAGCTTGGCAGTGAATTTCAATGGGGTGGTTTGGGTGTTTGCAGTTTAAATGTTGAATTGAGAACTTTGTTTTGGTGGCTTGACAGTGGTGGACTTGAGCTGGAGTTTGGGTGCGTGAAGCTTGGGTAGCCATTGTGGTTGAAATCTCGCATTAGGACAATGGTTGTGAAATTGATTCGATCGGCAACAGAGATGGCTGTGAAGCCATGACATTGAACTGGTTTGGCAGTGATAATGTGATTGAATATGGAGGTATGTACCGTGGCTGGTGATGAGAATAAACGAGGTTGCTGGGAATATATTTGTGATATGGTAGTTGGAGTTGGAGATGGATTGAATTGGAAATGGCAGAGGCAGTGTTGGTTGAGGTGATGATTGCTGATTCTGAAATGGTTCTATGGTGGTGTTTGTATGAATTTGGTGATGCTCGGTGGTGATTGTGATGAGTGCTAAGTTGATAGGAATATATGGAGGTGAATATATTGTGTTTTATTAGCCAATTAAGAAAGATAGTGGAGAGTTAGGTGATGTGAGAGGGTGGAAAACATCATAATTGGAGGGGTGGAAATGAGGTGTAAAGAAATGCTAATTGATGTTGGAGAATATTAGGTGCAAAAGTAGAAAAAGAAATAGAAAAGAAATGGATTGGTGGAAGATGGTTTGGGGAAATCGTGGGTTGTGATGGGGATAGGAGAAATATATGTATTGATTAGGTATTATAGAATAGGATAGTGTAGAATTAGGTAGAATATGAAATAGAAAATGGTGTAAAGTGTTTAGACAAAATGATGATTTGTAGATGGAAAATTGGTGTAGAATTAGTTATGTAAAATTTTGATTATGATAAATATTGGACTAACTTTGATTTGAAAACGTATTTAAAACTGATATAATTTTGGACTGAAAATACATTTGAGAATAAATAAATTTTGAGATAAAAATTTAATTACGTATTTGGACTTGAAATAATTTGAATAAGGAAAATTGAAATATTTTAATAAATTTGGAATTCAAAATGATTTTGAAAATAATACTTTGAATAAATAATTAAAATAACATAATTTTAGAAATTCGAATTTTAATTTAAAATCGAACAAATTCGATATTTCTTGACTTGGCTAGACGAATCCGTCGCGGCATTAATTTCAAAACAATAGCGACTCAATTTTCTAAATATTAAAATAATTATTTATTGCATAAAAATTCTGGGTCGCTATAAATTTGTTTGATTTTACTTATTTATATTTGGTTTTTTGTGTCAAAATCTCTATTTTCATGAAAAAATGTGTTCTTCTAACTTTTTCAATCTTACAAATAAAATATTTGTGTTAAGTTATACAAATCCAAAGTAAAATTTTCAGTTAAGAATTATGTCGAAATTTTATTACTAGATAATACTATCTCCGTCCTACAAAGATAGTCCTTTATTTCTTTTTTGTCCGTCTCAAAAAGATAGTCTACTTTATTTTTTAAGAGTGAAATTAATATTTTATACTCATTTTTGTCCTTAATCTGTGAGAAAATGAGTAGAGGGCTATTTTTTTGGAATGGAGGGAGTACTAAATTATAAATCACATCATACATATAGTTTTTTTATAAATAATCTTATTTTTAGTTATTTAGTTCATTTAAAAATTGGAGCTCTTTTTTATAGCGTATTATTAAATTATTAAATATTTTTATAGATAATTACATATTAAAATTTCTTATAATAATTGTGATATTTTATTGATCTTAATTTTATGGATAAATATTTGGTTCAGTCATACAGATCCAATGTCAAATTCTCTATTAAAATTATATTTAAAATTTATACACATTCGTATTTTTATAAATCACGTTGAATTGAAAATTTTATAACTAAATCTTATTTTTAAGTTATTTATTACATATACATATTAAAGTTCTTTCCTATGTTGCATTATTTATCAAAATTATTTCAATGACAATTACATTTAATTCTTAATTATTTTTTTATTCCAAAAAGTCTCATATCACATTTTTTAACATTAACGATTAAAAGATTTATCTATATTGTTTGAAATGATATAGTTATTAATAATTTTTGTCCTAACTGTTAATTTTAAAATTTCAAAAAGTAAATAACCAAACCAAGATATTCTTTGCTATATTTTAATTCAAATTTTATGATATTTTTTTCACAATAATATATAAATTGTCTCCCAATTTACTTAACTAAAAATTGAGATGATCAATACTAAATTATAATTTCAATCAGAAAATAATTACGTTGTATAAATATTGAAAACCTAAAATATCATAAATTTGATACAATATCTTTGTCAACATCGCAATTATTATTATTATTATTATTATTATTATTATTATTATTATTATTATTATTATTGTTTTTCATTGTCAATTGTCAAAACATTGAATTTTATCTTTTATATGCATAATCTCTATTATTAACTTTTTCATCTATTGTTTGAATGTTCAGAGTACATGAATACTGGAGATCCTACATTTAAGTGTTTATTTTGCAAGGCGAATTTTTGGTTTGAGGAAATAGTGAATAATCGTTACAAAACTTGACGATCATATTCTATAAGGTCAAATTCTATTTGACATGTAATGTAGGACACAAGTTCTTTATTCCAAGGATATCGTTGAATCATTCGAATTTTAGGATACTTATTAGATTTCAAAAAATAATAATAATAATTTTAATTGATGGTGTCATATGCCATGACTATCGATAAGAGTCAGGCACTATCATTTTCGCATGTATGACTTCTCCCTAAAAGGTTGATGTTTATACATGAAAATAATAAATGATGAACTTATATCTTATTTGTGAATGTTATTTATTTTGTTCAATGATTCATTTAATTTCGAATAGGATTATTTTTATTTATACGTTTCTTCCCGTGCATAACAAAATAAATAACATTCACAAATAAGATATAAGTTCATCATTTATTGTGTCTGACTCTTATTGATAGTCATGGCATATGACTATCAATATTATTATTATTATTATTATTATTATTATTATTATTATTATTATTATTATTATTATTATTATTATACATGTTGTTTTTCATCGTCAATGGTCAAAATATTGAATTTTATCTTTTATATGCATGATCTCTATTATTAACTTTTTCATCTATTGTTTAAATGTTCAGAGTACATGAATACTGGAGATTCTACATTTAAGTGTTCATTTTGCAAGACGAATTTTTGGTTCTAGGAGATAGTGAATAATCGTTACAAAACTTGACGATCATATTCTATAAGGTCAAATTCTATCTGACAGTAATGCAGAACACAAGTTCTTTATACCAAGGATATCGTTGAGCCATTCGAATTTTAGGATACTTATTAGATTTCAAAAAAAAAAAAAAAAAAAAACAATTTTCATTGATGGTATCATATACCATGACTATCAATAAGAGTCAGGTATAATCATTTTCGCATGTATGACTTCTCCCTAAAAGGTTGATATTTATACATGAAACTAATAAATGATGAACTTATATCTTATTTGTGAATATTATTTATTTTGTTTAAGGATTCATTTAATTTCGAATATGATTATTTTTATTTAGACGTTTTTTCCCTTGCATCGCACAGGATGATTCACTAGTATTTATAAAAGTAGAAGTGTAGCTTGCCATAGAAGTTATTGTTTTTCCGCCTAAAGTGTACATCACTTATATGGTTTAATTAGTGTGAATGCAAAATGAGATTAATGTAAATAAAAAATAGTTATACACCAAATGTGAGTGCAAAATCTAGATAAATATGAATGCATTTATTACCTTATATATAATATTCTTCTATTATGGTAAATAATGGTTAATATTTTTTAATCATTTTTAATTTTAATAATTGTGTAAAGATTATATGATATAATAGTTTCTTAATCTTCAACGTTGTTCAATTGTCGAATTTTAAGATTAAACACATTTTTAATTATTGTATTGATGTTTTTGAATGAAAGTTAAGAAAAATGTTAAGTATGTTATGAGAAGGAAAAATTATTTTCATATCTTTTACATTTGTGTTGATTATGTATAATCATTAAATTTTAATGAATGATTATCGATATTATGGATAGCAATTTTGGTTCATTGCACTGATTAAAATATATACTATATATGAAAGTAGGATAGTGTAACAGAATTAATTCTTAAATTCTTTATGTTTTAGTATTATGATAAAATGTGTGGTTGAGAAAAAATTTGGAGAAATATATAAGACTAAAAAGTAGGTTAAAAAAATGTGTTACTTATAAATAATTTATCGAAAAAATTATTAAACGGAGGTTGATATTGAATAGTTAATACTTTGATTTCTTTTAAGTTAATAATATTAATATAATGATTAATATTTTTAAACATACTTATTTTTTATAAATTTTTAAAGATTACAGGGTATTAGATTTTTGGTACAATTTCGTGATTTCTAACTTTACTCGATTGTCGTATTATGATAATTGCGAGATTTTCGAAATTATTATTTTGACTGCTTATTTTTGTAAATAAAGTTTTATTCATTAAATTCAAATATTTAAATATATAAATTGACGTTTATTATTTAAGAATGTTTTTAATATTTTGAATTAGGTATATTATTTTTTAGAAGTCTAATAATTATTGAAATAAAAATTTATTTTTTATACATTTGTATATGTATTGATTATGTATAAGCATTAAAATTTATAAATACTTATTAAAATCGATATTGTGGATAACAACTTTCGTGCATCGCACGGGTGAAATACTAGTTATATATAAAAATAAAATAGTCGTCACCAAAATACACACGAAGTTTCCTGCCAAAAAATCTTCCTAAATTTGGAATTTTTTGCAAAAAAATAGTATATATTATTATTATTATTATTATTATTATTATTATTATTATTATTATTATTATTATATATAAAAGTAGAATAGTCGTAATCAAAATACACACAAAGTTTCCAGCCAAAAAACCTTTCTAAATTTGAATTTTTTTGCAAAAAAATAGTATATTAAATATATTAGCAATTATTATGGTACATGTGTAGTTAATTACATTGGCATTCGTGCAATGCTATTAATAACATCAAAATGTTATTTTTTTCATTTTCATTATTATTCTTTTCACAATTATTGTATTATTTTGAAATCGAAAAATATGTATTATGGGTGTTAAATTGAAGATTACAGTGAAAAATTTAATGCAAACTAACAAGTGAGAGCAAATTGTAAATATATCATCCATAAAATCATATCAAAAATTAAAGGTAAAATTTTATTTTATATTTTTATTTTTCCTCAATATCTAATTCATTTTAAATTATATCATTTAAATCCTATAATATTATTTATAATTAGTTAACTAAATTCATTTTTAGCTATAAATGATTAATTTATGTTCTGATTTTTTGTCATCAAATTAAGCCCTTATTTGGCAACTCATTATAATGAGCAGACGTCATTTTTTTTTTTTTTTTTTTGAATTTCGAGGTAAATCTTGCGGTTAAAAATTGGAGAGAGAAAATATGTATGGTTAAAAAGTGATTTGAAAAATTGTGTAAATTATAATAAGTAATAATTACTCATTATAATGAGTTTCCAAACAGAGGCTAAAATAAATAATAGTTATATGAACTTTAAAGGTAAATTCAATTAAGTTGGGTTAATTTTTACAAACTTAAGATTTCTTCAATTCATTCATCATTTTTACATTATTTTTATTTATTTACTAATTCTTCTCATTTTTCTATTTTTCATCATAAATTTAAATAACTAAAATATGTAAAAATATATTACAGATTTTAACAATTAGTTCATATAATTTTTATTAAACAATTGATCAGTCGGTAATTTTTATTAAAATAATAATGTAACAATATGAATAAAGAAAATATAAGTTTGAAAAAAGAAGAATTAATGTAACCATATTTATTAAAATTAATGATTATTTTTTTCGAAAACACTTGAAATTAATGATTAATGCTTAAAAAATCAAATTAAACCAAAAAAGTTTATCCTACACCTCTTTTGGGAAGAATATGATGAAGAACAATATATGAAAAGAAAAGTGTTGATCTTAGGGAGAATATCTATGTTGAGTTTTGCACATGTATTGTATGAGCCTAATTTTGTAATTTTAAAGTTTTTTTAAAAAAGAAAATTTAATTTATTGAACGTTAATTCTATAAATAAATTCTATATGTTCACGGTTCAATTTTAAAAACACTTAATTCATGGTCTGTTTTTCGTAAAGATGATAAAACAATTTATGGCATATTTATTTCATTTTACGATTTGAAAATTGTAAACATTTCAACTTTAAGAAATCAAATAATTGTAAGCTCGACTTCAGCCATCAAATCAAAATTGTAAAATACAAAATAAGTCACATGTCCATATCTGACTTCGCTAGGGGTCGGCATAAACCGCCCAAACCCGCAAAAACCGCACAAACCGACCAAACCCGATCGGTTTTGGTCGATTTTTCATGAAAATTTGGTTGAATTCGGGTTTTTTTATTTTTTAGTCGGGTGGGTGAAAAACCCGACCCAACCCAAATAAAAAATATGTTTTTTTTTTAAATGAAACTTTACTTATTTAAATATTAATTTAACACATTTTAATTTTATTAGTAAGTGTTCAATTTATTGTATTTAAGATTATTGTAATGTACATAATTGATTTGAGTTAAAAATTGATTTATGAGTATTTTTTTTCTTTTTCAATATTTTTTATTAATTGGGCAAAAGCCCAACCCGTCCAACCCAACCAGACCGAATTTGGGTTGGGTTGGATCGGGTTTGAACTCTTAATTGGGTTGGGTTGGGTTGGGTTGGGTTGAGTTGATTTTTTATCGGGAATAGTACATAAATAAGGTGTTTTTAAATGCCAATTTCAAAATTAAGGTGAAACTTATAAAAATTCAAAAATCAGGTTATATTTAGAATCAATTAATTAAATTAAATAATTAAAATATTTTATTAATTATATGTATTAAGATCACAATACTATATATTTGAAGTCACAAAACACAAATTTTTTAGATCACTAATGATTTCATCGTCACAAATTATCGAAATATTAGGTCACAAATTGAATTTATTTTTAGGCCACAATCTACAACCGACTATTTTTAAGGTTACAATTATTCATTTTCAAGGTCACAAGAAAAAATTGTAGGTCACAACCATCATTTTTTTCGATCACAACCTGCCAACCACAATTTTTAAGGTCACAATTATTCATTTTCGAGGTCACAAGAAAACAATTGTAGGTCACAACCATCATTTTTTTCGATCACAACCTACCACCCCATTTTCAAGGTCACAATTATATATTTTCGAGGTCACACCACTGATGCAACCTGTGACGACCACCACCGCAATCTCATACCACCACCACCACCAAACCACCATTTTCACCCACAGTCACCACCAATATGAAAAAAATACTCCAAAATCTGGTTAAAAATATAGGAGCCGTGAAGGCCGGACCACCACCACAAACAGGACCACCGCCACACACTCAGTCAACACCATAACAGACCACCACCACCATCACACACACACACACCCAGCACCGCCACAATAAACATACAAAATGCACCTCTGGCCGCCCATCGCCTCTACGTACAATTGCACCACCACCGACACTACATACCTGCACCACCACCTGGCTCTGATGCCTGAGTTAGGGAACTTACGGTACCTTCTTAGCACCTGATGAAGGCTGAAGCCAATCGATTGTCTTGTCGTAGTTGGTGGTTTGGGGTTGGAGAAGCAGCAGCGCCACCGTTGCTGCTTCCATCTAGTCTAGTCGGTAATAAAGAAATGGTGGAGTTCAGGCGAGATGAGGGAGGAACTAATCGACGTTTTTTTATCTTAGAAGATTAGGGCTTGTTTTTTATTTAGGGGTAAAATATGACCTTATTTTTGTATGAATAACACTTTCGCCTGATTTTTGAAATTGGAACTTAAAACATCTTAGATGGTGTAATTTCCTCTTTTTTATCAACCCGACTTTAGTGGGTTGGATTCGGGTTGGGTATAAAACCGACACAACCCAACCCACACCCACCTCTAGACTTCGCCTAAACAGATTAAGAAAACTAGAGAATGAACAATTAGTTGTTAAAAAAAATATGTAAGTTGGAATTTTATGTTTTACTTTTTCGGGGTATTTTTCATTCTATATGAATGCACAATTTTTGTCTGACATTTTATTTTTACAATTTATATTCAATAAATAATTATTAATTATATCTTTCGAGCATCGTGCAGATGTGATTACTAATAAATGTAGAAATACAATACAACGATTTACGTGGAGAATTCCAAAATGGAAAATAAACCACAGGGAAGTGAGGAAATTTTACTTTTGAAATCACAGTAAATCTCCGATACGTTCAAAACATCCATGTCCACCCAAGAATCTACGTACTAAAGAAAAATCCACTTTGGTGTAATGCGAAAGAGTACAAATAATTCAAATGTCGGGTATAGGGATGGCAAAACGGCTCGTCGGCTCGAGCAGCTCGGGCTCGGCTCGGAAAAAACTCGGGCTAAGCTCGACTTGCGGCTCGAGATTTCGAGCCAAAGCTCGAGCCGAGGTTTTTTTTTGAGAGACGGGCTTTGGCTCGGTTCGACTCGAGCCAAAAAAAGCCCGCTAAAAAAAGCTCGATGGAAGGTCGATCAATAAATTTCGACCAGGAGCTCGGCTCAATTTGCTATATATATACATTTTCAATAAAAATTTTATGAATTTTTGCTATAAAAATAAAATTAAATTAAAAGCTCGGGACTTGGCTCGGTTCGGCTCGGAAAAAGTTCGAGCTAAAGTTCGGGTTGAGCCTTATTTTTGAGGACGAGCTTTAGCTCGGCTCGGCTCGAGCCAAAAAAAGCTCGACCCCTAAAAGCTCGAGCCTTAATCTTCGGCTCGCGGGCCGGCTCGACTTGGCTCATTGACATCCCTAGTCGGGTATCAACCATCTCATGACAAACTAAGATAAATAAAACACTAATGAAAAGTCTCAATTTATTATAAGGTCAAAAATATTAGTCTTTGATTAGTAGAGATTAAAATCAAATTTTTAGTAAATTTTAATAAAAATTGATGAGATGTGTGACTGAAAAATTGTGAGACCTATAAAATATATTATTGAGATTGATTGTTGACTTTGACTTATATTATAATTTAGCATTTAATGACGCCACACATGGGCTATACAATTTTAGATGTGGGATTTTAGACCATTCGTAGGAAACTACAAATATATCATACAAATATATCATATTTTCTGGGGATATGGACCACTGAAATTTAATTAGAATAATAGTCATTGAAAAAGATCTCACAGTGCAAGCGATAGGCACATGTGCTGACAGTGCTGTGATCCCACCCGTGTGTGGGGTCACAACGGTGTCTATCGTTTTAAATCACACATTTTACCTAGAACATACAAATAATATCAATCATTAGCTGTTATAATAGTTGTCGAACACAAGCTTAATCACAATCACATATGTCATGAATCTCACAATTATTTAACTATATATTTCATCAATTTTTATCAAAATCGGCTAAAATTTAATTTTAATATCTATCAAACGAGGGCAAAATGCCACGTGTCAATAAATATAGCCAGACAGGCAGACACCCAATAACCATGGTGCACACTTGACATGACAAGTAACGCACTGTTTGGCAAAATTAATTGCCTTGTCAAATGTTGTCAGCATATTTGCTTTGCGCTGATAGTGCTGACAACATTTGCTTTTTATTTTTTTATTTTTATTTTTTTATAAAAAATTTCTTTTGTTTTTTTTTTTTTTTGTTGTTTCTATATGATTGTATGTTTTGTTTGTTAAAAAATTTATATTTAAAAATACATTCTTTTAAGTTTTTAATTAAGATAAAATATGTTGTTAAAAGTAGAGAGAAATTAAAAAAAAAAAATGTGTGTGGTTGAAAAATTGTGTTAATCAAAAATGTTTTTAAATGATTTGCCAAACATATGCTTATATATTTCATGAGCCCTGTTTCAGTTTGATATCCATTATTTAAAAATAATATGGTTTATAACAATAAATTTTGAAGATTGTGTTGTTAAAAATAAATAATTTTTTTGAGTTTATGCTTAAATTATTTTGGAGAATGTATTGTTAAATAATTATTCAACCAGAATGTCTACATTTTTTCATTTTTTTTATTCTTCTTGTTTTTAATTTATCATGTATAACTAATTCTATTGTTGGGACGAACGATGTAACTTTGTTTGAATATTTAATTTTAATTCTCTAGTTTTGGACAAATTATTTTATGTGTTGATTTTATTATTGTGTTTTACTACATGAATTGCTTGATCACCAATTTGATGAATTGTGGATTGTTTTCATAATTCTAGAGGTGAGTTTAACACCTAGATCAAGTAATAAAATTTGAAAATTGACAAAATGGTTGAGATACATAGTTATGGTTGTCGTGATCATTTTAAATTCTTGTCGTTGAATACATCTATTTATGACTTATTCCGACCAATCATAAAGATATGTGGTTAACCTATCTTGATAAAATCAATTTAAACCCGAGATAGGAATTATTGGTTGAATAATTATTTAACAACACATTCTCTCCAAAATAATTTACACATAAACTCAAAAAAAATCATCCAATCAATAAAATAATTTATACATAAACTCAAAAAAAGTACTTACTTTTAACAACACAATCTCCAAAATTTATTTTTATAAATCATATTATTTTTAAATAATGAATACCAAACAGGGTTTCAAACATAAAATTATTTTATGAAATATACAAGCATTTGTTTGACAAATCGTTTAAAGACATTTTTTATTAACACAAATTTTTAAACAATTTTTTAATCACACGCATTTTTAATTTCTCTCTACTTTTAACAACATATTTTATCTTAATTAAAAACTTAAAAAAAAGTAGTTTTAAATATAACATTTTTTTACCAAACGGAGCATACAATCATATAGAAACAACAAAAAAAAAATAAAGAAACAAAAAAAAAATTTATCAAAAGAAAAAAGTAAAAAAAAAAAAAAAAGAAGCAAATATTGCCCGCGCAAAGCAAATGTAAAAAAAAAAAAAAAATGCAAATGTTGTCGGCGCAAAGATATTTTAAACACATATTTTTTTTTCTCTACTTTTTAATCACATATTTAATCTAAAAAAATATATTTTTAAACATTTTTTTTTTGCCAAACAAAAGCTAAAATTTGGATGGTGCCCCTCTGCTTTGGTAACATTGTGTGATTTATAAATTTGTTTATTTATAATTTTGAGATAAAAAAATAGTGATTAAAAATTTAAAAAAAGATATATGTGATTAAAAAATAGTTTGAGAAATTTTGTACTTTATAAATTAATTTATGAGCCATTATTTACCAAACAATTGTTTAAACTTAAAAAAGTATCGATTTCGTAAACTGAGCTTTCCTTGACGAACTGGGAAATTCACAAACCCATATTGACATTAACGTAAGCCATATTGTGGTCGGTAATGGAACATAGGCCATCCTAATTACTACCCCCATAGGGACCATAGTTTTACCATAAAACTTGTTTATATTTGGAGAAAGAATTGAAAGATGAATCTTCTCACGACATTGAGGGTGATTATCATCTGTTTGATAACACTGTAACGATTTATAAATTGATTTATTTATGATTTTGAAATAAAGTAAGTGATTAAAAATTGAAGGAAAAAAATATGTATAATTAAAAAGACATTAATATACTTTCAAAAAGGAAAGTATTCTATCTTAGGCCATGTTCGAAAAAACACATCAAAAATTTAATTTGTAATCATTACAAAAATTTAAATTACACAATTTCTCATACCACTTTTTAACCATCCACATTTTCTCTCTCTAATTTTTAACCCTTCATCTTACCTAGAAAATACAAATAAATTAACAAATAATTTCAATTCCTTGATTTGACACAAAACATTCTATTTATTTGCCAATTAATTTTTAAAGAACAAGACCTTAGTGGGATAAATAGAAAAGAAAAATAAGCATATCTTTATGAAAGGGAATGAGTACTAAATATTGGATAAGTAACTATATTATGTTGGAATATTATCTTTCTCTCTTTAAGGTTGCGTTTGATACGTGTTCTTTTCCATGAAAAATATGATTTTTCAACTTTGCGCTGTTTAGTTGCCTAAATTTTCATGAAATTTATTTTTCCACTTGCTCGAAATTCGGTATTTTCCTTGTTTTGAATGAATTCGTTTTCCAAGGAGGGAGGGGGTTTTATTTTTCATGGAAAATCTTATATCATTTTCGTTACATTTGATCTTTTTTGTTGTTGTTAATTGATTTTATTTTTTTCTAAAAATTAATATTATTATTATCAAGTACAAATGTGTGAAAAAATTAAAAAATATTTTTTTTATTAAAATAGATAAATTTTACTTTATTTTTCATGAAAAATAATGTCAATCAAATAACAAAAATTAGAAAATTCCTTATTTTTTTCACCTAGAAAATCAAACCAATCAAATACATTAAATTTCTAATTTTCAGGAATTCAATTCCCTGGAATTCATTTTCTTTCCACCCAAATTCCACTCTCGCTATCAAACGCAGTCTAAAAGTCAGTAAAATTAGGATTGGGGAAGTAGTTGGAAGGGAAAGGAAAGAGAGAAGGAAATACAATCAAGTAGCTGGTGTCTTCAATTGTAATCGTGAGAAATTTACTCTCAAGAATTGTTAAAAGGATAAAATTTATATCGAATAAAGATGTAAATATATATCAATTTATAAGAACTTTGGTTATTCCTCTTAATATTATTGACTTTTTAAGATGAAACACAGATCTTAATATGGTATCAGAGTTCATTAAACTCTAATGAGCAATTCGAGATTAAGACTAAAAAATGAGCAAGTTGGTCTTTTAAGATGAAACTCAAATCTTAACAAGAATTAATAAATGGCTACTTTTCTTTTTCGTTTGTCTTTTTTCAAAGTTATATTACAATGAAATTTTAGTCCTTGTTTGAGCCTCATCATTTGAGAAATAATGTGATTTTGAATAATATTTTGAGAGAATGTGTAGTTAAAAATTATTTGAAATGTCATGAATGGTTAAAATTGATTATTTTAAAAAACTTGATTTTCAAATAATAGGACTTAAATACTAAATAGGGACTTAGAAAGTTGGACAACTTTTTCGTACTAAAATTAGTCTCTCTATTTTTTTCCATTTCCCCAACTAATTTCACCGCGTATATTATATATCCAAAGACATGGAAATTTACTAGTAAATTCTAACCAAAATTTCCATTCAAAAATCAGGAGAAATAAGGATGGGTTCTTTCATCTTTATTTTAGTGTGACAACGACAACATTAATACTTCTGCAAAGTTGAATACTTCGTGTCTTGCAAAGTAAGAAATTTAGACGGTCATTTTTTTATAAGAAAGAGTAATAAAAATCCTATGTGCCATTCAATATTTTCACATCTAATCGATCGAGAAATTTACCTCAGCATACCACTGCGAAATGAAAGATCTTTTGAGTACATTAATCTTGAATTCGATTGCCCAATAAACTATAAATGAACCAACGTACATTTTGTAATTTCGTTACTATTGAGATGCGTGCAGGAGAGGGTCTAAAGCTCCCTTAGCTTGTTTTGTTAATAAATTAATTTCTCATCTCAAGCTGTTAATTCCAGTACTGATTAAAGAGGCAAAGAAGTTAAAAAATGAAAATAAAAATAAAAAGCAAAAGCAAAGTGGGGAGGTCAAGCAGCCAAAGCATATGATGCTAATATGAATGAATATCAGTCAAAAGTCAAACTTTAAACTTTAGATTTTCAAGTATTTGTAAAATACTATTAACTTTCCCATTTGTTTCCAACCAAATTAATATTTGGGTACAATTTCCACCACACACCCAAATCTGTCATAAATGTGATGACAACCAACCTTTTATTTGTGACAATTATGTCCTCATCTTTGACTGTTGTGCACATCATATCCTCGTCAAATGAAAAATATCTACACGTAAAAATTCCACGTGACATACATGTGATATTTAATCGAAAGGCTAAAATAGTACCAATTTTCTTTTAATCAAAAAATCGAATGGTTAAAGTTGAAATTACTTAAATGATGTTCTCTCAAATAATTTCACCCTTTAAGTCAGACGTTTATATTACTTAACATTTAACGTCTATATATATATATATTTTATCTGCCTACATAGTGTTAAAAGGTTGGAGATATGGGTGCTATAAATGGGAAGTCGGAGACTTGAATGCCAACTTATAAAACATTGGGGACCTCAAGACGAATTTACCCTTAATTAATATCTATCATATTTCTTCTGCATATTTGTGTGTATATATATCCATGCTACCTCAAAACATTCTTCATTCATATGAACCAACCTTCTCTCTAATACACTCATACTCTTCACCATTGTCTTTTCCCAACCTTTTTCTTAGTTAAGAAGCGAATACAGTTTCAAAGATGAATGAACTACCAAAATGTGAAGCCAATTATGTACCTCTCTCCCCTATTACTTTCTTGAAGAGAGCCTCTAACGGTTACGGGGATCGTATATCTATAATATATGCCAGTGTCCGCTTCACGTGGCATCAAACTTACGAGCGGTGTCGCCGCCTTGCATCATCTCTCCGATCACTTAATGTTGGCAAGAACGACGTTGTAAGTATTTTTATTGCAAATAATATACATAACATGGTGTCTAAAGGTTTAAGTTTTCAATAAGTTTACTCTCACAATGTCCTTAACAATGAGCATCTCACAAATGGTGTGTGGGATTCAGACGTGGCATGTGGACTCCACACACCATAGATGAGAGTTTTTTGTCAAGCTCTTGTCAAGGGCATAATTCTAAGTTTTTAGATGAATAATTGCCTACGTGGTCATTTTGTTCGTTCAGGTTTCGGTATTGGCTCCAAATATTCCAGCCTTGTATGAAATGCACTTTGCCGTGCCCATGGCAGGGGCGGTGTTGAACACTATCAATACGAGACTAGATGCTAAAAGTGTTGCCACCATTCTCCGGCATTCTGAAGCAAAGGTTTTCTTTGTGGATTACCAGTTTGTGCCTTTGGCTCGCGACGCCCTTCGGCTGCTAATGGATGATTTGCTGAAATCTGGTTCCTCTGAAATGTCGATGCCACTGGTTGCGGTAATCGATGATATCGACACCCCCACCCAAGTCCGACTAGGTGAGCTCGAGTACGAGCAACTGGTGTATCAAGGCGATCCAGGATATGTCCCTGAAGAAATTAATGATGAGTGGGATCCAATTGCCTTGAATTATACATCAGGCACAACATCAGCGCCTAAGGGAGTTGTGTACAGCCATAGGGGTGCTTATTTGAGCACTTTGAGCTTATTATTGGGCTGGGAAATGAAGAGTGAGCCTGTTTATTTATGGTCACTCCCTATGTTTCATTGCAATGGCTGGACTTTTACGTGGGGCGTCGCGGCACGAGGAGGAACCAACGTCTGCATTCGCAACACGACAGCAGAAGAAATGTACAAAAACATAGCTTTACACAAAGTGACACACATGTGTTGTGCCCCAATAGTGTTCAACATCCTCCTGGAAGCCAAGCCACGCGAACGCTGCCATATGACCACCACCATCGAAATTCTCACCGGTGGCGCACCGCCTCCAGCGCCACTTCTCGAGAAGATAGAAAGCATTGGCTTCCATGTCGTCCATGCCTACGGCCTAACAGAAGCCACCGGACCTGCCCTGGTGAACGAGTGGCAAAAAGAGTGGAACAAAATTCCCGGAGAGGAACAATCCAAACTCAAGGCAAGGCAAGGGATCAGCATATTAACACTGGCAGATGCCGATGTGAAAGACATAAAAACAATGCAAAGTGTACCCCGAGATGGCAAAACTGTGGGTGAAATAGTCCTCCGGGGAAGCAGTATCATGATGGGATACTTAAAGGACGAAAAGGCAACGTCTAAAGCCTTTCACGGTGGCTGGTTCGCCACCGGCGATGTCGGGGTAGTTCACCCTGACGGGTACCTGGAAATCAAAGACAGGTCCAAAGATGTGATAATTTCTGGTGGTGAGAATATTAGTAGTTTAGAAGTTGAGGCAGTGCTGTATCGGCATCCTAGCGTGCTGGACGCCTCGGTGGTGGCCATGCCTCATCCAAGGTGGGGAGAGAGCCCTTGTGCATTTGTTACCATTAAAAAGAATCACGACGACGTTAAGGAAGAAGATGTTATCCAGCACTGCCGTAAAAATTTACCACATTTTATGGTGCCGAAGAAAGTGAAATTCATGGAAGATTTGCCTAAAACTTCCACAGGAAAAATTCAAAAGTTTCAGCTGAGAGCTTTGGCGAAGACTTTAGAAGTCATTTCCGAGGATGGAAATTCAACCAACAAGAAGTCAACTCAAGTTAACAGGGAAAAACCCAGATATTATCGTCAACCTCGGTTACAAATTCTGGCTTCGTCTCGTTTGTAATAATACAGAAATTTCAGTTGAGAGCTTTGTCGTAGACTTGCTTGTCAAGAGACTAGTGAATGATGCTAGTCCAAGACTATCTATGGTCCCATGTGCAATAAAATTAAGCATATTATTGAATTACAACTACGAATACTGTTAAATTTTCTATGACTGTATGGCCCTCATTATTTAAGAAATAACGTGATTTTAAATATTATTTTTAGAGAATGTGTGATTAAAAATTATTTGAAAAGTCAAAAATGATAGATTTGCTTAAAATGGATGATTGAGATTAAATGTTGAATAAATTTAGTTTTAGAAAAATGGAGACCAAAGAGGGACAATACTATCTTAGTTAGGCAAGTGATCTGGACGTGAGACGTCTTGCACCCTCAGGTGCTAGATTTAGGCACATTGGGAGGGACCACAAGAACAGTTTTGATCTTGTATATACAAATTCCCACTAGATTATATCCATGAATCAGTATGATAACGTCAACCCCGTAAAGATTTACACTTTGTAAATAAAAATAATTGAGTAATATGAATTTTTGGGGTATTGACAATGTTTTTAATCTTCCTTATGATGAACCGTCCTAAGTTAAAATTTGTAAAAATTTTCAAATATTGAAAGCTTTTTCATCGAGATTACACCTCACCCCACCCCTAATCCACCACACCCCAACTTGTAAACACATACTTAGTCACAAAGTGTCACCACTTGGAGTGGGCAAAAAAATCGGAACCAAACAAAAAAAACAAAATCTTTCGATTATTTAGGGAAAAAATGAGAACCGAAACTAAACCGAACCGAAATCAAAAAATTGAGAACCAAAAATTGATCGGTTCCTATTTAAAAACCAAAAATCGAGAATCAAACATTCTTAATTTAAAAATTAAGGCTACGTAACATTATGACAAGTGTTGAATTGTTCATATCGTGTTTCATCTTATATGAAATTCTTTACACCAATTTTAGTAGATTTGATGTCTGGTCTCTCACTCGCACTGGTTTAGTGCATTTTTTTGGTGCAGTATTTACAAATTAAGGCAATGACTGCTGTGTTGATATGTACTGAATTAATTTTATGAAAGATGTATAGTTTGACACGTACGTGACTTTTGTGGAGGTGCATTAGTGAATTATGGTTTTACTTTTACATTGAAGTTTGTGATAAAAGTTCTTTAGAAATCATTTATTATCATCAAAGTATATCTATGTTCAAATTACCTAAATGATTTTATGTTATAGAAAATGTGTCTATATGCCATCGTTATCATTTTTCTCAGTTCGGATGATCAGGGCATTCTGGCATAAGCAGTAGATAGAATAACAGAAGATGAATATCCTACATTTCTAGTTGCTATTAAGAATATACAGAATATTATAACGGTATTTAGTGTTTTTAGAATATGAATATATTGAATTTGAATATTTTACCACATAGATGGATTCACTTGGGAAATTTTGACTTGACACTTATTTAATTTTTGCACGAATTTTCACATTTTCTCAAGCTTGAAATTTTTAATAAGAGAACCAAAAAATAATTGAAATCGAGTCGAAACCGAAATCGTCTGTTCTTGAGTTTTGAGAATTTGAACTGAAATCGAACCGAAATTTTCGGTTCAGTTTCGATTCCTTCAATAATCGAACTGAAAATCGAAACGTCCACCCCTAATCACCACAAACAAATATGTACACACCGCATACTAAGAACATAATCCACCATCTGTTACCACTATAACCTTCAATACACCACCACTATCACAACCAATCACAATAAATACATACTTGATCGCCGAGAGTAACAACAAACAAATATGCACACATCACATACTAGCACAAAAATCCACCTCCTGACAACACTATCATCACCTCCAATGCACCACACTACTACCTTCAGCTCAAATCCATGACCATAAATACTACCTTCACTGACCTGTGTTATCTGTGATTAATTGTGATCAAATTTATCTTCAATATGATTGTCTGTAACTAGATTAGTCTAATTAGTGACTATGTAATCAAGTCACATACATACGCAAATCTTGCCACAAACAATCACACTAAAAGTAGAGTTGGTCACACCATGTTGTTGTCGCCACCGCCATTCCCAATATCATTAAAAATCAAATGCACACCACCTCACCACGACCACCAACAATAGAATTATGTTGTCGTACCACCACTGATAGAACTACCACAAACAATAGAATCGCCCACATATTAGAAAATCACTGGCACCATTTGCAAAACATTAACAACCTTCAACTCAAATATACGATCATAAATACTATCGGTCACCCCTCCATCACATCCAATGCACCACCGTACCACCTTCAACTCAATATTCGACCATAAATATTACCTTTTTCACGAATCTACAATAGTAACAACAATCACAATCACCACCACCACCATCTTCAACAAACTAATCATGGTACAATCTCTACCTGTTTACAACCACCACAACTAACAACAAACCATTGTCACCAATACTATCACAATCCCTGCGTGTTCAACCACATTCACAAAATATCACTGCCATAAACTATAAATATACAAGTTCAAACATAAATCCAATTAAACAAAACACATGCAAGTAAGAGTATGATTGTAAAATTATTTATTGAAATCAAATCAAAATCCGCCATCCCAAATTAAAAAGTATAATCAAGATGGGATATACAAGTTATTCAGGGTTGTGATTATAAAATTTGTGCACCTTGTATTCCAAGACTTCCGATTTTGAATTCCATGTAAACACACACTAGTAGCAGTCACACCGAGAAAGGGCCAACCACCAAACCTCAATCGCCACCTACACAAACATTGTTATCAACACCCACAAACGACCGCCCAGTGATGTGCTCACACCACGATGCAGCTGTGCTACTATTCACTCCGATCAATGTTGATTCAGTGATTAAGAGAGATGTCAGAGGATACTTCACAGCATCATAGATAAATTAGCAGTGTTCATATTGTTACAATGGCATTATCATCGCAATGACATCATCGTTATCTAGCACGAGATTGTGCGATGAACAGATGGTAGAGTAAAGTAGAGTAGAGAGAGAGAGAGAGAGAGAGAGAGAGAGAGCTTTAAGGTCCCACCAGTAGAGGAGGGAGAGAGAGAGCTCTTTAAGGTCCCACAAGTGGGTACCTTAAAATGTCCATTTGGCCAAGTGTCCTCCCACGGGTTATGGTGCCTAGAGATGGCAATGAATCGGGTATGGGTCGGGTTTGTCAAACCCGTACCCTACCCACTAGAGATTTACAACATCCATACTCTACTCATTACCCATTTAAAAATGGCGGGTCGGGGGCGGGTACACTTCCTTACCCATTTGAAACCCATTACATATTATTTATTTATTTATCTAATTTTTTGAATACACGTGTTAGTGTGACAAACTCTAAAACTATATATATATATACTTCAATGATTCACGTTGATATATAATGGTTTATGTAAGATATATATATATTTTGATTTTACCTATAAAACACTTGCACTTATTATTTTAATGATTTTATTATTTCAAAAAATTACTTCTCAATGACAATATATGGTCATATATCTCCCTTATTTTTTTTATTTTTTTAACAATTTTTTTGACACAATCACTTTTATTTTACGTTCTATAATTCTTTAAGGAAATTAATGGATATGCAGGTCGGGTATGGATTTTGTAGTAAAACACACACCTTACCAATACTCAAGTCAAGTTTTAACATTTACCTCCATATCCGACCCACAAACTCATTTAGTCGGGTAATCCCCGCCCGTTTATGTCGGGTCTCCAACGAGTATCGGGTTCGTGGGTATTACTGTCATTCCTAATAGTGCCCACTTTCTTGGTCAAAATTTGAAGTTTGGGGGTAGGGTGGGCGGGTTATAGTAATTTGTATGAATTAAATTTGTAATTCTTAATCAGCTATTTTTTTATGAAATTAAAACTAATCTCCCTTGTTTATGAAAATTAGTCTTTAAATGTAGATTTTTAGGTAATTTTTCCTTTAGGGTGCGTTTGATACGCTTCAAATTCTATGGAAAATCATATTTTCCATGTAATTTTTCAATTTTGCACTGTTTGGTTGCCTAAGTTTTTCATGGAATTCATTTTTTCACTTATCTCGAAATTCGGTATTTTCCTTGTTTTGAATGAATTCATTTTTCAAAGGGGAGGAGGTTTTATTTTCCATGAAAAATCTTATACCGTTTTCGTTACGTTTGATCATTTTTGTTGTTGTTAATTAATTTATTTTTTTCTAAAAATTAATATTATTATTATCAAGTACAAATGTGTGAAAAATAAAAATAAAAAATATTTTTTTATTAAAATAGATCAATTTTACTTTATTTTCCATGAAAAATAATGTCAATCAAATAACAAAAGTTGAAAAATTCCCTACTTTTTTCACCTAAAAAATTAAATCAATCAAACACATTAAACTTCCAATTCTCAGGAATTCAATTTCCTAGAATTCAATTTTCTGAAATTCATTTTCTTTTCACCCAAATTTCATCATCGCTATCAAACGCAGCATTGTATAATCCTATTATACTATGCGTTGCACCCATTTCTTATAAAGATTACAAGGGCCACGTCTGCTAAAATGATCACCACGTCAACCAAAATGGTTACCCCTTACCCACCAATTACTCCCACCCCACTTCCATAAATCCTCTCACCCCACCCTATCCTACCCCACCACCCTCCCAACATTTTTCCTGTATTTTCTTCTTAAGTCTTTTAAAATCGATATAAAAAATAATTTTTAGTTGATTTCATATTATAGATTTAATGAGAGCTTCAATATAAGTATCGTATCAATATATAAATTTTTACTATTTTAAAAATAAATATTTATCACATAAATTATCGGTTCAAATGAAGAATAAATAATCACAAGATATTTCGCATAATTTGTTTAGCTACAATACATATAAATTAGTAGTGTATGGACTCAAATGAAGCAAACCAGGTCCTTCTTGTATGCATGGGCGGAGCTAGGAATTTCACGGAGTGGGGGCGAAATTTTTTGGTCGTGGAGGCCATCCCGGGGGTTGAGGGGCGGAGCCCCCGAATTTTTTTGAAAAAAAAGGATTGAAATTAACTATTTTGATTACTTAAATAGATAAATTAAATTGATAGACCAATCTCAACAAATAGCATCCTAAATTATTATTTTTATATGCCTTTTGTAGGTCCAATCCATTCAGCCAACATTTTTTACTACACATTTGATAAATTACTTGGACCATCCTCATTTGAAATAAAAGTGAACGAAATGTGAGAAGGTCACATATGTAAACTTGAAAAATGTTGCTGCTTTTCAAAAAAAATGTGGCCCCATACAAATTTACAATGGTTTAGACAGGCACAAATTACTAACTCTACTGGGGGCAAAAGACAAAAATACAAAAGTAAACGTTAATATGTTCAAAAAATTCCTTCGGGCAGTGGGGGCAGCTGACCCCGCTGCCCCCACAGTAAATCCTCCCCTACTTGTATGTATTGCTTTATAATTAATCTAACCATTGTTGCTTTCCCAAAAAATAAAATAAATAAATAAATCTAACCATTGAGCAACCACGAACCTAATTGGCTGTCGGGCTTATTTCCTAATCAATAACCACACTAAAAATCGGGACCGGAAGTTTGTAACGTGAAGATTACAATTAGCATGTTTGACCAAACTTGTCTGTTCGGCGGCGCGGCTCATTAAAGAGGGGAGATAAGATTTTTTTGTTTTTTTGGAGGTAAAATATATAGTTAAAAATTAAAGAGATAAAATATTTGTGATTAAAAAATGGTTTGAAAAATTGTGTAGTTTAAGCTACAATTTAATGAGGTAGCCAAACACTCCAACTTTAATTTATTAAGTTTGGTTTAAAATGATAATTATTTTACTAGTTACTTATTATTTTCTAAATAAATCGTTCCTTGCTTCTTATTGGTATGTAGTAGTATAAATTTAAATTCATATATTTGCATTTTGCATTTTGGGTAAAATGATAATTATTTTACTAGTTACTTATTATTTTCTAAATAAATCGTTCCTTGCTTCTTATTGGTATGTAGTAGTATAAATTTAAATTCATATATTTGCATTTTGCATTTTGGGTGAAAAAAATGTAACATAATTTTGCTTTGTAACTAATTACTGCACAAATTAAGAACAGAGAAATTAAAGTATTTCCAGCTAGATGGCAGCAAATATCAATCATCCAAGGCTTATAAGCACGTTTAGTTACGGGACCGCTCTGTTGCCCGACGCGAGCAACCTTCCAATGATGGTATGCCAAGTGAACAACATCAGATACTTGACACACACTCAGTTGTAAGAACGGAGCAATTTCGTGTTTAGTTATTTCCTCCTCCCACAATTTTTATTCTCGCTGTTTTATATCAATTTCCCGAAGACCGAAATCATTTGCAGCAATGACTTAAACTTTCATGTGTTGGGCGAAACTGTATTTGAGGGCAAACAGAACAATGTTTTTAGCTGTTTGCAAGATAACCATTTGAAGATGAAGAAACAGTATTATGTTTCCAAATCAAAGAAAATAATAATTCAGACGGAACAGCATTGATCTCACAACCTAGAGATCTGAAGCGGAACAGGGACTTCAACAATTTCATCTCTAAACGCCAAGACTGGAATCCTTTCCAAGCTTCCGAGCCTATGCATAAGATGCTTTTGACAATTTTCTGCTGCCATAATTCCAGCTGAATAGGCACCATGTACAGAACCTTGATGATCTAGGCTCACAGCTTCACCTCCAAAGAAAAGATTGCCCAAAGGTTCTCGGAGCCTATCATATATATCGTCTGAATTCCCGACTGCATCATAGGAATAACACCCAAGGATGTTGGGATCCGATCCCCAGCGTGACACAAGATACTGAACCTGTCGAGGACCATTTGAAAGCTGTGTTAATAACAGCATTGTTCTGGTTCAGAGGTGACAGAGAAGCATTTCAAACAACTTGCATCGAAATTCAAATAGCCATGGTAAGATTATGTTTCCTACTCATTCCATAAGTCCAACCATCCAGAAAAACGGAGAAAAAGAACATAGCAAGTGCAATTGTATTTATGCAAAGGAGATAGCAAATAATTGTTCCCAAGAGAAGAAGAACTCTAGTTCTACTCTCGTCCATGCATTCTCAAGTAAAAATAATAATGGGATCACTTAGCGCATGGCATTGTATCTCTCCTTATCTTTCCCTACTCTTCCTCTCTGTCAGCTGAATAGTCACCACGTACAGAACCCATACAAGTGTATTAGAAAAATACGTAAAACCATCTTTTGGCAGTCAATTTGCCACTTACGGTATCTGAATTAGATTCTCTCAGAATATTATATAAAATTGGAGCAGTTATAAAGCTATGTACCCAATATATATTATATTAAGAAAACGATTTATCTACCAAAGATATATAATCTTAAAAGAGCAGCCGTGTTCCATCAGGAATCTTTATAATGGCTTTTGCATTATATCTAACGTAGGTGTCTTTTTAGAGTGATTTGTGTAGAAATGGGAGAAGTAATTGCAAGACGTTTGATATGAAGAATTTTTTCCATAAACTTACAGGCTCAGATGCATCAGGAAACATTCTCTTCAGCTGTAACATTACAAAATTTGCAGCAGCCTCATCTGATAGCTTCTCAAGGTCATATGCAAGGGCTCCAGCTGCCATATAGACAAGAACGGGATGACCTGTGGCCTTGTGGAGATTGAGAAAATAACCACAGGAATAAGAGGTGGAAGCAACTACACCCAAAAATTCCACATTTGGCCAGAAAACACTGTCAAATCGTAATGCAATCTTGTTCTCATTGCCCAGACCAAGATCTGATATTGCAGAAAGCTTCCATTCAGGCAGCTTAGGTTCAAACTCAATTAAGTTGGCTTTCAGAACCCCTAGAGGCACAGTAATAATTGCAGCATCAGCAACGAAGTTCCTCCCGTCCTCAACCGTGACAACCACTCTCTTAAATCCATTGACAATCCTTTTAACCCTAACAGTGAGAAATTTATCTTCAGTAAGAATGAGGGAAGGACAAACATGAAGGGGAACAAGGGAATGTAATCGAGAATTACTTTTAGTAGAAGTCAATTGATGGAAGCAGATGCATTTATTTTAATCCTTCTGTTTTTCCTTTCTTCACTTTTTTATGAAGAAAATACAAAACAGCAGCAGGTGGTACAAGATTTTCCTTGCCATAACTCCATACCGAAATATCTATGTTCACCATAATTTTGTTGAAATTGTACTATAAACGTCTGAGATTCAGGCTCAATTAAATAGTTTTATATCATTATTATATCAATGAAGACGAAATGTAATTGCTCTTCGGATCTCAAATTAATAGGTGTAACTAACATCATGAACATTTTCAAGACAGAAGAAAGAGATAAAATTTCTATAAAACAGAAAATGCACAAGCAAACCTGTGATTTAAGCGGATTTCGAGGCCTTTTGACAAGGACTTTATCACAGGATCATAACCTTGCACCATCAGTCCATGACCACCAGAAAGAACTTTCTCCTGAACATACAGGTGTATAAAGTTGCAAAAATTATTATCCTTATCCAAGTAAATTGATAATATTCGCTTTTCCAAAACAAATGAATCCATCACAATCTAAGAAACAATGCCACATAGTCAATGTACTTTGAATTACATCAAATTTCAACACGTTGGGGTGTCCATACAATAACAAGTACATAATATGCCAAAAAGCATATTTCAAAATGCATAAATGCGGAAAAAATGTATACAGCCAACAAACAACTATGCATCATATGTAGTAGATACTTAAATACTTGGCTTTGATGGTTACATCAAATTTTGACACATTTATTTAAAAGCATAAGAAACTGTAAAAGAAGATATCACTGAAGAAACATTTTGCAAAAGGAACAAATGCAGTACAAACGAAATTCATCAACTATATACCACAAGTTCACAATTACTAAGAATGTACAGAAGCCAAGTAATAGTTAAGAGAAAGAAATTAACTAATTGATATCAATTACCTGATCCCAGGCTTTCAGAGATATCATGTCTGCATCTGCAGCAAACCATGCCTCCATTCTACAGATGTACCACTGCAGTACTTCATAAGCAAGTCCTCCTTGTCTGAGGACACAAATGCTACAGGTGTAAAGAATAGAATTCCATGTTTTAAAGAACATCATAAAAGTGATCTTGAGACAGATTCATTTGTTTCTGGTACCTCAATTCTGGATGCCTGTCCAGCACAATTGATATTGCTTGCCTAACAGACATGTCGTCACTATGTTCATTCCTCACTTTATCCGTCTAAAAGTAGACAACATTACTCAGTCTCCTTTTTTCCCATATAGAAAAACGATGCAAATAAAAATTTGGAAACCTACCTCCTCGAGGATCTTCTTAAATGTATCTCCAACTTCAATAACCATGCTTTGTGGAACTTGATGTCCCTTTGTATTGAAGAGCGCGTAACTGAAATGAAACAAATCCAAAATCCATTTATGCGGGTGTCGAATGATTTGCAATCAAGAAATAACAATTTTATAGGTGCAAGTAAAACAGGATGGTGAATCACTCTACTAGCCTAAAATAGACACGCAAAAGTTTTCACTATATCCTTTCTTAAAAGTTATCAACCATATTAAACAAAAAGTAGACGTTGCCCATTTCAGAATAAAAAGTAACGCATGATTGATCAGAAGCTGGTTCCAATGGTAACTAACTTCTTCGAAGATTAGAACATGCTAGTCCAAGATTGTTCCAGGGGGGAATAAATGAAGTATGAAATAATGGCTTGAATAAAAAACTTGAAAACATTTGGAAAATGTATTACAAAAAGATATTGGGAAGACATGACGATATTCAAAGTGTATCACAAATCTAATGGCTTTGTACGCTTAACATTTTTCTCCCAAAAAAAAAAACCCCACAGAAGGTAAGCATTTAACAATAGTTGACTAATAAATTCCACCAAACATATCATTTTCCCATTGTAAGAATAGATCGATATATTATTACCTTTCCAAATCATGGTCATACAAAACTGAGTCATCACCACTTGTACGATATAATGTAAGCCCCAAGCGGCTTATAACTTGAGACAATGGATTCTCATTGCAAACACCATGTAGCCTGAGTATTATTCACAAGAAGTCAATTATAGGTAAGAAAGATATGGTAGCTTATTGTCAAGCTTCAATACTATAAAGGAATGTTCTGAAGTACCCAAAAAAAAAAAAATGAATTACAGAATTTGAAATAATAGACCCTAATTAAGCAAGTTTAGATGGTGATATAACTCAAGCTCAGTGAGCAACAATACGAGATGATCACAAAATATCTTGCTCAGGTAACTCACCATGACGCTCCCATGTCAACTGGACAACCAAATGAGTAATCAGTGCAAATACGGCCACCAATTCTATCTTGTGACTCCAACAAGATTACCTGGATAAAAGAGAGAAATGTTGTCAAAAGGAAAAGAAATGAAAAGGTGATCGCTCATATATCATTACTTGTAAGGTATAAGCACCTTAAAAGATGCATTTTGAAGCATACGCGCAGCAGCAATTCCTGATATACCTCCACCAATAACAATGACAGAAGGCAGTGCACCGTGTTGCTTTCCGACATGGGATGTATAAATGCCTATTAAGAAGACAAAAATTAATCAGGTTGAAAATGAGTTTGTGTTGAACTCTCAAATGAGATGAGCACAAAACAAAACAAAACATAGAAAAAGAAAATATGGAAACTGAATTTACGAGTCACTCACACTTGAAAAAGGGAAAAACAAAGAAAATGTGAGAAAAGATCACTGACAAATGAACTGAAAACACATATCTAGAATTAAGTTGAACTCATTGAGTCCTAGATTTAGCCTCTGTTTGGTAAACCGTTTACAAACGGTTGTTTAAACAATTTTTACCAAACAGAGTAGTCGTAATTGACTTAAATATGAATGCTTGAGACTACAGAACAGCATGTCATTTTGAAATTAGATGTAACGGGAAAGAGTAGACGTTACCCACATAGTATCAGATGGTGAAACATTAGTGCTTTGGAACTTTCCATCTTCAGTGAAAAGTTGTCAAGATCCAGGAACTCTATTTATGAGAGGGAGACATTTTATTCTATAGAAAGAAAGCTATAAGATGTGATTTAATGCATTAATTCATCTTATATACTGGTGATGCCGAGTTTATCAATAACTTCTATTGCATACTGACCTCGGGTTCACTTACAATATTGAGAAACAGAGAGCTAGAACTGTTTAATGTTAGGCAATGTATGTATTGAACATGAAATTCTGTTTTCATACTGGATATTAAGATATATTTTCAACCAATGGCTAGAATATTGAAATTTTCTATTACCAGAAGTTTTAATGTTGTACCGTGTACGAGTCTTTGTACAACCTAATAAGTGGCCGAGTAAGGCTTTTGACTTATTGTTAACTAAGTTTGATTACAACCAATTTGCCTAGAAAATGTCAAATAATGGAAAACATTTTTATCTTTCGCATTTGTTTGGTGTTTGATTGAAAAAAAAAAATTACCTTGGAAAATATTTTATTAGGTACAATCAATTAAAGTACAACTACCTCATTTGCCTTGAAAATATTTTCTTGCTTATTTGATGATAAAACATTTTCCACCTTAGGTGGAAAAGTAGTCACATTTAATCTTTTTGTTATTGTTAATTGACTTTTTTTTTCTTTCAGAAATTAACATTACTATTATCAAATACAAATGAGTAAAAAATAAAAATTGATTAAAAATAGCTAAATTTTGCTTATTTGCCTTGGAAAATAATAATGTCAATCAAGCAACAAAACTAAATAAATTTTCCACTTTTTCACCTGCAAAATTAATAAAATCAAATCCTTCCAATTGACATTTTTCAGAAAAATAATTTCCAACAAATCGATTTCTAGAAAATATTTTCTTACCGTTCATTTTTCATCATTCAATAAAACACAGGTTTTCACTTGAGCTCAATGTTCATGATCTAGTAATTAAACAATAACTGCATGCACTGTGAGAATTGAACATTCCAATTTTGAAGTTAGTAGAATCAAATGTTAAAAACACTCTACCACTCGGGATATGAGGTTATTGTGCACATTCTCAGCTTATTGGAACAAGATTTTCATTTATTAGAGCTCCAAATAAATCTAAGGATACCTTGTTACAATAAACCATCTGTTGGCAACAAACATGTTAATTAAATGATTCAAATAAAGCACAATAACATTTATATAAATATCAGAAAGAAATACCATCAATCTTGCAATCAAACCACAAAGATTGAACAATCACTAATAAGATTCGGACATTTTAGCTCGAAAATTGGAGCATGACTACTAACCTTCAAAGAAATCGCTAGAGAGCAAATCTTCATCATCACATTTGAGATCCATTAACCCGCGGTGCCAGAAAATCGGCGAATTTTGACTACTTTTTGGTCGAAATTCAAACAATGCAAATTGATAGAAAACAACGGTGAATGATTGTATTATTTTACGGGTGTATAGGAATGGGAAAATTGGAAATCAATTGAAAAGAATGATAAAGAAGGAAGAGCAAAAGGCCGGCAATGAAGCGGCTGAAATTTGAAGAACGTCGCAGTTTATCAAGCCAGCTCATAATAATCATAATAACATTCAGAAAAATCCAGTCCGATTTTTGATTGTACGCCAATTTTGAATCGAAACGATGGCCTTTTGTTCGATTGCATAGATCTCTTTTGTTTCTCTCTCTTAACACTCCGATGTATGTTCCTCTCTCTACCAATGTGCAGATGAGATAAAGCTTACAAAGGAGAAAGTGTTTTCGTTGTCATTTTATATATAGCACTCGTAATGATGACACTGTGGCACGGCCGTTGTGCATGTATGGTGATAAAGCTGTGAAGGGGTAGTTCAGGAAATTGAGTGTAGTTCAGGAAATTGAGTGTTTGGTAACACTGTTTTTAATTTTTTTTCTTCTTATTTTCGAGATAAAATCCTATCAAAATTTTCTCTTTTTTCTACTGTACTCAATCTCAATCATCCAGTAAAAATTAAGTTCACAATATTTGACTTTTCAACTAAATCTCAACCATCAATTCTCCTAAAAATTACTATTCATTTCAAAAAAAATTCTTTTTAAACTATGTCAAACACACACATATAGTTAAAAAGTGAAGAACAAAAAAAAAACTTAAAATATCATATTATTTATAAATTAATTTATAAATTATAATAATTACACAAATATATTTATGGGCAGACAGCCGTGTCGGTTTATGACTTTCTCTTTCCCTATCGGCCTCTCCCACTAGGAAATTACCAGATACCCGTGTTAAGTTAGGTTAGATATTTTCTGTGGAGTCTGGGCCGACTTTGGCCCACAAAGGACGTAGTAGTTATTTTTTCTTTTCTTTCCTTTTTTCTAATTTAAGAAAATACATAATTACAAAGGTTTCAAAATACACTTTTAAAAACTAGTTGGCTACGTGTGTTGCATTTGGTTATATAATTATGTTAAGAGTTTTTCTTGAAATCATTAATAAAATATTTCAAGCAAAATTTTAGAAATGACAACCGGACGAGACAGGGTCGGGTCTACGTGACCCACGTCCCGCCCTGTCTCGAATTTTTTGTCTCAAATCCATCTCGTGCCCCCACTTAAATACGGGTCGGGGTATTGCGGGACGACAAATTGAAACATTTAGTGAATCACTTATATAAGCGGAGCGAGACGGGTCGATTTCATAAACTAAACTACTTCTTACTGCATCAAAACAAAATTATAAACTTTGCAGTGTATACAAAAATTGTCCCCATTTTGGATGCAACTGGACAAATTGTGTAACGCCCCGAGTTCCGAGGAGCGCGGGAACGTCACTTTTCTAAATTCTTGAATAAACTTTGTTGCGGAAAATGACTAATTATTAAATATCGCATTTATTGAATAAAAGTTTAGCGATAATTCAAATGGAATAAGTAAATTCGTACAAATTTATAAAAAATGATAATTCTTGATAAAATGAAATAATTATTTCAAAGCTCACGACTTTTAAAAAAACATCAATTTGCAATTTTCCGTCATTGCCCATCACTCGCCACCGTCTCCGAAATCTGCAAAAATTGTTAAAATAACGCGTTGAGCATTTCAAAATGAAATACTCAGTAGACTCATCGCCAATAATTAATCTACAAGATAATTGGACATGAAATTATGCAAATAATGTAGTGACATTCTTTTCTTATTCATAGGCATCACATAGTGAACGCAAATGAACACATTTTTTTCTTTTCTTGGCTAGCAGATAAGTTATGCCCATCATAACATAATTCTTTATCTCAAAAGAGATATTCTTTTCTCATGCAATTAAGCATAAAATCACACAAATCCACATAACACGTGCAATTATAATATAAATCAATTAGTGGGGGCGAGTCTACCTTAAATCCGACGAGTGCAAAGTTGAGCGGGAAATGACTTCAATCTTTCAAATCTCCGTACGCTTCGTCTACCCCATAATTTAAATTAGTATTTAGAAATTTATAGTTTAAAAAATGATAAATTACAATTTGAGGACTGAAATTGATGTTCTGAAAGTTGAGGGACTAAAATGAATACTTTTGAAAACTTAAGTTGAAACTCAAAACGAAATATTAAATTACAGGGCTGAAATAATAGATTTAAAAAATGAAGGGCTGATTAAACTCATTTAAAACTTAAGGCCTGAAATTAAAAGGTTTAAAGCTGAAAGGACTGAAATAAAATATTTTTAAAACGTAGGGACCAATCTGCAATTTTTGAAAGTTAAAATATTTAAAATAAGACAATATCATTTATCTCTTCTATCTTCGACGGGCGAATCTGCCGGCGTAACACCGGAGCAAGGTGGCGGTGAGCGGCAGGGGTGTTGTAGACTAGGTTTTTGGGCGATTTGGGGTTGAACACCGAGTAAAACCGGGCTGAGCTCGAAACTTCTCTCTCGATTTTCCGGCGAAATAGGGTGGCGGTCGAGGTAAGTTTGAATTTCTAGAGCTATGAGTTCTTCTTTTCTTAGCTTTGAGTTTGATTTTGAGTTTGGTTATGTCCTTGGAGTTGGCTGCGTGCGGTGGTGGTGGCGTTTGTGGTTTGGGCGTAGGCGGTGGGTGGTCAATTGGGTTGGTTTGGCTGTGATGGAGCTGATTGCAGTGGAGTTTGGCTGTTTTGGTGGTGAAAAACGAACTGGGCTGTGAATCAGAGGTTGTCGATTGGTGAAGTTTCAAGCGGCGATGGTGTGATGTTCGACGATGGTGATACAGGTGGTGGTGATGGATGGAAGGTTACTGCAGGTTGGTTGTGGTCTCGGGTGGGTGGTGATGATAATGGTTTATGCAGGTCGATGGTGGTTGGTGACTGGTTGCGGTGATGGCTGTGAGACGGTGATGATGATGATTGGTGTTTTTGATGGTGTATTGGTCGTGGCAGTGTGCGATGGTGATGGTGGTTTGGGTTGTGAAATGATCGTGTAGTGGTTTCTATGGGCAGGGTGATGGAGGCAGAGTGGTGTATTGGTGGTGAAGATGACTATTGTGGTGGTACTGTGGTTGTGTGTTGGAATCTTGGTTGCAGGCTGTGGTCGAGGTGATGATAATAACGGTGGTGATGGTGAATTTGGGTTTGCTGGAATGGGTGATGATAATGATATAGGTGTTACAGTGGATTGAAATTGTGGTAGGTGGAGTTGGTGGAGGTATAGGTTGGATGTGAATTAGAAATAGGTGTAAAGATATGATAATTGATTATATTATTGTGGAATTTAGGTGGTGGTTTGAAATGATAGTGTAGTGGTTTAGAGTTTGAAGCTGGTGCTCGGGTGTGGTTTGTGCAGAGGGAGAGAGGATGGAAAAAAATGAAGGTGGGAGGAAGATGTCTTAAAGGAAAAGAGAAAGAAAAAGAAATGATCTATGGAAGACATAATGATTGTTTGATATGGAATGATGATGGAATTGTGTAAAGATTAGTTGGAAATGCTTTGGTGATTGTATAATGAGGTGAAAAGAAGAATAAAGAAAGAATGAGCAAAAATGTGGGGAACAAATTTGGTGTTGTGAACGTGAGTTGTGATGGGGAAGAAGAGGAATATATGTATTGATTAGGTATTATAGAATAGGATAGTGGAGAATTAGGTGGAATATGAAATGGAAAATGGTGTAAAATTCTTTATACAAAATGATGATGTTTTGGTGTAAAGATTTGTTGCCTTGGTGGAAAGAAGAAAACATGTGGAGAAAATTTGGTTTAATTCGGTAGGATTAAATTTAGGATAATTAACTAAAAATTAGACTAACTTCGATTTGGAAATGTATTTAAAACTGATATATTTTGGACTGAAAATAAATTTGAGAATAAATAAATTTTGAGATAAAATTGAATTACGTATTTTGGACTTAAAATAATTTAATAAGGAAAATTGAGATATTTTAATAAATTTGGAATTTAAAATGATTTTGAAAATAATACTTTGAATAAATAATTAAAATAATATAATTTTAGAAATTCGGAATTTAATTTAAAATCGAATGAACTCGATATTTCTTGATTTGACTAGACGAACGCGTCGCGATGTTAACATAAAAAAAATGAAAAATAAATGGGTGAGATAGTAGCGACACGATTTTTTTAATTTTAAAATAATTATTAAATGCGTAAAAATTCTTGGTCGCTACAAATTGAAAAAGTCCACTCTCAATAAAGTGGCTTCACATATACACACACACACACACACAAAAATTGTCCTCATTTGGTATGAATCTAGAAAAATAGAAATAGTTCACTCTCAAGTCTCGACAAGTAGCATTTAAATTTCAGAATATATGAACAAGCATAAAGATGAAAGAAGAATTACCCACTTACGATTTTTAAGTTTTGTCCCAATAAAATACATAAGACCTACCATGGATTGAGCCACCTCTACATCACTTGCTTAGTGGAAAATTCTAGAGACCTCAATTTTCCCACAAAGCCTACCTGATTAAATATATATATATAATACTTAAAAAAAATGGAGAACGAAACAAGGCGGATCGGGGCGCGGATTAACTTCATTGCCCCATTTATGCGGGGCGGGGTTCCCGCGGATCTTGATTTTCGCTGTTCGTTTTGTCATCTCACAAAATTTGATTCTAGTTTTAGAGCCTATTTGGTGAAAGATATGTTAAAGAAATTTTTGAATGTGTGATCGTAAAGTAGTTGAAAAGTATAAAAAACGATGAGTCTCATAGAAATATTTGGTCGAAAATTATTTTGAAAAATTATTTGAAAAATTTAACAATTACCAAACAAGCTCTGAAATTAAAATAACAAGAAGACGTACACGATGGTCAATCATAAACTTGCATATTTGTATTCCAACATACTTTTTGTTGAGATGTCCATTCAGGGGCGAAGGCAGCTCAGGTCCAGCGCTGGACTTTTTGGCTGCCCCAGGTCGGCCCAATTGAAAAAAAAAATTAAACAACTTTCAAACGCGGAAGAAGAAACGCAGGCCAAACACAGTTACGCAAAGAAGTCTGAAACTAAAACCCTTCTATTCAACAAAAAAGCCTCAAACCACCGCCGCCCGTCATTTACAACCATACTTGCCATCGCTGAGTGCCGATTCCGAGCTCCGACTGTCACAGTCCAACAGTCACATTCAGTTCGACTTCGACGGTTCGATCCTCAGTCCTCACCCTTCGCTGCTGGCTGCTTCTCCTTCGTGAAAGGTAAGTTTCTGTACCTGCTAACTGCTCGTCTTTGGGTTTGGGTTCAATGGTCTCAGCTGCCTCTTTTGTTCATCTTTCCGTTCATGATTTTGTATGTTGTTTCCTTTGCTTTGCTTTTAGTATTGACTTTTAGAGGATGACTAATATTAGCTTTGGCCTCTGCTACCTACTGAATACTGATACTAGTATTAGTAATTTGTTTTGTGGAAATAATATTGATTTGGCATTTGAGTGTATTTTTAATATAGTTTTGTTTGAATTTTTGTAATTTGAGATTTGTGTGTTTCTAATTTGTGAAGTTCATCTATTAGTTTCTAATATATATCCTTGAAGATTGATAATGAAACTATTGTATAACGATTTCAAAGTACGAGAACTCGCAAGGAACGATTTTAGGATATTTCATTTGAGTTGGAATTTGTTTGTTTGTCATTTATCAAATTAAGTTTTCTCTATTTAGTTTAATTTTTCTTAAAAAATAAATTTGGGGGCAAACCCCCCCCCCCCCTCCGGGTACCTCATTTAATTTCCGTCTCCGTCCCTGTGTCCATTAATATTTAATGCATGAAAATTTAAAAAGAACAAGCTGAATTCGAATGCTATCAATGTTGTCCCCAAGCTCATCATGAACTTATTAATAATTTAGCACTAAAGTTATGCGAGACATATTGTTTTACCGTGCTACAATTAGCAAATATAAAGAAACATTGCTTAAGAAATGAACTCAACATTCAAACGTTATAAGTATTAATGCGCGTTAAAGTTTGTAAATCAGAAAAGAAAAATGTGTGAATTCAAACTTCACATATATTACAATATTCATATAATTGTAGATAATATTGATTAAATAGCATAAAACCAAATCTTGAATGAATTTCTTGAGCAAAAAAATGTTGGAGATAATCTCTGAAATTACATAAACCAACCCAGAAATTAATAGGAAAAAGAAAAGAGCAAACGAAAATTAGGCTGCGTTTGATAGCAAAGTTGGAATTTGGGTGGAAAGAAAATGAATTTCAGGGAGTTGAATTATTGAATTTTTTATGTGGTTGATTGGTTTAATTTTCTAGGTGAAAAAAGTGAGAAATTTTTCAACTTTTGTTGTTTGATTGACATTATTTTTCATGGAAAATAAAACAAAATTTAACTATTTTAATAAAAAAATTTATTTTTCACACATTTGTATTTGATAATAATAATATTAATTTTTTTAAAAAAATAAATCAATTAACGATAACAAAAATGATCAAACACGGTATAAAATCAATTCCAACTAACCTAGAAAATAAAATCTACCCTATGGCAAGGAAAACCATTTCCTCATTTCCAAGAAATTAGGCGCGTGGGCCATAAAGTTGGAAATCATTTTCCAATCAAAATTTTGACAATCAAACACTGGAACATGGAAAATTTGGCTGAAATTTAGATTTTCTAGGAAAAATAATGATGTTTCAAACGCATCCTTAGTGTCAAAATCAATCATGGATTTAGTTATATCTACATACTAATCGATCTTCAATTTTAAAAAAAAAAAAAAAAATGAGGTATACTTGACAAATTAATAAATCAATGTCATGGGAAAATTAACGGATCCTTCACTATTTTTATTCGCAATCTTTATTTTATTCTGCATTTCATCCATTTTTAGTGAATGGCAAGACAAAATTGTTCATTCAATGGAATTGCTTTGAATACTGATAAGTATAAATTTTATTCATACCCGAGCATTCACAAAAGGCTCAAGTCTGAGTTGTTTGACAAAATATAATCTCCTAATATTATATTTTCTATCATCGAGGAAGACCTCAACTTCGACTACCATAAACTCGAGGATGACCTCGAACCCGAATACATGTATATTATCTCATATTACATCTTGATACCCCCCGAGGAGGACTTCAACCCCGATAATCATTTATACCCCGAGCATATTCTTTGTCCTCATCCCCGAATACTTGAATATTTAGCCACGTCATATCTTGGTACCCCCGAGCAACATATGAACCTCAAGGTCGAGCACTTAAACATTACACCATATTGAGAACCCCCATGAACAACCCCGAGGATAGAATATAACCCCCGATCACACTCAAAATACTCGTGGCGAAAACGTTGTCCCGACTACCTATAATACCCCCGAGGATAGAATACCCCAAGTATATATATCTCACAAAAAAGGTGCATGATGTGCTCGGGGTACATGATGCTCGGGTCACGTCTCTCATTGATCAGGCATGACTTGATCTGACACATGGAGTCTACAACCTCTTAATTCCAATAGAACTTATCTTCCAACAGAATCATATTTGAGTTTTACAAATTCATCCCTAAAAAATAGGAGGATGATTCCTAACAGGATTCATGAAATGCAGGTGTTTCAATCCTATCATAATTCGTCGATATATCTCTATAAATACATGGCACTCAATCATAATTCAAGTACACAATTATCTCTACAATTTATAGTCTCTTGCATAAATTTTCTCCTTCCTCTTTACTGACTTAAGCATCGGAGGAGTAATGAGGACACACCTCCTCCCCTTTATTGCAGGTATTTGGAGATTCAGATCGTGCTTGTTTACTGTCCAAGCTCGAAATATTCAAGGTGCGATTTTTAGCATCATCAAATACAAAAATGAATTATGGAAGTATAAGACAGACAAGAAAGATCAAAGAAAATAAGTCAATCTCCTAAAGAAAATAATTCAGTCTTCTCCAGTGTAGTGTAATTTACTATATATCTCTCCAATCAAATATTGTTAGTTGCGGTAAGAAAAACTGCAATGTAGATGACTAATTACTTTCTTCAAGCAATTTTATTGATATAGTGTACAGTGGCAACAACCAATTTTTTCACTAAGTAAGGACCCTTTTGTGTGTGTGAAGCTCGTGATTTGGTTTTAATTCAAAATAGTTTAGTTTTATAAAACTCGTCTCGTCCTACTAATATAAATGGTTCACTAAATGGGGCAATTTGTCCATCCTCCCTGCCCCGGGATCCGTCCCGCTTTGACCCTCCTCGAGGCGGATACGGGGCAAATTATTCGAGACGGGACGGGGAGTGGAGCACGCCAACCCGATCCGACCCCGACCTGCCCCGTTGCCATCCCTATCCATACCGCTTAGTGGCAATCTCAACCATATCAAATATCTCACCTACCGTTTTTAAACAAATAACCCTCAGCTTTTTTCACCCCACATACTTCCAATATCTAATACCTGAGCAATCAACAACATTTTCAGGGTTTTAATCATTCCCTGAAAAAAATTTGAATCATATATATATACATATAAGGATAAAACTTAAGATAGGGATAACTAAGCCTATGTTTGGTAAAAAAAATTTGTTTATAAATAAAGAATATGATGTTTTCGAGGAAAAATGTATGGTTAAAACACGATTTTGGAAAATGCGTCTGGTTGAAAAGTAATTTTGAAAATGTGTTATTTATAAACAAGTTTATCAAACGGAGGCTTTAGGCTCTATTCGGTAACACTATAGCAATTATAAATTAATCTATTTATGTTTTCGATGTAACATATGTGGTTGAAAAGTTGAGAGATAAAATGCGTATGGTTAAAAAGTGATTTGAAAAATTGTGTTGTTTATAAATTAATTTATAAATTATAATGATTGAATTAAAGAATATAGGCTAAGATTGTTTAAGTGTTGAAATCTTAATATGCGGATATTGTATATGATAGGTTTTTAGCGTTCCATTACACATTATTTTAGAGCAGGACTTCGGTAACATCTTCCCTACATCATTTGACAATGTCACTTTGAAATTAAAAATTGAATTGATAATATCTTTATATGTTCCAACAAATATGCTGATAAAAAATATCGAGTCTAAGATAAGGATAACGCGCACATAAATCCAATTGTAGCCCAATTAATAGGAAAATATATTAAATACTTGATTAGGAATTTTCACAAGAATCTTGCTTTGCTTTGACTTTGATTCCAAGTACTTTTATCTTGAAGATGAGCTTCATAAAGACTAGTGCATTTAAGTCTGATCTCATAGTATCAATGACACAAGTACAATATTTTGAAAAATCAACGACAACTTTGCACCCTTCTTTGGAGACTAAAAAATAATTTATCAACCCAAGTAAGAAAAGACATTACAGGAAATGAAATTATTAACATATTGAAATATTAAAAAGAGAACAACATATTATTATGAAGTAAAGGCAAATGTGGACTTATTAAATTAGTAAAGATGTGATGGTCCAAAAATGTTTATTCATTATGGACCTTGCTATATGTACTAACAAACTGTACTAACAGTTGTACTAACGGCTAAAAGACAAAAATTTTGAATGTTCAATTACTATGTTATCTTTTTAGTTATAATTTTTAGTTTTCTGATATTATGTCTATATCTCTAAATTTATTGTTTACGTAAAATGTATAATATATACTATTATATGTTAAACTCATTTCTTCAATAATTATATTTAATTCTTCAATTTTTTTCTCTAGATCACTAATTATTCTTCATTTATTTACTATAATTCTAGTAAATTGTGAAAAATCTGTAAATGAGGGTTCTTTTATTGCGTAGTCTAATAAATCATAAAATCTTCCTAAATCTTCTCTTATAACTTCTAATTGTTTAATTGTTTCTTCTCTTAAATACTTAAAGTCGTTTACTTCTGAAGGATTTAATTCTATTAAATGTTCTGAATTCATAAATTATAAAACTAAATATTTAAATTTAAGCTATTAATTCAAATCCTCTTCCAATAGTTAATTCTAGTAATAGTAAAAACAAATTTTCAACATATGTAAAAACATGTAAGATATATCATAAGCGAAATGATAAATTTAAAACTATGATAACAGTACTTGGATAATATCAATAAAAAAGACGATATATAATCCACCATAAATAATCAATAATACTTCTTTCTATCTATGGGTCCATCACGCTTCTTTGTAAATCTGATTTTAAAAGATTTTTGACCAAATACTCTTCAGTTATTTATCTAAGTATTAAACACATCTTCATAGAAGATCGTTGCTGCTCGAAAGACTTATGCATTAAAGGATGCTCGAAAGACTTACTCCAACACTTTCTGTTTAACACTTAAACAAACACTTCAAAGAGGTTCAGCACAATCCAGTTTCGTTTCCTACCTCTGGATGTACTCTTTTAACAAAAGTTTTATAAAGAATAAACTTATGGACTCATAAATAAATAGAGTATTACTAACTATTTTATAACTTCATATATATCTATGTGAAGTTTAGTTACTCATACCTTCTGCTAACTGTTTCTGGATTGGTTTGATGAAAGAAAATTTTGAACTAGGAATGAAAAGAAAGACAATAGATAGAGAACATAGATTTTTATTGTTGAAAAATGATTTTCGGATGCTTACAATGAGGAGATACTCCTCCTTTTATAGTTGGTAAAAGCAAAGCTGGGGAACAAGATAATATTCCCTATCTTTTACATACTTGGCTAAGATTTAAAGTAGATAAAGTAAAGCTAAAGTTACAATAATTTTTGCTGCTTTTCTAAAGTTTCACATGGGTCTGGACCCCCATGCCTTGAATAATTCATGTTCAAACAAGGTAGACTTCATCTTCATTATAGTTGAGTAGGTCCCCACAATTATTACATTTGTGACCCGTTTCTACCTCCATTAGGTGATGTAGATATTCATAGGCTCCTTTGCTAAGATCCAAATTGCTGACAAGTATATTCTCAGCATATTCTCTTAATTTCCATAATTGAAAATTAACTTGATTAATTCTTGCAATAATTTGTCATCATTAGACTCATATACCCAAACATTAGTTTGTGTAAGAGTATCCCTTAATTCGGTATACATTACTCTAAATCTCAGTGCCCTTTTTTCTGGAATAGCTTGTATCTGTTCCTCTTTGTTAAATGGTTTTATTTCTGGTTCTGAAAGAATAGCTTTGCTAGTTACTCCAAGTTTTACAATATGTTCTGCCCTTAGAAATTCTTCATCAATAAATTCTGGAATGGCTGAGTAAATCCTGACATAGATCTTTTCAGCTTTGGTAATTCCAAAATATGTTTTAACTGCTGCCTTGATAGAATTAGGTAATAATGATATTTCCTTCATATCCTTGCTAGGGTATATGCACTGAATAAGTCCTTGGTCAAACAGTCCCTTGACTGTTCTTGGTTCTACTCCTGGAAAAATAATTGTTTTATTGATTTTTGATGGCTAATTGTCCTTAGCCATTCTCCTTATTTTGTCTTCTTGTTTAGATACTCCACATACTTCAATAATGTCTCTAGTTTCTTCATAACTTTCTCCTTTTCTGATAGTTCCTTTGTTGCGACTGCTGGTTTCTTCGCAACTTCTAAAAAAGTTTCTTTAGATGGTTCAATAGTTTTGCTAATAGCTTTGGAAGATGAACTTCCAATAATTGATACTTTAGATACTTCTTCCTCAATAGGAAGTCCTACAGATAAATTCTTTACTGGAGAGGATTGGGATCCTCCTTTATACATTTCCTCAAGAGAATTAACCCTTGACTTGTAAAAGGCTAGTTCACTGTTAATTTGTACAATCTGCGCCATGCAAGTATTCACATGGTTGAATAGATTTGAATAGTTGATATTCGTTTGACCCATAGCCAAGTTAATTTCTTCTACTTTCTTAAGCATGTCTTCCATGTCTTGATAAATAATCTGCAATAACATTGTCAGTACCCTTAATATGAATAATTTCAAAATCATAATGGCTAAGTTCTACTTGTCATCTAATTAACCTTTTATTTGCAATAGTTGGATCAATTTCTTTAGTTAACCAATATTTAACTTGTGTATTATCTGTTCTGAATTTGAATTTTGTAGTAACAATAAATAATTCAAACTTTTTAATAGCAAATTTTACAGCTAATAATTCTTTTTCATTTATATGATAATTAGTTTGAGTTTGAGTAAAACTGCCACTAGTATACTGTGCAATCCTTTCCTCATCCTCATTTGGATAAATATATTTAAATACTGCTCTCCATGCTGTTTCGCATGCATCAGTTTCTAAAATCCAATCACATTCTTTTTTGGGTAATTCTAATTCTGGTAATTCTTTACAAAGATCTTTAATTTTTTGTACTTCTTCTTCTTCGTCTTTAGACCAAGGTGTCCATCTAGTTTTTCCTTTTAATCTTTTTTGTAATGGGATTAAATGTTTTGCTAAGTTAGGTACATATTTCCTAGTCTGGTTTACAAGTCCTAAAAAGCTTTATAATTGTGTTTTATCTTTTATATGATTGTCAAATTCTTGTATTTTTGTACCAATATGTTTTTGGAGTTTTATCCTTCTGGGCTTATTATAGATCTCAAAAATTCTACATTTTCTTTAGCTATTTCCATTTTTGTAGCTGATAATATAATTCCATTATTCCTTACAATATCTATAAAAATATTTAGATGTTTTAAGTGTTCTTGTCTGGTTTCAGAGTAAATAAGAACATCATCAATATATACTGTAATAAAATGATAATAATCTTTAAATATTTTATCCATGTACCTTTGGAATCTTCCTGGACTATTTTTAAATCCAAAAGGTAATACATTCCATTCATAAAATCCTCGTGGTACCTTAAAAGCTGTTAAATGTCTAGATTCTTCAGTTAACATAATATGATAAAATCCTAATTTAAGATCAAATTTAGAAAAGTATTTCTTTCCTCTAATTTGGTTAAATAATACATGTTGGTTTGGTATTGGATATTTTAATTTCTTTGTATAAGTGTTTAACCTTTTATAATTAATTACCATTCTAGATTTTCCTCTTTTTTGTTCTGAATGTTTTATTACAATGAAGGCTGGACTACTATGTTTACTGTTAGATTCTCTGATGAATTTCTTTTCTAGCATTTCTTTTATGTGCATTTCAAATTCAGGTAATTCTTTTGGTGTATGTTTAATTGGTTTTACACTAATAATCTTAGTGTCATCTTCTAGTATAATTTCTGCCATAGGCTTATATATGTGCCATTTTTCCAAAGGATTATCTCCTGATAATTTTAATAATTTTTCTGTAATATTTTTTATTACAATTTGATCAAAATGTTCTTGTACTAGATTTATTCTATTTTTATTAGGCATAAGTTGTGTTGTTTGTGTTAATTTTTGTCTATCCTCACCACGCTGAGCTGCTATATGAGACATTTTTTCTCTACAGTAAGGATCATTAATTCTTATTGTTATTGCTATATGGTGACAAAGGGTAGATAAAAGTATAACTTTTTCATCAATAGTTATTGGATAATATTGTTTTATGAAGTTATTTCCTAATAATATATCTCCTGACATATCATCAAATTGATATACATAAAGTATTTGTAATTCATATTTTCCTATTTGTATTTTAACATTCCTTGCTATTTTAGTTATTAGGTTTGTGCTTCCATCAAATCCTGTAAGTATTACTTTTTCTTTATTATCTTTTTTGTTGCTCCACATTTTTAGAGGTAATACATTTTCTTTAAACAAACAGGATGATGCTCCTGTATCAAACAATGCATGAAAATTTCTGCTAAGATATCCATTGTAATTCATTTTGGTTAGTATATAAATATGTTCTCTCCCTCCTTGTATTTTATTCATAATAACCTTGGTATAACTAGATTCTCATTTTGTATTGTTAATAGCATTCTATCATCTTTTATGTAATATGGTTTTACTTGTTCTAAGAAGTCTGTTCCTAATAGTAATTATGTATTTACCTTTCCTGTATGTTCTACGTACATGTTTATGATTATTTCATTTCTTTTATTTATTCTTATTGGTAATTCTACATAAGTATCCATGGGATGAATGTTTCCAAAATAATCTTGTATTTGAATTGAATTATTCGTTACTTTAAGTTCTAAGTCTCCTGTTATGTTTTCTTTTATATGAGATACAGTTGCTCCAGTATCTATTAATACTTTCTGTTCTTTCCATTCTCCATTTATTCTAATTTCTATCATAACTTCAAATTGTTTTGTTTCATTTCTTTTAGATAGATTTATTCTTGGTATTTTTCTATGTATTTTTGTCATTATTTGTTTTTCTGAATCATTTCTATTTTCTATTTCAGGTAATGATCTTGTACTAGTATTTCTTCTTAGGCTAATTGATCTTCTTCCAATTCTATTTGTGGTTTATCCATATTTACTAATCTTCTAGCTTGATTGAAATCTATTTCTATATCTTCTGGTATTGTCATTCTTGGATTTTCTTTAGCTGGTTTGTATTACAATAAATTTTGAAATATGGGTTCTATTATATGTGTTCTTGTAGCATTCTTAATTTTTACTTCATGTTTACTAGTAAAAGCATATATTGTTCTAATAGTTAAACTTATAGTTTTACTTCCTGGTTCCATATCTATCCCTCTTAACCTGTAATATAATGTTAAGGCTTTATTTTTATTTTGTTCTCCCATACTTATGCTGAAATTTGATCTTATTGTAAATTTTACTTTTTGGTACATTAAGTTTCCTGTTACAATTCCTATTAGAGCATCTTGTAATGAACTTACAATTCTATCATCCATAATATAGAATTCTATAGGTGTATCTATTCCTTCTCTAAAATAGGCTTTTGCTATAATTTGTACGGCTCCTAAATATATATTCTTTATTTTTCCTTTTAGTTCAGGATTCAATAGGTTTATTTCTTGTCTTATAATTTCTTCATTTATTATAGGTATTAATGTGTTTCATGTAGTATCTCTTATGTCTATAGGGTGACTATGGTTTCTTGCTACATATGTTATTTATTTGTTTTTCTGCCAAAATGGTAAATTAAATATTTCTTTTGGTTCAACATCTAATTTTGATTTTAAGATCTTTTCATACATTTTAGGATTAAATATTAATCTTTCATTTAGTTGTTCTTCATTTTCTTCTAATTTGTATTCATATTCTTTAGATGTACCTTCTTCATTAATTTGTCTAATCATATTTATATCTAAATATTCTTCTTCGCTAGATTCATTAGATTCACTTTCTTCTGAAGATTCTAATTCCATTATTGTATTTATTACTTCATGTTCTTCTAATTCATAAATTTCTTTATCTTCAGGAATTTCTTCACATTCTTCTTCTTGTTCAATAGGTAATAAGTTGTAATTTTCTTTTTCTATTAATGAGATATACATCATATTTTTCTTTTTATCTTTCTTAGGACATTCTGGAGATATATGTCATATTACTCCACATAAATAGCATTTACATTTTCTAGGATTTTTAGGGTATGTTTTAGTTTTGTTTTGTTTTTGCCTTAAGTATCTCTTATATGGTACTCTATACATTTTAAATGTTTTATTATATGGCTTTTTGTATTTATTAAATTTAGTAAATTTGTTTCTAAATTTATTTTTTCTATAATATTTATTTTTCTTATATTTTCTTTCTAGAGACATCCCCATTGTGTTGGTTTATATTGTAATTTATCACAGCATAATGATTTTTTACTTGCTTTATGAGATTTTATCATATTATTTGCTTCCATAAATTTTTCTTGTTGTCTTATTTTTATAAATTGTATTCTTGCTCCTAGACTATTATTAATTAATGGTATTTCTAATTTTTCTCAGTCCTTAAATAATTCTAAATTCCATGGGTTTGGTAATTTAAAGAATATTTGGTTCATAATTTCCATACCATATGTTTCTTGATTATATTCTGCTTTTTAAAAATATTCTCTAAATTCACATGCAAATTGTTTAAAGTAACACATATCACATATTGATAGATTTTCTAATAAATATCTATTTCTTAGTCTTGAGCTAATTTTGGTATCTCTGTCTATTACTAATATATATTCTCTTTTTAATGCATCTTCATATCTGCTTAAAATAGTTCCTATTTCATCTTGGACATTTCCTCTAATCTGTCATATATAAGTTTCTGTTAAATTTTCCCACCATCTTGCAGTGGTTCCTATAAATGTATTTTCTGTTATAAACTAGAGAGAAAAAGAGAGAAAAGTAGAGACACCAATAAACTTGTGTATTCTATTATGAACCAGAGCCCCATATATATAGGGGAAGAAAGGGATATACAAAGTAATTATAACTAGGGTTAGAGGGGTACAATTGTCATTCACTAATACAATACAATATTTACAACACTCCCCCTTGAATGACATATTACAAAATATCTGCCTCATTAAAACCTTGTTTGATAAAAACCCAATGGGACAAAAATATCAAACGGAGGAAAAAGAGTACAGTTGTTCTTGGAGTATTAAGATGAATGCTGCCTCGTTAAAACCTTGTCAGAAAAATCCAGTGGGAAAAAACCTGAACGAAGGAAAAAGAGTACAGCTACTCCCCCTGATTCAATATGTATTGAATCATCCATATAGTTACTCCCCCTGATTCAATCTTTATTGAATCATTCATATCTTGATCTCTTCAGGAGTTTCGTATAGGAGAGTATATCAATAGATATTGATGACAGCTACCTCATTAAAAACCTTGCCAGGAAAACCTCGTGGGATAAAACATCGGCTAAGGAAAAAAGAGTGTAGCGTATATTAGCTCCCCCTCATTGGGACATTACAATTATATTGATACTGCATTTAATTATTTCAACTGTAAATCGGTGCAATATCGAATATGTTTACCAAACATATATAAATGGTGCATATCTTGTATTATTTGTTCTTCGAATATAAATTCAATTATTCATTTGAACTTGAAGAACTATAAAATATTTTCAATTATTTGAACATGCTACATCGAATCATGTTCTATAATCAATATTCATCAATGCATTTAATGCAGTTCTTAAATCTAGAAGTGACTTATTCACTTCAATGAACAATTAACTTATTCACTTCAGGTGAATAATTAACCATGAATTTGTATCTTGAAAATCAATTGCCACGATTTTTATTCACAGTAATGGTACATCTCAATTTCAACACTTTGTCATATAGAGTCATTTGTACCATTCTTCATGTAATCTAATTTCATATTATCAATCACATTCCATTGGAAATTGAATCTATTAAAGGCATATGATATATTCAGATAGCAAAGTATCTTTATACTTTGATCAAACAAATTTCTTAAAAACTTGAACTATATATTTCAAATATATTTAATCCTTCAAGGATTATACTGTATGCTTCAAGCATCGTATATGTTTCACATTGCAATTGTCAAATTGCTACCACCAAATTTAAGTCGTGAAACTTTAGATAGATAACAATTCCTATATTTCAAATGGATTTTCTCTAATTATTTCACCGCAATTCCAAAGTACCGAGGTATTGATTACCCTTTTTAATCTCACTCATTGGTACTTCAAAGAATACTCCCAACGTACCGAGTTGATGATCATACATTTTGATATCACTCATTGGTACATGAGCGCAAGCTAGTAATCAGAGTAAATCATTTTTCATTATATACATTTCTAATAATCATATATTTATAGGCACTTATTATGCATTTTCAGGCAAATAAAATATTGTATCTATGCCAGATCTTTCAAAGATTCGTTGCGCAACAAGTCGTGTATTACGACTATACCTATAGGTATTTTACTGGCTTTACACTTTTATGCATTTGGACTTCGGGTCCCAAAACTTCAGGTTTTGTAATAAGTTTAATTTAGTCTGAATGCATACTTTTGCCAACTATTTTTATGTCGATTTTCTTCGACATATTTTCTTTTATTATCCTCGCTATCATTCAAATTATGATACGGCTAGCTTCGCAATTTGCTTTTGCATAAGTGCTTTAAAAAGTGTGTCGACACAATTATCATCTCAATTTGACTTCTTTCCCCACAAGACATAACTATAGAGATCTCAATTTTCAATATTTCAAGTACTTGAACCTCTTCTGGAGATTTACAATTAATTATGTCAATAAATACTCTCTCATGAGTATATGTCTCATCAATAAGACCATTATAATCATTTGCTCTATTTTTATTTGTTTGGGGATCTTTATTTGAATCAAATATCGCTACGCTTCAGGCGTGCTACATATCAATATAAGACAGAGCATGAGATTTTATTAATCTCTTATTCATCTTGTAATTTTGTTAACTTTGAACGTTTCGTTCATATTTTCAATCGAACTTCTGGTTCGTATTATTAATCGCGAGGATATATATAACATAATATGATGCATTTGTTTGATTTTAAGCTATTCCCCCCTAATGTTGAGAAAATTGTCCAATCAAGTTGACAATAACTTTTTTTTTCGACGTTGTAAAATATCACCCATTTGGGATATATGTTCAAACAACGCATTTTTCTCAACATTCTTTATTTCCCATATCAGTGCATTGTGGTGGATCAATTGCACTATTAAAAAAATTATATGGAAAAATTAGGCTCTAACCATAAGCCAATTATAATAGGGAGAACTATGATATTGGCATGATGTGTAATAGAATTTCCTAAACAAAAAGGGAAGTATTTTGTTCTCAATTAAATTAATTGGAGGCGTTTAACAAACAAAAATGTTAAACCATTTATCGATATCCCAATTAACACCTATCAAAATGTTGAGATTCGTGTCTACTAGCATTATCAAGACACATTCTTGATTATATAATCTGAAAATTATGCTCATAATTCATAATTTGAGCAATAATTTTGCAAACTTCAGGTTGCGAACACCATGCAATCATCTAGTACATGTATCAAATCTATTAGATACAAATAATATTTAGATGATCAACGTGGAGGATGATGGGCACCCATTTATCACCCTAATTAATTTTCAGAAATATAAGGAATTTAATCCCTATTTTAGCTAGTGATAATGAAAAATTTCATGAATGAGAACAAACATCATATATGATTGAATTGAAGAATCTTCTGGTTCTTCATTGAGTATCAATTTTAATTTCGCATCATTATTGATCCAGTGATGGTCCAACTGGTCATGCCAAATAATAAAATCAAATTGAACTTCTGGTTCAATATAAGATATAATTCAATGATTAAATCATATATTATTCAAGGAGTCAAACTAATCAATATCCTTATGACATAAGTTATATATTTTCCTTCAGGGATAAACATGAACTCAAATAAGATATTTTTCGAAACATATGCTACTTCGAAAAGCACGTTTTATTACTCATTCAAAATCAATATGTCAATATTCTTCCGGAATATTGTAATATCAAATTAATAACATATCTCATAATATTGGGCTCTTCGAGAGCAAATTATATTTCCAATATTATATTTCATATGAGATAAAATTATGATTCTTCAGGAATTATCAAAACTATATATTAGACTACATCATAATAATCTTCTAGATTATTAATAAATTCGAATTTCTTTGCGAAAAAGAATGCAGTATTTATCACTTGAATAATAAAATAATATTCTTCTAGAATATTGAAATGTAGCAATAACGCAATATTCTTCTGAAATATTGATTCGAATTTCATTCAATTATAACAATAATTAATATCTATTTTGCTATTTAGGAGCAAAATAAAGAATTATTCTTCTGGAATAATTATATTGCTAAAATTGCAATTCTTCATGAATAATAAGTCAATATTCTTCTGGAATATTGATATTAATTATTCATTCTTCCTTTCAAGCCAACAATATTTGTGCTCTACACGAGTGACGTTAAAATATTCTTCTGGAATATTTATCTAACGTGGGTTGTGTTTATTTGAGAACACCAACACCATATTCGTTTAAATTATGCTTCTTCAAGAGCATTTGATCAATATTCTTCTGGAATATTGAAATTGTAATATACTGCTCGTGACAAGCAAGTAATATTCTTCTAGAATACTACTATTGTTGTCCTACTTCGTGAGCAACAACATGATACATTATTAAATCAGAATTTATGAATGAACATCTACAAATATTTAATCATCTTAAAGAATATTAATTACCATATAAACATAATATGAATTTATATATAAAAATGAATTACGAAACATATTTCAGAAAAAAGAATCTCCATATATAGAAGTTAACAAAATTGACTAAATCTTTTATTTGCTAAATCTTTTACCAATATGCAAAAGATACTAAACATGCACGTGAATTCCATATATAAAAATTAGATATATAACTAATATATGGTAGAATCAAATCTAATAATGTATTTGAGAATTCAAAATAACGTGGTGATTTCCATGACAAAATTGAAAGAGCAAAAAAATAATAACAATAATAATTTGCTGGAACAAGGTATACTTTAACGAATTTATTTCGATTCTTCCAAAAGAAATAATAAATCAATATTCTCCTAGAATATTGAAAATTATAATTCATGCTCTTCAGGAGCAAATAACATCCTTCTAGGATATTAATTATAATGTTGTACTACTTCAGGAGTAACAACAAATTATTTATAATGGACAGATTTACAATTAATATTTTTCTGAAATATTAATCATCTGTTGTGCTACTTCAGGAGTAACAACATAATGAATTATAAATTTAAATCAATAATAACAATAATGCTTGTAATCGATAGATTTATAATTAATATTCTTCTGAAATATTAATATATATACTGTTGTGCTACTTCAGGAGCAACCACAAATTATTCTTCTTGAATAATTATAGTTCTAAAATTTCGATTATTCAAGAATAATAAATCAATATTCTTCTGGAATATTGAAAATTTAATTTATGCTCTTCGGGAGCAAAAAATATTCTTCTGGAATATTAATTATGATGTTGTGCTACTTCAGGAGCAACAACGAATAATAATCAATTCTATGATTAATATTCTTCTGGAATATTAATATAATGTTGTGCTACTTCAGGAGCAACAACGAATGAATTAATAGCATCAATAAATTTGTAATGGACAAATCTATAATTAATATTCTTCTGGAATATTAATATATACTGTTGTGCTACTTCAGGAGCAACAACATAATAAATTATCAATATAAAGATCAAAATCTGTCGAATTGGTTGGAGAAAATCGGATTCAGATTTATGAGCCGCAATTGCTAATGAACAACATCGTAATGAATAGATATGAATTGCAATTAAATAGTAATAAAAAAATTCATATGTCACCAAATTAATTTCGGTGCATATGATTTTACCATCTAACTAATATTTTGATATATGGGATTTTGAAAAAGAAAATTCTAACTCAATTTGGTAGAAACTCGTGCTGATAACGTGTTATAAACTAGAGAGAAAAAGAGAGAAAAGTAGAGACACCAATAAACTTGTGTATTCTATTATGAACCAGAGCCCCATATATATAGGGGAAGAAAGGGATATACAAAGTAATTATAACTAGGGTTAGAGGGGTACAATTGTCATTCACTAATACAATACAATATTTACAACATTTTCTAACATTAATTGTAATTGCTTTCCTATTAATTCTTTGGTATAGGCCATCATAGCCATAGATTTCATCCATAATTCTAATTCATGATCTACATCTTGCACACATCCTAAATCTATCCATCTTCCTTTTGAACTAATTTGTGTTTCCATACTTCTCCATGGTGTATATTCTATAGGATAATTTTTACTTGGTTTGGTGTAATATTTTTGTTGTGGTATAAAATTATTTTTTTAAAAATTTTGGTTTTGTCTTTGATTCATATAAATTTCTGGTGTATTTTGTAGATTAGTATTACTTGTATTTTCTTTTTGACTTGGTTAGTTCCTGGTTGCTGTATATAATCTGGTGGATTTTGTCCTGCTGGTATTAAAGCTCTCTGTTGTTCATTCATATTAATTTCCTCTATTTTAAGATTTTTAAATTTTTCTATATAATCTTCTTCTGTTATGTAGTCTGCTTCACCTTCTTCTTTAGGATTTTCCATAAATTTTTCTATTTGTTCAGTAATCATATTTATTTCTAATCTATTGATGACTTTAAATTCTTTGTCAGTTATTATTCTTTTAGGTTTTCTTTTTTCCATTTCATCATATATTTTGGTTTACAATTCCAATATTTTGTTGTATATTATCTAATCTTTTATGTAAATCATTTTTCCCTATTTCTTCTTCTTTAATTGTTCTTATCATATTTATTTGTTTTATAATAGTTTTTTGCTCTGTAATTTCTATTGGGTTTTCATATACTCCTACAATATTTCATATTTTATTTATTTTATCAGTTATTTGCTTAATTTGGTTTTCTAAGGTTATTAATTGTTTTGATAGGTTATTTACATATTGCTTTACTTCTAATATTTGTGTGGGTATATTTTTGTTTATATCCTTATAATCATTAGTTATTTCTATCATTTGTTTTATTTCTAATGGTAAATTATTGATAATTTCTTGAACTTGTTATGGGTTTTTTGCTTGTTCTAAGTTTTGTTCTGTAGTTTTATCTAGACTTATTTCTAATTTATTTAGTAAAAATAAATTTGTCCAGTTTAATTGTTTATGTTCTCCAAATCTTCCTTCTCCTAATAGTATAAATGGTATAAATTTTCTATATATTTCAGTTATTAATGGCCAATGACTGTTATTTGGTAAATCTTTAGATTTATAATTATATACTCTAGGTTCGATTATTGGTAATCTTTTAGACATTTTTCTAAATATATTTCTAAGTATAACTACGGGCTCTGATACCACTGTGGGTTAGATCGTGACAGTGAAATTTTATTTTGCGGAATTATAATCTTTGTCTAATTCTTCTTAAGAATCTTTCTTCAAATTCATCCATATATCTTATATCTTCTTGTCTAATTAAGTTTTCTTCTTTTAATTTTAAATATTCATTATGTTGTAAAACTAGCCTTTTAATTTCCCTATATTTTTCTATAGCAATCGGATCAGTATTTAAGTCTCTTCCTAATCTTTCCAATTCTAAATATTCTCTATGTAAACTTCTAATTAATTTTTTTTTTCGTGAAGTATATGTGGATCATAAACAGGTATAATATTTTTTAATTATGAAATAAGTAATAAAAATTTTAAAGTAATTAATTTTTTAGGATTTATTATGTGTTAAATTTAATAAGATAATATGTGAAATAAGGTATTAGTTATAATTTTAATTAAAGGGTAAAATAGGTATTATTTTTTGTTAGTAAGTTGTTGTATCATTTTGTTAGTAAGTTTAGTTTTATCCATTCATTATTGAGTCTTTTTATAGATATATAATAAGTATAGATTATAGATAATAAAGATATAGACAAAAAAAAAAAAAAAATGTAAGAGAAATTCAAAAATCATTTGTGAACACTTCATAACAATTTTGTGACTTATTAATTAAACGGGTAAAAGTCATAATAACACACGATTTTTATTTTTTATTTTATTTTTATCACAATCAAGTATCAATCATAAACATGAAAAGTCACAATCACTGTTACAAAGATACAAATTGTGAGTCACAATTACAATATTCGATTTGGTATAGGTAGTTTGGTTTGTTCAACAGCATCGAGGTATGTTCTTTTCTATTTACTTTTTTTTTTTTTTTTGGTTTTACATTTGTCTTTTTAATATTATAGAATAGTTTAATAAAAAACATCCATTTTTATGTCACATCATCACCTCCTCGTCTTCAAATCCACTATGTTCTCCACCCCTATCGCCACACCTTCACCTACGTCTACCTCAACCTCCAACCACACATGCACCACCACTGTACAATTAGAGATGCAACGTTGCCATGCACAAAATTTGCAAAGGTTCGCCCCAAGAAAATCCCCAAACCCACCACCATCGCCTTCATTACACCACAAATCCACCCCTCAACTCCTGCCACCTTGTGGCCGTACTCCCAATATTTGGTTTTTGTGAATGTATTCATTGCCCTCATCTCATGGAATCACACTTTTGTTCTATTGGACTTGGAGCGTGGGACTATCTTGCGTTCCAACTGCTCTTTTTCAATTTTTTAATTGGGATGTAAGGCTGAAATCCCATTTTTATTTTTATTTTTTATTTTTTTTTAAGTAAAGGACAGTTGCATTATTTTTAATTTTTTTTTGTTTTTTAATTTTGATTTTGATTTTGATTTTTTTTCCCTTGAGTTGTCTATTCATTCTCATTTCTGTAATCTTTTTTTAGCTGAACCGTCATGTCAATCTTTTTTCTTTTTTTCCTTAGCTGACTTGTCTCTTTAAACTCGCTAGATTTTCCTCTCGTGCAATGTACGATATTAAATATAAAAAATGATATTACATTACAATAACTATTAAAAATTTACAAACAATATAACTAATTCAAATTATAATAATTTCTTTAAATAGTAAGAGTCAATTTACATATTTATTTAAATAATAAATGACGGTTATTTCATAATCATAATCAAAATATACAAATAACAATAACAATATTGTTTAATGGTACTCATTATTCTAAACATCATTTTTTTAAAACTTATTTCAACAACATACAATAAATAAAATAATGTATGCATAAAGTTAAATAATACAAAATATAGAACAAAAATTTTAATATTTTTGTATTAAATTAGATTCTTTTTTTCTTTTATAAAATAAAATAAAATTAATTTTTTATTTAAATTCAATTCAATTTTGTTTATTCAATTTTAATTTTCTGTTCAAAGTTGAATTTTATTATTTTGTTAACTATCGTTTATTAATTTTACTCATAATTATTAAAATTTATTCTATTACCGTAATTATTAAAATTTAAAAAACAACATAATCAATCCAAATTATTAAAAACTTATTTAGATAGTAAATACCAATTTATATATTTATTTAAATAATAAACGATCGTAGATTTCAATAATTTGTATGCATTATTTTTAACTTCATTGAAAATGAAAATTTACACAATTTTATGCATTTGACTCATGTATTTAATATATATATATATTAGTTTTCAATAAAAAATTTAGCATAATAATTATAAATGTGTGTTATAAAAAATTTTAGCCTCTATTTGCCAAATCCAAAAAAAAAAAAAAAAGTTTTTAACACAATTCCCAAATTATTTTTTAACCACACATATTTTCTCTCCATTTTTCAATGTTACATCTTATATCGCAAAAATTAAAAAATATTTTTAAACACAATTTTTTCTTACAAACAGATCTATTTGAGAAAATTTGTGATTTATAAAAACGTCCATAAATTATTTTTTCAAATTTACCGAGCACTCAAATATTCAAAAAAAAAAAAAAAAAGGAGAAAGTAATGCGACTTTTGGCCTTTTTTTTTTTTTTAATTTGAATTGCTGCCAACCAAAAGGCTGGCAGACCAATTATTTTTTTATAACTATGGGCGGGAAATCATGGGGGCAATTGTTTTTGCTACACTTCTCCTTTTATATAGTAGGAGATTTTTTTATATCTTTTGATTTGTCTATTAAATCCTGTTTTTATAAAAAAAAAAATCAGCTGAGTTGTCTATTCAGTCTTGTTTTTATAATTTTTTTCCCAGTTGAATTGTGACGTCAATTTTTTTCCTTACCTGACTTGTCTCTTCAAACTAATTTTTATAACTTTTCTACTGAGTTGTTTATTCAGTCTCATTTTTGTAATTTTTTCAAGTGAATTGTCACGTTAGTCTTTTTTTTTTTTCATTCTATATTTTCTCCTTCAACAACTAGTTTACGTCCCTGAAATATTTACTTCACTTGAACTTCTTGTGTTGTATTATATGGTTTTAAAGTAAGTGTACCTGATTTATTTTTTGCTAAATTCTTTAATAAAATGAGATTTGTACTCATGTACATTTTGATATCTTCTAGGAATGGAAGGGGGGATAATGTATTTTTACCACAATTGAACATAGATGCTGTAAGGATTAAAGGCTCAATATCGCACCACAAAGAACCAAATACAAACGTTTAAACACAAAATCAGAAAACAACTTTATTGAATAAACGTAGTGTACAAAATCAGAATCCAAACTCAGAAATATACACAAAACTTCCCAGAAATCAAATATCGCATAAAATAACCACAAAGAACAATAGAGTTGCAGAAAAATCTGCTAGAACTCATAAAAAACGTATACTGATTATCACAAAATCAATATCAACCACTACCACTAAGAAACTACAATCAATATCTAAGAATTGGAAGAAGTATGAAGAAAATCTCAAAGATCAGATGAGGCGATGAAAAATTGCCTTCACAGAGAGAGTAAGTGTTTTGAAATGAAAGGAAGCATCTGGAATCAGTCTGATGGCAATCAGAACGTCTCATTTCCTTTTCATCACAAATGGACGGCTCAGATTAATCAGAACAGATCAATGGCTGCAGTAAAGGCGGTGATGATAATGGATCATAACCCGGTAATGCAAGTTGGGCTCAATAGCTGGACTGAAGATTGGGCTTAAGAGATTCCGGTCCATTGCCTTAATCAGATCAATTGCCCAAACAGATGCAATTCCATAAATCGGGAAAGAATTTGAAACATTAGACGATCTATACAACTTTTACAGTGAGTATGCAAAAGTAGAAGGGTTCAGTTCACGTATCGATAGTATTCGGAAGAATCCACAAATGAATGAAGTTTCCTAGAAGTCATATCTTTGTTCCAAACAAGGCCAAATAGATGAAACCTACCTAATAAAATTTAAAGATTTGGTGGATCATTCAGGAGTAAGAATGCGTGGAGACTCTCATTGTTGCTGCACCGCCAAGGTAACAGTTCAAAAAAAGCAAACACAAAGTTATTGGGCCATGAGCTATTTTTCCAAGGCGTATAATCACTAACTTTCTACACTGAACAAGGTTATTCTGCTCCAATTGCACCGCAAAGTTTTAGCCACGAAAAAAGATCTTGCTGAGCAATTTTCAAATGCAAATATTCCTACTTACCAACAAATCAGACTTATGGAGATAGACGCTGGTGGTCCATCTTCGACTGACTAAGTTAAACATGATATTAGAAACTATAAAGTAGACCTTCGAAGGGAACACATTAGACATGATGTAAAAAAACTTATAGAATACTTCGAGTTGGAGAAACGAAAGAACCCAAACTTCTACTATGCATACTAGACTGAAGAGGATGGACTTTTTGCTCCATGTTTTTAGGTTGATTCCGATTACAGGAGCTCATACGTCTACTTCGGAGATGCCGTCATGTTTGACATGACCTATAACACCAACAAGTATTCGATGGTGTTCACACCATTTGTTGGTATAAACCACCATCGTCAAACTACTGTATTTGGATATGGCTTACTGAGTGATGAAAAAATCAATTCTTTTCATTTAGCTGTTCTTGAAGTTCCTTGAAGCCATGCCAACACAACATTGTCTTGGCATGATTATCATTGATCAAGATGGTGCCATTTTTAGAGCACTAAACCAAGTATTCCCCGACCCACTTCATAGATTCTATCTGTGGCACATTTTGAACAAGTTTTCTGAGAATATATTTATTTCAACTTTTACTAGAATAAATATAATTTTCAAAATATAATATTTTTGTTTTAAAAAAAAAACTTAGCCGCCGAACATAGGCTTAATTCACTAAAAATAATTAATGGTAATAAAATATTTTCTGAAAAATATAATTTATAATATTGAGGATAATAAATTATTTTATTGAGGATAATAAATTATTTTAATCCTTAATAATTATAATATAATTTTAATAATGATAGTTACAAATATGATTTTTCAAATAAAGTCCAACATGCGAGAGCGATTGTCCCTGTCCCTTGTTAATGATCATGACATATGACACAATCAAAAGACTTTTTAATTACAAAGTAAGAAAAAAGAATTAGTTACTTTGATTTCGAACATAATATATTTTAACTTTTGATTAAATTTATTTTTAATGTTTGTTTACATATATTTTACTCGAACTTCAATATATATATATATATTATTAATTAATATTTTTTATTTTTTCATCATTTTTTTTAAATATGCCAATTTTTTGTCAAAATTAAAGAAATGATTAAATTTTATTTAATTTATACATTGATAACAAAAAGTTGATATCAACAAATTAATGATTCTTGTAATATGCACGTTGAAGAACACACTCGTTTATGACATATAAGATAGAGGAATTGATCTAAAACCCACAAGTGGGTTTGTTATCAAACCCACAAGTGGGCCATACTCCCCTATCCCCTCCCCCTTATGGGTGGGTGGGCGGGCAGTGAGGCTCATCCACCCATATTCAATACCCACTCGACACTTGTCGAGTGGGTGCCATATCTAGTGCCCATATGAGCACTAGATCAGCCCTAGATAAGATAGTAAAATTTCATTGATTTCTTCTTTATTTTCAAAATATATTAAATCAATCTTTCGTTAGATTCTAACTTAACACGTCTACATAGATTATATTTATTTAAACCCTTACTAGAATAAATATAATTTCTCACAATAATAATTTTTTGTTTATAAACAAAAAACACAGCTACTGAATGGAGGCTTAATTTATTAAAAATATTTATTAATAATAAAATATATTTCAAAAAATATAATTTTTAATATTAAGGATAATAAATTATTTTAATTATTAATAATTAAAAAATAATTTTAATACTAATAGAAATTTTCAAATACAATCCTACATTCGAGATTGATTGGTCTGACTCTTGTTAATAGTTATTACATATGATGCGATCAAAGGAAATTTTTAATCATGACACAGCAAAAAAAAAAAGAAGTATTAATTAATTTGATTTCGAACATATTATATTGTAAATTTTGATTAAGCTCATTTTTTTAATGTTTTGCTAACATATATTTCAATCGAACTTCAATGTATATGTTAATTAATAATTTTCTTTTTTCATCATTTTTTAAATATACCAATTTTTGTCAAAATTAAAGAAATGATTAAATTTTATTTAATTTATGTTTTGGGAACAAAAAATTGATGCTAAAACATAATTTTAATACCGATAATTACACATAGGACTTTTCAAATACAATCCAATATGTCAGGGTGAATGCCTTGACTCTTGTTAATGATCATGACATATGACACAATCAAATGAAATTTCTAATGACAAAGTAATTAAAAAAAATAGTTAATATTTTCTTTTTCATCATTTTTTAAAAATTCTCATGCTTTCTCATTAAAATAGTCTCCAAACATGAATAAATTTATAGAATCAAATATTATATTAAACAATCAAATAGGATTAATCAAATATTTTTCAATACATTTATAATGTAATTTTATATTTCAGAAGAATTTTTAACAATATTTTTCAAATTATTTGCTTAATCATTTTACCAAAAAAAAAAAAAAGCTTGAACTGTTATAAATAATGTATATATGTGAATGACATTACCATTATATCCCTGTAAACTTTACAATATTACGATTGTGCCATTGTCCACTCCTATAAATAGGAGCCTATACTTACCAATTTATTACACCAATTCTTGAAGAGAAATTCTCTCCTCTAAACTCTCTCCATTTCTCTCTCTATGTTGTTCTTATGATTTCGATGATTTTATAATACGTTATCAGCACGAGTCTCTAACCAATTGAGTAATAACGGAAGTATGCTCTACAGTTGCATCTAAATGATGAGCCTCTGTATCAGAAACCTGATTATTACTAACCAATGTTTCCTTTTCTCTCAAACTGAAAAAGAATGATTCTGGCCGATCCAGATATCCGATCGACGATCGGCCACCGCCATCAGAACGGGCTTGTCAAGGAGAAGACTCGCCTAAAATTTGGCGCAGAACCAACGGCTGAAACAAAAGATATCGACCGAAGAAGAAAATCTGAAAAACTGTGCAAAAACAGATATCTGACCGAAAATTGAAATGCTTATTCCGGACGATTCTGAACTCCGATCGACGATCGGCCAGCGGCATATCAACGGGTTTTTCTAGGAGAAGACTCGACTGAAATTTGGCGCAAATCCAACGGTTAAAACGGAAGTTATTGTCCGGAGAAGAAGATGCTGGCGGACTGAAAAATGATGATTCCGGCCAAACGGTTGATCTTTTGGAAAATCGGAGACCACCGGCATGTTCAGGACGCCGAGGCACATATTATGGTGATGGGTCAATTTTTCCGATCACCGGCGCGTGGCGGCCGGCGGCGGCGGCGCGTGGCGGATCCGGCGATGACGAAAGGCAGTTTGTCCGTTTTGATGAATTGGATTTTTCTATGATCTTATTTTTCTGTTTTGTGCAGTTTTTAAAATACTCCGGCGGTCGAACATGGCGGTTTTCTTAAAAACTGTTTTTGGAGCAATCCTGACGAGATTTTGAACTTCGGACCAAAAGTAAGTTTGTTCTAAATTAAATTTTAAACCTATTGACGGTTTCAATTTATTCATATGAGCAATATATTAAAATATGGACGATTTTGCCCTTAATAATACATACAAGTATAATAATCGTAAATTAACGATTAATATGTGATCAATTGAATTATATTATGCTGCCACCTACATGGTTGGTTTTACCACCTACATGGTTGGCTTTACCCGGTTTAATTATTTCATTATGTCGATTCCGCCTATATGGCCGGTTTAATTGTTTCATCTCGTTGATACCGTCTATATGGCTGGTTTAATTATTTCATCACGTTGACACCGCCTATATGGTCGGTATATCAATTGAATACATATAAACACCTCAGTTGTTGGTTAATTCTAACATATTAGAGGGTTGTTGTCAACATATATACTTGGTGGTATAACCCCAGTATCGTTATTGTTAATATATATATACAATATTATTGTTATTTGATACTTCATTAAATGATACCAGAAGTTATCAATACTAAAGTTAGAAAATATTTTATCAAATGATACCAGAAGTTATCATTACCAAAAGGTTGATAAATATTAATAAAATGTTTTATCCAATGGTACCAGAAGTTACCAATATCTGAATTTGAATGGGTGGATGAAAATTATTCAACAAGAGAATGTTGATGTATGATAAGATAATATCACATGATAGCACGGATATAGCTAATGTGAAAATAATCTCATCAGTATTATGAGATGAATGTTAGATGATAAGTGCCTGGAAAAGTTCTTGCACGAGCACTTATATATTCCAGAAGAAGTACATATTTACTCCAGAAGAAGTAAAAATTATCATCTAAACATACTGAAATGATATTATTATTGCTCCTGAAGAAGCATAAACGAGACATACATGCAAAATGCAAAAGGGGAAAACATTTATGATCCTCAAAATTAGAGATGTGTTTCGGGAGTAGCCGTATCCTACCACCTCTGACCTTTTGAGGAAATAAAGAAAAAAGTGTGTTTCAAGAGTAAGAAATACTCCATACTCTACCACTTTAAATCTTTGAGGTACACAAGATTAATACATTGATAAAATCCTAGAAATTTATGGTGTGTCTCAAGAGTGAGAATACTCCGTACTCTACCACCACCTATTCTAGAGTTCACAAAGATAAATTTACATTAACCGGACTCCATTTTCGCTTGATTCCCCTTCCTTGCGACCAATCTATCTTTACTCCTGCTGGATCTTGTATTGGAATATATGATTGCAACTTATCCAGCAGTTCCTCGATAGTAGGAGCAGAAATAAGGATTCTCCTAGAAAATGGAGATATGAATCCCTGTTCCACAGCATAATCAAGAAATGTTAGCAAACCATCAAAGAAATTGTTTACATTTAAAAGCCCTATAGGCTTAGTATGGAGATCTAGTTGAGCCCATGAAGTAATATTAAAGATTTCTTCTAAAGTACCAAAACCTCCAGGCAGGGCTATGAAGGCATCAGAACCATATAACATGCAAGTTATGCGTTCATGGATAGATAAGGTTTGTACTTCATGCCCTCGTGTTTTGCCTGCAATATCAGCTAAAGGAGTAGGTATAACACCTATCACTCTTGCTTTCTCTACTAGAGCGGATTGTGAAACACAACCCATCAATCCACTGCTACCTCCTCCATACACGAGAGTGATACCTTTCTCTCCCAATTTCTTTCCTAAATCCACGGCTGCTTCTAGATACCCAAAACCTTTTCCCACTTTTGATCCACAAAATACACAGATAGTTTTGATCTGTCGAAATTTTGGTCCTTCCATTTTTGAAAGTAAAGAAGGAAAATGTTATTTTGGGATGCATGAACTATGAAAAATGTTTGGCTATTTAAAACCGAAAAACTTCACTATTTACTGGTCGTTTTTCGAAAAAGTGAAGATTTACTTTTGACAAAATCATCCTACTCACCTTTCGGCGATTTAATATTTTTAACCAGCCTTTATCAAAACTCGTGAAAGGAAACAGAAAAAAATATTTTATATGTGCATATATATCAAATGATTTACCTTGTATTAATGCTGCATAGCCAAAGCATCATTGTTTATAACAGCATGGCAAACAGGATCTTTTGCTATTATATTTTTGAGACTATATCTCTCTTTATCGCTGATGAATTTAGCCCATAAAGATAGTAGCTCACGCTGCACATATCCACTAGGGTGCGTCTCAAGAGTCAATCGGATATCATCCAATGACTCCTTACTCAGTCCACCCTTAATGAAGTCTATCTTATCATCTCGATTTATGGATGAATATCCTATTGATTTACAACGGGTATCACATGTCCATCGAGCACATTTGTAGCAACTATTTAATCTTTTTGCTCTTCGCTTCTTTGCAAAAGTACTCTTACCTAAGCCAGGCTTGTGCTTAGAAAATGAATCTGGTAATTCACCAGCTAATCGAACTTTTGCTTCGATCAACCAGCGAACATCTTCTGGCATGCCATGATCCATCAGCAACCTCAATCTTTCGAGCCTAATTCGATAAATTTTTCTCAAATCATTTACTGGAAGATTGGAATAATATTTGCGAATATTTGAAAGTATGATATCCATTTTTTGATGGATCTAGCCTTCTTCCCAAATCATCTATTTAAATGCATTATTCAACGCGTAAAAGAGCGACGGCTCCGCGTGTCAGTGATATGGATTCCATCAAGAAATAATGGAATAAATTATTGAAAAGGTGAGATAATATGCCATTACCTTTTTCGATATAAGGGAAGATTTGGCGACAAGATTGAGATTATGAGATATTTCCTTGGATATTGTACCTGATTTTTCGGTATACTAAAAGTAATAAAGGTATACTGATTTGAACTATATAGAATACTGATGAAATAAATGTTGTATTGAACCAGAAGTTCATACATATGTACAAGTGAAATATCTTATTGAACCAGAAGTTCATACGTACAAGTGAAATATGTATATAGTATGAACCAGAAGCTCATAAATGAAATATACATTGTATTGAACCAGAAGTTTAGCGATATTGTATTGAATCAAATATTCATACATAGAAATGAAATAAAACCGTATAGAACCAGAAGTTCTATAATAAACGGTTAGATTATCAAAAGTTCCAAATTATTTTCTATGAGAATAACTTATTCAGAAATTGTTTATCATACAACAATATTCTATGTCAAACAGGGAATAGCTCAAGAAGCTTTATTATTTGTAAAAGTGCGATATGCATACACTCCACCAAAGCGCACTGAGATATATGATTGAAATTACATCCCTAAAAGAATGACATGTGTTATGGCATTTTAGCCGATTGATAATATTTGAGAACATTATGGTGAAAACACGCCTGAAGCGTAATTATGCCTGAAGCATAATGACTATCGATTCCAAAAATAAATATCTCTTGAATGATTGAAATGATTCCTTTGAGGCTAAATACTCAAAGTAAGTAAAAGGGACATAGTCAAATGATGAGATATTCAGGTACCTGATGATAGAACATATAAAGAGATCTCTCCACGTTATATTGAGATGGAATCGATAAATAAGTCGACTGCATACCCTCTTATGAAATAAGATTGATGAAATCATAATTCTTTGGCCAAGTATGAAACCCTAATGTAGGGATTATTGTTCAAGGACCTGAAGTCCAAATGCTTAAATGTGTAAAGCCAGTAATTATATGTACAAATGAAAAATATTTCACAGTCGTAAAAGACGACTAGTTGCGCGCGAAATTTTTCATAGAACTGGCATGACATATGGTGGATAGACTATAGTCTAAATCACTAGCTTGAGCTCCTTGATATACCAATGAGTGAGATCAAAATGTATGATTCTCATCTCGGTACTTTGGGAGTATTCTTTGATGTACCAGTTGATCGCGGTACGTTGGGATTTCAAGTAAAATGATTGTAGATTATATGTCGAAATTGATATCTATTTCAATGATTGATTATGCTCCTGCAAAATTAGAAATTGCAGTTTATAAAGTGTAAGAACATACATGTATAAATCATTGAAAGATTCAATATGCCCAGATTAGTATCACTATAGAATGATACAAATGACTCCATGATATAATATGTTGAAAGTGAAATTGGAGTGTACTATTTATGACATCTGGGAAATTGATTATTCACTAGAAGTGAATACGAAAATGAATATTCACCAGAAGTGAATTTGAAATTGATTATTCACTAGAAGTGAATTTGAAAATGAATATTTAATTATTCACTAGAAGTGAAAGATGCAATCTATGAAAGTGAATTATAGATTTGATTATTCACCAGAAGTGAATTCTAAATTTGATTATTCACCAGAAGTGAAAAATACAATGAAAAGATTCGTGATTGCACCAATATACATGTAATATTCCATGAAAGGAATAAATACGAGTTGCACTCTTTTTCCCTTAGCTGAGGTTTTGTCCCACAGGGTTTTCATAGCAAGTTTTTTTTAATGAGGCAACAGTTGAGGCGTATTGATGAAAATTAATGAGAATAATGCACTCTTTTTCCCTTCGCTGAGGTTTTGTCCCACAGGGTTTTCCTAGCAAGGTTTTTGAGGCATCATCATAGCTATCAACAAGCTATAATTCAGCAACACATTGGTATACTGGAATGATATCAACAAATGAAGAAAATCATACACATCTTATGAAGAATGTTATGATATCGACTACACACAAGAAGATTTTCATATATATTCCAGAAGAAAGATGATATCATTATTCAAAAGGTTCATGAATACTTGATTGCACACTTCAGGGGGAGAATCATGCTGTCATGCTGTACTCTTTTTCCTTCGTCCAGGTTTTGTCCCACAGGGTTTTCCTGACAAGGTTTTAACGAGGCAGCGGCTGTACTCTTTTTCCTTCGTTCAGATTTTGTCCCATTGGGTTTTACTGACAAGGTTTTAACGAGGCAGCACTGAAGCACTGAAGAACTTCAAAGATTCAATACATGATTTGTTCTACTTGAACATTAAGACTCAACGATTGACGATGGCCAATATCAGGGGGAGCAACTGTACTCTTTTTCCTTCGCTCAAGTTTTATCCCATTGGGTTTTCTTAGCAAGGTTTTAACGAGGCAGACAATTGCGTAATATGTCATTCAAGGGGGAGTGTTATAAATAATGTATATATGTGAATGACATTACCATTATATCCCTGTAAACTTTACAATATTACGATTGTGCCATTGTCCACTCCTATAAATAGGAGCCTATACTTACCAATTTATTACACCAATTCTTGAAGAGAAATTCTCTCCTCTAAACTCTCTCCATTTCTCTCTCTATGTTGTTCTTATGATTTCGATGATTTTATAACATGAACAATGACTTCATGGAGGGATCCATAAAACTTTTGCTTACATTTGAAATGTCACCCACCATAATTGACCGAAGTCGCTCACAAAATCAAAATTTACAATGTTTTTATTTTCGGCTGTGGGGACGACTTATAATTTGGCTATGTTTTTTAGAAGGATTCTTGAAGGGATTTTGGGTCGGATTCTTAGGCGGCAAATATCCTTCTTTAGTATAATATAAGATAAGATAAGAACACTCGTACGATACACGATCATTTATTACTTACATATATCAAATTTATATGTTAATATATGAAATAAATATTTAATTAAAAATAAGAAACGAAGAAAAACAATTAATCACAAAAAATAGAAATTACACATACCTTAATTATTTTTTACCGTTTCAAGAAAATTCTTTAAATATTGTAATTTAAATTAATTTAAAACTTAAAATGAGAAAATAAAATTACATTTAAATAAAATTTGTAATACGTAAAAAAATATATATCTGTGATATACGCTCACAAATTTATTAAAAATAAAAAGGAAAATAAAAAATAGATCAATGAAAGTTCCTATTTCATCTTATTTCATTTTCTGTTTTTTAAAAAAAAAAAATATATATATATATATATATATATATATATATATATATATATATATATATTTATGTGATATTGACAAAGTTTTTTTTTATACCTTTTTTTCGAATTTTAAAAAAAAAAGTAATTGATTTTCAAGAGGGGAAGGCGGACCAATAAACTTAGGAACTTGGAAAAAGCGGCTATTTAAAAATTGAGTTATGCTATTTGTACATAGTGGTGTACAGATTGTGTTACATATATAACATTTGGCGTATATCTATTCTTTTATCCATCACATCATTTTCAAATCAACCACTACACAAATGCCAACACATCATTGGTAACCCAATCTGGATAAGAGGTATGTACAAATAGATTAAGCCTTAAAAATTTTGCATTCAACTGAATTATTTTAAATATGAAATTTGTCCAAAATGAATAATATGTAGTTAATTAATATTACTTATCATTTTAGAAAATATATTTTGGCAGAAAAATTGGTCAATACTTGTTCGTGCTCTCTCTTTATGTATTTCGCTTTTCTCTTGTGAACATATTTAGTCTTTAATCCCTCATTATATACAAAATGAGTTTTTTAATAGTGATTTTTTGGAGAATATGCAATTAAGTCCCTGTTTGATACATTTTATTTCAAATAATGTTCTTTGTAATTGTAATTTTTTGGTGAATTAGTTTTTAAAAAGTAGGAAATTTTTTTGAAGTTATATGCAGATTATTTTATTAATAGAATAGAATATTAGTTGAAAATGAGTTTTAGAAAAATGAGGTTTTGATTAAGGGATTCAAGTAGGGGCCAATTTTTTTACCAAGTGGCTATAATTGTAATACTTTGAAACTTGAATGCCTTATTAAAAAAAATAATAATAAAAAATAATTTAATGAACATTTGCATAACTATTCAATTATAATTATTATTGAGGTGATTAATCTTTCAAAAAATATAATTTCTAGATTATAAAAAATAACTTTATCTATACCCGAAGTTTGAAGTTGTAAAAAAATATTCGAACTTAATTAAATTACATAAAAGTTCGGATATTTATTATTTCTTTTAATTTAATAAGAAAAACAATTCGAATTGAAATTAATTATATATGAACAAATTAAATCTTATTAAGAAATATCATTATAAGATTTAAAATAAAATAATTTTGAAGTAGAAGGACATTGAGAAAAAGTAAAATGTACAAAATAATTTTTTTTACCTTTAATCTTTGATATAATTTTAAGGATGACATGTTTACAGGTGATTCTAATTTGTGAGTTCGTATTAAAGTTCTCGTTGATATTTTCGATTTGATACACATATTGAATATTTTTTTATTTAAAAAAAATAGTATAATTATCAAAAATATTCTCGTTTATTGAAATACTTCTATTTTAGGAAAGATAGTTTAAGCGGAAAAAATTCTAAAGCATGTATTTTGGAAGTGTCTTGTATGTAGTATGATATTGATGTATTATAAGTGATGTGAAAGAGGCCATGTGAAATGGAGTGCTAACCTTGCCTATCATTTTGCTTAGTCGTTTGTCGAGAAGAGGAGAGTAATAAAAAATAAATTACTTCTAATTATAAATTATAAATAAAAATATTGTTTGCACGTCATGTGTATCACTATCATGTTATCTAAATTCCACTGAAGAAGGAAGAGTAAAGTTTTGCTTATTATAATTTTTTGATTTCTCTGTTGGGTAATATTAAAACAATTATAAATTGGTTTTATTTATATTTTTTAGGAAATTTGAGGTTAAAAATTGGAGAGAAAAAATACGTGTGATTAAAAAATGATTTGAAAATTCTTATTATTTATAAATTAATTTATAAGTTAAAGAAGACGGCCTTCCAAGATTGTTTATAGCAATCAAAAGTTGACTATATGATGGCTTTAATTAATTATATTATTATTATACCACAAAAAAATAGTTGACTTTACATGACGTGAAAAGTTGAAAGAAGAAAGAACTAATTTGGTTAGGCCGCTGTATAATAGTTGAGATTTTGTCTATTCTAATCAAACCTCTAATTTGCCTTTGAGATCCTTGCCATTCACAATCTTGAAACACTTTTCTCCAAAGCATCTTAATTTGTTAGCAAGCCAATTTGTCACTCTATTTCCTTCTCTCCACTAATCATTTGTACTTAGGGTGCATGGTTGGATCAGAATCAGCTCACAGGGCAGTACAACATTGATAATATAAGTTGGGATTTTTCTTGTTGTACAATTGGATTGACCAATTACTTGACAATCCCTCACATGGGGGTTGTGAGACCCAACATGGGGGGTTGTCAAACAATTGGTTAACTCAATTGTACATGCAGCAAAACCTATTTGTTGTACAAAATCATAACAAAAATGCTAAATGAATAATATGGTGGACAACACATTTTCATGGAGTGTGACACACTCAATGGTGAACCCCATCTCGTATGAGTTTGTTGTTCATCAAGTTATCTATAAGTGTTGTTCATCTAACATTGTTCAAATCATAAAGATTTTTGTCTTAATAATAATAATAATAATAATAATAATAATAATAATAATAATAATAATAATATCTCCAGTTGGTCCTTGTGACAGTTGGAGCATCAATTAAAGGGAGATGTGGACAAGAAATGCTGAATTTTCAAGCCTAAAATGCACCTTCCACGGTACGTCCACCCAAAAAGTTTCATGGCTGACTGCTTTATTAATATAATATAATATAAAAATAAATATTTTGTTCATAAATATTTTTGTCCTAGGCATATGATAATGTTCTTGCCAACTCGGCCATGTTCTTTCCACTTAATTTCCCCTTTGTATAAACGACAAACACGTTGAAATTGGTGATATATTAAGGTTGCGTTTGATTCGCATAATTTTCCATGGAAAATATGTCAATTTCTAATTTTGCGCTGTTTGATTATCTAAATTTTTCATGGAATTCATTTTTCCATTTGCCTCAAAATTTGGTATTTTCCTTGTTTTGAATTAATTCATTTTTCAAGGAAGGGAAGATGTTTTATTTTCCATGGAAAATCTTATATCATTTTCGTTACTTTTGATCATTTTTGTTATTGTTAATTGATTTATTTTTTTTCTAAAAATTAACATTATTATTATCAAGTACAAATGTGTGAAAAAATTAAAAAAAATATTTTTTTATTAAAATAGATCAATTTTACTTTATTTTTCATGGAAAATAATGTCAATCAAACAACAAAAGTTGAAAAATTTTCTACTTTTTACACCTACAAAATTAAACAAATCAAACACATTAAACTTCTAATTCCCAGAAATTCAATTCCTTGAAATTCATTTTCTTTCCACTCAAATTTCATCATCGCTATAAAACGCACCATAAAGTTGGTTTGACCAACTTTTATGCAATTATATTATTCAATTCAACTGGGTCCCAATGTAGTCGGACACAAAGTCCTCTACTCAACTACTAAATTAACAATAATATATTTATTTTCCGGTAACTCTGACGTCATTAGTAGATCTTCTTCTTGAACGTATTTTTGTCCATTCAAAATGTACACACGAGAGTTTAAATCAACAAGGAATGACTTTCACTTGTAACATTCTATCCGGACACACATACCTAAAAAAGAGTACCAAATGGGAAAAAGTGGCACTTCGAAGTCAATTAAACAATATCAAGAATCAGGGAATTGAGGAAGTTGTTCAATGGTTGATTGCTCAAGCCAAACAATATCAAGAACCACGGAATTGAGGAGGTTCCTCAATGGTTGATTGCTCAAGCCAAACTCTTCAACTTGATATTGGTCTCAAGTTCAAATCCCCACGTCCCTCCCCTAATTTTCCTCCCCTCACCTCCCCTACTTTCCTTTGTAATGAAAATATATATGTATGTATGTATATAACAATGCTACAGTGCCCCAAGCTTGCCCTCCCACTCATATAGGGAGGTGGGGCACCCCACCTCCCTATGTGAGTGGGAGGGCAAACCTATGGTTCAAATAGCATTTTTCATATATATATATATATATATATATATATATATATATATATATCTTAGTCACTTAGTCCAAATCATTGTATCTATTTTAATTCAACCAATACATTCTCCTTTGATTTAAAAATTAATTTGGACCATTGGCCCAATTGCTTTAGTACCCAAATAGAAGATTGATCTCTTTTCTCGAGGTCATACATACTTGGCTTTCCGCTTTTCCATTTTGGCTATTATCAAATTCGTGAAAAGATATATGCATCGAAAAAAAAAAAAAAAATTCGTGAAAAGATATCGCCTTTACAAATCGTCTTCTTGTCTTATCATCGCAATGTTTTGTTCCTAATTTCCCAATTTTTTTTCCCCGAAAAAAGTGGAATCTCTCCACCAATAACGTGGGGTTCTTTTTATTTCTAGTGTATTATAATAAGCAATGATTGAACACCATAAAATGAAATTTGAAATCAAGTGTAACATTTTGTTGTAAAGTCTATTTTGCTCTTTATTGTCCATTTATTGGGAGGGAGATTCGGTCAATTGAAAGACTTATTGCCTGTATATGTTGATAAGTGGATTTAGCGAAATAGCCGACTACACAAAATGTGTTTTGTAGGCTTCAATTTATTTTATTTATTATTATTATTTTTAATTTCAAAATTCAGGAATCAAATTAGAGGTGGCAATGGGTCCGAAAAAGGGAGCGGAGCGGAGGACTCGTCCCAAACCCGCCCCGTGTACCCAATTGTTCAGGACGGAACATCCCTAATGAGATCGGATCCCAACGAGTCTTGGATCCTTTGATAATTTTGTTTATTTATTATCATTCATAAATCAAATGTATCAAATTTGACTAAAAACATGCAACAATCAACGAACATTTTATCACCTCGCTTACTACATTTTTCAAGCGTTGAAAGCTTATATCCAAATGCCTTGTCGACTATTGTCTTCGAGGCAAAATATCTCAATGCAGATGAATCACCTCTTGGTTCCATAGCGAGCCTCCAATGTCTAAGAATTGAGATGGTTGTGGTCAATCCCAATGCGCCTCTGTTAGTCTAGTGCCCTCTGAGTAGTGTTTTTCATAGACGACATCATAAATAATAATGTGATTACTTTCATATATTAACGTATATAATTTGAGTTATTAATTTAAGGATCATTTGCACAAGTACTCACATCTATATATTATTATTATTATTATTATTATCTATATACTATATAAAGCTAACTGAGATTCTGGATTCTTCAGTTGAAAACAGAATCTCAGTTCAGTTGGGGAGATTCTTTCCATTAAAAATTGTAAGTTACATTTTTTTTCCAATTTGACCGTTGTGGGATTGGCATGATGCCAAGAAATGTGGTAACTTCTGCTACTCATTTCCGATTTTAATAAGAAAATAAATGTACAGAAACCTAGATATTGGTATTGGACAGTTTTAAGATCAGTTTTTAATAGACATGTTCAAAATTAGTCCAAAAATAATAGTGGAGTGTGAATTCTGAAAATAATATATATGGCAATGCATTTTGTGATTAAAAATTGTTCATCCTATGAAATTTTATGTATGAAGTTTTTTTACCGAAAGTTTTCTGAAATTTGACAATTTAACAACATTTATCCAAATAAATTCAGAATTATTCAGGAAATTAATAAATGATACAATCAAATTTTGTTCCACAAAAAAATAAATGGAAAATTTGTTTTCAGAAAAAAAATGTTTTATTTCTGAATTTCTCTTTTAAAATATATAAACCGTTTTTTTCAAATGAATTATGTGAACCATGAATTAATGCAGTTATGATTTAAGCACGTAATACCCCATTTTCCAGAATTTTTGTCTCCAACTAACATTGCAATATATATACAGTGTTACCTATCCATTTCCACATTCACTAAACCTGAAAAAACATCATATTTTCGAATTAGTTTTGTAGACCAGGAAAATGCAATCTTCTTCTCTCAAGGACCTTGATAAAAGGACAAATTGGATCATAAAAGTTCAAGTTGCCAGGAAATATATAGTTCCAGTTACAAACAATGCAAAAGTAGCACGGAGTTTGGAGGTTATTCTTGTGGACAAAGAGGTAAATCAGCCTTTTATTCATGTCCAAGACTTATTGGTTCAGTATATTTTCAATAATTATTGTGTTTTGTTATATAGGGTGAAAGAATTCAAGCAAGTATAATGCCTCCTTATCTCAAAGTTCGATTGGCTGTTGAGAGAGCAATCAATTTACTCCTTAACAAATTTCACCAACGCCGGCAAATTTCGTACCACCAATCATGTTTATAGACTTTTTTTCATGCCTATCACTGAGGTGACAAAACTTTTATAAAATCATTATACAATTTCAAAAGTATTTCAGAAATTGAGGGAATTGTCAACGTTGAGGGAATATTCGGTGTTTATCTTTATGTCTGGATGGTTTTCAATATTATTATGGAGCACAATGTCCATAAAACCAGCTGTGTGTGAAAAAATCTGAGGAATAGTGTGTTTGTTTCAGGTCAAAATGGTTGGTGTTCTCTAGAATGAGGAAGATTAGAGGATTTGTAGTGCTGTGTCGACGGCGGGGAGGGAGATTATTCGATTTGTGTTAGTGTCGGCGGCGGGAAAGCTTACGGTTTGTGTAATGAGAGTTTGTGTGAATGTAGTGAGTTTATATGTAGTTGACCTAGGGTTTCGTTTTTTTATTTTTTGTTTTTCATAATCTGAATATAATAACCAATGAATATTACCCATTTTATTTTTCCTTTCCTTGCTATATACATGTTTAATGTTTGAGAAATATTTATATGTTGTTGATTATTTCATAAGTTCAAAATGAAGTTGTACCGTAATTGGAAAAAAAAAATCTAGAATGAAATGAGATGAGATGAGAGTCCGTGTTAAATATTGAGTGCAAAGTCAATGTGGATGATAAATTTAGAGCCCATTTGTTGTAGGAGATCTTGAGAAGATTTGAATTTTTGGTCGAAATTGTCGTTGAATAAATATTGAAAAATGTGAAAATGATTAGACCAATAAAAATTTGATGTCAAAAAAATAAAATTCCGAGAATTTATTCAAACATACATAGACCAAACGGGCCTTAATTGTTTGTGTAATGGAACGAGACTAATTATTACAAAGCTCGGTCATCATATTCTTGAAGCTAGAATTCTATCTGGAAGTAATGAGGGAGAGAGTATTTATCCCAAGGATGTCATTGACTCCATCAGATGCAATATTACCCTTCAAGTTTAAAAAACGACAGTTTCCGTTAATTATGTCTTATGCCAGACCATCAATAAGAGTCAAGGTCAATCACTCTTACACATGGGGCTATTTTTAAAAAGACCGATGTTCAATCATGGACAGTTATATGTAGCAGTTTCTAGAGTTACAAATCGTTCTGATCTAAAGATATTGATATGCGACGACGATGGAAACCCAACAAATGTGACGAGAAATGTTGTTTATAAGGAGCTTTTCCAAAATATGTAATTTTTTTTTTGATCTTAATACTTATTATTATTTTAGTTGTAATGAATGATAATCTATATTTAATTTGCACTAACTTTTGTTAATATTTGCTTATTTTTCAACCATGACTAAAAATGTTTTTACTAACAATTGAATATATTCGTGCATCGCACTGGTGTGGATCTAGTTATATATAAAAGTAGATGAGTTCAAGAGAATTTCCACCCCCAATTTCCCGCCCAAAACGAAAATTTTATTACAACGAAAAAAAAAAGATAAATCGGCTCTAATAAGGAAACAGCTTAACCAAAAGAAACTGTTTAAATATAATGTATAAATTACAATTCAAATTTCGGATGATTAAATATATCTATTATTTATTACTATATAAAAGGAGAAGAGTGCCAAAAAAATTTCCCTCCTAAAATTCTTGCCCAAGGTATAAGAACAAAAAAAAAAAAAAAAAAGAAATTGGCTGCCAGGCCAATTTTTTTTTTTTTTTTTTTTTACCTTTTTTTTTTTTTTTTACCTTTTTTTCTTCATTTGAATATTCGATATGGATAAGCATGTGCTTAGTAAATTGGAAAAAATAATTTATAGACATTTTTAGAAATCACAAAATTTCTCAAACAGATCCGTTTGTAAAAAAATTTGTATTTAAAATATTTTTTTATATTTTCGAGGTAAGATGTATGATTGAAAAATAGAGAGAAAATATGTGTGGTTAAAAAATAATTTGAGAAATTATGTTGTTTAAAAACATGTCTTTTTGAATTTGCCAAACATAGGCTAAACATTTTTACAACACACATTTATAATTGTTGTGCTAATTTTTTGATTGAAAACTAAAAAAAATAAAATGTTAACAAGAGTCAAATTCAGAAAATTGTGTAAATTTTCATTTATAATGAAGTTAATAATAATGTATAAAAATATTGAAATCTATGATCGTTTATTATTTAAATATATAAATTGACATTTACAATCTAAATAAGTTTTTAATAATTTGGATTGATTATGTTATTTTTAAATTTTAATAATTACAGTAATAAAATAAATTTTAATAATTATGAGTAAATTTTTATATATAATGCCCATGTTTGATGTTGATTTTAAAAAAGTTTATTTGAAGAATTAGTGTTTTGAGTAGTCATTTTTAGGAGAATGTGTGGTTAGAAAGCAGAAATAAAAATGTATTTTGTTTTTATTATTGAGATTGGTGTTTTTTAATGAAGATTTAAAAACAAAAAAGATGATGTGTCCCACAAAAATACGTGGTTGAAAATGAGTGTGAAGAAAATTTGAAAATATTTCACTGAACAAAATTATAGTGTTTGATATGTTAACATATATCGATATAAATTTTGAATGGAACATTGTGGTTGATTTATTGGGCTAAAATTGAAAAGTGGAAAGAGAAAATATTTTCCTTATTAAAAAATGGCTTAAAAAATTGTGTTGTTAGTAAATTGATTTATAAATTGTAATGATTACGTTAAAAACAGATATTTATTTAAATTAATTACACGGATATAAAAATTTAGTGGTCACTTTCTATATAATATTACATCAAACATGATATAATTATTGATTAACAAATAATTAGTTAACATTATCATATTTTATTCCGTATAAATTATTTTGAATGTAATTTTTAAATACCGTTTTCAAAGAATCTATTATAATTTGAATTAGTTATATTTTTTTAAATTTTAATAGTTATTGTAATGTAATATTTTTTTTTATATTTAATATCGTGCATCACACGAGCGGAAAATCTAATATTATATAAAAGTAGATGAGTTCAGCAGAAATTCTCCCCCAGTTTCCCACCCAAAACGAAAATTTAATTACCAAATAAATAAATAAATAAATATGCCCGTAAGGAAACAGCGTAACCAAAAGAAATTGCTTAAATCTAATGTATAAATTCCCGCACTGCCAACAGAAATTCAAATTTCAGATCATTAAATGAGCATTAAATGCCCATTTTAGACGGAATTAAAGGTATTGTGAAAACATTAAGTGAAACTATCTTTACTCAATTTAAAAAAATGGAAAATAAATACAACATAATCAATATCAACATTTATATCTATTTCACTACATCTTCCTTCATTTGATTTGAGATAGCGTAAAATATATCTGCCCACCAGAGGACGCATCCACCATGGCTGAACACACCAACAAAGTTAATGACATAAACTCAACCAAGACTGAGTGGAAGCTCTTGGTTCGGGTTGTGAGGATTTGGCAAGTCTCGAATTACAATCGTAAAGACCAAGTAACTAGTATAGAGATTTTGTTTGTTGATAAAAATTTTAATTTCCTGACCTCTTTTTTTTATATGAATGTTCTCTTCATGTCTGTCGAAAAATATAATGGTCTATCTAAAAACCTGTATATAATAACTACCTAAAGATAGTGTTTGCTAATTAAAACTGCAAGTTTTGAACCTCCTTTTTTTTTCTTAAAGCGATGTTTATTTAATGAATCTGTTCTTTGTAATCTCTTGAAGTCCTTTGAAAAATAAAATGGAGTATGTTTCGAAAATTGTATATAATAACTGTCTAAAAAGGGTGTATGTTCATAACAACGTCACTTTCTGGGCGTTCTCTTATTTTTTATGGAGTATATTTAGAAAAAGTTTAAAATAACTACCTAAAGATGGTGTTTGTTGATAAAAACGTTAGCTTTTGGGTGATTTCTTATTTTCCATAGAAATGTTTAATTTTTGAATTTGTTATTTAGTCTTTTGATGTGTTTTGAAAAGTATAATCATGTACATTTATGAATCTGTATAAAATTGTGATGCTATTTGTTGTTTTATTGATCTTTTTGAAACAATTTATCAATATTTGTGTTTCATTTCATTTATCTACTATGTTTGCTGCATAAACAAGAATAAAGGTAAATCATATGGACTCATACACAAAAGGTTATAATCTAGCAATGAAGCAGACAATAGAGTAATAGAAATAAAGTAAAAAAAAAATTAATGACATAATCAAAATCGAAGTTGCATAAACATGATTAAAACCAATCATTGTTGTATAAACAAAAATAAAACTGGATTATATGGATTCGTACACAAAAGGATATAATCTAGCAATGAAGCAGACAGTAGAGTAATAGATATAAAGTAGAAAATATTAATGACATAATCACAATCAAAGTTGCATAAGCATGATTAAAACCAATGATTTCCTTTGCCACATAAATACAAATCTGGCAATGAAGCCAACATCATAGAAACACAAATAAAATAGAAACATTAATAATACAACATTCACATTCACATTCACACGCATACAATTATATATTTCATACATAGTAGAAAGACAAATAAAGTAAAAACATTAATAAGACAACATTCACACACATAGGTAATTATAGATTTCATACAATGGTTTACAACTTTAGAGTTGAGGCAAATAGGTAAAAAGGATGAAACCTCAAAACATTTTGCTAATATTTGTCCTATATATATATATATATATATATATATATATATATATATATATATATATATATATATATATATAAATTTGATGATGCATAACCCATGTGGTAATCAAAGAAAAAATTCACCGTGTATGTTGGATACAAAGTGTACAAAGCATTTTGCCAAGAGGTATACAAAATTCACTACAGTAGATGATGATGGCTATCCAATTTACAAACAGAGGGATAGTGGAAGAACAATTACGAAAAGTGGAATTAAGTTAGATAACAGTTATGTAGTGCATATAATTGTTACTTAATGCTGAAGTGTGGTGCTTATATAAATTTCGAGTGATGCAACCAATCAAGATCGATTAAATATATTTTTAAACATGTCAACAAAGGACATGATTGAGTCACCGCAACTTTTTACCGCAATACTGGAGATGATGAGAATGATGTACAAAGAAATGTGGATAAAATAAAGATGTACTACGACTATAGATATATTTCACCATGTGAGGCATCTTGAAGAATTTTTGGATTTGATATTCATTACGGAGACCCTTCAGTTGAGAGATTGAATCTTCATCTTCCCAATGAGCAATACACAATTTTCTCAAATACTGATACAATTGATACTGTCATGAGCCGACCTACCGTGAGTCAGTCAATGTTCTCAGCATGGATTGAGGCTAATAGAAAATACATAGAAGCAAGAGAGCTAAGTTATGAGAATTCCCTACTAAATTTGTATGAAAGCAATCATCAAGAGAGTGACAACTAAGGAAGCGTGGATTTTCGATTGGGCGAATGTTTTATGTCCCCCCGGGTTGTTGTGAGAAGTATCATCTGAGAACTCTTCTCAATATTGTTTGAGGACCAAGAAGTTATGAAGAAATAAGGAGAGTAAATGGTGTCCAATATGATTCATTTAGAGATGCTTGCTATGCGCTTGGTTTATTAGATGATGACAAAGAATATATAGATAGTATAGTTGATGCAAGTCATTGGGGATCTGCTATATACTTGAGAACTTTATTCGCAACATTGCTAATTACGGGATCTTTTTCAAGACTAGAATGTTTGGGAAGAGAGTTGGTGATACCTATCAGATGATATTCTCTATAGACAACGCAAAATTTTGAATCGTGAAGGTATTAACCTATTCAATTCTTAAATTCATTATGCAATAATACTATTTGGAATTGTAACAATTACTATGGTATACGTTTACCTAATTAATACTCTACATATTTCAATCCTCAGGCTTGGGATTGAGTGATGAACAAATAAAATATTACACTCTTTTGGAGATGGAAATATCTTGTAGAGCAGTCAAAAATTCTTCGTGCCTATGATACAATGCCTTTTCCTCATATCATGAATAATTTTGTTCAATGAAATAGACTTATACAGGATGAACTACACTATGATAGAAATTCTTTTGCTAAAAGCCATAGTGTTTGGTATCGAATCTTAACGATGAGCAACATAATGTCTATAAGAATATAATGCATGCTGTTGAGAATGATCAAGGTGGGATATTCTTTCTATTTGGTTATGATGGTACAAGGAAGACTTTTGTGTGGAAAACTTTGTCCACGGATTTGAGATCAAAAGGAGAAATTGTGTTGACAGTAGCATCGAATGGTATAGCATCTCTTCTTCTGCTTGGAGGTAGAACAGCTCATTCTAGATTTGTAATTCCTCTTACTCTGAATAAAGATTCAACATGCAACATTAAATAAGGGTCTCCACTAGCAGAGTTAATTATTAAAACTAAACTTATCATTTGAGATGAGGCGCCTATGATGCAAAGGTGTTGGTTACTATCTAATTTTTTTTAGACAAGTTACATATTTCTATATTGTCTTCTTCTACTATTCTTATCATGTATATTTGCTTTACTATTGTAATTTTTTGTTTTCTGATTTCTAATGGTTTTTCTTATACTCCTAATATATTTCATATTTTCCTATGATGCACAGGTATTGCTTTTAAACTTTGGACAAGACCATGAGAGATATTTCAAGGTTTAACAATCCATTAAGCATGCAACAACCTTTTGGGGGTAAAATTGTTGTTTTTGGTGGAGATTCAAACAGATTTACCTTTGATTCCTAAAGGTAGTCGGGAAGATATTGTGCTAACAACCATCAACTCCTCATATTTGTGGAGAGATTGTAAAGTTTTAAGATTGACCAAAAACATGAGACTTCAAAATCTCAGATCAGATAATCAGTCTTTTCAATTAAAGACCTGTAATGGGACTAGACTGGTAATTTACAAGACTTGGTAATCATGTTTTGGAGGCAAAGGTTATTTCAGGAAGCAATGTTGGGCATAAAAAGTTTATCCCGATAATTACTTTAACTCTGTCGGACCCGAGATTACCTTTTAAGTTTCAACGAAGACAGTTTCCTTTGATTGTCTCATATGCTATGACAATTAACAAGAGTCAAGGTGAGTCTCTTTCGCATGTTGGAGTTTATCTAAAAAATTAGTCTTCAGACATGGTCAACTCTATGTAGCTAGTTCTCGAGTTACTAATTATGATAGATTGAAGATACTAATTTGTGACAAAGATGGGCAACCAACAAATTCAACCACAAATGTAGTTTTTAAAGAAGTTTTCCAGAACTTAGATTAAATATGTTAACTTTTCAAAATTAAGTAGTGACTACTGATATTATATTAAATTATTTATGACTTACTTATTTTATTATGTGTACAATGAAACATCATAATGCTTTCCCTTGGAATCAATCATAAAAACTACATTTGCCGTGACGCAGGGGTAAGAACTAGTTTTGGTATCATAACTAAATTGATTGCATAATTGAAACATTGGTCCATTAAAGTATCAATGAATAATACTTAAAAAAATTATTCCAGAAATTTATGTTCTTCAAAACAAATATCATACTTATGATATTTTTAAAGTATAACAACATGAAACTTACGATATTTTTTGATTATTTGGTATCAAAACCTGATACTTTTCAAAATTCTATGATTCTTTTCATCATATTCAGTAAGACATTTCATCAAACACGTTATAAAATTGATGAAGGCTCAATGGTTACGTCTTTCAAAAACAAACTCATCCTGAATATGTCATTGGAGCCTACACGGGGGAAAATGGAGGTGGCAGGCAGTGGTTAAGCAATGTTGATGGAAATATTGTAGGGTTTGAAGATAAAAAAATGAAGTAAAAATCAGTAAAATTTAATATAAGTAAAATTTCATTGAGAGATGTAAAATTAGTATGAAGTGCAATTATTCTTTAATTTAAATCTCTATGATCATAAGAGATATTACAAATTATATGCTCGTTTGATCGAGTATGGTATAACATGAATTGATGATAAAAAATAATAATCATCGTTTGAGATTTGGTAGATAAAATTTGATGCTTTATCTTGACAAGGTTGTATTATTCTTATTTTGTTTTAAAACTATCAAAATAAGACGAGAATAAAGAGAGATTGAGAGAATATCTCTTATCAATTGGGTATCTTATTTACAAACTTAAGCTCCTATTTATAGGGGTGATCCATTACAATCGTAATATTTGTAAAGTTTTATAAGTGTATAATGGTCATTCACATTATACATAAAATATATATTTTATAACACTCTCCCTTAAATAACACATTACGCGATTGTCTGCCTCATTAAAGCCTTGCTAAGAAAATCTAATGGGGTAAAACTTGAACGAAGAAAAAAGAATACAGTTGCTCCCCCTGATGTTGATCATTGTGAATCATCGAGTCTACTGTTCAAAATCATCAAATGATAAGCAAAACAAATGAATGGGATATTGAAGAAAAATAAAAAAAAAAATATAAAATAAACTTTTACCTTTCACCTTTGAGATAATTTTACGAACAATATATTTATTGTATGCTCTCACTTGTTAGCTTGAATTAAACTTCTCATTGAGATTTCTGACTTAACATCCATATTAAATATTTTTCGATTTTAAAATAATATAATAATTATAAAAAAAAATAAATTTAATTATATAAAAAAATAATTTATACATTAAAAAATAACATATTGATGTCATTAATAGTATAATGCGGATGCCAATACTAATGCCATTAATGGCACAAGTAATATAATATTCGCTAAATTATTTAATACATTTTTTTGGTCAAAAAATTCTAGATTTAGAAAGTTATTTTAGCGAAAAATTATGTGTGAATTTTGGTGACGGCTATTCTACTTTAATATATAATTAAGATAAGATGAGTTGAATTTTTTATTTTTGCTTATTAACTTAAATATGAAATTTAAGATGAGAGAAATGTTGGTTTAAGTATATTAAGTTATTTAATTGAATTTAATGATTAAACAATTGGTTGGATTTATAGGGTTTTTGGTTTGTGGCTTAAATTCATGATTTTCACAAAAAATATATTTTGGCTTTTTGTTATGTGACTTTATAACCTCAAGTGCATAGTGTCAAATTTTGTAATATAGTAGTAAATGAGGACGTAGAACCCACAGGGATTGATAATAAAGTTTCTACCAAGTACTGTAAGTATACTAACATTTCTTTTATCTCGACAATCGAAATATAGAATCAATAAATTATGTAGAATTGAGTAAATCAACGAGAATACGCCTAATGCGAATGTTTCAAATTATATATGAAGAGTCTAGGGTTTTAATTAACCTTAGTATCAATTATGTCTTTTGTATCTCCATTAATCTTCAATTGGTTTTATTCGTCTATAATCAAAGAATCCCAATATATTTTTACTCCCTCACTTGAGTGCCGAGTAAAAATCAACCCTAAAATCTGAATTCAATATCTATATCCCAACTCAAGATTTCCAAATTTTATTAAATTAAACTTTTTACATGATGAAATAATAAAGAAATAACAAGTTCAAAATGATAAGCATGACGTAGAAGAGTAAAAACCTATTTTTGGAGTGATTTGGTCTTCCTAGTAGCCTTGGTTCTCTCTTCAATTCTTCTTTCCCTTCATTAGTAGTCATCGAAAAAGTCCTCTTCTTAGATCTAATCCAACCCTTTTTATGCCCCTTTCTTTGATTTTTTTGAGTCCTAGATGAATTGGGCCTTGCAAACAAAAAATTCGAAATTAAAACAGCGGCACAACGCCTAGGCATTGCGTTAGGTTTTTCAGGCGGTGCCTAGGCCAAAGTTTGTTGCATTTTTTGTTGTTTTGTTTTACTCTCTATCTCAACTCTTTTGCCTCCTTGTCTTCTCGATTCATTCGCTAGTGCTCTTTGCTCCATTAAATATTATAAATCGCCCATGTTTCCACAACACAAATTAACCTACAATACAACATGAACACACATCAAAACATTCAAAAACTCAAAGGGTTGAACTAAAATATTTAGTTAATCTAATAGATAATCAATATATAAATACGTACTTTAAATTTATACAGTTTTTAGAAAAAATATATGAAAAATAGTTGATATATATTAAGAAGATATTCAATTCAAGACATTCAAATATATTTCATAGTATCATTATAAATTCACATGCAATGCACGCGCTACTAACTAGTAAAAATAAACAAGTTTGAAATCATGAAATTAATGAGAAAATATGCTAGAATTGGGAATCCAGTATTATTTTACATCATTAATGCTTTGATATAAATGTTTAACAACAATTAATGAGATTTTGAATATCAATGTTCCTAATTTGTTTAAAACTTTCTTTCAAACAAGAAATAAATCATATTTCTATATGTGACCGACTATATTTCTATTATGAATGTAAACACATAGAAAAACATTAATGTTTTGCGAACATTTTAAAAGATAACATAAAGTATAGCGGTATGTTTCTATCCCTTTACGGACTTTATGACAATTAAAACATGTATAACGTATTTTTTTATCTTTCTAATTTAAGAAAATACCACAACAATCATATAATTATTGTACACATAATTATAGATGCAAGTAAGATAGAAATAGTTGCTCAAACCTATAAATTGCATTAAATTAAACGAGTACTAAAACATGAAATCCGAAAATTAAAGTGTCATCACGATTCTAACATAAACGCCTAGCCTAGAAACATAATTAAAGATAAATAACAACAAAATATATTAGATTTAATCACCTCAATAATGTTCTCGTTGAGGAGGGATTCTAGCCGAATTGGGCAAGAAAATATCAAAAATCGAATTTTAAGGAGAAAAGTTCGGCCGTGTCGAATTACTGTGCGATCGCATGGTTGTGACTGTGGCAATCATGTGGTCATTTCAAAAATGATTATGCTTATTTTAGATGCAATTGAGCAATCGCGTGCGTATCTCCTATGTAATCGCACCATTATACGTTTGGTTTGCAATTTTCGTCTCGAATTCCTGACAAGTTCATCCTCATAATTTAATTGCATAGCAAGTCCTTCATCTTCCTATTACTTCAATTGAGTCCCTGAACTTCTGATTTTCTTCAATTAGCTCATTTTTATCCTTGAATTCCTTCTTCCTTCACTTTAGCTCAACTTTGATTCTCGATTGGCTTTATAAACTTCAACTTTGCACATTTTAGCTCTAATTGGCATCCAATTGACTTTTATTCCCTTCAAATATTTCATTTTCTCGACTTTGGGATATTTTTTGAAATAATAACAAATAATAAAGTAGAACTAAAATATAAAACTGCAAAACAAATAACAAATTCAATAAATGATATTTCTCAACTGTCAATTCTCTTGCTATATGCCTCAGTTTAATTAAAAAACTATACTTTAGAAAAGAAAGGTGAACGACATAATATAAATTATTTCTACTTATCCAATGCTCAATTTTTAATGTGTGTGTGAATAACAAAGTCAAACGCATACCCATATAAAAATATACTCAACATAGTGTGACTTATAATGCATTAAAAATCGAATATCATTTTTTGTTTATTTTTCTTGTATCACTTGTATATACACAAGGCAATCATAATTAGATAAGTCTGGATAAATATACTCGGCTCGTAGCTCAGAGGATCGAGCTGAGGCTGGTCTTTATGCCGGTCAAGCCACACATGCCAACCCGTGTGATGGGTCAAAACTGGCCCTTGTTGATATTTGTACTACATTTATTGTGTGCATTATAAAGTGATATTGATATTTGTACTACATTTTTTGTGTACATTATATTTTTAACTAAACATAATTCATTTTCCACATGTATATGTAAAAGAAAAAAACAGACCAACTCGATTCGGGCTCGAAGAAGCTCGAGTCAAAAGCTCAAGTTGAACTTTGGCTTGACTCGGATCGGGCCAAAAAAAGCTCGAGCCTTGATTTTCGACTCGTGAGTCGGCTTGACTCGACTAGTTGAAATCCCTACCAATTTCACACCCCCGTCTCTAAAGTCCTAATCTCAAAGCTTATACCAATCACTTTTTTTTTCTGTTTTTCTTTCTTTTTCTCATCTTTTGTGTAATACTTTTCTCATCAGCTTAAGTGACCTCTATAGTGAATTTTAGGTCGGTGACTCCCAAGTCAGATGACTTTAGTGCATTGGTTCTGAGAACCCTTAATGAATTAATTTCCCGAGTCACCAAGGTAGTCCAATGCTGCCCAACTCAAATTTTTGTGAAAGAAGGCTATTGGCTTTTTTCCTGAATAAGAATAGCTCTAATCTCTATTCCTGAGGCATCACTTTCAATCTCAAAAGTTTGGTTAAAGTTAGGTAACGCCAAAACTAGTGCAGAACATAACTTATCCTTAAGCAAATTAAAAACATTTTTTTTGGGCAATGTCCCAATGAAATCCTACACTTTTCTTAACTATCTTTGTGAGTGGTGTGGCAAGTGTACTAAAATCTTTAACAAACCTCCTATAAAAATCAGTTAACCCATGAAAGGTCCTTACCTCGGTAATGCTTTTTGGGGTTGACCACTCCCTGATACTTGATAGCTCTAATTTTCTATTCATCAACCTCAATACCATTTGCACTAACATCAAAACCAAGAAAAACAACTTTCTCCATGCAAAATGTACACTTTTTAAAGTTAGCTTATAGTTTTCCAGTTCTCAAAACTTCAAGTACAGACCTTAAATGTTCAATATGATCATCTAAGTTCTTACTATACACTAATATATCATCAAAGTATACAACTACCTATCTTCCAATGAAAGCACGTTAAACATGATTCATCAATATAAACCATATTTAGTTTTAAATGCAGTTTTCCATTCATCCCTTTCTTTCATGCAAATTTGGTGATAGCCACTTTTAAGATCAATTTTGTCAAAAATACATGAACCATGCAACTCATCGATCATATCATCTAGCCTAGGTATGAGATGGCGATAATTTACTGTGATATTGTTCACTACTCTATAATCCACTCACGTACTCCAAGTTCCATCCTTTTAGGTAGTAGAAAAACATGTACTGCACATGGACTCATGCTCTCTCTGATGTAGCCTTTGCACAACAGCTCCTCAACATGCCTTTGAAGCTCCTTAGTCTCTTCGGATTGCTCCTATAAGTTGGCCTGTTATGAATTACATCCCCTGGCACAAAATCGATTTGATGCTCAATTCCTAGAATGTGTGGTAGTCCAGTAGGTATATCCTCAGGGTACAAATCATCAAATTCCTGCAAAAGAGAAGTAGCTAAATTGGGGAATGAATGATTAGTTTGATTAAGTGCAAGGAAGGATTTCTTGTACATTAGTAAAACCAATGGTTAGTTTTTAATTATAGCTTTCTTGATTTCACTCTTTTTTGCAAAGAAACTCACTTTTAGTATTTCTCTTCTCTCAATTTCTTATCTGGGACAATTCACTCCCTATTCTTTTTTAAGGTATGGACCTCAACTCTTTTTTTTCCACTGAGCTCTCCTTTTTCTGAGGACGTGGTCTCAATTCATTTTTTCTTTTCTTCTTCACTTTTTAGTTTCAGTTGATCTTTATAGACTTGTTGTGGGGTCTAAGGCATGAGCTTAATATTTTTTTCATCCTTTTTGAAACTGTACATGTGCTTGTACCCATCATGAATTACTTTCCTATCATACTGCCATGGCTTACCCAGCAAGATGTGCCTATCATGCATAGGAACTGCATCACAAATCACCTCATCTTCATACCTCCCAATAGTAAGATTGAACACTACTTGCTTATTCACATTAATCTCCCCTGACTCATTAAACCACTATAATTTATAAGGCCTAGGGTGTTTTAGTATAAGTAAACACAATTTTTCTACAAGGGTGGTACTAGCTACGTTGGTACAACTCCATCCATCAACGATCAAACTACATATATTGTTATTCACAAAGCACCTAGAATGAAAAATATTTTCCTTTTGTTCACCCAATTCCTCCACCTTAATTTGTGTGCTAAGGGCATGCCTAGTAATAAGAGATTTAGCTACAACATAATCCATATCCTCACAATCACTAGCATCTTCTAATGCAGGCATGTGCTTATACTCATCCTCAACTTCACCCTCATCCTTAGACACTAAGTCATCATTACGCATAAGCATCAAATTTTTATTTATGCATTATGAAGTAATATGCCCTCTACCCGTACATCTAAAACATTTGACATCCCTACGAGGAGGTTGAGAATCATAAATAGATTTACCTTTATTGGCTAGTTTCTCTCTTCTTTTTGGTGGATCTAGCTTCTCCTTTTGAACAACTCTGTAACCTTTAGTGTTTCCACTCCATGTAGGCTTCCAAGAAGGAATAGAACCCAAAGAATACCTCACCATTCCCTTTTGTTTCAGCTACCTTTCTACCTTCATGACCATGTGCAACATTTTCTCCAACTCAACATAATGTTGTAGTTCAATGATTTTGGCTATATCCCTATTCAACCCACTAAAAAACCTAGCCTAGTGGCCTTCATAGTTTTAGAACCTTGAGAAAGATGTTGCAATTTTTGGTAAGGTTCTTATAGTAATGGTTAAGTACAAATCTTTTTCTCATGAAAGCCTTCAATTCATCTCATGTCCCAAAAGGCCTCTCACGATTCCTCCTCCTACTTGTCACCAACTAATCCTACCACACTATTGCATAATCCATAAATTCTTTTACTGCCAATTTTACCTTCTTTTTCTCTGAGTAATTATGAACATAAAAAATTAACTCTACTTTTTTCTCTAACTCAAAATAAACCTCGTGATCACTTTTACCTTGGAAGGATGGTATTGTCATTTTGATGTTTCCAAGATTTTCATCCACTTCAACTCTATCCTTTGGATCTCTCCCATACCCCCTTTCACGCCTATCTCCCTGATATCTCCTCCTACCCAAACTAGCCATAGATATTTGATCACTCTCACCATCACTCTCTACCTCCTCATCATCACCAGCCCCAACTCCAAAAATTAGAATTAAAGTCATACCTCTGCTATCTACTAGCAATAGGGATTGTCTACAAGTGCTCCCTATGCAATTGAGAAATTTGTGTACCATATGTATCCAAAAAGTCCATACCCTCCCCAAACATCGCATCTATCTTCTTAATTTGCTTTTCCAACACTAGCAACATGTGAAATTGTTTGTTATCCTCCTGAGTTGATGTTGATGTTCTTTCCCTGTCAGACATGGTTGGTTATCAAAAAGAAAAATAATATATAAAGTATCCTCACGTATTTTGCACTCGTGTATCACTTTATTTAGCTTTTTCCCAAGAATACTCCACCACTCTTACCTTTTTCCTCTCTTTATTTTTCCTTTTTCAAGCCCTCTAAAGAACCAACCAAGCTCAATCAAAAACTCAATCTTCGTAGTATTCAACCCCAAGGATTAAAGAAACAAGGCAAACGAAAAGAAAACTATGAAAGAACGTACTCAAGACTTTCAAGAAAGTTGTTCTTGAAATAGAGTATTGATTTGTATTAAAGATAAAATTTATGTAGGAAAGATTGCAAATAAGTTTATGAAAGTTTTTCTTGAATTTAAAAAGATGTTTTCTTGATCTTGTTTCAACACTTTTTTTTTTTTTTTTTTTTTTTTTTTTTTTTTGCAACAAGAACAACTAACAAGAATCAAGAAACCTAAAAAAAAAAAAAAAAAAAAACTCAGTTTTGAAAACTCAATTTTCTCTTGAAGATTTTCTCAATTACAATCTGGAATTGAGGAAAGAAACTAGATCTAACAAAATCGAAAAGAAAAAACTAAGATCTATTAAAAACATGAATTTGAAACATCACAAATATTTAATCTCTAAAGAAATTCAAGAAAACACAAGAATTAATGGAAATTTAATGTACAAAACTAAACAAAACAAGGAAATATCAAAACTTGAATTTAGAGCTAAGCTCTACCAGATAATGTGATTTCTTGTAAGAAACACGAAGTACACGCGAACATTGTGAATTGTAGTGCCAAAAAGTTCTAGTTGAGGATGATAAACATTGTGACTCAAGCCTCATGACTCAAGAACCTAAGGTATTTCAAAACTTAGACCCGTTGAGATGCAGAATCAAGAACCATAAAAGGGTGAATGCCAAAAAGGTTGTCTAATTCTTTGATAAGTTCAATGTGTTCAATGAAGAACGAAGAAAATAGGGGAATCCTCACCTTAATTCATAATCTCTCAAATATTAATTCCAAGTTGTGTTATGAAAACCAATAAATAGGACTAGGGGTGGAATTAATGTTTGTAGCCACCCAATAATGACCTAAAATGAAATAAGAATAATTAAAACGGAAAAGAAAAGAAAATCTCACAAAACCCTAAACCAGTAGAACCACATGATCACGTGGTTATCATTGACGAATGTGTGCAAGACCTAAAACACATTCTAATGAATGTAATAGTGTTTGCGTGATTGCCGGTCTTTTCCTTATGTGTCATCGTGTGGGTGTATTTTTTGTCCTTCATGGTTTCCTTGATTTTCGACTTCATCCTTGGCCCATATCACTTGCACTAGCTTTGACTCTTTTTATAACATGTCATGCGTTGATAATAGAGTCTTCGATGTTGCAATTGAGCATTCATCCATCCAAGCATGCATGAACCCCCGCATAGATTACCGATCTTCTTTGCTCCTAACCTTATAATTAGCCTCACTCGAACATGCAATGGGTCTTTACTTGTTGGTCAGCTTTGCTACTCATCAATCTCTAATACTACATTGTACTTTGGATGTCTAGTTGATGTGATGATGATATGGAGGGAAAAAAATTTATGTGGCAGCATTTATTATAGAATGATGTTCAAGAGGATGTCCATTTCTAGACATCCTCTAGACGCTTTCTACATTAAATCTTGAGATATTATATTCATTTCCCTCTTATATTTTTTTCTATTTCCTCCTTCTATACTCTCCCCCCCCCCCCCCCCACCACATCATAGTTTGAAAGACGTCCTACTTTGGACATCTAGTTGACATGACGAATATGTGGAAGAGACAAAATCTACGCATCAACATTTATTGTAGAAGGATGTTCATTTCTAGACATCCTTTAGAGACTTTCTACAATAAATGTTGAGATTTTGTGTCTATATCTCTCCTATATTTTTATTTTATTTCCTCCTTCCATACTCTCTCTTCTCCCTTTTTCTCTCTGTTACCGGATCATATTTTAAAAGATGTTTAGCACTGGAGATGCTCTAATAAACTTTGTGAAAAACTATGTACTTTTCTTTTAGGTAATAAAGAAGATTTTTCCTCTCATAATATAGAATGCTGAAAGGGAACAAGTAGATAGAGGGCCTCAAGCCAATTGTATCATTTTATTTCCTTTAATCTCTTATATAGCTATATCTCTTCCTGTTTCTTGTAAAAAAATCTTTCTCTAGTAAATATTTAACCTGTTTATAAATGTAAACAAGATAATTTCTCAAACTAATTTTAACCACACATATTTTTTTCAAACGACTTTTCAATCACATATTTTACCTCAAAAACAACAAAATTCTATTTATAAATTCTTTCTAAGACACCGAACATTCCCTTATTTATAAGAAGGCTCAACTGCATCGAGTACATGGATAGCTACACCAACAAATGCTGACTTCTTCCTTCCACCTTTTCAGTCTAAAAAATTGGGAAAAAAGACCTAGCAAAGTCGAGGAAAATCGTGACTAATTCGTTAGGTTTTGCCCAAATGATCGATTTCTTATTAAATATTTTTCAGAGGCTAACAATTTTGTTATCATATTTACTTTAACTTGACCCTCTTCACTTAGCATTTTGAACTTTCTCATTGAAACAAGACATTTCATTCACATTAAAAATTACATTTCTACTAATTATGATTCTATGGCCTCTCTAATTTTTAAGTCGTAGCATGTAGCCTTTGACACCTTCTCCATAGCCCAAAAATAGCCTTACGTGGTCCCTATAAGCATGGTGAAACGATAAAGTAGGAAAATTTAAATTGGAGGACTGAATTTTCAAATCTTGGCTCTTGGAAAACAACATTTAAGCACCGGAAGACATGTGCGTACATGGAGGCAGGATCATGGTGCGCCCAGTCACCCCTCCAGGGGTCCCTTTCGCACGACGCAAAGAGGGTTCATGGAGAGTAGAACTGTTACTTGAATGTCTACTCCAAATGTGTATAGGTTGTATCCACATTCGGGTTTACCTGGAGGACGAAATGAGGAGAAGGTGATATCCCTCAAGATTGGTAGGACGAAGCTTGAATGCCCGAATCATAAAAAAACAGTCTTATGTAGCTCTTGATGCTAGTTTTTCCAAATTCTGATATGCATAAGACATACATCCAGACATTCTTAATATGGAGTAGCAACAAGATGATCATTCAAAACTTAATCAGGCTTTCTATAATTTAAAGATTTACCAAGATATTTTTTATTAAGTTTGATGTGGTCTCTATAACTTCATCCCAAAACAGCATTGAAAGACCTAAACAAATCAATACTTATCTTTTTTTTTTCTTTCTAATAAAGTCCTACTCATTCTTTCTGGTAGATCAGTTTGCTGAGGTGTATTAGTTACAATTTTATGGCTAAGAATTTTTATTTCCAAATTCTTCTTTGGAAAGTTTAAGATCATTGTTGTATGATTTTATAACCGCAAATGCACGGTGTCAACTTTTATAATACGGTGGAAAATTAGGATGTCGAACCTACATGGATTGATGATCAAGTTTCAATCAAGTACTACAGGTTTAATGACCCTTCTTTCATCTAGACAATCGAATATTAGGGTGCGTTTGATACACGCCAAGTTCCATGGAAAATCATATTTTCTATGTGATTTTCCAACTTTGCGCTATTTGGTTGCCTAAGTTTTCATGGAATTCATTTTTTCACTTGCCTCGAAATTCGGTATTTTCCTTGTTTTGAATGAATTCATTTTCTAAGGGGGGAGGATGTTTTATTTTCCATGGAAATCATATACCATTTTCGTTACGTTTGATCATTTTTGTTATTGTTAATTGATTTATTTTTTTTCTAAAAATTAACATTATTATTATCAAGTACAAATATGTGAAAAAATAAAAATAATTTTTTTTTATTAAAATAGATTAATTTTACTTTATTTTTCATGGAAAATAAAATCAATCAAACAACAAAAATTGAAAAATTCCCTACTTTTTTCACCTAGAAAATTAAACCAATCAAACACATTAAACTTCAAATACTTAGAAATTCAATTCCCTGTAATTCATTTTCTTTCCGCCCAAATTCCACACTCGCTATCAAACGTAGCCTTAGAAACAATGAATTAAGTAAATCTAAAAATGTGGAATTGACTAGTCAATGAAAATATGCCTAATTTGAAGGTTTCAAATAATATATGAAGAGTCTATTCCAACCCAAGTTCTCCAAATTTTATTAAGTTCTATGGTTCTTGGGTGAAATAGCTTCAAAGGACTTATAATTTCTCTCGAAACCTATAAAATCCTAGGCTGTGTTATCTAGATCACATATAAGGTTTCCTCTCTCGAGTGCCCAAAATAGATAACAAATCATTCAATCAATGATTAGTTAACTGAAAGCATTAAAATTATTATCAAAAATAAACTTGAAATAAAATCTCAAAGAATTTAATGAAAAAACTAAAACATAGTATCAACATAAAATTACATCATTCGCGTAGAAAATAAACTTACTTCATGATAAAATAATAAAGAAATAACAAGTTCAGAATTATAAGCATGAAGAAAAAGATATCTTCCTTTTCACGTTGGATCTCTCTTCGTTCCCTTTAGAATGAAGAGAAGAAACCTATGCTTGAAGAAATGTCTGGTAAGTTGATCGAGAAGACTGAACAGTTTATGGCTAAAACAGATCATTTCATGAGCAAAACAGATCAATTCATGAGAAGGACAGAAACTACACTGCAAAACCATCACGCCTCAATAAAAAATTTGGAGACTCAGGTTCAACAGATAGCACACATATTCACAAACAGAGCCCCAGGCACACTGCTCGGTAATATAGAGATTAATAAGGATCGAGTCATGACAATCGATGTAGTAGAGGATGATAGGGTACTCATTCCTCGAACAATCTATTTTCATCCATGTGACAGGGTATATGAACCTCCAACTCCGTGTTTACAAACACTTCAAAAGCAAAAAAAGGAAGGAGAGGTAAATACGATTATTACACGCAGTAGAATTCAATTGCTTGAGGTTCATGTGAAAGAGTCAACTAAAGTAAAAGAAAAAAGAGGTTGAAAAGTAGGACAAACAGGGTGAAACGTTTAGGAAATCATCTGATAAAAAGGAAGAAGAGCATAAAGTGAAGTTAACAATTAAGCCTTATGATCCACCTATCACATTCTCGTAGAGATTAAAGAAGACTAAGGAAGATCAGCAGTTCGACAAATTTTTGAACGTGCTCAAAAAACTGCACATAAATATCCCTTTTTTAGATGTTACTGTTCGCTAAAATCGTATATCGAAAGTGCATGGTTCGCGTTCAAGTAGTAAAGTGGACTCGAAAAGTCCGGATTATCGTACTCACGAGGATTGATTGATTTATAACTAAACTTGTTGATTTCATTTTAAATGAAAAGTCAAGTAACATAAAAGTTTGATTTGGTGGTGAATTACTAACTAAGTGATATAAGTAAAAACATGAAAATTTAAAACTAATTAACTAAAGTAAATGAGCAATGTAAAAACTAGAATAAAAGCTAATGAACCCAAGTAAAATAATGACAATAAAAACTTGGTGATTAAACTAAGTTACAAAACATGGATTTAGGTAGATTTAGTTTTTTTAACTACACTAATTTCTTCTTTTAAAAATCAATTAGTGTTAGTTAATAACTAGACCAACCTACATGGGAAATTTTAAGTTTAGTCTAACAAGCATAATAACTTGCAAAGACAATGCAAAATATTAACAACATTTGAAAATTACGTAAACATAAAACAACATTCCTAATCATGAAAACATAAACATAAATACACAATATCAATAAACAAACTAAAATGCTTAAATAAAAATAAACTAGTCAAATATTCCAACACAATAAAATTAACTCATAATAGAATAACAACAACACTTAACAATTAACATTATAATTTCATTAATGAGTTAAATAAAAGATTACAAATAAGCTACTAAAAAGAACTCCCCTTCAAAATGATTTCTTGAGTTGAATGATCCCAGCTTTCTTCACTTTGCACCAAGTTTATTTTTCAACAATGAATTCCTCCAACAACCCAAGCTTAAAACATTAAATGCACAAAACCCATATGTCAAAGGCATAAACAACAACATAAACTTGAATGTAGAGGAAATATTATCAAGAACACAAAACATTTAAATTAACATTGCATCAAAATGTGAAAAGTCAAGAGAAAAATACAAAGAAAATTGAAAATAGGCAAGACATTGATAAACCCTAGTTGAAATTGTGTTTGGCTATTTATATTTCATCAAAAATATCCCAAAAATATACTAGATCCGCGAAAAACAGCAAACTGGGCCGAACCGGGTCGACCAGGTCCGGCCCAGAATTTTTTTGATTTTTTATACTGCGCGATCGCGCGATGAAAAATTCCACGAGTCAATTTGGTTTTTGTCTTGATTGTGGCCCAAGCCGCGTTTGCGACTGGTTCGAACCACGCGAATGCAGTTGTTGGTTGGGGGAGTTGTATTGCAGTTTAATCCTTATAATTGCCATCAAGTCCTCCATCTTAAAATTTCGATCAATTTAGTCCCTAAATTTTCATATTTCTTTCAAATAGGTCCTTCAAAATTGCAACAAAGGTCCTTTAACTTTTAAACTTTTGCAATATGGTCCCTGAGTTAATTGCACTGTAGGTCCAAGCTTTTCAAAAAATGACAAAATGGTCCCAAACTTCCAATTTCAACACAAAATATGCATAAATTAATAGATATTTGCTCAAGATAATCCAAAATATGCTAATTTAAAGGCATAAAAAGTGTATAAAAATGCACTTAATAGCTACAACATAAACTTCAAGTTATGCCAATTTTTCGAAGAAGATGATGTCAAATAAAAGAAAGCTTGAAGAACTTTAAGAGGTATTCCTGATTGAAGAGTGCAGTGCAATATTGCAAAAGAATCTGCCGCCCAAGCTAAATGATCCAGGGAGTTTTTCGATTCCTTGCATTATTGGTGATACAAAATTTAACTAATTTTTTTGTGACATTGGTGCAAGTATCAATTTAATGCCTTCGTCTGTCTACAGAAAGTTAGGATTAGGGGAGCCCAAACCAAGCCCAATCAGATTGCAGCTTGCTGATCACTCCATTTGATACCCATATGGAGTCATTGAGGAAGTGTTTGTTAAAGTAGGCAAATTCATATTTCTCGCTGACTTCGTGATTTTGGACATGGAGGAGGACAATAAAATGCCATTGAAATTGGGTCGACTTCCTAGTTACTGCAAGAGCTTTGATTGATTTGGAAAGGGGGGAGGTAGTGTTTAGAGTTGAAGATGAGCAAGTAACATTAAATATAATTTAGTTGGAGAACCACAATCCACAACTTGAAAACTGCTCCAAAATAGAGGTGGAACAACATCTTCATGTTCGGGAACATTTGGAGTATAAGGTCAAAGCCAATGAAGAGGCATCAACTTCGTGTTTCATGCCACCCTAATGGATCTTGCCAAAAAGTCTAGGTTTAGACTATAAGTTAAGCGCTTATTGGGAGGCAACCCAATTCTTAAACCCTTTTATTAAATATACTTTATTTAAAGCTTTGTTATTTACTTGAGATCTCAGTTGTAGGATTGCATGCATCTTGTTTTGCATTTTACATCTTTGATATATTTTATTGTTATTTTAGTTCATTAGTTAGCTCATCACAATCACTGGCACATACACTCTAGTGTAGAGCATGAACATACTGTTAAGGAACTTGAAACGCATCACGGGACATTTAAGGGTCGAAAATGGATCTTAAAAATTAGCATAGGAAAATTTTTGGACTTCTGCCTGGACACTTGTGCGGTCGCGCACTACATCTACAGTGCAGTCGTGCAAATTTAAAAGAAAAAGCTACAAATTTTAACCACGTGATTGTGTGGTTACGAACTATACGGTCGTGCGGTTGAATTCTGGGGTTTCGACAGTTTTAAAACTAAGTTCACAATTTTTCTCCATTACAACACTTCACACACGTTCTTCTCCCCGAAATCACAAGATGTTTGAATTAATGTCACAATGAATTTTCCTTCATGTTTAGCGAATCTTTTTGAATGAATCTCTTATATTCATGTTATGCATCATATGTTCATCATTCATTCATGTTATACACTTGGTTAATACATAGACTTGAATATGACATCATTGCACATTATTGTATTTCACTGTAGGCACCACAACATCACTACACCAGAAATCTACTTCATGTCACCTACTTCATCCCATCTTTTATTGACCCAAAAAATTCCAAATGAGTTGAATTTTTAAAATTTTGTAGACCAGATCAAATACTTTCATATGCCCAAACATGTCTCCGAAAAATTTCAATATTTCGAGGCGATGTAAAGGGTTGAAAAACAGTGGTCAACCATATTTTAAATTCCTTATTTCACTATATCCTAGTTTAAGGATATTTTTTTTATTTGTTTCAGTTTCTATGTGGTGTTTATGCATACTAATGTTGATTGTTTCTCAAATTGAAAGGGATACACCACCTTAGAACACCTCGGACCGAACATGAAAATGCAAGAAAATGGTCGAATCATCCAATGGGCATCAAGTAGAAAAGGAAAATCTTCAAGTGACGAGATCACCTCGCTAATCAGGAAGTACTTGAAACCCTCCTCTATGCATTATGCTTATATTTATATCTATTTGTTTTAATGTGTTTTACATTGAGGGCAATGTAATCTTCTGATTTGGGGGGGGGGTGAGAATCTCATACATTTGCTTATATACGCATTCATTCAATTTTTGGGATATATATAAAAAAATCTAAAAAATTTCGAAAACAAAAATTATGTTGATTTGTTTGCTGCATATGATATTGTTTAAATAAAATCTTGTGCTTTAAATAGAATAAGGGATAGCATCTGAACTTGATTTTTCATTAACTGCTTATTCATGTTAGACTTTCAATACTTGAGCATATAGCCACTGTTGAATTATTACTTGTGTGAGAATATGCTTGATATATGTCGTGTATTTTTTTATGCAATTGGACATAAGATTGATTTTACAACCCCTAACCTTAAGTTGATAGATCTTGAATCTAATATTAGAACCAAACATGCGCAAGAGCAGTTTGGGGGCGAAAAGATTAGTATATGGATGCATAAACTTTTGCGGGTTTGAAGTTTTTGAAATATGTCTTTATTTTAAAACATTTTAGTCAACGATTAAAAGCCTGCACTAGCAGCATAAAATTAGACTTATTCTTCTCTTTGAAGACTTTTTGACTTGAGTAAGTAAGCTTTTAAGGGTGTTAAAACCCGATACCCTAAATTCAACTGAGTTGGGAGTTATCAGCCTAAAGCTTGTTACATGGGTCAAATAGAAAGCTTAAGGGAGAGAGGACTTACACATAAGACACAAAACCATCTTTTACTATTCTTTGTAGCCTTAGTGACTCAAGTAATTAAGCCATCAAAGGTTCTCCGAACCTGGTGCCCTAAAGTTATCTGATTGGGGAGTCAGCGACCTAAAGCTCGCTATAAAAGTCACTTAGAAAGCAAATAAGAAAATTATTGTACTAAATATGAGAAAAAGAAAGAAAAATAGAAATAAAAAAAAGTGTTTGGTATAAGCTTTGAGATTAGAACTTTAGAGACTAAAGATGTGGATTAGGAAACTAATGACCATTGATCTTTCATGTGGACTTATCTATTTCTAACAGCTTTGTGTGAAAAAAAAAATGCAATGAATTGATAATTAGAAACCATGTGAATATAAATAACCTCGAAATTAGAGAGTAAAGTATAAAGTTGTGATCATACATAAGATATGCGAGAAAAACCATCATTTTACCACATGGGATTCAAGTTTTAAATGCATCATAAGCCACACTATGTTGATTGTTGAGTATGTGTTTGACTTTGGCTATTCACACACACACATGAAAGGTCGAGCATCGGATAAGTAAAAATAATTTTTGAAGTGTTGTTCATCTTTCTTTCTAAAGTGTAATTTATGATTTGAACCTGAGGCATATAGCAAGCAAATTGAGAGTTGACAAAAATATTTGTTATTTGATTTTTTTATAGCTTAGTTCTGCTTTGTCCGAGGATGAACAATAATTCTAGTTTGGAAATGTTTGATTAGTGTATTTTATACACATATTTAGATGCTTAAATTATAATTTTATATTGTTTTTTTATAATAAAAGCTACTCATTTAGTTGTATTTTGTTTACAATTCAGAAATAATCCCAAAAGCATAGGAATGAAGTGAATAACGAGCAAACTGATGACAAATGAGCTATAAAGTATACACATGGGAAATTCAAGGAGTCAATTGAGGAGCTATTTAGAAGAAATCAGAAGTTTAGGGACTAAATTACTCCAATAGAAAAATGAAGGACCTATGATACAATTAAACTAAGAGGACCAACTTACAAAAAATAAAAGATGGAAATTGCATGAAGTCGCTTCTACCACGTGATCACTAGCTTTCAAAGAGCGTGGTCGTGCGAGCACAACTAAAATAGGCAGAACAAAAATCGCTTAACCACATGATCGCTCCAATTATGCCTGTAAGGTCGCACACTTTTCCGTCTGGGTCTTCTGATGAGTTTTTTTTTATCGCGAATTCAACCAAGTTTTCTCCTAATTAACCTAGCCCTCATCCATACCTATATATACTAGATGTCTTGCACGTTTTTGGGTTCCCAACTCTTTAGAAATATACCAAAACGCTGTCAAATCATCAATGGACCAATCAACGCCTGATGCAAAATTGAGTATTCTTCTACAACGAGATGACTGTGTGATGAATTCTAATATCTTTTCTTGTGATTTATCTTATATCATGTATCTAGGCTATGCGTTTTATGTTAGAATTATGATGAAGCTTTACATTCCGAATTTCATGTATTGATTTATATATGTTTAATTAATGCAATTTATGGGTTTGAGCAATTAAATATGTATTTCTTGTTTCTACAATTTACTAGCTAATTGTTATATGAATATTGTCATGATTTCTTAAGTTCGAAAGATTATGAGTTCATTAGACACATTTTAATTGCCATAGAATTTGATAGGGGATAGAAATATACTCTTATATTTATGTTATCTTCAAAAGTGTACACAAAACTATTAATGCTTTCTTATATATTCGTATTCGCTATAAAATATAGTCTGGTCATATATAAGAAAGACTTTAATTCACCATTTAAAAGAGGGTTTTAATAAAATTAGGAACATGGATTTTCAATTTCCCATGAATTGTAGTTACACGTTTAAATCAAAGCATAAATGATGGAAGTAAAGTGGATTCTCAATTCGAGCTTATTTTTCTTATTAGTTACATTATTCAGAATTGTTTATTTACTCAATCCTCGTAGGAACGATACACGAACTCACAATCTACTTTATTACTTTTGTGATTCGTACACATGCGGTTAGCAACACACGCATCAAGGATGGAGACAAAAAGTCATCAATTATTTGAAGGAAATTAATATTTTGATGAAGAAACTAAAAAGTATTTTTTTTTTTTTTTTGCATGGTTGAGATTTAGCCTCTGTCTGATTGTCAAAAAAAAAAAAAAAAAAATTGAATAGTGATTGATGAGATATCATGTGGTTGAAAATAAGAAATTTTTTTGAGTTTATGTTAAAATGTGTTATTGTAAAAATCGATTACCGTTAAAAAATGAGTTAAAAATAATGAGAATAAAAGCTGAGTAGCACATTGTTGGGAGATAATTCTTTTACCATCTTTCAAGAAATGTCGTTTCCATAATCCCAAAGCACGCAAGAAGTTAAAATTACATACTATGACCACTTTGTCGAATTAATGGAAACGTAATTGCGAATTTAGAGTTTTTATGAAATGAACAGATAGTATGAGCTACGCGTTTATAGAAGAAAGTTGTACATCAAAATATTTTTAACTCTCGCGTATTGTTTATGGCTTTTGATAACAAGAGTATGCCTTTGTATGAATAGCTAAATATTCTTGTCTCGTTTGCCTTGCCTCGAATCTTATTTATTTTTATTTTTAAAAATTAATTTTATTTATTTATTAAAAATAATTGTATTTATCAATAAATAATAAATAATAAAATTGAGATATTTTAATCCTTGATCCACCTTGACTAGAATAGAAGGAGCAGGCCGCACCTATTATTATTTATTTGATTTTATTTATCTTGTCCTCATTTGAGCCTTGTTCACTGAAATAGTATACCTCAAGCGCATGGGTCGCGTACAAGTAATAAGTGGAATTTTTTAGTCCGAATTGTCGATCCCACGAGGAATCTATACTCAATTACACTCTAATTAATTTAATCTTAACAGATTAAACACACAATTAAATGATGGATTTTTGTAAATTGTAAATTAAAGAAACTAATTTTAAACTAAATTAAAATAAGGAAAACGAAAGATAAAATAGTTGGGATTCATTATTTCGCTTAACTCTCACTTAAGTAATTTCTCAACACATGCAAATTAATAGATTGCTCATTCACAATTTTAAACCCGATTTTCCAAGTTTAGCTAATTACCTCTCTCGAATGAAATTAACCTTAATCAATTGGTTTAACCAACTATATCTCTATATCGATTAAAACCCAATTAATTGTATTAACTCTTTTTGAAAATAGCTCAATGGATCACCTAGGGATCGGAGTATTATCAATTCAAAAATATGCTTCCAAATAATGCTACCAAAAAAGAAGTTTAGCTTATTCGGCGTTCGATCGGTGTGTGACTTTCAATCATCAATTAGGTTTAAAAATATTAAAGAGAGGAGAAATTTTAATTCGGTACTAACCCACCAATAGAGTCAATTCCTTTCCTTTCCCACTCATGACATTCATCCCCCAATAAATATTTCTTTTCTTTTCTTTTCCGAGATGCAATTCTAGGGGGTATTCTCAATTCACTCATTTCTTTTTCCACTATAGTTTGGTTATGTTTTACCGGAAATTTCGACAATCTAGATATGCAAAGATCTATTGGGAAAAATATTAATTTCCCACCCACATCTCTGATAATAATTGTTGAAACAATAATCAATTTCCCAAACATATCACACAGCGGAACAACATAAACCAAAATAATAGATAAAGAGAAAAAGAACAAGAATTTAACGTGGTTCAGCTGACCGCTGACAACCACGGGAGAAGAACAATTTTATTAATAATGAAAGAAACTCACTCATGCAGTTTTTTCTCTCATTCTCACAACTTCTCCCTACCCAAAACTAGAAGAACAACGCACGCAGTACCTCCACTCGTACCGTTTTCTTCTAATTCACCACATCAACAATTTTTCTCCCTTCGACAATGAATTCACCACGACAATCAATTCTCAATTACTGCCCATGTGTAATCCATCTTGAGAACACTAAACATAACACGCAATATGCACCATGCACCCCAACGGTCTCTTTGAACTCTCTGTCGTGTGCCAACAACACCATGGTAAATGAATCACATTCTCTACCCATGTGTACTCTCCATCACAACATTGTCATCAAAATCATGGTAGACGAATCTCATTCTCTATCCATGTATACTCCACCATGATACCGAACGCAACACAACAAAACATCACTCATCAACGCCCGTGTCCGAAGGCACGCACCTTCTTTTTCCCTCTCCTTTTTCTCTCTTGCTTGTCTACTCTCTCTCACGTTAATCTTTTGGCTGCTTTTCCCTCTCACACAACTGGGAATATATATAAGAATAAATTATGTCAAAAACCTGACCTAATTACAATTGGATTCTTTTATTATTTTCCTTATATAATAATACCAAAAATATTTTATTCCTTTTCCAATTGGTATTATATATATAAATAAAATAATCTCAATCTAATTTGACAACTTTTTATTTTCTTGTCAAACGAGAATTCTTTATTCCATAATATTTTGGGTAAAAAATCCAACAAAGATTCTCCCCTAGATAAGTGCTTCGACATTCAAGTTTATATTAAGCAATTCAAATCCACAATTAATCTAAGCCCTCATGCAAGTACAAATGCATGATTACTATATACTAATGTGATGGTTGCTCGTAACTACTGCACCCCCTTAAGCTTTCTAGTTGACCCATATAGTGAGCTTTAGGTCGGTGAGTCCCCGATTGTTTTAAGATCAAAGGGTTCCAGGTTTTGAAATACACCTACGGACTTAATAACTCGAGTAAAAAAAGGCTACGAAGTGAGGTGGACTTATTAAGCAAATGCAATGATTTTTTTTTTTTTTTTTGGTACCCTACTCGTTAAGCTTTTTAATTGACCTATATAGCGAGCTTTAGGCCGGTAAATCCTAAGTTTAAAACTTAAGGTACAAAGTTTTGAGATACTATTTTGAGATACTCCTACAGGCTTAATCGCTCGAGTATAAAAGGATTCAAGGTAAGGCAATGCAAGAATGAAAATGGGCTTAGATCTCTAGCATATAGTCATTACCTAGCTTATACTTGGCAAAAGACACTTCACACAAATATTTTATTTTCAACATGCATGAAATCAACACAAGTCTAAACAATCTCCTTTAATGGGTCAACCACCCCCAAACTTATCTCACAATAGGATCAAGGGATTTAAAGCATTAGAAAGAATAGGATAGGTTGATAAAAATTAAAAAAATACAAGCTCACAACCTCGTTGTTCTACTTCATAAATCTCTCTACCCTTCAACAATTCACAAACTTCATCAACAATCAATCATGACCATTGTGCTCAAAAGAACTAGGATCTTACATGGATAAGCAATTTGTAAAAATAGACACAAGTAGCATATTGGTCATAAATCATGAATCAATAACAATTTTAAACATCGAGTAATCTTGGCCGGCAAGGTTATTTAACATGTCAATACACAATCAGAAATCACCCCCAAACTTGAAATGCACATTGTCCTCAATGTGTAAAATAAAATCAAAGTAAGAGGAAATAAGTTACTAGACATCCCAAGAAGTGGTGGGGGTACTCATAAGTAGTCTTGGCATATGAAAATCTCATTGCAAGCACCAACAATTCACCCCAAACTTGTATTGAAACTTCCAATCAATTGAACACAAATTTCTCCAATAAGGCATTTCATCGAACACGTTATGAGCATCCTATGACAACACAAGAAAAGAGTATATATTAAGTGGTGAATGACCCAAATGTCATAGGACTTGCCTATTCCATCCAATTCAAATTCAACTATATAGACTTGCACCTCCTCAAATGACTTAATCACAATCCATTATTGGACAATCAATGAAGTTGGGAGAATGTGATTTAATCTCTTCCTCATTAATTGCCACTTCTCCATGTGATTCTTTTGTGATTAACTTGTCATTCTCTTCGAGCACATCTTCAAGATATCTCCTCGGATTGAATGACCGATCCAAAATTTGAATCTATGGGCAATGACAAGTTTTTTCTTTTAATTCTCAATAGTGGATTATGCCCCACCTTTGAAATCATTCCCAATACATGGTATCCTCCATAGGTATATCATCTTCATCCAACTTGGAAAGTTCATTGTAGTGCTTTGCAAGTACCTTTTCATTCAATAGTGGAGGACCATCTCCCACAAGAGTGATGTCATCATCCCAATCATTGGGTACACAATCTTCCAAGAGCGTGTAAATTACATCCGATATGTCAATTGCTTGTTTTTGACATTTCAAATATTGTCTAAACCCAATAAGTTTCAACGTAAGCAAATTATTGCCTGAAAACAAGCATTGTCCATTACAATGCATCTTGTAACAAATTTCACAACTTGAATATTCTTCAAGCATGTATTCATCACCCATGTTGAGATTATTCATTGCAAATACTTTCCTATTTTGCCAATATTAGAATCAAATATGCATAGAAAGAAAACCAAAAACAAGAGAGATTAGAATTGTGTGGTTAACCAAAAATAACAAAATAAAATATAAAATTAAGATAATTACAAATTGTTAAAACTAAAATTAACTAAAGTAATAATCAAAGTAAAAACAGTCACGGGCAACAGCGCCAAAAACTTGTTCGCTAAAATAGTATACCGTAAGCGCATAGGTCGCATATGAGTAATAAAGTGGACTTTTTGAGTCCGGATTGTCTATCACATGAGGAATATATACTCAGTTACACTCTAGTTAATTTAATCTTAACAAATTAAACACATAATTAAAGGATGAATTTTTGTAAATTCTAAATTAAATAAACTAATTTTAAATTAAATTAAAATAAGGAAAATGAAAGATAAAATAGTTGGGAATTGGGATTCATGATTTCACTTAACTCTCACTTAAATAATTTCTCAACACATGCAAATTAATAAATTATTCATTACAATGTTAGACCTAATTTTTTAAGTTTAGCTAATTACTTATCTCGAGTGAAATTAACTAATCAATTGATTTAACATACTATGTCTCTACTTCGATTAAAACTCAATCAATTGCGTTAACTCTTTGTGAAAATAGATCAATGGATCACCTAGGGATAGGAGTACATCTCTATCTCCTAAATTAATACGTAGGACATTTGTTTTTTGGTCTAAAATGCACAATATCTCTCGATCATCACATACTCCACAAATCATATATTTGGTGATTAATCAAACACATGGAATAATTTCAATAACAAACACACATGAGTTAATAAGCTCAAAATTAATAAGTAAACATTAAATTAAAATTACATAAACTAAGTTAAGCTACATCAATAATCCCAACATTAAACAACTAGCCAGTTGTATAAATGTTGAACAAAAGTTGATATTTATGAAAATACATCACAAAATATAGAAATCAAAGTTTAAAATACAAGATAATGAAATAAATTACTTCCCTTGATTTTTTTTTACTCAAAAACTCCTTCAACATTGTTTTGAATCTTCACCTCACTTCTTGCTTCATTGCTTCAATTGTGACTAGAACTTGGAATCAAAAACTAAATCTAACAACTAAACTAAAACTAAATAAAACAAAGGAAGAAAAAAAAAAGAAGAAGAAAACAAAATAAAGAGAAGAGAGAAAAGAGGCTAGGGTTTGTGGTATGAATTGTGTTTTTGTGAAGTGGAAAAGTATGAGTATTTATACTCCAAAATCTGACATAAAAAAGTCCCAAAAATCGAGCCAAACACGCCCTTAAGCCAAAAATAATAAAATAAAAAATCATTTTCGGAATTGGCCAAAAATGGTCTATGCGACCGCATGGCTTGCACCGATGGCTTCATGCAACCATTTTGTTCTTTTTAACTATTTGCAAGTCAAGTCCCCCATCTTTTGGACTTCTTCAATTTTAGTCCCCACATTCTAACTTTTATTACAAAATCACCCCTAAAATATTTGCACTTCCAGTCCTCCATCTTTTTAAGATGTTGCAATTAAGTCCCCAAACTTTTGATTTTTTTCAATTACGTCCCTAAACATCAAATTTGCTCTTCTTTTAGTTCAATTTATCTTCAACCTTGTCCATTTTCTGTCAAATTGAGGTTGTACCTAATTATACAAGATAAACAGAAATTATGAGTAGAAATTTGCTCAATTTGTCCATTAAAATATCAATTTAAGATCAAAATAAGTGTGTAAAGCACTCTTATCAAGCCCCATTATTCAAAATTCACCAAACTCATTTTTAACCACATATTATATTAATAAAATAATTTATACATAAAAACAATTCCTACTTTTCAACTACACATTCTCCAAAAAAAATCATCAAATAACTCATTATAAAAATTGGGCTCAAACAAGGCTTAGTGTCTGTTTGCCCTCATAATTTGTTGAACATTCATTTTTGCTGGTTCTAAACAGTGTGTTTCTTATAAAAAAAATCCTCAAAAGCTATACCGATTATAAATGACATTTATTTGCCTCCGTTTGATAACACTGTTTGGTTTATAAACTGATTTATTTATAATTTTAAGATAAAAAATAGTGGTTGAAAATTGGATAGAGAAAAATGTGTGGTTAAAAAGTGATTTGAAAAATTGTGTGATTTATAAATTGATTTATAAATCAAATAAAGTACGTTTACCATGAGCAGGTAATGTGGCTTGTGGAAGTCCAGAACGTGTATTAACCATGGCTTCTAGTAATGGTTCCCACAGACGGCGCCAATGATGATGCTAAAAATCGCACCTGAAATATTCTGAGCTTGAGCAATAAACTAGCACGAACTGGATCTACGAATACCTGCAATAAAGGCGAGGAGGTGTGTCCTCGTTGCCCCTCCGATGCTTAAGTCAGTAAAGATGAAGGAGAAAATTTTTGCAAGAGGCTATAAATTGTAGAGATAATTGTATACCTGAATTATGATTGAGTGCCATGTATTTATAGTGATATATGGACGAATTATGATAGGATTGAAATACCTGCATTGCATGAGTCCTTTTAGGAATCATCCTCCTATTTTTTAGGGATGAGGTTGTAAAACCCAAATAGGATTCTGTTAGAAGATGAGTTCTATTGGAATTAGGAGGTTGTAGACTCCACGTATCAGATCAAGTCATGCCCGATCAATGTGACCCGAGCATCATGTGCCCCGAGCACATCATGCACCTTTTTGGTAAGATATATGTACTCGGGGTATTCTATCCTCGGGGGGGGTATTATGAGTGGTCGGGGCAACGTCTTTGCCACGGGCATTTTAAGTGTGATCGGGGGTTATATTCTCCTCGGGGTTGTTCAAATCCTCGGGGTTCTCAATATGGTGTATGGTGTAATGTTTAAGTGCTCGGCCTCGAGGTTCATACGTTGCTCGGGGGTACCAAGATAGACTAGCTAAATATTCAAGTGCTTGGGGATGAGGACAAAGGATATGCTCGGGATATAAATGATTTTCGGGGTTGAAGTCCTCCTCAGGAGTATCAAGATGTAATATGGGATAATATTCATGTGTTCGGGCTCGAGGTCATCTTCGGATTTATGGTGGTCGAGGTTGAGGTCTTCCTCGGGGATAGAAAATATATTATAGGGTGATATTCACGTGGTCGGGGTTGAGGTCCTCCTCGGGTTCATGGTGGTCCTCGGGGTTACACATTTGATTAGGAGACTATATTTTGTCAAAGAGCTCGGGCTTGAGGCTTTTGTAAATGCTCGGGTGTGAATAAAATTTATACTCATCAGGGACGAATCAGAGCATTGTTCAATCGTGAAGCCGGCAACAAATGGACTATCTCTTAGCTAAAGAACCACTGGAACGTGATACAAAAAGAGCACAATCTCCTATTCAAGTTGCTTAATTGCACGGGCGAATAGTTTAGGCTCAACCATGGGAATCGTATTCACACCTCCAAGCAGTGGTGGGTGAACAAAAAATAGGTCCTCTTATATTATATATCTCCTTAACTTGAAGTTCAAGTCTGTCGTTACATTTTTGTATTGATATCGATTGCATAAGTGATTCATTGTATTGTTTTACTCATTCATGTAATCACATACGAATAATGATCATTTATGTTGTTTTGATTTCTATGGCACCGTCAAATGTGTGTGCTACATGTCTCAAAGTTTTTCCCCCCAAAAAAAAAATAGTCATTTCATTTCTACTGTTGGACAAAATCAATGGATTCTAAACATTACACTTAACATTTCTATTATTCAAGACATTTAGGCGTAGCTTACGGTAATCCGTTCTTGTTGGATTTTACTGCTACACATTTTTCCTTTTTCTTGCTCGAATGATTTTGCCATTTTCATTTTTGTCTAGAAAACATAGGTAATAGTATGCATGACATATTAAGCTCTGGTTGTTTATTTCTAATTATACGTGACCTAAATTGGATACCAAGTGAACGCACCTGATATATGTAGTGTTTGGTTTTTCAAGGAGAATAATATATTTTTTCTACATGTTGTGTTGTTTTATTTTCTCGATGACAATTCTGATTATTCTTTCAAGGAAATGTCAACTATGCCAAATTCAAAGACCACAACTGCGATGAAATGTACACGACCTACAGTCAGTCTTTGATAACATTTCATTACATCATTGTCAATATTAGGTACACATCATTTTCAATATTTGCTACATCAAATTTAAGAGTGTCACTCATAACATCGGACATCCCCAACATTATCCCCGACGTTGAGACATATCTTCAATTTCAACGTTAGTTTCTTCACCAAGTTCCTCAACCCTTTCATTCTAACTTCATTTTAATTACTTTGCTTATCAAAAAAAAAAAACATGGATTTACGCTTAAAATATTTTTTCAAAACTGATACAAACAAACAAATAAATAATTGTAAACACATATTAACCCTTAAATCTCAAATATTCCAATATAATTTTAGGGAATCAGGTAATAACTATGTTCAAGAATCAACTGATTTTTTTTTTATTAAAAAAAAAATGAAGTCTAAATTTTACTGGGGCACATGCCCCGGCGGGCCCCTAACTGGATCCGCCCCTGCCTACAGTCACTTGTTCGGGGACACACACAACTCATCCCAATATGCACTCACCCCAACAAAAGATGACATGGCACCGTTTTCAGACTTGGCCTTGACAGTTACGAGAAAATCTCTTACGATAAGAAGTCAATAAATACGAAGAGCAGTAACTCAAGTGATGGTCTGTCACATCATGTTGGTAATTGCTCAATGGACATCTCGAAGTAACAGAGTTGGGAGAAGTGCAAAGGGGAGCAATCAAAGGAGAAGACCAATAAAAAAAGGTTTGGAGCAAGGGAAGTGAATGCAACTTTGGACCAACTTGCCATCATCAGGAATAATCTCAAATCCCTGAGTCAAGCTAGTATGAAGAATGACACCACGGTTGAGGAGTGCGTGACGAGTTAATGGGGATGGGTTTGGTCAAGTAAGCAGGGGAACATCATGTGCTCGCTTTATGGTACCTTGCCAAAGCTGATAACTGCAATTCATTTCGCGTTGTGAGAACTCCCGAGATGAAGTTCAAACTGATGACGTATTGCTTCATGCATGACAGCATATAGCTAGTCAAAGGTAAACTTCACATTGCTCGAGTTTCGTTACCTTTTTTTCGATGACGAGTACTTGTACTGCTTTTGTTTTCAATGTATCGACACCATGGGAGGTTAATTTTCCCTTTTAAATTAGGATGGTCAGATTTAGTTTTATTCGATGGGTCCTTTATGCTTGTATGAACTATGGACATTGTTGGTTTATTTCTTTTGTTCCCAATTTTGAAGTTAGGCTTCTGTTACTTCTCGTTCCTTTCAACTTAGTCATGCAAGAGGACAAATTCTATAGGACTGCCCTATTGACATATTGCACGAAATATGTTCCTTGCACTTGGTCCATTTTCAAGGTAGGATTTGAGAGTACTCAGTTTAGATCTTGAATTATTTATGATGGATTCGAATTTGCCATCTATAAAAGATTTCATCAAATTCTCATATTTGAAAACATGAAGAATCTTGCCTTCTCACAGAACATGCTGTTTTTTCCTCTATTTTTTTAATGAAACATCTGCTTTAAGTAGTGTCTCTGTTAATTCAGTGAGCGCTACCACTAAAACACCTTTTACATCACCCAACTTGTCTCTCTAAGAATCCATATTTTTTCAATATTATTTCTCAATTGAAATTTGTGAATCAAATGACTATGGCGACCTTGTGAATAGCACCAAAAGAGGAGGAGACAACGGTAGTTTTGGACATTTTGCTTTTTCAAGGTAAACAGGGGCAAGGAAATGACTCAAGTCCGAGGTCTATCACACAATTATACTTCCTATTTGTAGGCCATGCTACGAGCTACTAGTAGATTTTTCATGTATTTGCACGTGTCCTTTTCAAATTATATACATGTATGAAGTGGTTGTGCAGTCATAAGTCCACACTTCAAGGTAGAGATATCCTTCGGGTTGTTTAATTCAATTTTCATCTCCCAATTGCAAGCTCTAGCATCACCTTTCAATTTCCCACTTTTAAGGTACACATTATTGAGACGGCATGTTGTTGGATTTTGATGATAAAAACATGATAGGCATAGCTCCAAATTCGAAGACGATATGGACGGCACGGAATTCATGCATCAATTACAGAAATATATACAAACATGGCTAAGATAATGTCGCATTCCAGAAACTATTGTGCTGGATTACATGTCTCCAAATAGAAGACGCGAGTTTTTATTTCCTAAATCAAGGAGTTGGCACATCTTCATGCTACAGAATATTTATGTCTATCCTCAAACATGTTTTCAAGAGTTCAGAATGTACCCCCCACCCCAATGTTCACACATTTCACGCACATCTTGCACGACGAGTACGGTCCTTGTAGTAGCTATCGAAATGTGGACATCTACGAACAAGTTGATATGTTCTTGTACGTATTGTCACACGAGAATGTGTACCGCCAAGTTCAAACACATTTTGGACATTCCTTGCAAACTATTGGTCGTTATTTCAAAAAAGTTTTACGACTCGTCGTATTGTGAGCTAGTCGTGTGATTAAGCCACATCCAAATTATAACATGGGGAAAGAAACCACCACCCTGAACCTGATCGCTATCCAATATTCTAGGTAAAAATTGGAAATTATTCTCAGTCATGTCATTTCAATTTTTTCTAATTAAATTAGCCTTGAAACATACGAGGTGAATTATTTAAGACCTACTATGTAGCAGAACTGTATTAGTGCTATTGACGGTACACATGTGAATGTGGTGTTGTCGTGACATGAGATAAGAGTATTTCATTAGCCATAAGAATATACTGACGCAGAATGTACTGTCTGCTTGTGATTTCAATCTATGTATTACATTCGTCCTTCCCGGCGCTACAAGGAACGCACACGCCAGTAGAATCCTTGCTAGAGCAATTCACAGTGAAAACATAAATTTCCCAGAACCAACTAATGGCAAGTATTACTTTGTTGATTCGGGGTTTGCGCACAAACATAGATATATGGCATCATATAAGAGATATGGCATTCGATAACATTTTCAAGAGTTTAACAATGAAACAAACAGACATCGTAGTAGATTCAGAAATGCGTGTGAGCGTTTCAATTTTCATCACTCTTCACGTCGAAATGTATTTGAGGTTTGGAAGCAACGATAGAAAATGCTTGATCGCGTGCCAAGCTACTCGTTTAGAGTACATACAGCAATCATTGTTGCTACAATGGCGATTTATAATTTTTCAGGATGAACGGAAAGCTGGACAAGGGTTCCAACGCCCCGAGGAAATCTAGGATGAAGAAGTTGACATTGATCTCCCTGATTAAGAAGACAAACTTGCTGCCGAGGTCAACGTACTAGAAGACGAGGACATGTCTTGGGATTAAGTACGAGATTACATGACCCAAAATTTGTTATAGTTATTACTAAATATGAATGTGAACCTCATACCACGTGGATGGTAACAATTTTTTCAAACATTCATCTTATATCGTTTTTAAACGTTAGACATGTTGGTCGTAGATCCTTGCACGTTGAACGTGTAAAAAATATGTATGTGGAGTCGTGTAATGGAAGAATTTGTACTAGCTAACTGCATGTGAGAAATTAGTAATGATTTAACTCCCGATTGAATCGAATATTATTGCCTGAAGGAGGCGATCCATTTTCACGTTGGAATAAAGTAAAAAACTAAAAGACGTTTATTTCGTTTTCCACTTTACATGTCAATTCTTACTTTGAAAAGTCAACTTGTTAAAGCATTTCACATGCAAATTAGTAAGGGTATTTTCGATGACAATGCATAAAAAGAAGGAAAATAAAGATGTGGTATCAGAGTACCACCAGTGGAATGGAAGCAAGTTGTCAATAGCATTTACCAATTTCTTATATTAAAAACAAAGTTAAAAACTAGCAAAAATCGGAATAATGGGAGGCAAACAGACGCTTAATGTCAAGTATAGAATTGCTTTCTGATCAAATTTAGGCATGCTACTTTAAATTGGTCAATTGGGGACTAATTGGCAGTAGAATAAAAGCTAAAGGATTTAAATGTTCAATTTTAAAAATATTATTATATCTAAGTGCAATATAAGTAAAATACTAGGGACTTATTATGCTTTTACACCCAATGGTTCCTACCCGTCGAAAAAATTTCTGTTACACATGGTGTACCAAGCACTCTGTATGACATCCATATAATTTTCGACGTGTGACGTGTGAGACATATAAATTAAAAGTAAAACAAATAAGAATTTTACTTTCATCCATTTATTCCGTTTGTGAACTACTATTTACCACGTTAACTTGAGAATTATTTCTTCAATAAGTTAATGTTCCACTGCTCGTCAATATTTTTATTTTTTACAATTCCTTCATTTTTCAATTCCACATGTGTCGTTACAAATTTTTTCTCATTTTTGTTCCATAGTAACTCACTTCATGATTTCTCATCTTTTTCTTTCTTTTTTTTTTATTTATTTTTTTGTCATTGTGTTGTTATACAAATGAAATTCATTGTCTACAAAGTTTAAAAATATCATCATTTGGGTTGAGGAAAAAAAATTGAATAGCTAACCAAATACGTATTTAATGTCGCCATTAAGCCGAGCGAAGTATTCATTTTTAAATCCTATTAATTTCTAAACCTTTAGGTTTTGATAAACTCTTTGGTCATTTTGAAATTAATTAATTTTATCAATTTATTCATTTTGTTCATTTATATATTTTTAATTTTATAAATTTAAAACAACATCAATTTTTAAAATATATACTACATACTTTAACAACTAGTTCATTGAATTCTAGCATAAATAAAAATATAAGGTGTTCGCAAACTTATTTCATTTAAAAATATACCATGATCAACACATTTATTTAACATGCATAAAAATGATTTTTTTTTTAAAAAAAATTGTTTTCAGTAACATGACCATTTGTCTACTCGGTGAAAAATAAAATATTACGTTACATTGAAAATTATTGAATAAGGATATGTTTGATAGAGACTATAAATTAAACTAATTTTAATGTGTAGTTGAAAATGAAATAAAACGGTATAAAAATAAAATAATTGTCAAATCAATTGATTGAGTAGTTGAAAATGAAAGTTGAAAAGTGATTTTTTTTTTTTTTTAGAATGTGTGGTTAAAAAGTAGTATGTGCAATTGAGAAAAATGAATTTTCAAATAATGTGTGTTTGAAAATGAACATTGAAAAAAACATATTTTTGAAGAATCGGTTTTATACGAATAGGGGATAAAATCTTATTACTTGTGAGTTAAGTTCCTATTTATAAATTGAGATATACGGATAATTTTTTATATATAAAGTTATATGTATTTGTAATATATATTCAACAAAATATGGATTAAAATAAAATTCTTATTTATTTTAATTTATATATCTCACTCACCCCATGTCGATGTGTATCAAGTGCCCGGTAGACAAGGTGAATTTTTCACATCCTGCACAGACGCACCATGGATACAAGCCACTGTTAACCATAACTTTTTTACCTATAATGCAGCGTTTGTTAGCGATGATAGAATTTGGGTGGAAAGAAAATGAATTTCAGGGAATTGAATTCCTGAAAATTGGAAATTTAATGCATTTGATTGGTTTAATTTTTAGGTGGAAAAAGTAGAAAATTTTTCAACTTTTGTTGTTTGATTGACATTATTTTCCATGGAAAATAAAGTAAAATTTATCTATTTTAATAAAAAAATATTTTTTTTAATTTTTTCATATATTTGTACTTGATAATAATAATGTTAATTTTTTTAAAAAAATAAATTAATTAATAACAATAAAAAGAATCAAACGTAACGAAAATAGTATAAGATTTTCCATGAAAAATAAAATTTTCTTCCCCTTGAAAAACGAATTCATTCAAAACAAGAAAAATACCGGATTTCAAGGCAAGTGGAAAAATAAATTCCATGGAAAATTTAGGCAATCAAACAGCACAAAGTTGGAATATTTTTCATGAAAAATATGACGAATCAAACGCAGTCTAATAATTCAATCACAAAATAAATTTTTTCCCCCCTTCAGATAAAAAAAAAAAAAAAAATTAAAAAAAAAATTAAAAAAAAAAAAAAAAAAAAAAAAGTTGAAAATTTTCCTATCCGAGACTCTGCTGCAACAAATTATAGGGTTGTGTACTGCACGAGGAAACCCACATGAACCATGAATCTTCCGATTCAGAACAAGCGCAAACGCGACGACTCCTCCGACTCTCCACCGCCGGCATCCGTCACTAACGGTGGCATCGACCTCTCCATTCTCGAAGCCCTTGAGAAAGCTCAATATAATCCCGTTGAAACCCTCGATCTTAAAACCGTAAAAAAGCTAGCTCTCTCCTTCGAGCGCCGCCTGAACGCCAACACCGCCGCCCGCCTCAAGTACCCTGAACAGCCCGATAAATTCGCCGACTCGGAGGTGGAGCTCCACGACGAGCTCCAGAAGCTCAAGATCCTTGCTGGCGCCCCCGAGCTCTATCCGGACCTTGTCAGCCTCGGCACTGTCAATTCAATCACCGCTCTACTCAATCACGACAACAGTGATATTTCTATTGATGCGGTCACTCTTTTACAAGACCTTACTGATGCTGACGTCATTGAGGACAACGATGAGCCCGCGCAGGTCCTTGTTGATGCGCTCATTGAGAACAATGCGGTAGAATTGCTGGTTCAAAACCTTGCGCGGTTAAATGACTCCGACCCGGATGAATCCGCTGCCATTTATAATACCTTGTCTACAATTGAGAACCTCATTGAGGTCAAGCCCTCGGTGTCCGAGATTGTCTGCGAGAAGACCAAATTGTTGAAATGGCTCCAGGCTCGTATTAAAGTACGTGAATTTGATAGTAACAAACAGTATGCATCAGAGATTCTGGCTATTCTGTTACAGAACAGCACTGTGAATCAGAAGAGATTTGGACAGATGAATGGGGTGGACACGTTGTTGCAGGCTGTGGCGATGTACAAGTCCAGGGACCCCAAGACAGGTGACGAGGAGGAGATGGTTGAGAATTTTTTTGATTGTTTGTGTTGTTTGCTAATGCCCTTGGAGAACAAGGAGAGGTTTGTAAAGGCAGAAGGAGTGGAGCTGATGATCATTATTATGAATCAAAAGAAATCGTGTTACGGGTCGGCCATCAGGGCATTGGATTTTGCCATGACAAATTATCCACCTGCATGCGAGCGGTTTGTTGATGTCATGGGGTTGAAGACTGCATTTCCTGCTTTTATGGGTAAGGCAAGTTTCAGTTACCCTTTCGTCCTCACTGCTCAAGTGATTATTTATCAACATTTCATTAATCATTTTTAAGTCCAATTTAATTGTTACCTATGTGCTTTTGATGGAGTAATTGGTCAAAAGAAAGAGTTTGTGACATGAAGCTCAATCATGTCCTGAATGTTTAGTTAAAAATTTAGGATGAGAAGCAATTGAAAAATTTCAAAGGGAAAATGTTCCTTGTTAATGATTTTCCAATACCACACTTTATTTATAGTTTTAACTATCACTCTCACGCATATGTGCTTGTATTTGTGTCTAAGTTTGAATTCTATTGCTTTTTAGATACCCTTGACCAAGAAAAACAAGAAGAAGCGCTACAAGGAAGAACTGGAAGAGCGCCTTATATCATTAATTGCATCACTACTTGGTAAGAAGGGAAATCCTTAGCAAACCTATTGATGTAGTTGATAAATATAAGCTGTATATCTATAAAACGGTATAGCTGCTTCCTTTTGTAGCCTTAACATAATGAACATTGGATAGTTTTCTTGTTGAAGTGTTGAATATTATGCCATTTTTGGTAGAATTGATGCATTTTTGTTACTTATTCATTGAAAGCTTTCTAGCTTCTTGTATATTGCCAATAATTTTAATTTTGAGTCAGCTCAAGCCCTGAGTTCATATTCTTATTTTCTTTAAAGTAATTCACATAATTGACATATGGAATTCAGATTGATTTGCTTATACGTATTATAGTTGCAATAGCTGTGCCCAGGATAATGGGAATGCATTAATCTCACTCTGTATCCAATATCAGGTGGAATTTTAAGGGGTTCTAGAAGGGAAAGACTGTTAAGTAAATTTGTGGAGAATGAGTGTGAAAAGATAGACAGACTTATGGAGCTCTACATGAGGTAGCGATTGCTTTTGCAACCTCTATTTATTGCAAAAACTCATCCTTGTCTCAACTGTGCATACAAATGAGAAAAATTATTTTCTCCAGTCTGTTTTGGCTTCTTATGACATGTATTTCTTTTGCCAAATATAGATATTCCAATAGAGTGAAAGCAGAGACTGAACGGCTGAATCAGCTCAAGCTTGATGATTTAGAGGTAAATTAATTTCTGGAATCTTGTGTATAATCATTACTATGTCTGTAACAACTCAAATGAACTTATGTTAACCTGTATTATTTTTGCAGATGGATGAGGAGGAAATATATAATCGTAAGCTAGACTCTGGGCTATATACTCTCCAGGTTTCCCCGACTCTTTTACTACTGGTAAGAGCTTATATTTTAGTTTTTCTTTGTTATTAAAGTCACTCTGTTTCTGCAGTTGTTGGTAGTTATTCTGGGACATCTTTGGACCTCTGAGTGAGTCTCGCATCTTATAAACAACTTCGATTAATTGACTTCATTTTGGAGCCCGTCATTTACTGTTCTTTAATTATTAAATCTAAGATTGTTGTATTTACTTAGGCACCCTCTAATGCGAGCAAGAGTTGAACTGTTATTAAAGCAGCAAAAGTTAACCAAGAAGAATGTAAAGTATATACTTCAGGTACTTGCCTCTAGCTTCTCTCAAAATTGTCATTATTGACTTATAGTTCATCACTTCATTCCTCATACCTATGTTAGTTCGGACTCGGATAGGATGTCAGATACGGGTACATGTATAGGATTCGGATTCTTCTCATTTTAAAAATTAAGATATGGAGATAATGTTAAAAAGGATCCAAAATTTTGGGTACGGTATAAGGATACGCATTAAAAAATATTTGTTTAAAAAAATGAAAGGGAAATGCAAAATAACAAAAAGAAAAATGGTTCATTAAATCAAAAAACCACAACATTAGAGCAAAATAGTGAAAGACAATACAAATGTTTCATAAAATGATAAAATTCAAATTCCAACGAAACACGATTCAAAATAAAATGAAACGGCGAAAATGTCATAATCATAATATAAAACGCAAGAAGTTCATCAAATTAAATTTAAGGCCAAAATAAATTATTTTTCAAAAAAATTAAATTAAAAAAATCAAATCAATGCTTATATATTATTTAAAAAACTATAGAAATAAATTTAAATTGATTTCAAGTGGTGAACTTCGTGATGTCATGTCTGAGTGCAAAACCAAGGATCTGGTCTTTCTCGTGTCAATATCCATGTCTTGTTGATACGGTTACTAATCTGTTTTTGGAGAGTTTGAGCATCATAGCTTCAGATGATTCTTTTTCATGAATTTGGTTTCTAATTATATGGTTTTGCCAAAAGCACCTCTTAAAATTTTTATCTTTTTATTCGACGCTGTTGATAACTTCATGGATGAGTTATAAGTATTTCCTTGAGTACGTGCATCACATGGCAGTTAGACTTGTGAGGGGTGTGTTTGATTAAATGAGTGCAGTCCCCCACCTCCACCGTCTTCCACCTTAGAACACTGTTTATTGCATTCTGCATGAGGATGACAAAGTGATGAAAAAATTAATGAGTCTAATGATACTGGTGATGAATCTTTAGATCAAGTTACCATAATTTACCAACGTAACAGATTCTGTCACTGTGTTAAGAGTAAATGCTATTGCATGGAACCAAATTTTTGATACTGCTTTAGCAATTGTTATATCATCCTTACTTGGAAAGGTAAATGGCTGTTGAATAGTTGACGCAGGATTTGTAGAACATGTTAATGAACAAGAGAAAGAACAAAAAGAAGAAAGAAAGAAAGAGGTCCAAGAAGAGAAGAATTGAGGGCGAAAAGGACATCGATTTTTATTCATGTAATCAAATGTAGGACTTACAATGAATAATCCCTCTATTTATAGGGTAAGAAATTAAATGGAACTGAAATTAAACGAACTTCTAATACTATATTTGACACGACTCATCCCGAAATCACCCTAACGGACTTGAGACATAATGTACGTCGATGATGGATGCCAGCTGGATACTGGACTCACCACCAAGGCTGACTGTAATCTACTATCAATCATATGCAATATAAAAAGACAACTTATTTTTGTTAAAATAATGTGGGTCCAAAAATAATATTTATATGCATAATTTCGAATAACAAAATAACCTAATCATGTCATACCAATGTTTAGAAAATCGGACCTGACCGATCGGAAAACTGATCCGATTGACCTCAAAAACCGGCCAGTTCAACCGAGAAAATTGGGAACGGTCGGGTTTTTAAACTCGGTTTTCAATTTTTTTGCTTTTCTCTAGTTGTTTTAAGCTACTTTTGTGTATAATTTTATCTTCTAAATGAATAAATATTAGTTTATTTGTAAAATAACATGTTTTTTAGAAAATTTTGTGATTTTTGAAATAATTTTTTATGTTTTAATTGAAATCGGTTCGACCCGGTCGGACGGACCTTTTGACCCTTGACCCGTTGGCTTTTCCGGTTCGAACCGATTTTCGATTTTCTAAACACTGTGTCATACAAATGTGGCTCCAAAATCAACAGCATCTTCAGGCTTCCAAAACTCAACTGTTACTTTTCAAGAAAAATTGTGGAGAAATAATTAGTTCATAGCTCACTGATGGAGAATTTCAAAACAATTATACCTTCTCATGTATATGTATTTATCGAAAATCGAGTTCACGTCATTTAATAGTTCATAGTAGTGATATCATATAATCATAGTCAAGATGTGAGACATTTTCATAATAATGAATATCATCTCATAGTCAAATCAACTACATAATCTCATCATATCACATCAATATATACTGAAAAATCCACCAAAAATGTACCTTGCAACTAAAATATGTAATCTAGTCATGTGGTAGCAAGTTGCCTCTCAGACTAGTCTCAAGACCTCCAATAATCAATTTTAGGACACGGTCAAGACCGCCTAAGAGAACTATATCATATACAGTCAAACAGCCTCAGAGTATTATCATACTCGGTCAAGACCACTTAGGGCAGTATAGAACACGGCCAAGTCCGCCTTAGTGAACTAGAATAAATATATAATCACGGATAATTTTTTTGGTCGATTTCAATATCGCTTCTCACGTTTAATCATTTCACAATCTTTATAATTCAACAAATCTCATTCTAGTAACATTTCATAAAAATCACGTACTTGGACAAATAAATCACATAATCACATGTAACTTAATCATACATCATATAAATAATTTGTCAATATTTGAAAATGATTAAGTTTTTTCACTCAACGAATTATAGATTGGAAACTAGGTCGGTTAGCATATTTAATCTTCTCGTCACCTCCTTAATTCATCGCACCAAGTTTAGAGCCCGTTTGGTCCATGGAAAAGTTTTAATTTTTGTGATATATTTGTATTTTTTAATGGATGTGTGGTTTAGATTGGTTTGAAAAGTAAAAAAAAATTGTGAGCTTGACTAAGAATGGATGGTTGAGATTGAGTTTGAAATTTTTTGTTAAAAATTCTTGATAGAGCAAACAAGCTCTTAATATCTCGTATTTGTCCAAGTGATCATATTTATTCATATAGGTGCCTCAAGCAATATTCCCAAAATTTGGAATAAGAATTAATTAATAATAACTTAATTTATAAAATCTCCAACTTATCCCGATTAAAATCACTCAACATTTAAATCCTTTGCAAGAGTTCTTTTAACATCATTATCCCCAATAAATAAAACAATCTAATTTCCATACTAAAAATTCCAAGAAAACCAAATGTTTACAAAAACAGCACTAAAATTAAATATTGAAGCTTAACATGAATTCTGAATATAGACATTGACATAAAATTGTTTGACAGAAACGACACTTTTTTGCGCTGAATTTTACTATAGAACTTGTGTGTGCCTTGCTCTAAAAAATGGTTTAAACTGCTAAAAATGGAGAAATTAAACCTATAATCCATAATTCCAAGTGTTCAATATCATGTAGACACCATAACTTTAAAGAATCAATATCTATTTCATAAACCCATTTCAAAGTTTAATTTTTTTCCAACATCAATCTTTCAATAAACATTCATTAACTATATTCTAGCTTAATACCTCAAATAATATCAATAACCCTTACAATTTCGAATTTAAGCAAAATTTCTATGAACCCAAAAAAAAATAATTTACTTCACAATTTTTTACTTATCTCTTAAAACAAGGAATATTGAAGAATGGATAATCCAAACTTAAAAGTCTAGGCCCTAACTTTGCCTTTTTTTTCACATATTTTTCTTCTCTGCATCGGAGCCCTGCCTCAGTTTTGTTTCTCTTTCCCCAAAAGTGAGAAATGAATCATGACTTTAAAATAAAATAAAATTAAGTAATGGATATATATAAGTGATAACTATATCAAAATTACAAACCAAGCCCCCCAACCTTCATATAATATAGCATTAACTCTAAAACTTCAATTAATTTAAAACTAAATGCTTAAATTTCTATTTTCTATTATCTCAATTCTCAAGCTTTTGTAATTACAACTTCCAATAAAATTATTTGTTCAACTCAAGTCCTTACTTGACTTGACCATTTGAATATTTGACTATGACTTAGTCTCTGTTTGGTAGCACTACTTTTTTAGATTTTAATCTAATTCAAAGTCAACATTTAATCTTAATCACTCTTTTCATATACCCCACAACTTCTTAACCCCACATCTTATCAACTTTTATCAAAATTTACTGAAAATCTGATTTTTATCAATACTAAACAGGGGCTAAATAACTTCTTGACTTTTGACTAGTGTGAAAACGGTTTATCACAATATAACTATTTTAAAACGTTAAACTAATATAATTAAGCCTGTTTGGTGTAATAGATATTGGAGAAATTTTTGAATATGTGGTTGAAAAGTGTGTAAAGTTATGATGCACCGACACGGACACATGTATTTTTCAGTGTTCGAAAAGGCGCTAAAATGTGCCGACTATGCACGCTTACGCGTAATGCGAACTGAAGACGCGTCACATAGGGTCTATGCGTGTCCTAATGCGCTAAAACCGGTTAAAAACCGGTCCAAATCAATTTAAACCGGTAAATAACCGATCAAAACCAATAATAAAACGGCATTTTTCCTGTTCAATTAATTCAAAAAAAAAAAATCAGACCGGATTTTTGTATTAAATAATTATAATTATTTAACACCAAAATATAAGAGAAACTAAAGGTTGGGGGGCGGCATAACAATTATGCCACCCCTTTGTTAGAAACTCCATCCCAACAGCCCTTTTATAAAGGGTTGTTGGGTCTCCCATCCCACTAATCAACCGATGTGGGATGGAAGGAAGAGAGAGAAATGCTAATTGTCTTCTTTTTTCTTTTTCCTTTTTTTTTTTAAATTGCGTTTTTTTTTTTTTGAAACTGTTTTTATTTGTAATTTATTTATTTGGAAAACTTTCCTCTCTCCAGCATACTATTCAAATATTAATTTTATCTTATTTTTTATCAGTTAAAATATTTTGAAATAAACAATAAATAAAATTAACAATAATTAATCTATATTTTCTTTGAATTAGTAATTTTGAAATTAAATAATATTGTTGTTATATATTTTATATTTTTTTGTATTAGATATTTTTTATGTAAAAAAACTATTTAATGTTTTTAAAAAATAAAATAATATTAAAAATTCAAAACGCATTATGACGCTTATTCTTCGTATTGACACGTTTAAACTTATAATTTTTTATTCTCGACCTCGACGCATCGCAACGCATTACGCCTTTTAGAACCTTGGTATTTTTGATCAAAAATGGCATTAATTAAGTAACATATTTGAAATCAAACTCTTGTTATAAATCCTAATTAAACTCCATATTATTTATCATTATCCTATCTCTATATCTATCTCCATCATTTCTCCTCAGCTGAGAAAATTCGACTTCGACGAGTTAAGATGGAACTGCATGCTCTAAGGAGGTTGATCTTTTGTCTTGACCAATTCATGTACTGAACCTTGGATAACATGATCTGGCTGAGCTCATACCAAGGTGGGTGGTCTTTCTTAAGAATCAAATACCTGTATAGATAACTTGGCAGCATCTGAAGATGTAAATTATCCCCAAGAACATGATTTGACCAAGGGGAATGATTTCTTTTTTTGACCACACATCGATATGGAACTCCAAGCAACAATATCTCATGCACTTATCATCAGAATCTTCAACTAGTTGTGCATAATGAGCACAAGTAGGAATGTCTACGAGTCGAAGTTCAAGGCTCTAGCTTTTAGGTGGCGGGCAGCTCGAGCCGAGCCAAAGCTCGTCCCCAAAAATAAAGCTCAGCTCGAGCTTTTAAATTTTATTTTATTTTTATAAAAAATTCATAAATTTGTTATAAAAATGTATATATACGAGTCTAGTAGAGCTTGTAGCCGAATTTCAAGGCTCGAGCTTTTTGTGCAGTTTTTTGGCTCGAACCGAGTCAAGCCAAAGTCCATCCCTAAAAAAAAGCTCGGTTCGAAATTTGAGCCGCAAATCGAGCTTTTTTCCAGTCGAGGCCGAAAAGCTCCTTTATATAGGAATTCAAAGATCCTATTCTAAAAAAGAAACCGCTAATCAAATCCTAGAGAATCTAGTAAATAAACACAATAAAATCCTAGGAAATCTAGTCTAGTAAATAAATCCTGATAACTTTTCTTACAAACATGAAAAATAATTAAAATGTAATAGGATTTTCATCATTTCTCCCCGGTGGAGAGAACTGGACTCCAACTAATAGACTGCAATTTCTTAGCTAAGGATGAAAATGTTTCTTTCTGACCAAATAATGAAGTCAATCATATGATGTTAAATTCTTTCAATTCTTGTGGTTGGAGGAATTTTATTGGTGGTTGAAGGTGACTAAAGGTGTGGGTGTATGAAATTTGAATTCGAACACGAAATTTGCTTGATCAAAGGAAAACGATTTGCTCTGATACCAAATTGATGTTGAACAATTATAGGAGAAGGGGAAAGGAGAGGAAGAAGAGAAAGAAGAGGAAAAAGAGAAGGGGGGAGATATAGGAGGGAGATAGAAAGTGGAGAAGAATTAAATAGATGGAAGGTGAAATTATAAGATGGGAAATATCTTTATTTTATTATCAAAAAATTGTATCTTATTACAAAGCACAAGCCCCCCTTATATAGTTCAACGGTCCTATTCTAAATATAAAACATCTAATCAATCCTAGAGAATCTAGTAAATAAACATAATAAAATCCTAGGAAATCTAGTAAATGAACTTTAGTATCTTTTCCTAAAATAAGTATCTATGAGGCATGAAAAATAATTATTTAATAATCTGATAGGATTTTCATCAACTGCTTTTTACAACTTTGGCTTCCTGTTTTTTCACTCTTTACGTCATCTCTTGGCACTGTCACTAAAATTGTAATGCTTTCATATAATCATTTTTATTGCTTATCAAGTGGTCTTATTATTTTCACATGACTACATAGTCTACATTAACTTGTATACATCATGAAGAAAGTCCAGTTAATTCTGGAGCATTGTAATTGCATCAGATTAGTTTTAGCCCCTCTTCTCCAATAGAGATCTAAAGGCTCTTCTTTTAACACGTGCCTACAGTCATTACAGTGAATAATTGCCCTGAATGAAAGTTAATTTTATCCATTTTATTAGAAGTTAGGTGAAAGCACTGAGAACAATACTTTGCTACCAAGTTGTCTTGCCACCTGAGATTTGTGTTTTTCTTGAACTTGTTCTTCTACCTGAATAGGTTGCAACATATCACAAAAGATGGTTCACTGTAACTATCTAGTCTTACTGCTTTTTGCTTTAGTCAGGAAATACCCCAGAGCAAGAGAGCCTAGAAAGCATTGAAAAACTTGGGGGTCAATTTCTTAAATGATAAAAAGTACAAAGAAATAGAATGAAACGAACAAGTTGGAAGTTTTTCTCTCTTTTCTTCTTGCTCGTGGAATGTATTGGGAAGTGCATGTTGTGCTGCAACAGACAAGGATGTTAATTTATTAGTACTGGGTATGGAAGTATCTCCAGAACTTGCAGACACACGAATACCAAGCTTTGCATCAATGCCAGAAATTTTCTATACAACTTTTCAACCAGAGTTGATAGATGAAATTAATAAATTACAGAACTTTCCTTGAGAGGATTATGAATATACGACTCTCAAATGTCAAGCTTAGAGGCTGTTTGGTAATGTGAAAAGTTTTGATTTTTGTAGATTTTTTTTTTTTTTTTTTTTTGGATGGATGTGTGGTTTAAAAATATTTAAAAAGTAAAAAATTGTGGGCTTGACTAAGAATGGATGGTTGTGATCGAGTTTGGAAAATTGTGATAAAAATTTTAGCTTTAGCATCAATACCAGAATTTTTCTAGCAACTTTTTAACTCTAGTGGATAGTTGTAATTAAGAAATTACAGAAACTTCCCTTGAGAGGATTATGAATAGACCAAGATCATGGATTCTACATTAATGGAGTTGCTACCCTTGGTATCCTTTGCTAGCTTGATTTTGATATTACTAGTTCATTAATATTGTAGGTCAATGTAGTTCATTTAAAAACAAAGCATATTCAGTTTTAACTTATTTTAGAGTTTTGAATAATGCCATAATTTCTTTGCTTAATGTACAAAGAAAATTGAATAGATCAAATCAAAGAATGTATAGAAGATTGTAAATTTCACCAAGTAAAGACTGGAATCAAATTAATATGTAGAACATTATGTTTGTGAGTTTGTATGTGCTAGGTTATTTAACGATAGTATGACTGAAATTGTGGTCATGACCTGCTCCAGATATTCTCAACAGAAGATTGAGATACAATATTCTTTTACATTTTGTTTGTGAGTGGCAGAGGAATCAATTTGAAGAGGGCGTTGCTTTACTTTGAATCAAAGCTGAAATGCATTGCAATTTAAATGTATTAGAAATTATGACATTGATCCTTTGGCAAAGAGGAGAAAAAGATTGCACTCAACTTTATACAAGTCTGAATGTGTAACTTGTTGAATTTGTGGGTGAACCACAGGAATATCACGACAATATTGGTGATCTTGAGGGGCCAGAAGAGAAGGAGAGGGCACAAGCAAAGATCCAAAAATTCATCTCTGCGTTTTGATTATCGATTGACTTGCAGTTGAAGGATCTGAAAGACGAGTAATAGTGTGGGACAAAAGTGGCACTCAGATTTGGTGATGAAATTTTGGTTCTCGTCTTCTTTCTCTTGGTTGTTTTCTACATTGTTTCTGATCAAATACCGGGCTGGATTGCAAGTGTTTTAGCTTATTAAAAGAGAGACTGACGTTCATTATATGTTTATTAACAATATGATAATGGTGTTCCTCACCTTGATACCCAAGTTGAATATGAACTGTGGATTAACAACAATGATGACTGGGGGGTTAAATGTAATATGGTGGTGGTGGAAGGGGGTTGGGCATGGCATGGGGAAGGTTGGAGTTGGTCGGAGAATTAAAGGGATTTTTATAATTGTCGAGTAGGATTTATTTGTACTGTATAAAACGAGAGATTTGGGATTCTGTTTGTTATTATTTTATTTATGTATTTTCTTTTTTATTTAAAAAGGAGGATAAATTCGTCAATTTACAATAATTTTACAGAGAAAATGGATGACAATGACTATTTGCACGATGTTTGATAGATTTAAAGGATAAAATGCCAACAAAATATATATACACAATAGAAACTTTCCCCGAAAATAAATAGAAGTCTAGTTAAACCTCTCTTTACAAGGGAAGAGAGGCGTTAAGTTTACAAATAAATATTTTCAAAAATTATTTTTAAACCATGTACATTTGCTTCAAATCACGTATTTTATTTTGAAATTATGAGCTATCATATTTTGAGTATGAGAAATATAGTAACAAGAATCTCATCTTACTTTACTTATGATTTAAGATGTCATCAACAATATTTGAAAAAGACTCCGACAATTTTTAACTTGGCTTTAAGCAACAAGGATAGCATCACAAGTAGGGGTGGGCGTGGGTTGGGTTGGGTCGATTTTTTGCCCAACTCGAACTCAACTCAACCCAACTCAATCAAATTTCGGTCGGGTTGGGTGGTTTGGACTTTGGTCCAATTAAATAAAATTCTTAGAAAATTAAAAAAATTATGCCCATAAATCAACTATTAACTCAAATAAATTATGTACAATACAATAAGCTCAAATATAATAAATTAAATACTTGCTAATAAAACTAAAATATGTTCAAATTATATTTGAGTTTCATCCAAGTTAAAAATGGATTTAAGATTCTTGAAATTTAAATAGTCTTATATTTTTAAAATTTTGCTTGGGTCGGGTTGGGTCATCCAACCCACAACCTAACCCAACCGGTGGGGTTGGATTGGGCGGTTTTAACGGGTTGGACGGGTTGATGCCCATCCCTAATCACAAGTAACTTGCAAGAGAGTGGTTACCAATCGTACGGTTGCATGAGAGACACTTTTAATTGATTTTAATAAAGTAAAAAAAAAAAAAAAAATCTGTGATTTAGAAATTGTGAATTCATAACGTTTAAAAATAATTGTTGATTTTAATTTTAATTTTTTAGCTAACTAAACGGGCAATGTTAAAATGACATCTCCAAAAATTTTAGAATACTGATTTTTAACAATCAATAATATTTGCTATTGTTTAAAAAGAGTTTTTTAGAAATGAATAGTGATTTTTAGAAAAATTGATTGTTGAGATTTGGTTGAAAATATAAATATTGTGTGCTTGACTTTTAGTGGAAGGTTGAGATTGAGTAAGAAAAAATATAAATTTAAAGTGTACCAAACAAGGGCTAACTAAAATTTCTTACTTTTTAACTAAACATTCCCAAATTTTATTATTACAAAATGCATTTATGCGAATAATGGGTATCAAATAGGGTTAGATGTGCACAAAATAATTGTGTTGATAGCGCTTTTAAAGGTGTAAAAGTGTGTTTGATAAAGTTTTTGAAAGGTGGAAAAGTACTTTTAGAGTGCTACTTTTACTAAAAAATATAGATGTTTGGTTGTGCTTAAAAAATATTTTTTTTAGTAGGTAAACATTAAGTTTTTTTAAAGAAGCTCAAAATAGAAATTTTACCCCCAAAAAAAAAAATTTATTTTTCAAAATTCGTTTTAAATTATTATATTTTATTGATTAATATGAAATTATATTTTACTAATTAATAAAATTAGAAATATGTTGAAGATATATTATTTTCCATAATTTGTATTGAATTATTATATTTTATTGATTGATATGAAAATATATTTTATTAATTAATAAAATATAAAATTTATTGACAAAATATTTTTTATGAAAATCTATTGAAATATTATATTTTATTAATTAATAAAATATGATATCTTTTGAAAATAAATTGAAAATATATCGTTTCACAATTAACTAATAAAATATGAAATATATTGAAAATAGTGATATATTATATATTATGAATTTATAATTATGCTGCTAAACAATCAATTTAATATTAACATTATTTGTGAATTGACAATCAAACAGTCAACTGATTTTTGTTAACAGCTATTTTTAAAAGCTTTACCATTAAAAGCTTTACAGCTAAAACTTCTATTCACAACAATTGTACCAAGCCGATCCAAAGTACTCATATAAGTGTTTGGCTATGGTTGAAAATGTATTTTTTGACTGGGTAAACAGCTTTTTAAAGTTGTTTTAAAGCTCTAATTTGTAACTTCTCCAAGAATCACTTTTACAAAAAAAGTCGAAATATATAATATTTTATTATGAGATTTATTGAAAATATATTATTTTCCATAATTGGTATTAAAAATAATATATTTTAATGATTAATATGAAATTATATTTTATTAAATAATAAAATTTGAAATATGTTGAAAATATATTATTTTCTATGACTCGTATTGAAACATTATATTTTATTAATTAATATGAAATTATATTTTATTAATTAATAAAATATGAAATTTATTGACAAAATATTTTTTCCTATAACCCTTATGAAGCTTTATTGAAACATTATAATTTATTAATTAATAAATATGAGATCTTTAGAAAATAAATTGAAAATATACTTTTTCATAATTAACTAATAAAATATGATAAATATTGAGAATAGTAAAATGTTATATTTTATGAATTAATAAAATATATTGTTTTAAGACAGATTTCAACATTGAGGTGGACTAATTATTTAATTTTTAGTTAACTATGAAATATATTAAATGTTAGTTTATACAAAAATATTCTTATAGTTGTACAGTCAAAAAATCAATTTAATGTTAATAATGCTTTCTGGACTGATAATAAAAAGGTTAATTATTTTTTATTAACAATATTTTTTTTAAAAAAAACTCTATTAATAAAAACTCTATAGCAAAAAGCTCTATTCACAAAGTTGTGCCAAAAGGATCCCAAAAAGGCTATTTACATATATCTAGTAATTTGTTTATAAACAAATTTATAAATAATACGTTTTTCTAAATTACTTTTTGATCACATATGTTGACCTATGACTATTCACGTATATATTATTTTGATTATAAAAAACAAAATTTCCTGTATTACTAATGGTTTTGATTCTTGAATTTTATCATATATGTGTCATTTGAATACTCCGAGATCAAAATCGTCATCCATTGAAGTACAAAGCAATCATAAAAGAGATTTGAGGTGAAAGAGATCGTCGAAGACCGAAGATTAAAGTTTTAGAAGATTTATGTTGAAAAATTTCAACTCACTTGTAAAGGTATCGACTCATCAATTTTTAGCAAGTCCATAAAGCTCAAAATTATTTCTAAAAATCATTATTTGTATAAAAATGATTTTTCAAATCATAACATGAAATAGATTTTCGAAAAATAAACTTTTTGATATAAAAATAAAAATTCCTAAATTTACTATTTCGGTCGACCGAAACTCTCTTGATCGACCGAAAGTATGATCGACCGATACATGTTTGCTCAACCGAAAGTCTAACGGCTCAAATAGTGTAACGGCTAGTTTTGAATTTTCGGTTGACCGAAAGTGTAGAAATGGTCGACCGAAACTTCCTGCAGCTCATTTTCTTGATTTATAAATAGTCATTTCTCTTGCATTCAATAACCCCAACTTACAAGAGCATTTAAGAGAGAAAATCATTGGAGCTTACTTTGTTTTACATTCTATTTCATTTATTGTAAATAATTTCTTGATTGATCAAAACTTTTCATATCTTTATCAAGAATTCTATTTTGTAGAAAACTCAATACTCTTACTTCATTATTGATCATTGATTGAGTTCATCGTCACCAAACACTTATTGAAGTGTAAATCTCTCTTCATACTTAACTAAGTATTATTTGGAAAGAGAGATCATTGGTTGAAAAACTTTGATTCAAGCAAAACTATTTCATATCATTTTACAAAGTTTTTATAAACACTTGAGCTTTAAATATTTGTTATCTATTGAAGTGTTATCCTAAAACTCTCAAGATACTTGACTTGATCATATCATTTGTTAAGAGAGTTTATTCAATTGTAAAATTCTCATTTGTATTTTGCTTATGGTTTCGAGATCCTTGTGAAAACTCTATTGTGAATGATAGGTGCTCCTTATTGTAAAGTCACCTAAGGATTCGATACTCCTTGTTGTAAGTTATCAATATAGTGGATTTGGCCTTGCTCGTGACGGAGAGCTCGGTAACGGAGGACGTAGATCACGTTGGTTGATCTAACCTCCCTAAATCGCGTTTGCATTCTCTTATCTCTTTTACTTACTTACATTGCACTTACTCTATTCTATCAATTTATATTGTGCAACACTATATCTAAGTGCTATACTTGCTTTATCAATTAAGTTTACACATTTATAGCACACTACATTGATAGTTAAGTTACTTGCAACACTAAGTGTTCATACTTGTACCCATTGGTTTTTTAAGTTTAAGATTATTTATCGAAAAAGTTTTATAAACCAATTCACCCCCTCTTGGTTAGTTTATCTTGGGCTAACAATTGGTATCAAAGCTTAGGAACTCTTTCTTTTAGATTTTACTATCTAGAGTTATGGCTAACCAAAATATTGAAGGTCATTCTACTCATCGTCCTCCATTGTTTGATGGTACTAATTATAATTATTGGAAAACTAGAATTATGATTTTTATTCAATCTATTGATTATAATATTTGGGATATCATTGAATCCGGTCCTCATGAGCTTACTAAGGTTATTAAGGTTGATGGAAAACCGGATATAACTATTTCAAAACCTAAGGAAGAATATGACGAGGATGATAAAAGAAAATTGTCTTTAAATGCTAGAGCCAAAAATCTTCTCTATTGTGCACTTAGTATTAATGAATTTAATCGTATTAGTACATGTGATTCCACACACGATATTTGGCATGCTTTAGAAGTCACACACATGGGCATAAATAAAGTTAAAGAAACAAAAATAAATCTTATGTATAAAAATTTTGAAAATTTCTTCATGAAACAAGATGAACTCATTGCTAGCATGATTACTAGATTTACCAATATTGTTAATGGTCTTAAGGGCTTTGATCAAAAAATTTCTAATGGTGAACTTGTTAGCAAAATGCTTAGGTCACCCTCGGAAGATTGGAGCTCATTGAGAAAGTTGATAGAAAACTCTCAAGATATCAACACATATCCCTTGGAAGAGCTTTATGGAATATTGATGACATATAAGCTAAATCATGCCGAGACAAAAGAAAAGTCTAGAAAAGCAAAAGAGGAAGAAATGAAGGATCCTCCTAGGAGACAAATTGCCTTAAAGTCATTAAATGATGAAGAAGCCTCAAACACTAACAAGAGTGATGAGGAACTCGATGATCTTGTTCTCTTAGTCAAGAAATGGAAAGTCTTTCGCAACAACCGTATATTTCAAAAGAAAGAAGACAAAGGTGAAGAGAAAAAGATTATTTGCTATGATTGTGACAAACCCGGTCACAAAAGAACCGAATGTCCCAACAAGAGAAAATTCCTCAAAAAGAAAGCTCTACAAGTTACTTAGGATGATAGTGATGATGAGCAAGATGAAAGTGAAAGGCAAGATGAAGTTGCAAACATGTGCTTCATGGCCATTGAAGATGAGGTAAATACTAATGACATTCCCTCCTATGATGAATTATCTACCTCATATGAAGAAATGATTGAAGTTTTTGAAAACTTGTTCTTAAACATTTCACTCTTAAAAAGCAATACATTTTTTTGAAAAATGAAGCCGAAAAGAATTTTGAAATACAAAAGGATATCGAAAAAAAGTATCTTGATCAAAATGCTTTGATGGTAGAAAACCTCTCCTTAAAAGAAAAAAATTTAGATTTAACGTTCATTGTTCACAAATTCACTCAAGGGAGGAAAATTTTTGAACTAATGCTTGGTAAACAACAATGTGTTTTTGATAAAGGAGGAATTGGATACAAACCATTTTTGAAAAAAAAAATCTAACAAAAATACTTTTGTTAAAGCTTCTACTTCTTATTCCTTTCATCAAAACACTTTTGTCAAAACATCCACTACTTGTAGCTTTTGTAACAGAAGTGGGCATGTAGCTTTTAATTGTTTAGTGAAAAAGAAACTACGCTTTGAAGAAAGGCAGAAGAGGGTTCAAGGAACTAACTATCAATTACCCAAAATTATGTGGATACCAAGAAGTCAAAAATTAAGTCATCTTTTGTAGGTATCAACAAAAATAAAGAGCAATTGGTTCTTGGATAGTGGTTGCTCAAAGCACACGACCGGAGATAAATCACTCTTATCAAGATTCAAAAGAAAAGATGGAGGTCATGTCACTTTTGGAGATAATGCCAAAGGAAAAATTATTGGCATTGGAAATATTGGTAATCATCTTTCTCTCTCTATTGAAAATATTTTATTAGTAGATAATCTCAAACATAATTTGCTAAGTATTAGTCAATTATGTGATATTAAATTTGATTCTTCTAGATGTCTTATCAAAGATGCTACATCGAAAGAGGTATTGTTCATAGGAAGCCCAAGTAAAGATGTTTATATTGTTGGCTCAAAATAGTGTACCACAAGCGCACGGGTCGCGTACAAGTAATAAAATGGACTTTTTGAGTCCGGATTGTCGATCCCACGAGGAATGTAAACTCTAGATTATATAACTTTAATTAATTTAATTCTAACAACAAAGAGAAACACACAATTAAAAAGATGGATTTTTGTAAATTCTAAAGTAAAGAAAATAATTCTAAACCGAATTAAAATAAGGAAAAGGAAGATAAAATAGTTGGGATTCATGATTTCACTTAACTCTCGCTTAAGTAATTTCTCAATACATGCAATTTAATAAATTACTCATTTACAATGTTAGACCCGATTTTCCAAGCTTAGCTAATTACCTCTATCGAGTGAAATTAACCCTAATCAATTGGTTTAACCTACTATATCTCTATGTCGATTAAAGCACAATCAATTGCATTAACTCTTTGTGAAAACAGCTCAATGGATCATCTAGGGTTTAAGGTATATCTCTATCCTTAACAAGAACCTAGAGCATTTGTTATTTGGTCTAAAATGCATAATATCTCTCGATTATCATACACTTCACAAAACACATATTTGGTGATCAATCAAACACATGGAATAATCTCAATAACAAACACACATGAAATAAGCTCAACATTAATAAATAAACATTAAAATTAATTAAACTAAGTTAAGCTACATCAATCATCCCAACATAAAATAACTAGCCCATTATATAAATATTGTACAAAAGTTGAGGTTTACAAAAATATATCACAAAATATAGAAATCAAAGATTAAAAATATAAGATAATGAAATAAATCACTTCCTTTAATTTTTGCCCCAAAATTTCTTGAACCTTGATTTGAATCTTCACCTCACTTCTTGCTTCCTTGCTTCAATGGTGACTAGCAACTTTGAAATCAAAAATAAACTACAACTAATTTACAAACAAAACAAAAACAAAGAAAAGAAAAGAAAAAGAAAGAAAAGAGAGAAAAGAAGGAAAGGGGGCTAGGGTTTGCTCAAGAAAATTGGGATCTTTGTTGAAGAGAGAAGTGGGGGTATATATACCCCCAAAATTCTGACCTAAAAAAGGTCCAAAAACGTGCCCCTTACGAGCCAAACGCGACCTTAACTTAAAATAAAAATAAAAAACAGAAAATAAAATTCGGAATTGGCCAAAAAGTTGCCTACGCGATCGCGTGGCTGAGTGCCTCGCAATCGCGTGGTTAGCCTGAAATCTCTCGAGTTGGGTCTGTGGCCTAATTCGCGAACGCGACCTGTGCTTAACCACGCGATCGCGTGGTTCAGCTGAGTGAGTGTTTGTGATTTGGTCCTTCAATTAATTGACATCCAGGTCCTCCAACTTTTGGTCTTCTTCAATTTAGTCCTCGAATTTAGACTTTTATTACAAGTATGCTCCTGAAATATTTGCATATTTAGTCCTCCAACTTTCTGAGATGTTGCACTTAAGTCCCCAAACTTTTGATTTCTTTCGATTAGGTCATTGGACATCAAATTTGCTCCTCTTTTAGCTTGATTTCACTCCAATCTTGTCCATTTGCTTTCCAATTGAGGTTGTACCCAATTTACAAGATAAACACAAAATATAAGTAGATATTTGCTCAATTTGTCAATTAAATTGTCTATTTAAAAGCAGAATAAGTGTGTAAAACGCACACTTATCATATATAATCAACATTGAATTTGAGAAATAATTAAAATGTTTGTCAAGTTTTAAAGATGACACTTGGTTATGGCATAGAAGATTAGGTCATGTTAGTATGGACCTTATTTCAAAAATATCCGAAAATTGCTTTGTCAAAGGCCTACCAAGTTTGAAATTTGAAAAGGATAAAATTTGTGATACTTGTCAATTTGAAAAATAAACCAAAAGTTCTTTCAAAAATAAATAATTTTCTTCCACCACAAAACCATTACAACTTATTCACATGGATCTTTTTGGACCATCTAAAACCGCAAGTTTAAGTGGTAAACACTATGCTTTTGTCATTATTGATGATTTCTCAAGATTTACTTGGGTTTTATTTTTAAATTTGAAAAATGAAGCTTTAAATGCATTTAAACATTTTTGCAAAAATGTTCAAAATGAAAAGGGATATTTTATTACAACTATAAGAAGTGACCACGGTGGAGAATTTGATAACATGGCTTTTGATGAATTTTGCAAGATAAATAGGTATGAACTTAATTTCTCGGCTCCTAGAACTCATCAACAAAATGGTGTAGTAGAAAGGAAGAATCGCACATTGCAAGAAATAGTTAGGACCATGTTAAATGAAAATAACTTATCAAAGTTTTTTGGGCCGAAGCCGTTAACACTGCTTGCTATATTATAAATAGAGTTTTAGTAAGTCAAAAGAAAACTAAAACTCCTTATGAGCTTTGAAAAAATAGAATTCCCAATATCGGGTATTTTAAGGGTTTTGGTTGTAAATGCTTTGTTCTTAACACAAAATAAAACTTGGGAAAATTGGATCCAAAAACCGATGTTGGAATTTTTCTTGGTTATTCATCCACTAGCAAAACTTATAGAATTTTTAACAAAAGAACTCTAGTAGTGGAAGAATCCATACATATTACTTTTGATGAAACTAATTCTCTTGATCAAGAGAAAGGTGTTGATGTAGGTTTGAAAATTCCTTTTGAGGAAATGAATATTCAAGATCAAAGCAATGAAATATCCAAAGACAATGAAGAAAAAGACTTAGAAAAACCAACTCCTCAACAAAAAGAAGGAACATCTTCCAAAAACTCAAGTGATATAACTCACCCAAAAGAGCTCATAATTGGTGATCCTTCAAAATGGGTAAGTACTAGAAACTCTACTAAATGATTCTTAAATACTTGTGCCTTTATTTCTCAAATTGAACCAAAGAATTTCAATATTTCTCAAATTGAACCAAAGAATTTCAAAGAAGCCGAGTTCGATGAGTTTTGGATTCTTGCAATGCAAGAAGAACTAAATCAATTTTAAAGAAATCACGTTTGGATTTTGTTGATAGACCAAATGATCAAATCGTTATTGATACAAAATGGGTTTTTCGAAATAAAAAGGATGAAAATGGTATAATTGTGCGTAACAAGGCTAGATTAGTGGCTCAAGGTTACAATCAAGAAGAAGACATTGACTTTGAAGAAACTTTTGCACTGGTTGCTAGACTATAATCCATTCGTATGCTTCTTTCCTTTGCTTGTCATAAAGGTTTTACTCTTTATCAAATGGATATCAAAAGTGCATTTTTAAATGGTTTTATTCAAGAAGAAGTCTATGTTGAACAACCTCCCGATTTCAAAAATCATAAATTTTCGGATAATGTTTTTAAACTAAGAAATGCTCTATATGGTTTAAAACAAGCTCCTAGAGCTTGGTATGAAAGATTGAGTAAATTTCTTATTTCAAATGGCTTTCAAATGGGAAACGCGGATACTGCACTTTTTATCAAAACCAAAAAGGAAGACACGATTGTTGTACAAATTTATGTTGATGATATTATTTTTGGTGCAACTAATGTGTCTATTTGTGAAGAATTTTCAAAATGCATGAGCAATGAATTTGAAATGAGCATGATGGGAGAGTTAAAATTCTTCCTCGGGCTTCAAATCAAACAAACTAGTGAGGAATATTCATTAGTCAAACCAAGTACATTGTGGACATGCTCAAAAAGTTTGAGATGGAAAACTTGAAGCCAATGAATACTCCAATGAGTACTTCAATCAAATTGGACAAAGATGAGCAAGGCACTTTCATTGACATTACAAAATATCGAGGTATGATTGGATCCCTTCTTTACTTAACCGCAAGTAGACCCGATATTATGTTTAGTGTGTGCTTATGTGCTAGATTTCAATCAAATCCTAAAGAATCTCATCTAAGTACCTTAAAACGTATTTTTAGATATTTATGCGGGACTAGAACTTTGGGACTTTGGTATCCAAAAGGCACTCGTATTGATCTTATAAAATATTCGGATGCCGATTGGGCCGGATGCACAATTGATAGAAAAAGTACAAGTGGAACTTGTCACTTTCTAGGCTTTGCACTTGTGTCATGGTTTAGCAAGAAACAAAATTCTGTTGCACTATCTACCGTCGAGGTCGAATATATCTCGACCGCTAGTTGTTGTGCTCAAGTTTTGTGGATGAAACAAACTCTTAGTGATTATCACTTGATTTTTGAAAATGCTCCTATTATGAGTGATAACACTAGTGCTATAAATTTGTCAAAAAATCCCATCTTGCACTCTCGTACTAAGCATATTGAAATTTGACATCATTTTCTTAGAGATCATGTGCAAAAAGGTGACATTTACTTGGAATTTGTTAGTACTGAAAAACAATTGGCCGATATTTTTACTAAACCTCTAGCTCTTGATAGATTTTCATATATTCGAAGAGGATTGAATATTATTGATGAAAATGATATTTGTGGCTAAATTTACAATATATATGTGTTTTAATTGTAATATATACAAAAATTTGATTTTTGAGCATTTCGGCCTACCGAAATTTTTCAGTCGTCCGAAAGGTGACTTTGTTCAACCGAAACATGTTTTGGTCAACCTACTGTACAACCGGAAAGTAAATTTTCGGTCGATCATTACACGACCGAACCCTCCTGCAGCTACCTGGTTTGAAACCTGCAGAGTTTCGGTCGATCAACAAAACATTCCGTCGACCGAAAGTTGCGCGGATTCAGGGTTTTAAAACATGATATTCATCCCCAAATTCATTCCAAAACCCTAATTCGCATTTCCCTCTCCCTATTCACTCCCTAATCCATCATATTTCATCAAATTACTTCAAAGAATCCACAAATTTGTGTTCCCCATCATCATCTCTATTAAATCTTTGATTTTTTCCTTCAAAAATCATCAAAACCCTACACTTTGGGCAAATCACGAAAATTTCAAAATTTTCTTTTTTTAAATCGATTTCACTCCATCCAAATCACCATTCTATCCTTACAATCTTGATTTCTACTCATTTTCAATCATCTCCAACCATTTTTACCTAACATTCTATTGTTTCCTTCAATAATCTCGAAAATTCACAATGCCTCCAAAGAAGAGATCGAAGAAAGGCGAAGCAAGCTCATTGAACGTTGAGGAACGTACACCCTTGCCCGACCGCTTCTCTGATCACCCAATTCTCATAGGTAAGTCCACCAATTTCTTCGATTTTTACCTTCAAACCCCTTCATTTCAAATTGAGCGTTATTTTGAAGATATAGGATGGAAAAGCGTTATGACAATTTCCGAAAACTCCTACCCGAAATTAATTCGGGAATTTTTTTGAAACGCCACTTTTTATCCGGATGAAGTTACTAGTTTAGTTAGGGGAACAGGGTCGTTATCCAACGATCCCTCGTTAGAAACTTTTTAGGATTGCAACGTTGTGAAAATTATTCATATGTCACTCATTATCCTGTTAGGTTCGAGGGATAAAATGAACTTGAGGCTTGTAGTCGTGTCACTGCCCGACCCCTCACTACCACTACCACTATGACCTTGAACCTCAACCATTTGACTATTCCACGCAAGGTCCTTCATCGTGCAATTGCTCACACAATTGTACCCCGTAGTGGTCATTTTGATGAAGTAAATCATCTCGACCTATTCTGTAAGACCGATTTTCATTTTCGCGTATCCTTAAATTTCACGTAATAATTATGTTAATGATATAAATTTTAAATTTAATGATATTTTTAATGTCAATAATTCGAATTATTTTGCAGTGGAAGGACTTGGATGCCGTCTCGATCAATGTACCAATTAAAAGTTTCTAAATTGTTTATTTTAATAGTCTACGTGTAATTTATGTGATTAATTGTTTTACTTCCTAAGCATGCTATTTTCTATTTTATTGCATTAAATTGAAGTTGAGAAAAGTTTGGTGACACTTTGGAAATTTATTTGAGGGTCGTGGACTTAAATTACCAATTTATAGGAGCTAAGGGACTGAATTGCATGGGAGGAGAATTGAGGGACCGAAGTGTAAATTTCAAAAGATTAAACCTAACCTAAACCCTCACTCTCTCACCATCTCTCACGACATCTCCCTCTCTGTCTCGCCCCTCACCTCTCGCTCTCGGACTCGCTCTCTCTCAACCGTCGCTCTCTCCCTCTTCCTTCGACCGCCGACCGCCGTTCCACCGGCAGTAAGTCCCCTCTCCCTCTTCCCCGTTCTCTTCACGACCCGCACACACCCGAAGCCGAAGGCGCACACACCAACCGCACTCCACCATTTCCGAACACACCCATGTAATTAGTGTATGTATATATATGGGATTGTATGTATATGTTGATGTATATGTAATTGCCCTTAGGTATAAACTTCAGGTTTTGATTGAATAGATGAAATCCCAGATTTTTTTCAAAGTTATGAAATTAATTGCAGATTTCGAATTTGGTTGTAATTTCAGATTTCTTATAACCTTAAATTCTGATTTCAAATTTTTGATAATGGGCATATATATATTATTACGTATATATGCATATACATACGTAGATTTCAGATTTCTATGTGTATAAATATAAAATTTCATATTCAATTTCAGTCTAAATTTCATATGTTAAATGCCAATTTTAAAAATATGGAATTTAATGATGTTAGTGTGTTAATTTTTCAGATTTTTGTGTAAACTTTCAAATTTAAGAGACTATTGGAACTTTAAATCGGAATATTAGAATTTTTGGAATTTATTGATTTGGGAAGTTGGGTATTGTATATACTAAGTAAACTTCTTTCATTTATGATAATAGGATTAATTATTAGATTTGGGGAAAAACCTCAAGAATTGTTTTAATTGTTATCTAGTATGTGGTTTAAGTTGGATATAATTGTTGAGTTGTATTTAAAAGAACAAGTTAGTTTAAGTTGAAATTACGTTCAAAGTTATAAATTTTAGTTCAAGATCATTTTTGATAAGTAATGCTTGGCTTTGATTTGTGGGATTGATAAGTAAGATTTCAAAATTTCCTCGAACTTAATGTGTTACTTCGAATATGATATTAAATGTGGTGTTAAATGTGTTTGTTATATTATGAGTCACATGAAAGTATATGTTTTGGGAATTTGAAAGTATGAAAGGAAATTCTTTAGTTTTATGTGCTCTAGTCTCGATATAAGATCACATGTGAGTTAAATTGAAGTTTTAATTTCAGTTAATGTTTGATTGAGTATTAAAATGAATAACGAACGTGGTTGTGAACTGAGAGTCATGTTTATTGATGAATGTGAATAATTAGGACTTTTGGTACATTGACGACACGGGCAGTCGAGGCTCCTCCACTTGCAAATCCAGATAACGGTAAATGCTAAGGATGTCAAGTAAGTAAACTTCCCCCTATTTTCATCAAAGTCGAATGTAAATGTGAAAGTTATGTGTAAATGACTGTCGTGCAACTTACTTACTTTGATGAATTGCACTTACTTTATGAAAGCATATGTTATTGAGAAGAATGTTAAAGCATGCACGTTATTATGTCATTGCATCATTAAGCATGCACTGACATCGAAATGGGAAAGTCAAATGTTTTAATGAAAGGAATGTGTCAAAGTGAAATTTTTGTCAAAAGTTATGTATCCCAAGTTTTTTTGAATGAATGGGTGTACTTCTAGTTCATGAAAGTTACGAGTGGGAAATGGGGCGCGGGGGACCGGCGTACCCGAATTAAGTCGCTTTGCGACGGTATGTTCAACCGTTTACGATGGACTGTTAAACCGCTTTGCGGTAGGAAAGTGAATGTTAAACCGCTTTGCGGTGGGAAAGTGAATGTTAAACCGCTTTGCGGTGGAAATGCGCATGTTAATCTGGTTCCAAATAAATAATAGCCCACTGTATTCTGATTGACTAGAAGTTACATCAAGTGAGCTCACGATGGAATGAAGTGAAGTTTTGAAATGTTAAGTGAAAGTTCGAAAAGTTTGAAAGTTCTGGAAAGTAAAGTAAATGGGGATACATACATGGAATTTTTGAAAAGCATTCATGTCATAAGCATGCATTCATGCATACAGTTTACTTACTGAGCTTTAGCTCACCCCAATCCCTCCCCAACATTACAGGTGATGAAAGTTAGGTGATCCGAGGAGAGCACTCGGCAGCTGACTCAGGCTATACCCGAATCAACTCTTTTAAAATAAAGTTAGATTAGAATTTATTTCAATTTCTAATTATTAATCCTTTAATTCATGTATTATTGAGGTTAAAATACCTCTTATTTCATTTGCTAAAGTTTATTTACTTGGAATTGTATTGTTGAGGAGTTTGGGACTTATTATAATGGTTTGGATGATGTTTGGGATGGAGTGAGTTGTGATGTGTATTTATAAATGGTTTTGATGCTCCTCTACAGGTTGGCTATGTCCAATTTATAGAGGAGACTCTGCCGAAATTTCGCTAAAATTTTATAATAGATAAATGAACATTTTTGTCGTGTAAACGATATTTAAATTCCGCATTTTAATGTTTAAACGATTTATTTCCGCATTAAAAGAAAAAGGGGAGTTAACACCTAGGTTTAAGATTCTTGAACTTGGGGTGTTACATATTCATTCTTGATTCTCTCCTTGTCGGTCGTAAACTTGATTTTCCATACATCTTCATCATGTCCATACCTCTCCTCGAGTTCTAGGGCTACCCTACGGCATGATATTCACAAAAATCTTCAATCATTTCAATGTACCTCTTGATAATGAGCCTATTCTTAAACCAAAACACACCGATATTATCAACATCAACACTCTCAAACGGATGAAAATTGTCAAGGGTGACGGGCAATGGGTGTGCAATACTCACGGTCTTGATGATGCATCGGGGCCTACGACTTGCTATTTACCGAAGAAGAAGCTGAAGAAGAATTGTAGATTGGTGAAGGGGCGGCTGCGGGTGATGGTGACCAAGGGGGTTCCGGTGAAGGTGATGAACAAGGTGGTGGGGATGAACATCCTCGACCAAGGCCACTGACTCAAGCACCGTAAGTTGCAGCACCTCCCCATCGATCCATCTCTGAAGATCAATTCAACATTCTAAATGGGCGTATCGATTCTCTCACCACTGCGGTTGAAGGCATCCAACATGAACTTCAACATATGCACACATCTCAAGAGGCTTTCTTTGCTCATTTTTACTCCATCTACCCGCCTAATCAACCTCCACCACCGGCGGCCGATTGAAGATCCTATATTTATATTTATATCTTTCGTGGTGACTTTTTCAAAAACATTTTGTTTTCAACTATGTAATCATGTTTTTAAAACTATGACATTTTCCTTATATTAATACTCTTTTTACCTACTTGTTTTGCATATTATGGTTGACATGCTCTATTTTGCTATGATTCTTGCATTGAGTTGTGATGATGTTGAAGTATAAGTGATTTCTATATGATAAGATTCTATTCTTATCGGTTTGTACAAAATACGGGGATACCATGTCAATTTTTTTTGGAACATGCAAACTGCGTGTTAGTGTTTCTATAAAGTTATGATTCCGCATTCCTATTCATTACATGAACTTATATGCATGTTTACCCTTACTTCATGCTATAGGTATTCTATTAACGGGAAAATTGATTACTTTTGTGGTTTCTACCTTATGCTTCCTCATTTGTGCTTCCATGACTATTCACATATGTATTACGGCTACTTGACACTTTTTGCTTTCGTCAAAAGGGGGAAGAGATATTTGATAAGATCTGATTTGTTTTATCTTGTTATCTTATGATAGAAAGGGAGGAATATATTGCAAAATAAAGGGAAAATATGTACTCACATATATATTTCATCATTTTTCTTACGAATTACAAATCACATTGTTTGTCATAATAAAAAAGGGGGAAATTGTTGACCTATGACTATTCACGTATATATTGTTTTGATTATAACAAACAAAATTTCATATATTACTAATGGTTTTGATTCTTGAGTTTTATCATATATGTGTCATTTGAATACTCCGAGATCAAAATCGTCATCCATTGAAGTACAAATCAATCATAAAAGAGATTTGAGGTGAATAAGATCGTCGAATGCCGAAAATTAAAGTTTTAGAAGATTTATATTGAAAAATTTCAACTCACTTGTAAGGGTATCGACTCATCAATTTTTAGCAAGTCCATAAAGTTCAAAATTATTTCCAAAAATCATTATTTGCATAAAAATGATTTTTCAAATCATAACATGAAATAGATTTTGGAAAAATAAACTTTTTGATATAAAAATAAAAATTCCAAAATTTACTATTTCAGTCAACCGAAACTCTTTTGATCGACCGAAACATGTTTGCTCAACCGAAAGTCTAACGGCTCAAATAGTGTAAATGCTAGTTTTGAACTTTCGATCGACCGAAACTTCCTGCAGCTCATTTTCTAGATTTATAAATAGTCATTTCTCTTGCATTCAATAACCCCAACTTACAAGAGCATTTAAGAGAGAAAATTATTGAGAAAATCATTTGAGCTTACTTTGTTTTACATTCTATTTCATTTATTGCAAAGAATTTCTTGATTGATCAAAACTTTTCATATCTTTATCAAGAATTCTATTTTGTAGAAAACTCAATACTCTTACTTCATTATTGATCATTGATTGAGTTCATTATCACCAAACACTTATTGAAGTGTAAATCTCTCTTCATACTTAACTAAGTATTATTTGGAAAGAGATATTATTGGTTGAAAAACTTTGATTCAAGAAAAAACTATCTCATATCATTTTACAAAGTTTTTATAAACACTTGAGCTTTAAATATTTGCTATCTATTGAAGTGTTATCCTAAAATCCTCAAGATACTTGACTTGATCATATCATTTGTTAAGAGAGTTTATTCAGTTGTAAAATTCTCATTTGTATTTTGCTTATGGTTTCGAGATCCTTGTGAAAACTCTATTGTGAATGATAGGGCTCCTTATTGTAAAGTCACCTAAGGATTCGATACTCCTTGTTGTAAGTTATCAATATAGTGGATTTGGCCTTGCTCGTGACGGAGAGCTCGGTAACGGAGGACGTAGATCACGTTGGTTGATCTAACCTCCCTAAATCGCGTTTGCATTCTTTTATCTCTTTTACTTACTTATATTGCACTTCCTCTATTCTATCAATTTATATTGTGCAACACTATATCTAAGTGCTATACTTGCTTTATCAATTAAGTTTACACATTTATTGCACACTACATTGATAGTTAAGTTACTTGCAACAACACTAAGTGTTCATACTTGTACCCATTGGTTTTTTAAGTTTAAGATTATTTATCGAAAAAGTTTTATAAACCAATTCACCCCCCTCTCGGTTAGTTTATCTTAGGCTAACAACATACATATTTTCAAATCACGTTTCAATCACAATTTTTATCGTTAAAATCAGCATTTTTTTTTCATTTATAAACAAACAACTTTTACTAAAGAGATGACTGAAAATTCTGTATTTGTTTTCATTCCTAAGCATGCATTTCCGAGAGACTAGGAAGTGTTTGGTAACTGACCCATGTTTGATAATATGTTTATAAAATATACGTTTTTCTAAATCATTTTTTGATAACACGTATTTTTTTTTCAAATTATGTTTTAACTACGTATTTTTTCTTGAGATCAGTAACTTTTTATTTATAAACAAAGAACTTTACCAAACATAAGTGTTTATAAACAATGTTTTTTTTTTTCACAATTTTTCAAATCAATTTTAATCAGATACATTTTTTGAAATCACTTTTTAACCAAAATTTTTAAATAAGAAAACTCAAATTCATTGTTTATAAACAAAAATCATCCGCCGCCAAATAGATGTTTAATGGGAGAAAGCCACTAATTAACAAATCTTTTATAAACGGTTGTTTATAAATAGAAAATGACAACATTTCATTAATCCTTTTTTGAAAAGTAAAAAATGATAAGCAAAATTATTTTATTAGTCAAAATTATTGACTTAAAAAAAAAAAGTCAAATGAAATATTGTCACATGATCTGTTTATAAACAAAATTTATAAGTAAGCCTGTGTTCGACGGCTGAGCCGCTGAGGAGACAATGTTATTTTACCTTTTTGTATTTTTGAAGTAAAATTTGTAGTTAAAAAGTGGTTTCAAAAATGTGTATGATTAAAAAGTGGTATTTGAAGTTTAAATAATTATAAGTGTGTGTTATAACAATTTACCCGAATGTAGGCTAAACTTTACCAAACAACTATCCTTCATATTTTCTTCAAACCAATTTTTAATCATTTGCATTTTCGTACTCACTTTCAAACACATATTTTATCTTAAAATAACAAAATATTCTTTATTTATAAGCAATATAATTTATTAAATCACTTTTTAATCTCATATATTTCCTCCCCTAGAACATCTTTAATGCACTCTGTGAATTGGGGCTAATGTGACAATAAAATAGTCAGACTTCTAGAGAGCGTGAATAAATAGACGGAAAAGTAAAAAATTTATTCTCCAATGATTCATTCTATATTTAAATAATATTGATTATGTGATATTTTTTATTTAAAATTAAAATTAATTATTATACATAAATTGAGCCTTATTTGTAGGATTTCTTACTGTATAAAAAGTACAAATAAAAATAATTGTATCATAAAATCTGATTGATCAACGTCCTTATTTATAATAATTAAATAATTAAAAAATAAAAATTAATACTGAATCAGCATGTCTCAATGAGCGACTAAATGTAAACGCTCCACCTCACAGTATTTATTTTTTTAGCACCACGTCAGCCTAATATCCTAATTCATGTTGTGAAATGAAGAAAGATTTTTATTATATTTGGTCTATTTGTTGACGTATGATCTGTATTTCCCTAATTGGAGACGCTTGAAAAGAGTCAAACAACAAACTTTTGCCGAACAGTGGGCTAGGCCACTAGTTTACGCTATCGGCTGGTTTATCCAAGAGAAGCCATTATAGTATTTCTTTCCCCTCCTCAAAGTCTGTCAGATCAATAGTTTAGCAATATGGCCGGACTGGAATTACTGCCCAAAGAATACGGATATGTGGCTATTGTTTTGGTCCTTTACTGCTTTCTCAATTTCTGGATGGCTTCTCAAGTCGGCGCTGCCCGCCAAAAGTACTCCCCCCCCCCTCCCCCTCCCCCCGGGAATCTTCTCTGTCAAATGTAGGGTTCTAATTTATGTAAATCCGTCGCAGGTACAAAGTGTTTTACCCGACACTGTACGCCACAGAAGCTGAGAACAAGGATGCCAAGCTCTTTAACTGCGTTCAGGTACATTGATTTTTGTTTTCTAAACCAGATTATTCAATTCAATTTGGGAATGGAATTCATTTTGTTTATTCTTATTTGGTTGGCGCAGAGAGGGCACCAGAATTCATTGGAATTTATGCCAATGTTCTTTATGTTGATGATACTGGGGGGATTAAGGCATCCTCTCATTTGTGCATCACTTGGAGTTGTTTATTGTATAGCTCGCTTTTTCTATTTCAAAGGTTATTCCACCGGTGATCCCCAGAAGCGGTTTACCATTGGGTGAGTACTCGCTCACTCCTCTACATATATATATTTACCCAAAATTTTGTTTTCTTTGAATATGGAGTATTGACAAACCACTAGGAGTGCCAAAAGTGGTGGATCCAGACCCGCACACTCTTAGGGCATCTCCAACCATGTGCACCAATATGGTGCAACTTTTGCACCAAATTGGTGTAACTTTTGGTGTTAATCACTATTTCATCTCCAATCCACTTCAACAAATTTTACACCAAATGAACAGTATATATTTTATTTCCTTTTTTTTTTTTTTTTTTTAATTTACAACATTTAAGTTAATTGAAAAATTATTCTATTGATTATTCTTTCAAAACATATATTTATAAGAAAATTAGAAAATTATAATTTTATTAAAATATTTTAAATAAAGCATAATATTTGACATTACATGAAAAAGGTACAATTTAGATGATGATTGAAAAAAAAATAAAAAAAATCAAACGTAACATATTACTGTATTTAAGTATACTGAGAATTAGTATACTCCTCCCACATATGATCAAGTGCAATGTGAGCATCTTTATCCTTGATTTGTCGATGTCGTGCAAGAAAATTTTGAAATTGAGTGTTTAATCTGTAGCCATGTCAACGTCTAGAGTAGGAGCTTCACGCCACTCTCTAATTGGAGCCTCGACATCGCGTTCATCCTCGATAATCATATTATGCATAATAATACACGTAGTCATTATGTTATGTAACACACGTTTCTTCCAAAACCTTACCGGACCTGCAACAATTTTCCATCTTGATTGTAGAACGCCAAATGCTCGTTCTAAATCTTTTCTACAACTTTCTTGTTTGGTTGCGAAATATTTTTTTTAGGATCTTGAGGTTCATGAATTGTTTTAATATTTCCTTATTGATGTTTTGTGTGATTTTATCGTATTTAAAAGTATGTAACCTTTAAATTTTAACGAGTAATTTATTTTCATGCTTAAATTTATTATTAATTATGAAATTAATACAATTATTTATGATAATTAAATTAACAACTAAATAAATATTCATACATCAATTAAATAAAAATACAAGAAAGCTAAGTTAAAAGGGACATAGAAGGAAGAAAAAAGATTTGTAGTGTATGTATAAGAATATTTTTGGAAAAAAAAAAAAAAAGCAAAAAGTGCATGGAAAAAAGATTTGTAGTGTATGTATAAGAATATTTTTGGAACAAAAAAAAGCAAAAAGTGCATGGCATTTTTTACACCAAATCTACAGTGTTGCACCAAATTTGGTGGATTTGGTGCAACATTGTAGCAAGCACCAATTTGGTACTTGATTTTGCACCAAATTGATGTTTTGCACCAATTTTGTGCTAGATTGGAGATGGTCTTAGGCCTAGGCCGTGTCGAGCCATATCTTTGGCTTGAGTCAACAACCAGGCCTAATGGTTCATGAGGCGACCGTGTAAAGACCCAATTTTTTTTCCTTTTGAATCATTAAGATTCGTATCATGATTAAAAACTTTTATGAAAGATAATAGTCCTTAAACTTACAATAATAAAAATTAAGAACAAATACTTAATCATAAAAAAATAACTTATTACTCGAAATTCATAATCTTTTCTTTATCATACCACTAGTAGGGGTGGGTTAATACCCACCCAAACCGCCAAACCCGCCCAAACAAACCCAACCCGATCGGTTTGGGTTGGTTTTTAATGAAAATTGGATTTGGTTGGATTCTACAAAAAAAAAATGTATTCGGGTTGGGTTGAGTTTTTCACCCATCCCACAACCCAACTCAACCCAATAAATTTTTTAAAGATATAGGACCATTTAAATTTCAAGAATCTCAAGCCCATTTTTAATTTGGATGAAACTCAAATATGGTTTGAACATATTTTAGTTTTATTAGCAAGTATTGAATTTATTATATTTGAGCTTATTGTATTGTACATAATTTATTTGAGTTAATAGCTAATTTATGGGCATAATTTTTTAATTTTCTATGATTTTTAGCTAATTGGACAAAAGCTCACCCTACCCAACCCAACCAAAACTTGATTAGGTTGGGTTTGAACTCATGTTTGGGTTGGGTTGGGTTGTGTTTATTTTTTATCAATCTGACCATAGTGGGTTGGGTTCAGGTTAGGCAAAAAACCGACCCAACCCGCGCCCACCTCTAACTAGAAGCCCGTTCCAAGCTCCAACATGTCGGATCACAATTACTTGAAAGGGAAAATCATAAACAATAAGATAAAATCCCAGTAAGTGAGTCACATAAATCGTAATTCACGTTTATAGCTTGTTTGGTAATGGGAAAAAAATGAATTTTTACCATTTTTTCCTCAAACTTATTTTCAATCACAAATTTATATGGGACTTATCACTTTCAACAACACATTTCCCAAAAATCATTTTTCCCCATTACCAAACAAGCTCTTAAACTTTGGAAATCCTTAATCTACATTGGGTGAGACAGGATTTAGAAACCGGACTTAGGTGGCCATACTTCCCTTGCATAGCGCTATCGACTTCCGGCCCTTCTTATCTGAAGAAATTGGACAAAGAAATAATTCCTATTCATATAGATTTCATACATATCACAAGTATATATAGAAGGATATCTCCAGTTATTGAGTCAATCTCTATTACATGTAATTAGCCTAGGAAAATGGATGTACAATCATCAGTTCCTAAAATTAAGCGTATACAGGAATTATCTCTAATTACTTCCACTAATTTAGCATGGCATATATACACAAAATATTCTTCTATGCTCCAATACTCCCCCTCAAGCTGGGCCCAAAGGATTGATGGATCCAAGCTTGCTCAAAAGCCTGTGGAACTGAGTAGACGGCAACACTTTGGTGAACACATCAGCCAGTTGGTCATTAGAACGCACATATTGAGTGTTAATTAGTTTAGATTGAACCTGTTGACGAATGTAGTGACAGTTCACTTCAATGTGTTTGGTTCTTTCATGGAACACGGGATTAGAAGCAATGTGCATAGAGGCCTAATTATCACAAAAAGTTCCATAGAAATGGAGTTAGGACAGCCTAGATCAATAAGACTATTAAGCCATACGAGCTCACATGTTGTGGAGGCCATCGCGCGATACTCAACTTCAGCGCTAGATCAAGTGACTACATGTTTTTTACTTTTCCAAGACACCAGATTACTACCAACAAACATATAATAGCTAGTAGTAGAACGACGATCAAGTGCATTACCAGCCCAATCAGAATCGGTATATCCCATAATATTAGTGTAACCATTACGGGTCATGACTATTCCACGACCAATTGTGCCCTTCAAATACCGTAGGATGCGTTTTACCATGCCTAGATGTTGAATGGTTGGAGCGTACATATGTTGACTATAAAGACTAATTGCAAACGTAATATCCGGTCGCGTAATAGTCAAGTAGATAAGCTTTCCCACAAGCTTCTAATAATAAGTAAGCCTCAATTTGCTATCGAGAGGAGTAGTAGCGGGTTTGGTGTGTAACATCTCAGCATCTTGAAGTAAATCTACAATGTATTTACGCTGATTAATGAATAACCCTTTGCTGGAGGCTGCCATTTCAATCCTAGGAAAGTACTTCAATTAATCAAGATCCTTCATTGGAAATTGGTGCTGAAGTTTCGTTTTCAACTGAGCAATAGAGTCAGCATTATTCCCGGTAATAATGATATCATCTACGTAAATTAATACCACAATATATTCAACTGAACCAAGGTGGACATAGAGAGAAGAATCAGCTGAGCTCCTGCTAAAACCAAGAGCTTCAAGAGCTGTGCTCAACTTGGCATGCCATGCACGGTGACTTTGTTTCAAACCATAAACTGATTTATGGAGTTGACAGACCAAATTAGGATTTTCACTTTAAGGATGCTCGGGAGGGAGCTTCATAAACACTTCTTCCTCGAGATCACCATGTAAGAATGCATTTTTTACGTCCATCTGAAACAAGGACCACTCGTTATTGATAGCCACAGATAAAAGAACTCATATCGGGGTCATCTTGACAACGAGAGCAAAAGTTTCCTTGTAATCGACACCAAATTTCTGAGTGAAACATTGAGCAACAAGGCGTGCTTTGTGCCTATCAAGAGAACCATCAGAGTTGAATTTCGTTTTAAACACCCAACGACTACCAACTGCATGTTTTCCTGGAGGAAGAGGCACTATAGTCCAAGTTTTGTTCTCGGCAAGAGCAATTAATTCTTCATGCATAGCTTTCTGCCATACAGCCTGGGATTTGGCTTCTTGAAAATTCTTTGGCTTAGGAATGTTTGATATAGCTATAAGGAAAGCTGTATGCAAAGGTGATAGTAGTTGATATGACATAAAATTAGTGACAGAGTACCTCACTATATGAGCAACATAATCCACCAATTTTGCTGGAGGGTGACGCGTTCGTAGAGGATTACATCGGGGAGATATTGGTTCACCTTGTGCATGGGAAAATTCTTGGTCGGGTGATTCTATAATAGCTTCCTTGGAAGGAGCACCATAGATATCCAAGTGATCATCACAGTGTTCAATGGTATCCCGAGCTGAGGTAGCTTGGCTAGGAAGTAAATCTTAAGTAGGTTGATGACCATAATTAATGCTAGGCAATGTAAATAGCTCAGACAGCTTCTCCCCCTGACTAGAGGCAACAAATATGGAAATTGTTAAGCAAAGCGAATGTCTCTATTCACGTATAATTTCTTGGAGAGAGAATCATAACATTTGTACTCCTTCTATGTTTGAGAATAACCAAGGAATATGCACTTAACAGCTCGAGGATCAAGTTTGTCACTATAAGCAGTTGAGACATGCACAAAGCAAGTGCATCCAAAAATTTTGAGATGAGACAAATCCAGTGCTTTGTCCTACAATACTTCAAGAGGACATTTAAAATCCAAAGCTCGGCTGGGTAAACGATTCACAAGATAGGTTGTAGTAAGAACTCCATGAGACCAAAAATGTTTTGGGACATTCATTTGAAGCATTATGGCTCGAGTTTTCTCAAGCAAATTATATTTTTTTCGTTCAGCAATCCTATTTTGTTGAGGTGTTATAACACAACTAGTATGATGTAATATGCCGTTAGAAATCAAATAGTTTTTCATGTTATGAGACATATTCTGTGCCATTGTCAGATCGAAGAATTTTAATATGAGCTAAAAATTAGGTAGTAACCAACGTGTGAAAATCTCTAAAGAACTCAAATACTTCACCTTTTGATTTCAATAAGTACAACCATGTAACCCTAGAGAAATCATCAATAAATGTTACAAAATATTTAAATCCATCCAGAGGAAAAAGGTCCCCAAACATCTGAATGTACAATTTCAAATGGCTGAATAGTACGAGACAATGATGAATTAAAAGGAAGCCTGGAGGACTTAGAAAAATGGCAGATATCACAATCAAGAGTTCCTTTACGTAGAACCCGATTTATTTTGGTCAGAACGTCATTTGAAGGATGTGCAAGACGGCGATGCCATAAAAGATTCTCGGTGATGGGAGAAGAAACAGCTAGGAATCCCTTGGTAACCCGAGAATTAGGAGAGAAGTAGTAGAGTCCATGCAAATGAAATCCTTCGACAATCATTGTCTTGGTGACGAGGTCCTGAAAGATGACCTTGTAAGGAGTAAATATAACTTCACAATTGAGCTAGGATGTGAGTTTACGAATAGAAAGCAAATTTTTTTTTTTTTTTTTTTTGAAATGGAATAGAAAGCAATTGAAATGGAAAGGAAGGAACATACAGAACATCAAACTCTGTAGTATTTGAAACAAGTTTAATTTTGTCCTTACCCTTTACAGGAGCACCTTTCCCATTTGCTATAGAGACAAAGGAAGGTGTAGAAAAGGAGCGAAAATCATAAAAATAGGTTAATTTATTTGACATGTGATCTATGGCACCAGAATCAATAACCCATACATCATGCAAACTGTCAATTTCTAATGCAGTCAGAAAATCAATATGAATACCGTGGCTAGTGTCAAAATTTGTATTAGCTAAAAAACCGGCAAAATGACTAAGGAGTGCGGCTGGTTGATCTTTTTTCTTGATTAACAGATTCTCCTTGGACAACTCCCTGACCATGTTTGTCTTGTATATAATTTGCGAAATCATTAAGGGTGTGTTTGATAGACAAAAGATGGAAAATGAAAATGAAAATATTTTAATGGAAAATCTTTTCCCACCTCTCCCCATTGGAAAATTTTTAAGGCAAATAATGTAAAACAATGCATAAAGGGATTGTACCATAGAAAATATTGGGACATTTTCCATGGAAAATTTTGGGAATCAAACATGCAAAGATGGAAAATATTTTGATTGATGGGACATTTTCCATATAAATCTCTTCAATCAAACACACCCTAAGCAAAGCAACATGATTAGAAGAAAAAGATTCAGTAGAGTATGTAGCCAAATGAGCCTTATGATCAAAGACTTGTTTTTGATATCCTCCTCCCTTCTGATCTTTGGAAAGTTTGGGCTTCATCTATGGGTGAATAATCCAGCAACGATTAATCGAGTGTCCAATATTATGGAAATGCTGACATTTGAGATCAAGGCGTTTGCCCTTGTAAGACTTTTCTTCAGAGGATGAGTGAGCAGTATAAGCACGGACATTTGGAGGATTGGGATTAAGAGTACGTGGCATGACCTTCCGGCGCATTTCCTCACGCTGAATGGTCGTGCAAATATTTTTTTAAGGATGGTAAGTCGGTATTCATTAGAATATGGCTCCTTAGATCCTCAAAATCATGATTAAGACTAGCCAATAGCTGAAAAATACGGTCCTTCTCTGTTCGCTTTCGCAAAATAGCCGTATCGACATTGGGAGGTCTATAAATCTCCAACTCACTCCACAAACTCTTCAAGCTCCCCATCAAATTTACGAATGGCTTCCCATCTTGATGAAGGCTTGCAATCTCCCTGTGAATTTGGAAAATCCTGGCAGAATTGTTTTAGTTGCCATACATGTCACGGATTGCATTCCAAAGATCCAAAGAAGTCTCTGAATAGCTTAAAATCTCAGCAAGATCACGGTCCATCAAGTTAAGAATCCACGATATAACTTGTTAGTCTTTAGACAGCCAAGCCTCATACTCCGACGAACTCGATTCAGGAGATTTGGCAGTGCCATTAATGAATCCCAACCTTGATCTACCACCAAGAGCAATAGTTATTGGCTTCGACCACAGAAGGTAATTGAATTCATTCAACAAAACTGAACTAAATTTTTTAGAGATGTTGACATCACCATCAACAATATTTGATGAAGAAGAAACCACCTCCTTCGACTCTCCAGTATCAACGATATCATCTGCCACAACAATAATTAAGAGGACATGAGCAGGGTGCAAGGATCACCGCTCTAATACCATGAAAAAATTGGAGAAAGTAATAATTCTTAAATTTCTTATTCATACAGATTTCATACATATCACAAGTATATATAGAGAGATATCTCCAGCTATTGAGTCAATCTCTATCACACATAATTAGCCTAGGAAAATGGATGTATAATCATCAGTTCCTAAAATTAAGCCTATACAGGAATTATCTCTAATTACTTCCACTAATTTAGCATGGCATATATACACAGAATATTCTTCTATGCTCCAATATTATCTTATCATAAAAATATAGGACCTATATCATATTCATAATTGGATTTCCATTATTTAAAGTATGTAAAGCGATTTCGTTGTAATCATACAAGTACACTTACCTAATAATTTGAAAACAACCATAGTAAATATTTATTTAAGAATTTGATCTTTTTAGCGAAGTGATAATTGATTTGTGTGTTACGATAGCCTATTTATATTCTTGATAGAACCCTGGATTAATTGTGTTAATTGAAGATAATATTGCTGAAATAAAAGAGACAATTACAAAGGTTTACCGAAGGTTCGAGAGGTTCAGATCTTTCCAAAGGGTTTCCCCAGTTCCACACTATTTTCTCGATGCCTGAATGATAATTTCTCACCCCTATTTATGGATGAGTGTATACAATTATTGGCTATATCTCCCTAATACCCCTAACTAATTAACTAGGAATATTCTAGAATAATTGGAGTCAATCATTACTCCGCCCCCGAAATTCACCTTGTCCTCAAGGTGAACCTCGAGATCTATTACAAAATTTAAAAGACAATACAATTGAATAATATCGATTGCTAGTACATCTTCCATAGTCAAATCAGCTATATGAGACTGCACCCAAGTGAGTGGGCTGCCACTTGAAGTATTGCACCCTTAGAAACTCCATAACCAGTTGCCTCTAATAGTCAACTTTCCAGATTTTGGACCCAATCAACCAAAATAAAAAAAACTACAGTCAAACATGGGTGGTGGAAACCCTATCACAAAATCAATGGAGAAGTAATTCAGCTCGCATTTTTCTATTTTGCACATCTCAGTTTTTATCTTCAATTGGAAGTCTAAATCACTGACATTCTTGAAGGTGGATTGATTTTGCAGAGTTGCAACTTTGAGGCCCACTAATGCAAATTTTAGGACTGAATTTTGTATGTTTAAATGTTTGGGGACCATTTCGAAAAATACAAGGACTGACCCGAGCAAATTTGGAACTTCAAGGACTCCATGTGAAAATTTCAAGCTTCGTATAGGGCCAAAATTAATCAAGGCTTGCTGGAGTAAATTATTTGGGTCCTTTATTGGATGAGCATTGTCAATTTCACTGCTCCCTCCAATAAATTTTAATGAATTACCCTTAGCCCAAATTTCTTTGTTGAGCCCATTAAAACCATCTCCTTTTAAAGTAGACGTAGTTGTCAGCCCATCAATGAAAGCTTCATCTTGGGCTTAGACTGAAGCCCATTATCTGGATAATTCTCCCCACGATTTCTTCCTGTGGCTGTACTTCCTCTAACAGCGGAGAAGAAGATTTCGTCCGATGAATCCCTATCCCCTCATCTCCCTCATGCTTCCCCAACAAAAATCCTTCTCTGCTGGTGATCTCTTGTGATGGGAGAAATCGATTCAGTTTCAAATGTTGATTAATTTTTTCTTACCGCAAGTGTATGGTATCGAACAAGTAATAAAAGGGAATTGAGTCCGAATGTCGTTCCCACAAGGGTTGAGTAGACCTATTTTCTTAGATTATTAACCTTAACCGAAACAAGTAATTGTAAAGTGATTTATAGAATATCCTAAATGATTAGACTAAATTACCAAATAAACCTAATCTTATTGAACAAAAAACAACTAAATGGAAATGCAAAATCTGTTTAACAAATATATGTGAATGAAGTGCTAGGATTTAGAATCCATCTTAATATCGATATTTCACACTATGGTTTAAATAATCCATGCCAAGGTATATCATTGACAATCAATATTCCTATAATGCCTAAAACTCTATTTCGAACAAGATTTAAGCCTTTTTTCTAATTACGATTCACCTATATTTCTATGATGAATGCAAATATTTAGAAAAGCATTAAAAAGAACATGAAAAGATCACATAGGGCATAGTGGTATATTTCTATCCCTATCGAACCCTATGACAATTGATTCAAGTCTAGCAAAATTCTACTCTTTCGATCATAGAAAGTCACCACAAACATCATATAATTCATGCATCAAAATTATAGATGAAACAAGTACGAATCAATTACTCAAAATACCAATTGTCATGAAATTAAATATACCAAAGCACAAAATACGAATCTAAGACTTCATCATAATCCTAGCACTATAGAAATTTAGCCTAGATACATTGTTAATATCAAATCACAAATATAAAGAAACTCCATCACCTAGAATATGAAAAATCCAAGAGTTTGATGATGATTCTTCCACAAATTCCTTCTCCAAAACTTGTGTATGCTGTTTTATGTATTAGGTCAAGAGAGTGTGTCAAAATTCGTGCAACCTGTTCTATTTATATGCCTCTCTCTGACCTAGGCGAAAAGGGACGAATTTTATCAGAATTCGCGTAAAAGGCACACCAGTGGCCTAGTCGGGACTACCGTGCGACTGCATGGTAGAATTTATTGCAGCCGCAGACTCAAAAACCTGCCTTTTAGTTGCCCTTTTTTCTGTTCGTGCGACCGCACGGTTGTAGATTCTGACAGCAATTTTCATCTTTTAATTTCTGCAACTTGGTCCTCATACTTTATTTCACCTCAAGTCCTCGTCTTCTGATTGAAGCATTTTGATCCTTATACTTCTGAAACTCTTCGATTTCATCTTTTCTTCTTTTGATTCTCCTTCTTTATCCATGTTCCGCATCCAGTACTCTTGCTTTGCTCACTTTTGGTCCAATTTCCTTCCTTTTTGCTCATTATTTTCTCCAATTGCTTCAGTCTCTTGATTTCGAGATAGAACTGAAATATATAAAAATGATAGATAAATTAGTAGCAATTACTCTCAAATGACTATAAAATCCTAATTTAAGCACATAAATAAGTGCATAAAATGTAGTTATCAAACACCCCCAAACTAGAATCATAGTTCGTCCTCGAACAAATAAAACTGAAACATGACTCCAAGAAAAATAACATTGACTCATCAATTGACTTGCTTACTTTTATGTCTCAGGTTCGGCTCAAAATACACATTCCAGAAAGATTATCAAACAGCACGTTAAAATATTTGTTACTTATTCCATGCTCAACTTTTCATGTATGTGTGTAAATAGCCAGAAGACAACTGCATACTCATGTAAGGTTATACCTAATACCGTGTGACTAGTTATGCCGAAATAAGCCCGAATTCCATGTGGTCAACGATAATTTCTTTTGATTTTTCTTACTCTCATGGATGATCACAACCTTACTGCTTTTCTCTCATATTCCGAGGTCTTTCCTATTGATGTGGTTTCTAAACATGTATACATTGCATTTTTCCACACAAGGCAGTTAGGATTAGAAAAGTTGGCACGACAAACCGAGAATAATTTATAAAGTGTTAGGGATTTCAATCAACAAAGCTTATACCATTTTAATTCATTTTTCTTTTATTTGGACGACTTTTTCTTTTAATGTCCTTGTCTTTTACCATCTTTGTACAATATTCTTCATAATTGCTTTCTATATGACCCTTGTAACGAGTTTTGGGTGGACAGCTCTCAACTCAGTTGAGCTTAGGGTACCAGGTTCAGAGAACCCCTCAGACTTAATTACCCGAGTTATAAAGGCTTAAACAGAAAAGTTAAAGACGTTTTTAACGTCTTATGTGTAAGTCCACTCTCCGTACTTGCTTTCTAGTTGACCCCTGTAGCGAGCTTTAGGTCGGCAGCTTCTAACTCAGTTGAGCTTAGGGTACCAGGTTCAGAGAACCCCTCAGACTTGCTCGAGTCAAAAAGGCATTTGAAGAGTAAAATAAGACCTTCAGCATTTTTCTGTTTTTATGCTGGTTATTATGGTTTATACCTGTTGATCAAAATCCCTTGCACTACAGATGCAGAAATTAAAACTTCAGATTCTCAATCCATCAATGCCTACTCATACTAACATTTCCACCCCCAAACTGCTGCTTGAGCAGTTTGATTCTACATTTCAGGTCGGGATCTAAATTTCTTAAGGTTTGGAATTTTTCAGTCAATTCTATGTCCCGAGTGCACAAGTTTACCCATGTATCAAGCATTCCCCTACACAAGTAATTATTTGACTTCGGCTATGTACTTAAGTTTAACAAAGTTTAGCATGAAATAAATAAAATAAAAAAAATGTAGGTTTTCATGCTGTCCCAAGTCCCAACTAAAATATATGAAAATAAACCAAACTACATCACAGACAGCAAACAAATCAACAAAAACCAATTTTTTTAGATGGAATACAATAAACATCCTAAATAGCAAATTCTAATAAATTCAGCAAAATAGAGTTCCAATAGATAGTATAGCAGTTATACAGAACAATACTAACATTATGAGGTAATAAACATCCTAAATAGCAAATTCTAATAAATTCAGCAAAATAGAGTTCCAATAGATAGTAGAGCAGTTATACAGATCAATACTAACATTATATGGTAAGTCGAATACACCAGCCCCAAACAAAAATAGTACATTGCCCTCAATGTAAATAAAAAAACTAAGAAAATTGAGGCAAAGTACAACCAAAAAGATCAAACACTTCCCTGGTGTATATAGGCTGCTACTGATGTGAGGCCTTGCAGATGTATCTGATGGGTCGCGTGGATCGCGTGCATGTCTGTGCTCCAGGGTCTCGAGTCTGAGCTCCATGGAGGTCAGGCGAGTCATGATACGTGTCTGCTGTCGGCAGACCTCCTCCCATGTGCATCGAGCCAGCCTCTGCTCAGTAGGAATATCGGCTCGAATCAAACCCTGCATCTGAGTTTCCAGCATGTCCATCCTCCCATCCTGGCGAGCTAGCATCCCCATGACAGCTGTGTGCCTAGCAGCCTGCCTCTGCTCCATCAATGTAAGCTCAGTCATAATCTGTCGCAAGAGCCTGTCATCTGCCTGAGGTGCAAGCCGGGTCGGCTATGCTGGATCTCCCATAACTGGCCCCGATATATCTGCAGGAGCTGGAGGTGCCCTGGGTCCCCATACATTTTCCACAGTCTTTCGGCTAATAGTGGCTTCTAAGGGATCAGGCTCCTCACAAGGGAGTAACTCCACTCTCTCGGCCAGAAAAATGGCACTGATGAGACTGAGGAATAAAATACCTCGCGTTGTGTCCAACTGGGATGCAAGAGTAATGATGAAGTCAAATATGTGCCGCCCCAAGTCTATCTTGCGCCCCCTTGTCAAGTGGTGTAGCAGTCGGGCCCTCTCCACGTTGAATGTAGTGCGGTGCGACGTGGGGTCGATATTATGACACACAAAGATATGCAAGGTCTTTAAGGAGTCAGTAAGCTCTCTGTACACAAATCGCCCTGGCCTCTCTAGCACCGGATCCTCTCGATCATATAGGAATCGAGTGATCATGTCAATTTCAATATCCTTTGGTATTGGCTCTATCCCATCCCTAGTCAACTCAAGAACTCTCTCTATCACTGCAAGAGAAAAGTGGATCCACTTACCACGCACCCAAGTCCGGCCCCTATACTCTGCTCCTTCGGTATCAACAGATGGATTAAAGTTTGCAAAAAATTCCTTTACCAACAGTGGGTAGACTCTATGTGGTGTGGATGCGAGCTTGTGCCATCCTGCATGCTCTATGAGGTGGACCAACTCATAGTGTGGGAAGTCGGTTAGTATCACCTCCCTTTCCCCCAAAAACCTTTTTTTTCTTGAGATTATCATCGAACAATTTCTACTCTTCTGGCCCTATGAATCTATGGATTGATCACGTGTCGAACTCATCAGAATTGGAGTCTGAGCTAGACAGGTGTCTCCTTGGCCTTTTTGATGACCCCGCTTTTTCCTTGCCCTTGCGCGGTGGAACTTGGGCTTTTCGGGGCAGCATTGTACCTACAAATGATAATTAGGCAATATTAGACTCAATAGAGTAGGTATGAAATGTAAAAACAATGAGAAACACACCCAAACTAATGAAAATGCATAAAAGGGAAATAAGAAAATATGGGTGAGTGGTGCTTTTTGACCTCGAATATCACCTCTAAAAATTAAAATTTTTCCGGGACATCTTCGGGCATATGAAAGTACATGATCTCATCTACAACATACTAAAATTTCAAGTCAAACGGAGGTCATTTCAGTCAAGAACCAGAGGGAAGAAAGTGTGCAGTGAGGCTGCAGCGGTGCAATGGAGGTGCAATGAAAGTGCAATGCTTGCAAATATGAATTATAAGCTTTTTATGCATTCCAATGGATCAAAACATGAATTTATTGCAAGAAATTAACCCCAAGCATGCAGTGAAGATAATGGTTCAGACGAAATTTGCAAATGGGGCACGAATCTCACATTGACATTTTGTCGAGCACCTTGAGTGCATTGTTGAAATGTAGTGAAAATCATAACAATATATGCATATATCACCCCCAAATTTTCCTAACATCAGTGCCCATCAACAATTACACCATTTTCTACCTAGTCCCATCCTCCATCAAGCATCAAAATCGATTTTACAACATAGGTATAAATTTCGAAATTTAGGGCATAATGCAAAATTTTAGGGAAACTTACCTTGAATTCTTGATTTGAAGGTGTTGTAGAGGTAGGATTACACCCAATGTAGTGCAAGCAAGAAGATTTTTCAAGGAATTTGAGGGCTGGGCGATTTTTTTTGTGAGAGGGGGCAGCGGGTTGTGTTATAAGACAACCCTGCTGTTCGGTTTTAAAAAAACGTCCAGCACCCAATATTCAATCGTGCGGCCGCACGGTTGTAAATCCGTGTGGTCGCACGGTTTACCTAATGAATTTTTTTTTTCAGTTTTGTTTTTGACCCCTGTTCGACTCCAACATATTTTGTGATGCATGGACATGAATTAGGAGAATAGATACCATGTTTTAGGTGAGTGACTGTGTGAATGATTAGTAAGAACATTTTTTGGCTAATAATCTACCTAAGTTTCTATACGTGCAAAATGTGAGAATATGAAGTGTCAACTTTAAATGCAAAAATGAAGTCATGCACCCTAAAATAATAAAATAAAATAAAATAAAATAACAAAGGAAAGGAAAGCAAAGTAAATAAAAAGGAAGAAATATGGGTTGCCTCCCATAAAGTGCTTCATTTATAGTCTTAAGCTCGACTTTCTCGGGATTTACTCCAATGAGGTAAGAGAAGTGGTGGTCTTTTCTTTAGAGAAATCACCACCCCAATAAGGCTTCAAGCATTGTCCATTCACTTTAAATGTGCCATTCTCCTCATGAGTGATTTCAACTGCCCCGAATAGATAGACCTTGGTTACCGAGTAGGGACCCGACCACCTTGACCTCAATTTGCTCGGAAACAATTTGAGGCGAGAATTATACAGTAGAGCCTGTTGACCAACCTCAAAATCCTTCCTTTGAATATGCTTGTCGTGCCACTTTTTGGTGCGTTCCTTATACAATTTTGAACTCTCATATGCTTCCAACCTGAATTCATCCATTTCATTTAGTTGCAACAACCTTTTCTCTCCCGCTGCTTGTAAATCAAAATTCAACTTCTTCACAGCCCAAAAAGCCTTGTGCTCCAACTCAACGGGTAAGTGGCATGCCTTCCCAAATACGAGGCGATATGGAGACATTCCAATGGGTGTTTTGAAAGCTGTCCTGTAAGCCCACAATGCATCGTCGAGCTTCTTGGACCAGTCCGTCCGTCCTTGTTGAATTCACTATCACCTCAAGGATCCTTTTAAGCTCCCTGTTGGAGACTTCCACCTGTCCACTAGTTTGGGGGTGATATGGAGTGGCAACCCTGTGTTTTACTCCATATTTTACCAGTAGTTGTTCAAACTGCTTGTTACAAAAATGTTTACCTCCATCACTGATTATAGCTCGTGGAGTGCCATACCTTGCAAAAACGACTTTCTTTAGAAAATCCATCACCACGCGGCCATCATTTGTAGGTAACGCAACATCTTCAACCCATTTAGATACATAATCCACTGCTACAAGAATGTACTGATTTGAGTAGGAAGGGATGAATGGACCCATGAAATCTATTCCCCAAACATAAAAAATTTCCACTTCTAGAACACTGTTAAGAGGCATTTCATTTCTCCTGGATATGTTCCCGGCCCTTTGACACCTATCACAATTTTTCACCAGTACATAGGCGTCTTGAATATGGTAGGTCAATAGAATCCTGAATGTAGAATTTTTGCAGCCGTTTTAGAAGCTCCAAAGTGACTACCATACGTAAAAGAATGGCATTGCTCCAATATTTTCACTGCTTCATCTTCTGGCACACACCTCCTAATAATCTGATGTGGGCATCTTTTATAAAGAATAGGATCTTCCCAAAAATAATATTTCAAGTCAGAAAAGAATTTCTTCTTCTGATGACTCGAGTATCCAGGTGGAATGATGGTTTTTGCCAGATAGTTCACAATGTCTGCATACCACGGAGCCTCTCTACACCAAACAATTGCTCATCTGGGAATACTTCACTAATATTAGCCGACACTGGCCCCTTTTCCTGTTCAAGACGAGACAGATGATCTGCTACTACATTCTCGCACCCCTTTTTATCATTGATTTCCAAATCAAATTCTTGCAACAGCAGTATCCATCTGATCAACCTGGGTTTTGCATCCTTTTTATTCAACAAATATTTCAATGCATCATGGTCTGTGTAAACTGTTACCTTTGACCCCACCAGATAAGAACGAAATTTATGAAATGCAAAGACAACATAAGTAGCTCCTTCTCAGTAGTGGCGTAATTAAGCTGCGCATCATTGAGAGTCCGGCTAGCATAGTAGATCACGTGAAATATTTTTCCTCTTCGTTGCCCCAGAACTGCTCCTACTGCATAATCACTTGCATCGCACATCAATTCAAATGGTAATTCCCAATCAGGTGCGATGATCACCGGCGCAGATATCAATCTCTCCTTCAAAGTATTGAAAGCCACCAAACATTCTTCAGAGAAAATAAATGGCACCTCTTTCACCAACAAGTTACACAAAGGTTTTATGATTTTCGAGAAGTCTTTAATGAAGTGCCTATAGAATCCTGCATGGCCAAGAAAACTTCGAACACCTTTCATTGAAGTTGGAGGTGGTAGCTTCTCAATTACTTGAATTTTTGCTCTGTCTACCTCAATGCCCTTTTCTGCAATCCTGTGCCCTAGAATGAATCCTTCCTTCACTATAAAGTGACATTTCTCCTAGTTGAGCACCAAATTCGTTTCTTCACATCTTTGTAGAACCAGTTTCAAGTGTTTCAAGCACTCGTCAAATGAAGATCCAAAAACTGAAAAATCGTCCATGAACACTTCAATGAATTTTTCTACTATATCAGAGAAGATAGCCATCATGCATCGCTGAAACGTGGCTGGAGCATTACATAAACCAAATGGCATCCGGCGATAGGCAAAAGTACCATAGGGGCAGGTAAATGTTGTCTTCTCCTGATCTTCTGGTGCGATGACAATCTGATTATACCCTGAGTACATATAGAAAACAATAATGTGAATGGCCTGCTAATCTTTCCAACATCTGATCAATAAAAGGAAGGGGAAAGTGATTCTTCCTTGTTGCATTGTTGAGTCTGCGATAGTCTATGCAAACTCTCCACCCAGTAACTGTTCTTGTTGGGATTAGCTCGTTCTTTTCATTTTGCACTACCGTGATTCCCCCTTTCTTTGGTACAACCTGAACTGAACTGACCCAATCACTGTCTGATATGGGATAAATGATTCCTGTATCCAAAAGTTTCATCGCTTCTGCTCTAACCACCTCTTTCATATTTGGGTTCAACCTCCTTTGTCCATCCACCGTTGGTTTAAATTTGTATTCCATTAGTATTTTGTGCATGCAAAGTGCCGGACTGATGCCTCTTATGTCAGCAATGGTCCATCCAATAGCCCTTTTGTGATCCTGCAGAACTCCAAGTAGTTTCTCTTCTTCAACCTCTGTAATAGAGCTTGCCACTATGACAGGTAAAGTAGAAGACTCCCCCAAGTATGCATAGCGAAGGTGAGGTGGTAACTGCTTGATTTCTAACTTTGGAGGCTGCTGAATGGATGGAAGTGGCTTTGTAGAACTCATCCCCAATTCCTCAAAACGTGTTCTGCGTCTGTATGGAGGGTTAGCCAAAAATTCCTTGCATGCTTCAAGCTCTTCTTTTGACAGTGAATTTATGGAACTTGAATTCATAATGATTGCTTCCAAGGGGTTAGATGGATTTTTCAAGCTAAATACTTCCTGTACTGCTTCCTGTACTGCCCCATCTACAACATCGACTCGATAGCATGAACTTGATGGGGTAGGGTACTTCATTGCTTTATAGACATCAAATGTGATTTCCTCATTGTCGAACTGCAATTTGAGCTGTCCTTTTCCCACATCAATGATCGCACCCCCAGTCCGCAAGAATGGTCTCCCTAGTATCAATGGCACACTCTTGTCTTCTTCCATATCCAACACAACAAAATCGGCTGGAAAAATAAATTTCTCCACCTTTACCAGAATATCTTCAATTATTCCCCTTGGATAAGTGATTGATCGGTCTGCCACATGTAAAGTCACAGTTGTTGGTTTTGGTTCCCCCAAACCTAGTTTCCTGCAAACAGAGAATGGCATCAAGTTAATGCTTGTTCCTAAATCACATAAAGCATTATCAAAATAAAAATTTTCAATTTTACAAGGTATAGTAAAACTCCCTGAATCATTTAATTTCTTTTGTGTGTTAGGATGTCTTTCATGAATTTTGCATAACTAGGCATTTGAGCAAGTGCATCTGCGAAGGGGATGTTGATATGGATCTTTTTGAAGATGTTTTGAAATTTCTCTAACTGTTTGTTCACCTTCTGATTCTTTAACCTCCGTGGAAAAGGAATTGGAGTCTCGTAAGGCTTAATTGGTGATTTCACCTTACTTGACCCATCCTTTGTTTCAGAAGTATTTTCTGATGCTCGATTCTGCTCTACTTCCTGTTCTATCCCCTTATCCTGGTTAGCAGCTGACTGTTTAACATTGATCTCTGGTAGTTGAGTCCCACTTCTAGTAGTAATGGCTTTCACATGCTCTCTAGGATTTATTTCTGTGTTGCTAGGTAGAGCACCTTGTTGTCTTCCCGAAATAGCTATTGCCATCTTCCCCACCTGTGTTTCCAGATTTTTTATAGCTGCTTGTTGATTTTGAAGTGTAGTCTCTGTCATTCTCAGAAACTGATCATTTTTACCCATGTACTGCTCGGTTTTCTTGATAAATTTCTTCTCTTCTTGCTGGTACATAGGTTGTTGTGGTCTGCCTGTATTTTGATTGTCCCTCCATCCAAAGTTAGGATGATTTCGCCGCCCTGGATTGTATGTGTTTGAATAGGGATTATTTTGTGGACGACCACCCCTTTGAACAAAATAAACTTGCTCTGGTAGCTAAGTTAAGATAGGACAATCTGAAGTGTTATGGTCTGCACCACATTCTTCGCAAAGTGTTCGGCATTCTTCATTGGATTTCCAGCCATTGCTATGCTTTCCACCTTACTTATCGAGTCTATTTTTGCAGATAAAGCTGTATAATTATCCGCCTCATAAACTCCCGCAGGTTTCTTTTGGAGTACTTGGTCCGAAGCTCACATTGCATTTGTATTAGCAATTCTTTCAAACAACTCAATGCTTCATCAATAGTCTTAGTAGAAAGTGACCCATTAGATGATAAGTCTACTAGACTTTTGAATTGAGGAAGCAAACCTGCGTAGAAATATTGTACTTGCACTCCCCTCGAAATCCCATGATGAGGACACTTCCTGAGCATGTTTTTAAATCTGTTCCATGCCTCATCAAATGACTCTAGTGATGGCAATGGGTCGGGTATGGGTCGGGTTTGTCAAACCCGTACCATACCCACTAAATATTTACAACTTCCATACCTACCCATATACCCATTTAAAAATTACGGGTTGGGTGCGGGTCGGAGGCGGCTTTGCTTCTATACCCATTTAAAACCCATTACTAGTTATTTTTTTTTTAGGCTATAAATAGGTTATAGGTTCTCCGGATTAACTTGTATCAGTTAAATATTGAGCTTCACTTGAATTTGAGTTGAAAAAAGTTTGTTATATGTTGAAATTATACAAGCGAATTTGAACAATTTTTTTAGAGGTTAACAAAGTCAATAGTTTAAACATATTAAGGTTAAGACGATAACAATGTCAATAGATATTTGAGTTCTATTTTTTATTTTTTTTAAACAATCACTTTTGTTTTAAATTTTATAATTTTTAAAAGAAATTAATGTGTATGCGGGTCGGGTATGAGTATTGTAGTAAAACCCACACCCGACCCATACCCATGTCGGGTTTTAAAATTTACCTCCATACCCTACCCACGAACCCATTTAGTCGGGTAATCCCCGCCCATTTATGTTGGGTCTCCATCGGGTATCGGGTTCGTAGGTATTATTGCCATCCCTAAATGACTCTGCATCCTGTTGTTGAAATACTGATATGTCGTGCTTGAGTTTTGCAATTTTGACTGGTGGGAAGAACTTTGTACAGAACTTCTGAGCCAGATCATTCCATGTAGTTATGCTAGCTGTAGGACGAGAATCTAACCATTCCAAAGCTCTATCTCTCAGAGTATGTGGAAAAAGACGAAATCTGATGGCATCATCTGATATCCCTTGATACTTGAAGTGTTGGCAAAGCTCTAAAAACCTCGATACATGGGTGTGCGGATTTTCATCAACTCTTCCATAAAATTGATGTCCATTTTGAAATAAATGGATAACATTCGTTTTTAACTGGAAGTTTGGTTGACCAAATGGAGGGTAGACTATTTGACTGATTTTGAATTATTTACGGAGTCATAAAGTCCCCAACTAGCATGGTCCCTTCATCTTGCACTTGCAATTCTTGATTTCCCAAGTTGTTTGCCACATCTTGCTGTTTTTGTTGTTTTTCTGCTAATTTTGCCTCTCTTAACTTGCGATGAAAAGTGCGTTCGATTTTCGGGTCAACTTCTAGAAGATCTCCGTGTCTCAAACTTCGCATGCACAAATCTGAGAGAAACAAATGAAAGAAAATGTATGAACTGAAATAAAGAAGAAAAATTTAAATAAAACTAAAAGTTCGAATTAGTGAAAATAACCTAGAAATAAATCTAGACTACAATCCCCGGCAACGGCGCAAAAAAAAAACTTGTTGATTAATTTTTTCTTACAGCAAGTGTACGGTATCGAACAAGTAATAAAATGGAATTGAGTCCGAATGTCGTTCCCACTAGGGGTGGACAAAATGACCGGACTGAACCAAATCAAACTGAAACTAAACCGAGCGGTTCGGTTCGGTTTTACAAAAAAAAATTAATGGTTTGGTTCTTAGTATGGAGAACCAAACGGTTTTGGTTCCGGTTCCGGTTCCGGTTCTTGTTCTAGAACCAAGAACCGAAGTCCAAGCCCACTTTTAGATCAATTTTTTTAATTAATTTTAAAAGTTAAAAAATTAACTTTATCTAATCTTTTGGTAATTTAGGTCTTAGCTTGTTTATGCCGTCAAAAATCTAAATTTATTTTTCTTTAATCCTCTCTTATTTTTCCTTTTCCATTTTTGGTATGTTACTTGCAAGAGGTTTTGCTTACTGTGTAACTGAAAATATTTCAATGTGATTCTCACATCTCCTTTTACTCGGTGGAATATTTCATGCATTACATATCCCTCACCTTTTTTATGAAATCTAGACATTTGTTAACTCGTCCTAAAATATGATACTTGTAGTTCAAAGAGGTATTATGAGATTATAGGCATCATCTTGTGTTTCGTGCATTAATTTTGTTTATTTTATGCTAATAGTTTCTGGGTAAGCATGAAGATGTAGTTATGTAGCTTGATATAATTAATCTCTATCAATGACTTATTCGTCTACATTTTTAAATCATTGTTATTAGACAATATTTTGTATGAAGATGTAACTTGATACTTGTATATTAGTTTAGACTTTGGTAAATGAATTTCGTTAATCATTACTAAGTACTAACTTATGGTCGTGGATATGGTATGTGATGATAATTTGCTTTTATATTTTAAAATTCAAGAAATGTACTAGGAACCAAACCAGAACCGAGCAGTTTGGTTTCATATCTTTATAAAAATCGATTGGTTCCATCGGTAAAAAAATCATCGGTTCATGGTTCGGTTTGGTTCCAATAGAACCAGAACCAAACCGAAACATGTCCATCCCTAGTTCCCATAAGGATTGAGTAGACCTATTTTCTTAGATTATTAACCTTAACCGAAACAAGTAATTGTAAAGTGGTTTATAGAAGATCCTAAATGATTAGACTAAATTACCAAATAAACATAATCTTATCGAACAAAAAACAACTAAATGGAAATGCAAAATCTGTTTAACAAATATATGTGAATGAAGTGCTAGGATTTAGAATTTATCTTAATATCGATATTTCACACTATGGTTTAAATAATCCATGCCAAGGTATATCATTGATAATCAATATTCCTATAATGCCTAAAACTCTCTTTCGAACAAGATTTAAGCCTTTTTCTAATTACGATTCACCTATATTTCTATGATGAATGCAAATATTTAGAAACGCATTAAAAAGAGCATGAACATGAAAAGATCACATAGGGCATAGTGGTATATTTCTATCCCTATCGAACCCTATGACAATTGATTCAAGTCTAGCAAAATTCTACTCTTTCGATCATAGAAAGTCACCGCAAACATCATATAATTCATGCATCAAAATTATAGATGAAACTAAGTACGAATAAATTCCTCAAAATACCAATTGTCATGAAATTAAATTAACCAAAGTACAAAATACAAATCTAAGACTTCATCATAATCTCAGCACTATAGAAATTTAGCTAGATACATTGTTAATATCAAATCACAAATATAAAGAAACTCCATCACCTAGAATATGAAAAATCCGATAGTTTGATGATGATTCTTCCACAAATTCCCTCTCCAAAGCTTGTATATGCTGTTTTATGTATTAGGTCAAGAGAGTGTCAAAATTTGTGCAACCTGTTCTATTTATATGCCTCTCTCTGACCTAGGCGAAAAGGGATGAATTTTATCAGAATTCGCGTGAAAAGCCCACCAGTGGCCCAGTCGGGACTACCGTCCGACCGCATGGTAGAATTTGTTGCGGCCGCAGACTCAAAAACCTACCTTTCAGTCGCCCTTTTCTCTGTTCGTGCGACCGCACGCTGTATTCAACCGTGCGGCCGCACAGTTGTAGATTCTGACAGCAATTTTCATCTTTTAATTTCTGCAACTTGGTCCTCATACTTTATTTCACCTCAAGTCCTCATCTTCTGATTGAAGCATTTTGATCCTCATACTTCTGAAACAGTTAGATTTCATCTTTTCTTCTTTTGATTCTCCTTCTTTATCCATGTTCCGCATCCAGTACTCTTGCTTTGCTCACTTTTGGTCCAATTTCCTTCCTTTTTGCTCATTATTTTCTCCAATTGCTTCATTCTCTTGATTTCGAGATAGAACTGAAATATATAAAAATGATAGATAAATTAGTAGCAATTACTCTCAAACGACTATATAAAATCCTAATTTAAGTACATAAATAAGTGCATAAAATGCATTTATCATCAAACGCTTCAATTCTTCCCAATCTCTCATGGGTCGACGTTGATCAATTCCTTGGAACCAAGCCCATGCTTCTTCGACGAAGCAAGAGACATCGGCTTCTACTTTCTCCTCTTCCATGAACTGATTCACAAAAAAACATTTATCTGCCTTAAATAGTTAAATAGTCATTCGTGTGGATTTTCCCCTTCGAACAACGCTACTTGGAGTCGTCCTTGCAGGTCCAAGCGGAGTTCATCCTCTTTGCTGAAATCCTGCATTCCCTGTTTGGATTTCTCCATTGCTTTCATCTCCTCAATCAACCAATCCAGCTGCTTGTTTATTCGATCAAATACCGATCCCAAGTTCTCCTCCATCTCAATTGTTACTAATCTTTCCCAGGTAAGTGCTCTGATACCAATTGATAGAACCCTGGATTAATTGTGTTCATTGAAGATAATATTATTGAAATAAAAGAGACAATTACAAAGGTTTACTGAATGTTCGAGAGGTACAGATCTCTCCAAAGGGTTTCCCCAGTTCCACACTATTTTCTCGATGCCTGAATGATAATTTCCCACCCCTATTTATAGATGAATGTATACAATTATTGGCTATATCCCCCTAATACCCCTAAATAATTAACTTGAAATATTCTAGAATAATTGGAGTCTATCATATTCATAGGGGTGGTTTATAATTAGTAAGTTGGACCAAATTAAAAATTGAAACCTTCTTAGTCTCTGTTCTTTAACGCAATCATTACAATTTATAAATCAATTTATATACAACACAATTTCCCCATAACACTTTTTAACTACACAAATTTTTTTCTTCACATTTCAATTACACATTTTACCTAAAAAACATAAAATAATCAATTTATAATTGCTACACCATAAAATGTTACCGAACAGAGCATAATTTTTTCCATATGGAAATTACCTAATTTTTAGCCAATATTTCCATAAAGTAAATTAATCAATTAAAATTATATATATAATTATACATATATAGATTTACGTAATTATAGTAATCATACAATTTAAATCAATCAATCATAATTATAGTAATCGCATTATTTAAATCTACCCCTCTTAAAATAAAGTTTCGTCCTTGAAAATTACCTTAGCTGTTATCGTCAAACGGCTTCTAGAAATAGAAATTTTGTAAGGTGGTAGTTTCTCAACACATGCTTCTCAAAATGAAAATTTCTTGAGATGGGAGTTGTTCATAAAATAGGATTTTACCGAACTTAAAAATTTCCAAAAATGTATAATCCTTATAAATAAATTTGTCAAAGTTTGAAATTAGAAAATCTTCGTCAAATAGGAGTTTTTCTTGTAAAATCTTGAATAATGGCTTGTTTGGTAATGTCAATTTAAATTATGCGCAACTAAAAGGCTTCTAGGTGAGGAGGAGAGTCACATTGGACTACTTAAATCCCAAACTCTCCTTGGACAGTTTAGGTATTTTTGATAAAGCCTTTCAATTTTGCAAACACACAAATCAAGCAAAACTTAAAACAATAAGCGGAAAAGAAAATGTTTAAATGTATAACTTTCCTAATTGGTGTATTTTTAATCACTAAAGATCTTATATGGTTGACTGTCCTCAAAACCTTACGTTCTTTCTATAAACTTAATTGAAGTTTAAAGAGGAAGTACAAATGATTATACACAATTTTTCCTTTGTTTTTTGCACAAAGGTGGAGATAAAGAAATAAGATATTGTACGCCAGTCTAATATCAATTAATATGCAATTCCATAATATCATAAAACTATAATACCTATAAAGTATTCTAAAATCACATAGTAACATTCACATTTTACGTCATGATTTCTATATTAATATGGAAATTCATAATTACTATTCCGCAAATTAAACAAGTTCCAATAGATAACCTGACATTCCAATAATAATCAGCTACTATAAGTAGCTGTACAACATATAACATACCTAGTTCGAGGTCGCATAGTCGTGATATAAAAATACTCCATGTAATCATAAATTCTTGAAATCTTAAACATGAACAATTACTCAAAAATAGATTTCACAACATCAATTATAATGAAAGGACTCAAGTTTTTTTCTTTCCCTCTAGTACCATTTGTAACAATTCAATTTTTTTTCTTTTTAAATCATTAAGATAGGTATTGTGATTTAAAACTTTTATAAAAGGCAATAGTTCTTAAACTTACAATTATAGAAATTAAAAACAAATACTTAATCATAAAGATTAATTTATTATTCGAAATTCATAATCTCTTCATTTTTATACCACTAGAAGCACGTTCCAAACTCAACACCTTGAATCACAATTACGTAAAAGGAAAAAGTCATAAACAATGAGATGAAATCTCAATAAGTGATCCGCATAAATCATAATTAACATTTGAAACCTTAATATACATTGGGAGAGACGTGATTTAGAAACCAAACTTAGGTGGCTATAATTACCGCGTAACACTACAGAAATCGGGCACTTCTTATCATTATTAACATATAGGACTCATATCATATTTATAACTTGATTTTCATAATTTAAAGTTTGAAAAACAATTTCATCATAATCGTACGACTACACTTACCTCGTTATTTGAAAAGAATCATAGCACTACCGAACTCAGGCACTTCGACAACTTGATTTCCGTGATTTAAATTATGAAAAACGATTTCATTGTAATCGTACGACTACACTCATCTCGTTATTTGAAGAAACGATAGTAGATACGTATTGAAGAATTTGAGCTTTTTGATGCGTGTCGCAATGCACCAAAATAATAAATAATTTCTTACTCTTCAAATATTAATTAATAATGTAGTAGCGAGAGTAAGGGTCGATCCCACGAGGAACGGAAACTAATTTTAGTTGTTCGATCAATTAGAATGAAATGGGGGGTTTTGTTATGTGAAATTGCTTGAATAAAAAATATGCATAAAAATAAACAATTAAATATGACTAGAGAAATAATATGAGAAGAAATCTTGTTCTCGGGTTCGGTTGTGCCCTCAATTAATGTTATACTTTTCCTTGTAACGTGTTTCTATTCCTAATTCAATTATCAATCATAAATAATCAACAAGCTCTGATTATCTAAATTCTTCCTTATGTGTATTGATTCCAAACAAGCTCTTCGAACAAATTCTAGCCACGGACAATCCTAAACAAGCTCTTAGGATTTAATGTACGACTAGTATGAAAATTTAGAAGAATAGATTGAATTGGATCGTTAATTACACAAGCTCGAATTAATCAATCCAAGTTGAATTATTACTAAACCTGCACGAGATTTATTTGCTACTAAAGTAAAGATTCAATGACAATTACGGATCAAGAATCTAAACATAGCATATTCATGAATCCAAAGATCAATAATCCAATTGGCCAAATTAAGCTATTAATCAAATAAACTCAATTGAACATTCAAAACATAATAATCCAACAATTGAAATAAAGGAATAAATTCACGCTACTAATTTGTAGGAAAAGAAAATAACATAATTAAATTGACACAACTTCCCCTTTGAACAAGATATGGAATTTAGCCTAGCATGATTGTGGTAGATTCTTCAAGTTGCTTCATGAATTCCATTGTTGATATTCTTGCTCTTGAAAATCTCCCAAGAATGCTCTATATTTTGCTCTCAATTTTCCTCAATGTCTAACCTCTTTCAAAAATAATAAAAATCTCTTTTTCTTGTCATGAAATTCCCTTTTTATAGCCTCAATTTCGTGCCCTAACTTTGGGCTCAAGAAATCCCAAAATTATGGAAAGAATTGAAATATGGAAATTTTTGACTGAAATAGTTACGGCCGTGAATTTCCTTTTACGGCCGTAACACGGTTTCTGCATAATTCTCACAAATTGAAGTTACGGCTGTAACATATCCACTTACGGCCGTAAAGAGGTTTCTGCTGATTTTCTTCTTGCTTCAACAACACTTTTACGGCCGTGACTTTGTTACCTTACGGCCGTAACTGTATTTGCACCTAAGTCCCCAAACTTCAGTTTTTAGTGCATTTTGGTCATTTCTTCTTCTTTTCTCCTCTTTTATGATCATATACAATATAAAATATAAAATGCATTAATAATACTTAGATATAATCACATTATTGCTTATTCAAGGATATAAGTACACAAAATAAACGTTAATATAGCACTTATCACTTTTCAAAAAAGTGATAAATTGTTTAGTATGTATGGATGTGTGTTACAGTAATCTATTTATATTCATAGGGGTGGTCTATACTTGGTAAGTTGAACCAAATTAAAAATGGAAATCTTCTTAATTGTTTTTTCCCATATGAAAATTACTTAATTTTTAGCCTGTCTTTCCATAAATTAAATTAATCACTTAATATATATACTTGTACATATATAGACGTACATAATTATAGTAATCATACAAATTAAATCAATCAATTATAATTATGTCCCTATTTGGTTCGGATTAAAATTTGATTTTAATATCAAGTCAAAGTCAACAATTAATTATAAACATATATTTTATGGGACCCTCAACTTTTCAATCACATCTCATCAATTTCTATCAAAATCTACTAAAAATCTGATTTTAATCAGTACCAAACAAGGACTATAGATTAATTATACATATATAAACATACGTAATCATGGAATAATCAGTTTGAGGCGCACTGTTGGCGCCTTGAGGCGTGATAAATAAGCTTTTTTTGGTAAGGCGAGCGCCTCATTACTTGAAGCGTGAGCCTCAGTTATAATTTTAATTTTTAAAAATTTAGGCCAAAAAACATTCATATATATGCTTGGGCCCAAAGAAAATATAAACTTATGCCTATTTTTTAACCTAATAATAATATAAAACATCATCCCAAAGATTTTAAATAAACAAAAACTCAATGCAGCCTACAATCTTCTCTAAGAGAAGGAACTGCAGACACAGTAGTGATAATGATTAATGCAAATTCTTCTAAACTTTTTTAATTTAACATTTTTTTCAATTGCAACATGAGGAAAAACATGTTCCCAAACAAAATATTTTTGATAGTCATGCCGTGCTTTTTTGTTAGAATTTTCTCACCATGTGGCATGTCTACTATTAATTTTGGGCAATAGATATAGTTTCTACACTAAATATGAATATGTAGTTTATTTTTATTGGAGAAATAGATTTTATGATATTATTTTAAATTTTTGTCTAATTTTTTACGTGGTGAGGCTTACGCCTCAAAGCGCCTCGAGGTTTACGCCTCGTCTTATGAACGAAAAACGCATCAGTACTTATTTTCGCCTTTTTAAACATTGTACGTAATTATATTAATACTATAATTTAAATCAATCAATCGTAATTATTTATAATTATACATATATAAACATACGTAATTATAGTAATACTATAATTTAAATCAATCAATAAAGAGATCTTCCTTATCCATGCCAGTTTACCTAACTTCGCTTTTAATTAAAAATATAAATGAGATTAATATCCATAATATTTTTTATACCTGAATTAACGGTTTAGAAAGTTTCACGTTGGATCCTTAAACTATGAAAAGTTATCCTACACTAAGGTGTGAATTTCAAAATTATTGACTATAGAGAGATTTTTGAGGTATTATAGGCTGTGCCATGGTTGGTACACGTCTATTTTTTTAAGGATTGGGCCACCCGGGGTTGTTTGCAATTCCTCGATACTGCTGCATAGCACAGACTATAGATGTTTGATTCGTAAAGGAGAGAGATAATAATTACGTCTAGGGGTGTTAAAAATATTAGTGTGAATGGGGCTAGTCAAGCTTTTCCCAGCTTGCCTCCAAGGATATTAGGCTTGGCTTGCCTGCACAAGCTCTCCCCCCTTTTTCTTCAAAAGATGTACTTACAGTACTAGAAGAATAATGAAGATATTAATTTTTAAGAAACAACCTCATCATCATTAGGCACGTCGGCAAAAAAGCCGAAAAATTGGTTAAGATCATTATCCCAGTTCCAGTGTAATCCATAAAGACTTTTCTATAAAATCTAGAATCAACACAGTTAATAGAAACTTGGAATCCAATAAATAATTGGAAGCTAATGAATGATGTAATGTTGAAGGGATGATGGCACAGGGAAAGTATGACCTGAAGAATGGTAAGAAATGAAGGAAGAAGTGTGAAATAGTTGCAAAGTTATACTGCTAAAGAGATTGTGAGAGTATTAGGAAATTGTAGAGGAGGCTTGCTGAATTTGGTTTGCACTTGTCCTTATTTATAGGACTTCAAATTGGGGGAAAATATAAATTGAAATTTCAAATTCTGAAATTTAAAATTGGTACCCTGCAATTTTGTAGTTGCAGGGTACCAATTAATTGCAATTGCAGCAATGCAACTATCAAGTTGGTTGCTTTGCAGATTGCAGGCAGCTCAGCTCGCAAGCACTCTCAAGGCAGTTCATGCGTGCTGGCTAATGACTCATTTTGGCAGAAATGCTTCTCAGCTTGTTGGGTTGAGCTGGTGAGAGACTTTCCCAGCCCTATCTATTTAGTCACCTTGGACATGGCATGACAATAGGGGCCCCATAGTATGCGCAGACCAATATTTGAAAAAAAAAAAAAAAAAAAAAGAGGATTTATGAAACAGAACTGAAAGTTTTATATACGTGTTGTGTCATTCAGGCTAATACGATTTGAGTTCAACTTAGCAAACTCTAGTTTGAAGGTTCAATAATTTAGTTTTACTACTAGATGATTGTAATTATACTACGAGAGCATTGGTAATGGGGGTACATGACTTACCTAACCAGTGAATCAGTGCCATGCTTCTATTTTCATTTTCATCTTGCGTCATTTCTCCAAATCATTTTTCTAAATAACATCACATCATCACTATTTATAACTCTTCGAGTAAAAAAAATATATATTCAATGTCGTGGTCATTGTTCTTGTATGCGAAATTCCAATGGAACAGTCGAGAATGGAAAATGGAAAAACTATACAAAATGCTGCAATTTGTCTACTTTATGATAACTTGTGGCATCTCCACATGATTGTGTGTTGTTTTCACTGTACTAAATAGAGGTGCTCAAAGACAGCCATATAAGTTTCACAAGAGGGTGTTCGATTTTCCTATTCGTTTTCCATAACTCTTAAAGCTTCATCTGTCAATATACCGAAGTTGTTTTGATTTTTGCTGTATACAGGAAGTACAGTTTCTTAGCATTGTTGGGGCTTATGATTTGCACAATCTCGTTTGGAGTCAATATGCTAATTGCATAAACCAGGACTGAGCCTGTATGTGGACACAAGGGTGTACTGCTCATGCTTTTTTTTTTTTTTTTTTTTTGGGGATATTTTGCTGTTTGTGGAACCTTATATTTAGAGACCATCCTTGTGTTTAGTGAACTACTGGTTTATCTTGTTATAAATTAAGGAACCGTTTTATATTAATCGTTCGCTTGTCTTGTGAATGATCTTGTACAAGTTCTTGTCTATGCAAGTGCAAAATAATTTCACAAAATAAGACATGCAAACTTGGATGCCACGTACAGATTTTGTCCATTAATTTCTATCCATATGTTTAGAATTTTCTTGATTGATTAATTATTGTGATTATGAGAAATCACTGCATCTTGCACCTTTGACATATGGTATAATTTACATGGTGAGTGATTAAGTGATTTAAATCTACGAAGGACATATTAAACCCAAAACAGATCGCATCACTTAAATTTTTAATTGGCTTCAGTAAACCTCTGATTTTATTTTTTATGCCGATCCAAGTGACAATTTTAATTATTTAATAGGGCGGTGTGTTGAAAATATATATTAGTTTATTTTCAATATCTTTGTATTTTCTTTTGATTCAAATAATTAATTTGAAATATTGTTTTTATTTTATTTTAGAGTTTGAAACTTTCATTTGCATTGTTAAACAATTTCGTACTTCGGGAAAGTATTACTTCTTTTGTTTCTTTTGTTGTGAAGTCAAACTTTAAAATATCTGTATGATCATATTTATAAATTCAGTGTGATTGGACAAAAATATTTGTAGAGCGGATAGTGCAACTATGCATGCTATATTATTCAAGACAAATGGTATTATGACTTACCATAAGCGTAAAATTAGATTAATACGATTTAGGTGAATCGAATATCGTTGAAGGCATCATTTTATCATATAATACAAAATTATATTGAGAATGTGATTAACAAGTTCAATTATTTGAAAATTAAAGAAGCAAACACCCTGTTTGATGCTAGTATGAAATTTATCAAAAATGATGGAAGAGCAGTAACACAACTTGAATATGTTAGTGCTATTGGTTTGTAACGTAAGATGTGCCAGTACTAGGTCGGATATTGCATTTACGATTAGTAAATAACTAAATTTAGTATGTTTACTAGCAACCCAAATGAAGGACATTGGAAGGGTTTTAGGTTATTTGAAGAAAATCAAGAATCATGGTATTTAATATTCTAAATATTTGGCAATTCTAGAAGGATTTATCGATGCAAGTTGGATATTTAGTACAGATGAAAATAAATCCGCCTTAGATTGGGTATTTACTCTTGGAGGAACAACGGTCTCTTAGAAATCCAAGCAACAAACATATATAACACATTTAATAGTGAAATTCAAATTTATAGCATTGACTGAGGTTGAAAAGGAAGTTAAGTGGCCAAGGTATCTATTATATGAGATTCAATTAGGAAAAAATAATACAAAATCTATCTCTATACTATGTGATAGTCACAAGCCACCTTAACTAGAGCGTACAATGAAGTGTACAATAGAAAGTCTAGACATATGAATCCAAAACATGACTATGTGAGGAAATTGATCAAAAGTGGTACAATTTCAGCAACTTGCGCAAAATCAAGGGATAATTTAGCAAATCCTCTAACTAAACTACTTATTAAGGAATTCGTGAGGACCACACTAAGTAGGATGCAATTAAAACTTCTTACATAAATATCCACCAATGATAGCAACCCAACATGACCTTACTAAAAAGTATATTTCATATTCAAAGTGTAATAACAAGTCATTTAATACGTGAATAATTTTTCAATACTTACAAAATGATGGGTGTGGTTTGTCATCAGCAATAGGGGATGAGTTTAAAATTCTTAATAAAGCTCAAGATCAATAGGATCAAGTATCTGTAAATATGACAAAAATACTAGAAGAACTATACATATATGAACTTCTTGGTGGTGTCGCCTCAATAGAGAGTTGAAGTTCCTCTCTTAAAAATCCATGAATAAGATGAACGCAAGACCATAAAAGCGTTATGTGTATTGTGATAAACTGGGTACATAGTGACATTTATGTGTGTATCTCATCGGTATCATTATAAAGGATATATGTTCAAAGCTTTCATGCTGCCTAGAATCTTAATGATACTTTGTGATTGCTTGCATAAATGTTGAATTCAAATCGAAAGATGTTCATACATTATGCATTAGTGTTGTCAAGTTGAGAATTGAGCTCAAAATCATTGTTTAAACAAGTAGGGATTGTTAAAAAAACTGTTGTTTAAACATGAACTGAGATGTATATGGATCAATATTATTGAGATAGGTGAAAAGAGGCTCAAATCATACCAAAAATAAGTCTAAAAGGCATATTTGGACTGCTCGGACTGTTCGGACAGATCGAGCAATTTCCAGAAATTGAATTGGGCGGTCGCCTACCTCTACAATGTTGGGTGACCACCCAGATTAGTGCTAAGTGATTGCCCAACACAGTTTTTAACTGTTTCATCCCCACCGGGGGGGGGGGGGGGGGTTTAAATATATGTTTTTGGTGGCTTTTCACTCTTTCCATGCACCATTTCGTAAGTGCTGCTCGAAAAATGTGAAAAACAACGAGTCCTACAAAAATATGTGGTTGAAGATGAATGTATTCAAAATTTTAAAATTTTGAATATGACCAATCAAACTCTTATTTTTCAAGTTCTAACTTTGCTTGATTTGAACTTGATTAAAGGCATGATCGATCATAGAAACCTATTTGCTATAATACTTCAAAACAACTTCAAATCTCGGTAGGAACAAATATAGTTTGAGGACGACATTCTACGCATTTGAGCCTTCTTAATTTTTTTGTTCAATTTGTTGTTATTCCTCCATTTCCAATCTTCTACTGATAACAATAAGATGTACAGGTTTTCCTAGTCAAGTTTTGCAAGGTAAATCTTATGAATTACAATGTGTATCATATGGCAATCCTATTGAGCATTGTTCATAGTTTTTAGACTCGATCTGAATATCGTCTTGGCTAAGGCCATTGGACCAGTGGTTAATCTGGTTTGGATTTAAAGAAAATCTATATTTAAGTAATTATATTTACCTTATCTAAAATTTATTTCTCTATACACAATAATGAATTCAAGGAGAGCCTATATTGAATGCTGACAGAACCGACTAGTATTGGGGCGGATATGATAACTATGCCTCTAGAATTATAAATTATGCTCGCTCTTTATATATTATATAGTGTGTTTGACAACTAATTTATAAATGATTGTTAATAAATATTATTTATAAATAATGACGTGACAATATTTCGTTAATCCCTTTTTTTTACAGTTAAAAAATGGTGGACGAAAATTTTTAACGGTCGAATTTGTTGACTTCTCAAAAAAAAAATGTTCAATTAAATATTATCATGTGATCGTTTATAAACAAAAATATATAAATAAAATGTTGCCAAGCAGAGACGCTTTGTGTGGCTAAATAAAGTATACTCTATTCTTGAAGCAGTTGCTTATCTGAACTGCACTATTTACTCTTATGACTTAAAAGTAAATCCCACAGTTGAGCAATCTAGGAAGAGATGATAATACCCCCATGCAGCCAACTGCATAGGAAAGACAAGATTAGAGACACCAGAATTAATATAAGAATACAGAAAGCAAGTAAACAACTGTACTAAAGATATATACATTGAATGTTCACATTTTCCATCTTATGGACAGTACAAGTTCTATTCCACCACATTTACTGTCTTCTTTGATCTCCTGGACCTGTTCCTCCAACATCAAGCATAACCTTTTCCTATAAATTTTGAAATACATTGACATGCCACGCACGGATATGAAGCGTAGTCTTTAGTAGTAAAAACTATGTTACGATGGATAAAACCACCTAGACTTAGACTGCAAATTTAACAACCTATGCTCCCTTTTTCTTCTCCTGAGATTATTATATGCACACTGTCCATAGTTTTACACCCTCAGATATAAGAAGTCAAACTGTCCTGCCAGGTCCAGTCCATCTTCCAGCTGTTCTAATTGCAACTTGTGCAAACAAGGATTAGCATCCTCTCATTCTGCACCAGTTTTGTAATTAACCATGTATATTGCCGCCACAGTTACAAATGCTCCGACCAATTGCACAGGAGTGAAGGTCTCGTTGAGATAAAGGAATCTGTAGTTTGAAACAGGTTTACAATCAAATAAATGAGTATCAAAACAGGTGCACAAACAATAAGGGTGGTTTGAGAAACTATCTAATTTTAGTCTTATATTTCAAGACATTTAACATTTTTTAGCAAAAAAATGGGTCTGATTATACTCTCTTACCCAAAAATTGAAGCGAACATTGGAGTGAGAAAGGTAAGTGAGCTGAGCCGTGTCAAGCTACCTAAAATGCATCAGAAGTCCCAAACAGTTTCCAGTGGACATGAATCAATCATAGTACAAAACAACATAGAGATAATATTCAACACTGTAAACATAAGAGCAACGAGCCGAAGACAATACAATACAATACAAATCTAAACCTTACCTCTTGTAGCGTTGTAGAAGTACACGCCATAGCTGATAGCACTCCCGAAAATGGAGGTATAGAGGAGTGCCAAAATATCATTTGTAGTCAGTTCTGCAAATCTCTCACTGAAAGCAGGATCATGATTAAGAATGGAGATTGCCACAAGCGGGAGACCCCCAATAACCATGTGCTGCAATGACATATATTACTTAGCTTAGTTATTGAGTATAATACAGGCTGTGGATAATTGAAAAATCTCTTACGTGTAGGAATAAGAATTTAATAAGTTCCAGACTGCTAATAACCTCACATTACAAGGTCTGCAACAAGTAACACCAAAATACATTCCATTGTTTGATCCCCATTAAAATAAGTTTTTTTAGGAAAATATATTTTGGAATAGTGATTTTTTAAGAATTTGTGATTAAAAAGTAAGAGAGAAAAAGATACTAAAGAATATGTGGTTGAAAAAAAGAGAGAAAAATATATTATATTAGGTCTATTAATTGTTTTGAGTGTTGATTAATTTATTTAAATTATTTAGCGTTTTTGTGGTAGTTAAATTTTTTATTATAAAAGGGCTTATTTAGGTTTTTGTGGTAGACTGGTAGTCAATTTCGTCAAACCATGAAAATTAGTTTCCTGTTGTATATTTGAACTACATTGTAATTACATTTGGAGAATGCATGACTTTCTTTTTTTGTTCCGAGATTTTTCAACCTTTTCTTCGTGTGGAGAGGAAGAAGTGCATTTACGGTTACACATGTTTTCTTGTTTAAGCACTGTCAATCAATAGTCATGATGCATTTTGAATTATTTTTATTTTTGGCTTGAGAATGTCAAAGTAGGTCAAGAATTCTGAGAATGGCCGAATTGAGTTGGCCAGAGAGAGATCTTTCTATTATATAAATTGTACAATAAAATATACATGGAAAGAAACTAATTGCTGAAATCTTCTACCTAAATTACATTCTGTTAATTATGCTAATTGTACAATGAATAAAAGGAAAGACATCTTAATGTATGGAAACAAAGTTGTCTGAAGCCGTCCATTGACAGTCCCCCTCAAATTGATGATGGTTGATCGACAAGCATCAATTTGCTACTTATGAAGCAATGTCGATGGTGAGAGCTTTGGTGAAGATATCAGCAATTTGTAGTTCAGTGGAAACATGCGGAAGAGTGATAACTTGTGCCTCAAAAGCTTCACGAATGGAATGACAATCGACTTTAATATGCTTTGTGCGCTCATGATAGACACTATTAGCGGTGATCTGAATAGCACTTGTGTTATTAGCATGTAGAGGTGTAGGACTAGTCTTAGAAAAATCTAGCTCAACAAGCAAACCTCATAGCCAAATAATTTTGGAACGAGCAAGAGACATTGCCTGGTACTCAGATGACTTGGATACTCTGTCTTGTTTCTTACTCTTCCAAGAGATCAATGCATCACCCAAGAACACACACCAACCTGTGATGGACCGACGTGTATCAGCGCAACCGGCCCAATCAGCATCGCTATAAGCAGTAAGTTGGGAAGAATTGCCCGCGGGAAAGAATAACTCACAGGCAAAAGTGCCCTGAACATAGCGTATAATCCTACACACAACAGCCAAATGAAGATGGCGAGGAGTCTGAAGAAATTGGCTGACTTGTTGTACTACAAAGGAAATATCCAGTCTAGTAATTGTGAGATAGACAAGACTACCCACATACTTCTCGTATAAGCTGGGATCAACAAGTAAATCGCCCTCCTCCTTGCGAAGCTTGACATTCAATTCCATGGGAGTATCCACAGAGGAGGTCTCTTGATGTGATCCAGATCCCGAATACAATTCTTCGAGCAATAATGGATGAAAACACATTCTTGGCGACTAAAGATGCAAGTTTCATGTTGGGCTCAAGTACGAAAATCAAGTTGGAGACCAAGAATAACGAAAATGTTGCAGTCATACCATTACGGTCGTAAAAACAATCCTCACGGCCGTAAATTATATTCAGCTTAAAGTTACGGCCGTAACCAACATCCATCACGGCTGTAACTGTCTCTCTGTCGAAAATAAGATTTCTAGAAAAATTAGACTTACGGCCATAACCTATCTCACACGGCCGTAAGTATGGAGCGGATAGAATTTTAGGATTTTATTTCCTTTTTTTCCGGTTTTAGTTATTTTAACTATTTTACTTTAATTAGAATTCTATTTTGAGCCTAATTAGCGGCTAGGTTTATTTTGCTTATTTATACGTTTTTTCTATTCATTGTAAAACAGACTTAACACAACTTTGATATTATTATTGAGAGGCAATTTACTTTCAAACCTTATTCTTTATTGAATAAATTCCGAACTTGCGAGTTATTCTTGTTTGTTCAAATCTCGGTGAGAATTATTATTGCTTGTGATCAAGAGGTCAATATATCCCAGTGATTGTATTGGTTGCTTGGTTCAATTAATTTTAATTGGATCCATAAATCGTGATTTCTTGGCGTTCTTGGGTCAATTTCAATATTTTGTGGGTTGCGTAGCTACAATTGCTACGTGGTTTGCATCATTTGGTATCAGAGCTTAGGCTCCAAAAATCAAGGTTATATCTTTATTTTGTTTTCTTGAGTTTTCTATCCAGTTTGATTTTTATGATTATCATCGAGTCCCATAAAAATCATCCATATTTTGTTGAGTGTTTTGTTTTTCAGTTTTTTGCGTTCTTCTTGTTCTTGAGTTTGTTGAGTCTCTAATCCAGAAAATCGTTCCAAAAAATTTCAAAAGTGTTTGTTTTGCTTAATTCTTATCCGAATTAAGTTCCGTTTGTTTTGTCGTGTTCGTTGTCGAATTTTCGGATTTATAAAAAAAAAAGATAAATTTTTTTTTATTTTATTTATTCCGAAAATTCACCAGAAATTCAAAAAAAAAAAAAAAAAAAAAAAAAAAAAAAAAAAATTCCATTGAATAACCACTTTCTTGAATTTCCTTAAATTCTTGATAAATCCTTGCCTTTCATGTCAAATTAAAATTCTTGATATTCTTTCCTTTCTAGTCAAAATTCAAGAACCACTTTTTTGAATTTCTACAATATTCTTTATATTCTTTCCTTTCGAGTCAAATTCAAGAACCACTTTTTTGAATTTCTTTAACATTCTTGATATTGTTTTTCCTTTTCGAGTCAACATTAAATTTCTTCTTGATATTTGTCAATATCTGGACCATATTATTTTGAGTCTATTAAATTTTTGAAAGCTACATCATAAGGGGTGGATTATGATCCGGATTCGTTGTTCCAAACTAGATGTTATGTGGGACAAAAGGTGTGCAGTTTGGCAATTAATAGAGTGTTTCACTAATTTTGCTAATATCACCATGGTTGAAAAATTGGGATTATCTCTAATACCGCACAGTAGACCTTATTGTGTGACGTGGATGAGAGAATTTGGAGAGTTCCATGTAACCAAGCAAGTCCTAGTGACTATCACCCGTGGAAAATATATTGATGACGTATTTTGTGATGTAGTGCCTTTAAAGTCTTGTCATATTTTGTTGGGAAAATCGTGGAGTCATATGAGGGAAGCAATATATTATAAGAGTATGCACATATACAGGATTCTTACGAGAGGGAAAACATTCACACTGTATGGATTGACACTCGAGGAAGCACTAGACGATTCGAGGAAGGTAAAAAAAGAGAGTGAGAGGAAAGTTGTAGTGAGATTGCAAGAGGATCCTCGAGATAGGGATGTTGAGAAGGAGGGAAAGCTGAAACTAGAAACGGTTGATCAAATTCCAAAATTTGAAGTAGAAGATGAAGAATTGGGTAGTAAGGAGGTGAATGAACAAGGAGAGGTGATTGAGGATGAAGGTGTGGTTGAAAATAAAAATGTGGAAGAGGTAGTTGAGACTAAAGATGTAGAAGAAGTTGCAACAAAGGAAGGATGTGAAGAGAAGGACCTCGTTGTTAGGGAAGATGATTTGGAGATGATATACCATGAGTACAAGGATCCCTATCTTGTACTTTGTGAAACTAACATTTCCTACCCTATTTTACTTAATTCTTTCTTGCAGGTTGAATATACTTGGAGGTTTGAGTCACACCACATTTGGTCAAGGAAGTTCTTATTTCGACTCGTCCATCCAATTCAAGTATTAGACTATTGGTTGATCATATGTAATGGAGGCAAGAATTTTCCTTTTGATCCAAGCGGTGCACTGAAACACCATGAACCAAGCTATGATTCGGGACGAATCATCCTGAAGAATGAGGGAATGATGTGATCCAGATCCCGAATACAATTCTTCGAGAAAAAATGGATGAAAACACATTCTTGGCAACTAAAGATGCAAGTTTCATGTTGTGCTCAAGTACGAAAATCAAGTTGGAGACCAAGAATAACGAAAATGTTGCAGTCATACCATTACGGCCGTAAAAACAATCCTCACGGCCGTAAATTATATTCAGCTTAAAGTTACGGCCGTAACCAACATCCATCACTGCCGTAACTGTCTCTCTGTCGAAAATAAGATTTCTAGGAAAATTAGACTTACGGCCGTAACCTATCTCACATGGCCGTAAGTATGGAGCGTGATGTGATCCGGGATAGGAGCTCAAAGGAGAAGTCAAGTCACGGACGACGCAACAACATTCGACATAGGAAAATGAACAATTTCCATGTTGGAAGCTAGTCAAGACGACGAGTGGATCAACCTCATTCAAGCCGTCGAAGAAAATTATGGAATTTCAAAGTTTACGGCCGTAACACCTATTCGTCACGGGCGTAACCATATCACTGAAGAAAACAGAGAATTTGAAGAAATTGACTCACGGCCGTAATGGTTAAGCAGAAAACGTCTTACGACCGTAAAGACGTTAGTCACGGCCGTAAATGAGTAATTGCGTGATTTTAGGAATTTTTATTGTTTCCTTATTTTTAGCAATTTCTTTCCTTGTTTAATTAGAACTCTTAACCTAGATTTTGACCATATTTATAGGGATGTAATTTTCATTATTCAAGACACAACTTTGATATTATATTGAGAGGCAATTTGCTTTCAAACCTTATTCTTTATGGAATAAAATCCGAACTTGCGAGTTAATCTTGTTTGTTCAAATATTGGGTGAGATTTATTTTCATTGTGATCAAGAGGTCAGCATATCTATTGATTGTCTTGGTTGCTTGGTTCAATTAATTTGAATCAATCTCGAAATCGTGATTCTTTGGCGTTCTTGGGTCGATTCCAATAATTTGTGGGTTGCGTAGCTACAATTGCTACGTGGTTTGCATCATTTGGTATCAGAGCTTAGGCTCCAAAAATCAAGGTTATATCTTTATTTTGTTTTCTTGAGTTTTCTATCCAGTTTGACTTTTATGATTATCATCGAGTCCCATAAAAATCATCCATATCTTGTTGAATGTTTTGCGTTCTTCTTGTTCTTCAGTTTGTTGAGTCTTTAATCCAAAAAATTGTTCCAAAAAATTTCAAAAGTGTTTGTTTTGCTTAATTCTTATCCGAATTAAGTTTCGTTTTTTTTTTCGTGTTCGTTGTCGAATTTTCGGATTTATAAAAAAAAAAAAAAAGATTTTTTTTTTATTTTATTTATTTCGAAAATTCACCCTAAATTCAAAAAAAAAAAAATTCCATTCAAGAACCACTTTCTTGAATTTCCTTAAATTCTTGATAAATCCTTGTCTTCCAAGTCAAATTAAAATTCTTGATACTCTTTCCTTTCTAGTCAAAATTCAAGAACCACTTTCTTGAATTTCTTTAAAATTCTTGATATTGTTTTTCCTTTTCGAGTCAACATTAAATTCCTTCTTGACATTTTTTAATATCTGGACCATCTTATTTTGAGTCTCTCAAATTTTTGAAAGCTACATCATAAGGGATGGATTATGATCCGGATTCGTTGTTCCGAACTAGATGTTATGTAGGACAAAAGGTGTGCAGTTTGGCAATTGATAGAGAGTGCTTCACTAATTTTGCTAATATCACCATGGTTGAAAAATTGGGATTATCTCTAATACCGCACAATAGACCTTATTGTGTGACGTGGATGAGGGAATTTGGAGAGTTCCATGTAACCAAGCAAGTCCTAGTGACTATCACCCGTGGAAAATATATTGATGACGTATTTTGTGATGTAGTGCCTTTAAGGTCTTGTCATATTTTATTGGGAAAATCATGGAGTCGTATGAGGGAAGCAATTTATTATAAGAGTATGCACATATACAGGATTCTTACGAGAGGGAAAACATTCACACTGTATGGGTTAACACTCGAGGAAGCACTAGACGATTCGAGGAAGGTAAAAAAAGAGAGTGAGAGGAAAGTTGTAGTGGGATTGCAAGAGGAACCTCGAGATAGGGATGTTGAGAAGGAGGGGAAGCTGAAACTAGAAACGGTTGATCAAATTCCAAAATTTAATGTAGGAGATGTGGAATTGGGTAATAAAGAGGTGGATGAACAAGATGTTAAAATTATTGATGAGGATATGCATGAATTGAAAGTTGACGGGGTAGAGAATGAAAACATGAAAGAATTGGTTGAGGCCAAAAATTTAGAAGAGGTGGTTAAGCTTGAAAATGTGGAGTTAGAAGAGGTGGACGAGCTTGAGAGAAAAGAAATAGAAGAGATTGAGCAAGAAGTTACAACAAAAGAAGGAAGTGAAGAGAAGGACCTCGTTGTTAGGGAAGAGGATTTGGAGATGATATACCATGAGTACAAGGATCCATATCTTGTACTTTGTGAAACTAACATTTCCCACCCTATTTTGCTTAAATCTTTCTTGCAGGTTGAATATACTTGGAGGTTTGAGTCACACCACATTTGGCCAAGGAAGTTCTTATTTCGACTCGTCCTTCCAATCCAAGTATTCGATTATTGGTTGATCCTATGTAATGGAGGCAAAAAATTTCCTTTTGATCCAGGCGGTGCGCTGAAACACCATGAACCAAGCTATGATTCGGGACGAATCATCTTGAAGAAGGGGAGAATGATGTGATCCGGGATAGGAGCTCAAAGGAGAAGTCAAGTCACGGACGACGCAACAACATTCGACATAGGAAAATGAACAATTTCCATGTTGAAAACTAGTCGAGACGACGAGTGGATCAACCTCATTCAAGCCGTCGAAGAAAATTATGGAATTTCAAAGTTTACGGCCGTAACACCTATTCGTCACGGGCGTAACCATACCACTGAAGAAAACAGAGAATTTGAAGAAATTGACTTACGGCCGTAACCTGCGTCTCACGGCCGTAATGGTTAAGCAGAAAACGTCTTACGGCCGTAAAGACGTTAGTCACGGCCGTAAATGAGTAATTGCGTGATTTTAGGAATTTTTATTGTTTCCTTATTTTTAGCAATTTCTTTCCTTGTTTAATTAGAACTCTTAACCTAGATTTTGACCCTATTTATAGGGATGTAATTTTCATTATTCAAGACACAACTTTGATATTATATTGAGAGGCAATTTGTTTTCAAACCTTATTCTTTATGGAATAAAATCCGAACTTGCGAGTTAATCTTGTTTGTTCAAATCTTGGGTGAGATTTATTTTCATTGTGATCAAGAGGTCAGCATATCTATTGATTGTCTTGGTTGCTTGGTTCAATTAATTTGAATCAATCTCGAAATCGTGATTCTTTGGCGTTCTTGGGTCGATTCCAATAATTTGTGGGTTGCGTAGCTACAATTGCTACGTGGTTTGCATCAGAGCGGATAGAATTTTAGGATTTTATTTCTTTTTTTTTCCAGTTTTAGTTATTTTAACTATTTTACTTTAATTAGAATTCTATTTTGAGCCTAATTAGCGGCTAGGTTTATTTTGCTTATTTATACGTTTTTTCTATTCATTGTAAAACAGACTTAACACAACTTTGATATTATTATTGAGAGGCAATTTGCTTTCAAACCTTATTCTTTATTGAATAAATTCCGAACTTGCGAGTTATTCTTATTTGTTTAAATCTCGGTGAGAATTATTATTACTTGTGATCAAGAGGTCAATACATCCCAGTGATTGTATTGGTTGCTTGATTCAATTAATTTTAATTGGATCCATAAATCGTGATTTCTTGGCGTTCTAGGGTCGATTTCAATATTTTGTGGGTTGCGTAGCTACAATTGCTACGTGGTTTGCATCACCTCTTGTAGGCCAGCACTAGCTACCAGGTCTGTAGCATACTTATGCTGATTGAGTGAAATACCAGATAGACTACGATGTACCTTAAGGGCAAGAAAATTAGTGAGAGAACTAAGATCTTTCATATGAAAGGACTCAGAGAGATGAATCTTGAGCTCACCAAGTAAAACAGAATCAGAATCAAAACCAATAATCACAATATCATCAACATAAACCAAAAGAACAACAATACTCGTGTCTGATTTTCGAAGGAATGAGGAAGTGTAATACTTGCTCAGCTTGAATGAGAATTGTAATAATGTTGTTCGAAACTTATCAAACCAAGCCCTTGGAGCTTGTTTGAGACCATAAAGAGAGTGACGAAGCTTACACACATGTGAGGTCGAAGAAGATAACAACCCTGGGGGTGGCTTCATATAGATACACTCTTTAAGACTCCCGTGAAGAAAAGCATTCTTTACATCCATCTAATGTAATGGTCAATCATTAGAAGCAACAAAAGCTAGAATTGTACGAACAGTAGTCATTTTAGCCACGAGAGCAAATGTCTCTTCATAATTGACACCGTATTCTTGATTATTTCCAAGTGCAACAAGTCGTGCTTTGTAACGATCCAAACTTCCATCAGATCGAACCTTGACTGAGTAAACCCATTTGCAACCAAGAGGAACAATTGTTGGAGGGCATGGCTTAATATCCCAGGTGTGATTAGCTTCAAGGGCGGTAAGTTCTTCCCGCATAGCTTTTTGCCAACAGTCATGCTTGGTAGCTTGTGAGTATAAGGTGGGAATATCAAAATTGGACAATGTAGTAGTAAGAGCTGAAGTAGAAGATGTAAACCCTTACCTATCTGGGGGTACTGACACTCGAGGAGAGCGACGCAACAAAGGTGCTGGAGGTATTGGCATTGACAGGTTCTGGTGCATGGTAGGATCAATTATTTGATTAGCCATCGGGAGAGACCTTGGGCGGGAGCGTCTCGTATACACAATCCCTAGTTTAAAGCGAGAGCTGTCTTGAGATGAATCAAAGCACTGTTGCTCAAAGGAGGGGAGTATTACAGTAGAAGTAGAAGGTACCGGAGACACGGGAAAGAAATGTTGATTTTCAAAGAAAATAACATTCCTAGAAATGCGCATGCAATTTAATGTAGGATCATAACAGACAAATCCTTTTTGACATAGATTATATCCCAAGAATGCACATCTAAAAGATTGAGCATATAATTTATGTCCCTCATGAGAAGTCAAATGGACAAAGCATACACAAACAAAGGTACGAAGATTATCATAATTAGGTTGCTTAGCAAACAAACGGAAATATGGAGATTCCATGTGTAAGACTTGAGAAGGTAGACGATTAATCAAGTGAGTAGCTGTTTTTAAAGCCTCGACCCAAAATGTAGATGGTACAGAGGATTCTAACAAGAGAGTACGCACCACATCAAGAAGATGACGATTTTTGTGTTCGGCTACTCCATTTTGTTGTGGAGTAGCTGGACATAAGCGTTGATGAATGATACCTTCAGATGCTAAGAATGCCTGAAAGTCAGTAGACAAATATTCACCACCAGAATCTGTGCATAATCTGTGCGTAGTGTCTTAGTAGTTGCAGAAAATTGATTTGCAACATATGCGAAAAATTCAGTGAAAGTACGAAACACCTCAAATTTAGAACGAAGAAAGTAGACCCAGGTAAATCTGCTATTATCGTCTATGAAAGTCACATAATATTTAAATTTGTCACGTGAACTAACAGGGGAAGGTCCGCAGACATCACTATAGATAAGATCGAGGCAGTGAGAAGCTCTACTAGCTTGTAAGGGAAAGGGAAGTGTTTTGCTTTTACCTAGTTTGCAAGGATCACATTCAAGAGATAAAGAAGAACGTTCTTTATTACTAAGAAAACTAGAGTTCAATACATGAGATAAGATTTGATTATTAGGATGGCCTAAACGACGATGTCACACCACAGTCAGATCAGAAATATTATTACAAGCAAAAGCCTTAACAGAAGAAAGTACAGAAAATGTAGGAATAGGTAAAAATAATGGAAACAAGTAGGTCCCTTCGCAATCTGCTCCCCCGTTACCTGGTCCTGTACAACGCAACCATCACCAGAAAAATTAACAATACAATTGTTATTAATTAATTGACCAACAGAGAAAAGATTTGTGGAAAGCTGAGGTGCAAGAAATACATTTGTAAATTGAGAGGAGACATCTCCAATAGCAGTTATGGGCAAAGAACTGCCATTGGCAGTCTGAATGGCAGATTGGCCAGCATAGGGTCGAACATGAGATAGTGCAATGGGATTATTCGTCATATGGTTCGACGCTCCAGAGTCTACAAACCAGAGTTTAGTAGAATTTTTACCTTGAAAACCCATCGCAGATAATGCCGAAATGAGCATTTGCTGCACCATTTCACGTGTGCAGTAACTTGCAATAAGAACAATACTTCTTAGTACAATTGGCAAAAATATGTCCACATTCCTTGCAACATAAACACTGCAAGCTTCTAGAATGTAGAGAGGATTTGCTTCCTTAAGCCGCATAAGCCACATTATCTATCCCCGAGCTACCATGAGATTGTTCCAGAGCAGCTTTTGTACTAAGACGTTCTTCGCGAAGTAATTCACCAAAACAAATATCGAGAGAAGGAACAAGAGATCTGTTCAGTAAAGAAGATCGAACAGGTTCATATTCGGGATGTAGTTTCATAAGAAACTGATCATGCTTACTAGTCTCATGGAGAGTCTGAATAGCCAAAAGAGCGGCTTCAGGAACATCTGCTGTAATCAAATCAGTATATTCATGCCAAAGAGTCAGAAATGTCGAGTAGTAATCTTAGATGGAATACCATGTTGAAACAAGCCAATCGCATGTTCTAATTGGAAGCGACGGGCATCATTAGTTTGGTTGTAAACCTTCTTCAAGTAATCCCACATAGATTTAGTAGAGCAATGTGCTCTCAAGTTGGTAACAATATGTGGCTCCACCGAACTAAGAAGTCAAGACATAATGCGAGCATCAAGTACCTCCCATGAAGGAGAAGTCCCAAGTTCTTTGGACTTATCGGTATTAGGTTTTGGGACAACATCTGCACCATCAATATGTCCCTAAAGGTCTTTTCCTATGAGAAAAATTTCAAATTGAAATGCCTAAGTCGAAAAATTGGTGCCCGTAAATTTAACACACACCGGTGCATGCTCCATTACAGAAATTAAAAAATTTCAATCACAAGTCAAGACAGAGAGAAATGAAACCACCGAACAATCCACAGCAAAATAAGTCCCAGCAAAGTCAATATTCTCTTCACCCAGACCCAAGGAGCCAAAATAACGGGAATAAAAGACAGAAAAAACACTGACCCAAAAGAAACGAAAGATGCTGAACACATCTGAGAAGCCGAAGGTCAACAAAAGTTGTCGACTACCGTTACCGGGAGACCAGTATGTGGAACCGACTGCTCTGACCGAGAAATCAGAGGCAAAAATAAAGAATTCCGACTGGGTTCATCGAGAACAGGGACCGCAAATCCACCGGTAAGTTGGTACTTTTGATTTCTTCGAGAACAATACCGAAAATGCTACAATTGAAACCCAGGAATTGGAACACGACTCACGCTGAAATGGAAGATCGAGAGAAGGTAATTTCTAGCTCTGATACCATGTCAAAGAAAGTCAAGAATTCTAAGAATGGCCAAATTGAGTTGACCAAAGAGAGATCTTTCTATTATATAAATTGTACAAGAAATTTTAAATGGAAAGAAACTAATTGCTGAAATCTTCTACCCTAATTACATTCTGTTAATTATGCTAACTGTACAATGAATAAAAGGAAAGACAGCCTAATGAATGGACAGTTGACAGAGAAAAAAAATTTAGAAAAAAATTTCAAGCCTTGGGCGGGGGGGCTCCCATTCACCCCTATATTTTTTTTCTAGCTTACGCATGGAATAAAAAGGTGGAACTGAGGCCCACCTCAGTTAGAGGGGCACATCTGGCGCCTTGAAGCGCTGAAAAAAGTGTGTTGTCTATGAGAAAGGGAGCCTCATGTTTTTTTAAAAAAAATACGAACTTTAAACTTCTAAACTTATTTAGTTTAACCTTTTTCAATTGCAAAATGAGTAAAATATGTTCCCAGAAATAATATTTTTGATAGTCGAGTCGTGGTTTTTTTTTTTTTTTTTAGGATTTTCTCATCTTGCAGCATGTCTCTGAACTTTGGAGTATTAAACTACTAATTTTGAATAATGTATGTAGATGTTACATTAGATATGAACTAAACTATTTTTATTTGTGAAATTAATTTTTTGATATTATTTATAAAAATTTGTCTATTTTTTGGTCTCAGGCTTACGCCTCAAAGATGTTACATTAGATATGAACTAAACTATTTTTATTTGTGAAATTATTTTTTTGATATTATTTTTAAAAAATTTGTCTATTTTTTAGTCTGTGGTGAGGCTTACGCCTCAAAGCGTCTCGAGACTTACGCCTTGCCTCATAATTGAAAAACGCCTTAGTGCCTATTTTAGCTCTTTTAAAAACTACACATTTTAATAATAAAATATTTTACACAAACTCAAAACTTTTCTCTCATTTTCAGCTACACAATATCCCATTATTCACTATTTAAACCCCCCCCCCCCCCCAACACACAACCAAAAAAACCAAAAAAAAAAAAAAAAAGAAAAGAATCAAACAGAGGCTAAATATAACCAAACATCAGATGTTAAGAGATTTTCCTGCTAACTTCATGTTCCCTGCATAGCTAATGTAAAACCTAGTTGTTTACTTAACTGAACACGATAGGAGATAAGAACAAATTTATCCCAATTTCCCCCCTCCAAACTTCGAAATTGAGAAAGAGGAAAACAATGAAGAAAAATGAGGAGACATACACAATTTAGGCATTCATACAGACTTAGGGTGTGTTTGATGTTGTTTAAAAAGAGTGTTTGTAGTTTTCAATTGTGATTTTGAGAAGAATATGTAGTTGAAAAGTAGGGAATTTTTTTTAGGTTTTTATAATATTATTTTATTGATAAATGTGTGATTGAAAAAGAGAGAGAACCATAATTTTGAAATAATGAAAATGAAAGAGGGACTTAAATTATCACCAAAAGGAACAGGTTTTTGAGAGGAAAGTTTTCAGGATTTACTACAAGACATAATTCTCACTAAAATTGAAAATCAAACTTTTCTAGTTTGAAGGTATTTAAAGAAGAAAAGAAGATCAATCACTAATCCCTTACGGTTTTAAGATGCTGGGATAATTATGTGACACGTACAATTCCTGAAAATGTAGTGAAAATGCAGAGCAAAGTGTGGATAAGTTTTCAATGACATTATCATCAAATCCATTCCAAGTCTGCTCATTGACATAAATTAAAGTGAATACTTGCAGAAACTAGTACATCTTACCCATCCAGTAGCCATAACAGGATCTGAGTATTTGGTGACCCAGCGGACCATAATTGTTCCGATTGCCATACTTTGGGCTGCAAGAAGCATCCAACATTCCCCACTTCCCCATAGCGAAAAATTATTTTTGTCAAAAGCAATAGCAGGCACCTGCAGGATTGAAACCGGTATAGTATACCAGATTACTTGCAATTGTAAACTATCAGATTTTTGGAAAGATATAAAAAATTCCTTGAGCCACAATTTAATGATTCAAGTGTTATCAAGGAGCCATGGGTTGACTCCTGTATATGTGTGTCTGTGCATGTTAAGAGCACATAAAACTAAGAAAATGCAAAAACAATCTATGCATATGGGTGTTTGTGTGTGCACGTATATGTAATGCATACACATAGAATGCCTTTCAACTTTATTGCATGTATACTTCAACTAGGGTAACGTGCCAGTGTCACTTTGGTTCTTTATATTTGGCAATAGTTTTAACTAAGTTATAACAAATAAGTACTCTTGTTTAAAAATTTCAAAGAAAATTTAATAATAGTATAAATCTAAAGTTATATTATGTAAATGAAGAATTTTAAAGAATTTAATCAACGCGTCGACGACATGTGTAGGTAGCTTCGCTAATCAGCGTTCTGACACGTATCATTTCGATCACAGCCATATAAGCAGTTTAAAATCTGTGAATAAAACTCATACAGTTCTTTGCCTACTTTTAGTCTTATCATTTGTGTGCGCATATGTTAGAAAACTCGTGGCTAATATGTACTAGCCCATTGAAAATTTTTCCAACTATGAAAATTTAATATGAGTAAGCCCTGAGGTCAATGGAAGTTTATATAATATTAAAAATTCAATTTGCAATCCATGATGTTGAAATCTCACAAATACAAATAATGCTTTGTTTGGGATGCCATGTGTTTATTGTAACTGATGCCCTTTTGGATCTCATGAGAATTGCAAATAAGATCTTCAAGTGTAAATCAACACATTTTTGCAACAAGTCTAGGCCAGTTTTACATTATTTTGCAGCAGAGCAGCTTAGTATTCCTTATGAAGAAAGCAGAACCTTGAAAAATAATTAATTAATTTAAGCATTAATTTATAAATTCTAAACTATATTGTTCACTTTTAATATTGTTTTTTAGTTTAAAGTTGCAAAAATTTCCATTTGTTACTTCGGGTTCATTCTCGTATGCAAACAGTACTAATATTGAAGAACTGAGACATTGATTTTTGATATTCATTAATATTGAGAATCTCACTCTAATTTATGTTTTGACTTTCTAAATTCTTCTCAGTTCTTCTGCCTTTTCATTTCCTCTCTCATTCTCCTTTATCCTCCTACATCAATTGGTATCAAATTCTGTTCTTTCCTCTGGTCGAGACATTCTTATTATGTTTATTGATTCCGTGAATGCACTTCACACACCATTGAAGGATTACATGGCATATCCAAAAAGGCACAGAGGCATCCAATCTACCCACCATCCTCAACCTTCAACAATAACCAGAAACCAACCCCATGTGCATCTGCAGAAACGACCACTGTCACCATATCTTATTGTCAGTTGTCACTGATCCACAGTGCATCTTGGGTGGTATCATTGGACTTGGAAAGTGCCAATCCAAAATATCGTGGCAGTTTTCTCCCCAAGTCAGTGTTAGGACTCCAGATGCATCATCCCCATTCCCCTAGCACTGTCATGTCCAGTTTAGGTTTTCAGGCTTTAAATACATACAACACCAATTCCGGTTTGTACAGCAACCACAAGTCTGCAGAGCTCCGACTTTTAATCTAATTCAATCTGTACAGCTTGTCTTCTACTATTTGGTCTCAGAATTTGTTCCAGTTCCCTGTGCATCTCTGGAGCCAATTGATCTCATTGTGGAAGTTTTAGATGATCAATATATGGCACCATCATCTTTAGTTTATCAAAATTCCTAGTTTGAGGGGAAGTCATCCTTTTAATAATCCTATGTGGATAGTTAGGGAGAATTTTCTCATCTTGGTCCTAATATTTAAGAACAACATTGCAGCATAGCTTGTTGGAGTTGGGCTCTTTTCAGCTGAGAAAAATAAAGGAAATTGCATATCTAATAATTGAGAATTCACAAATGCTTATTACATCATCAAAGTCTTAGGCCATGTTCTCTCTTTGCTGTCGTTTTCTGTTTTTATTTTCGAAAACACTAAAAATGCATTCTCTTTACCATTTTCGAAAACGCATTTTGGAAAATAAAAATTTGTACACAAAAGGCAAATTTAAGTATATTTCAACTAAAAATGTTCAAAACGATGAAAACGCGTTTTGAGAATTTTTTTTTTTTTTTTTAAAATTATCCTAACTTGGAACTAAGCTTAAAATAAAGTTGATTTTTTTTTTTTTTTTTTTTATTTAGAATTATCCTAACTTGAAACCTAAGCCTAAAACAAAGTTTTATTGAATTCGATATCAAACATTACAAAAAAAAATTAAGTGCGAATTCTTGTTGTCATATTTCAAAAATTGCCTTGATAAATGGACTGTGGACATTGCTGGTTTTGAAAGAACTTGCATTTTCTGAATTTTAATAGAATCAGAGCTTCCTCAAATCCCAAACCTGATCAAGTTGTGCTAATATAGACTCTTAGTGCTCACATTAGTGTGTTACAGGTAACCATATTTTCAGTGTATTGTGAAAGGAAATTTGAATTTGAGCAACTAGTATTCTACAAGCAAATTAATTAAAAATAATTTAAGTAGTATTCTGCACCAGCTTTTCATTTTAAAAAACAGTTTTCAGAAATGACAAACCAAACGCATTTTCAGCAAATTTGAAAATGAAAATAAAAATAGGAAACATAAAACATTTTCTAAAATGAAAATATAAAATAAAATACAAACAGAACGCCACCTTATATTTTGGTATGTATCTGCAATGTCCAGATAACTCAGTTAGAATATTGTTGAAGTTCTAAAGGACAAAAAGTCAATCCAACCTTATTGACAGATCCATGGATGCAGTAGGGCTATTTTTTACCAACATAACTCAAGTTAAAGCAGAATGGGGAAACTATAATCCTAAAATTTCCATTATTTATACCTCAAGAAGGAAAAGGCCAATGATACCAAGAACAAGTCCAGCAGCTCCAATCAATTCAATGGACTCGCCAAACAACAATGAAGCCAAGACAGCCACCGTCAGAGGCTGTGAATCAATTATGACCTGCAACATTTTGTACAAAATCTTGACAAAGTCCAGATTAAACCTTCCGGGTAAATTTCATTGAACAGAAACAACAGAGAAACTCTTACCAACCCTTTAGAGAATAGACAAATGACAAGGAAAAAATAATATTGCTGTTTATAACTTATCCTTCATCTCCATACAAGGATAACATGTCGATTCAACAAATTACAGATTTGATTAGTGCCTATAATTCCTTTATTACTGACATCAATGCCAAGCATTTCTCTATATGCATAACATTTTATTTATTTATTTTTGGTTTCCTCAAATCTAGAACACCAAAACATATGTTTCATTTTCCACTTTTTTCTGAGAGCGTATTTCACCTTTTGTGTGAAGAAATGATAAAAGAACATAATGACCATTTCTAGTAAAAATAAAGCTTCTGTCGAGAGAATTTGAAGAACATACACTACCAAGACCAGCCGTAGTCCTCTCCAGTCCTTCAGCAAGAAAACCCTGTTCTCCACCAACGAAATTAGCACAAAACAAAAGCAGATACATTTTAAATATTCCATGACTGAGTTACACATAAAAAAAGGACCTGAAAACAAGAAGCATCAATGAGAGCAAATGCTGAGATAGCCAACCAAGCATTGAGTCCAGAAGGAAATTTCCGGCCCCGGGAAGCCGCGAAACCAACTAACAACAAACCGGCAGGGATTAACCGGAATGCAGACACGAAAAACGGCCCCGTTTTGGGAATAACTTCCTTCATTGCCACCATGGATGTGCCCCAAAAGAAGAAAGGCGATATCAAAAGTGCCCATTCCCATGCTGACCCCACAAATTCCAGCACATACGACGAGGATAACACAGGTTCCTCGTTTAAATTGACGGGATTTTTCGACAATTCTTCTTGAGTATTAATCACGCATTCTACGTCGAGCCCAGTGCCTAAAATATCGAGTTCAGAAGACGTCGACGACGGGCTGGTGTCAACTTCAGATTCTGTGGCCTTGCACTTGGTTCTGAAACTTGACGAAACGAGTTGAATTCCGGCTGTTCTGAGGGATTGCGATGATGCATCCCGAGTAAAGAAACGATTTCGAGCTCGAGAACGGATGGAGTTGACAGAGGGAATTGCTACAGCACATGTGGTGGTAGAGAAAGAACTGGAGCAACAGTTCCATGTCATTTTTCCTTTATTTGTGCCATGAATGAGGCTCAAATATATTTATTTATATACTTTAATTTAATTTAAATTTAAAATTCAAATAAATATATCTATGCGCTTTTGTTTTACAATTTTTTTATGTGGTCCTGAAGTGTCCAGGATTTCTACTGGAATAGTTGAACCGGATGAAAATACTGTTAATCACCAAATACGAAGAATTAATCCGCGGTCATTGAACTTTCAGAGGTCTCAATTTTGGTCACATCAATTAAGTAGTCAAGCTCGGATTTAGTTTTAATCTATATAATATATAAAAGTAGTTAAGTCAACCTCAATCAACTTCATTGTTTTCCTTCAAAACTCATGTACTATGTGCAGATTTTATTTATTTATTTATTTTTTTTCAATTTTTGGGGACTTCAATATTTATCATGTTCACACTACTTATATTCACTATCCAATAATCAACTTCAAAACTCACTTCAAAAATAATTGGACCTTCAATATTTATTTATTATTTTCAAAAGTGGATATTACACCCTCCCCTACTTTTAAATATTCAAATTCAAATATAAGATCAAATCTTAATATATATATATAATAACAAGATAGTTGGCCCAAGTTTTCCCGCCAAAACTGCTGACATCAATTTTATTTATTTTTTGGGTCAAAATATGACATTTATTTGTTTGACTTAAGATCATTAAATATCAATTATATCAGCAACATTGCATTGACACGCATTACCCACTACACGATAATCAGTACATTGGTACTAACAAATTGGTTAATCAAATCTATAATACATTGATTCATTAGTTGGATAATTTTTTATATGGATTTCAAGAACAAATTATGTAAGATTCAAGAATGTTAAAAAAAAATAATTTCCTTTTGTGAAATAGAATTTTTTTTTTTATCATTATTATATTTTGACATTACTAAAAATATCTACAAAAATATTATTTGTAACATTGAGCAACATTAACGTTAAAAAAAATATGGCATTTATTTGCTTGACTTAAGATCATTAAATATTAATTATATCAGCATCATTGCATTGACACTCATTCTCCACTACACGAGAATCAGTGCATTGTTGCTAACTTTTTTTTAATCAATTCTATAATACATTGATTCATTAGTTGAATATTTGTTATATGGATTTCAAGAACAAATTATGTAATATTCAAGAATGTAAATAAAAAAAAATAAAAAAAAAATCTTTTTTTGAAATAGAATTTTTTTTATCATTATTATATTTTGACATTACTAAAAATATCTACAAAAATATCTTAATCTTGATCTTAATATATGTAATAACAAGATAGTTGACCCAAATTTTCCCGTCAAAACTGCTGACATCATTTTTTTTTTGTCAAAATATAACATTTATTTGTTTGACTTAAGATCATTAAATATCAATTATATCAGCACCATTGCATTGACACTCATTCCCCACTACACGAGAATCAGTCCATTGATACTAACAAATTGTTTAATCAATTCTATAATACATTGATTCATTAGTTGGATAATTTTTATATGGATTTCAAGAACAAATTGTGTAACATTCAAGAATGTAAAAAAAAAAAAAAAAAAAAAAACAATTTCCTTTTGTGAAATAGATTTTTTTTTTTTATCATTATTATATTTTGACATTACTAAAAATATCTACAAAAATATTATTTGTAACGTTGAGTAACATTAACGTTAAAAAAAATATGGCATTTATTTGTTTGACTTAAGATCATTAAATATCAATTATATCAGCATCATTGCATTGGCACTCATTCCCCACTACACGAGAATGGGTGCATTGGTACAACTTTTTTTATAATCAATTCTATAATACATTCATTAGTTGAATATTTTTTAAATGGATTTCAAGAACAAATTATGTAACATTCAAGAATGTAAAAAAAAAAAAAAAAAAATTCCTTTTGTGAAATAGATTTTTTTTTTATCATTATTATATTTTGACATTACTAAAAATATCTTAATCTTAATCTTAATCTTAATTTTAATCTTAATATATATATATTAAGACAAGATAGTTGGCCCAAGTTTTCCCGCCAAAACTGCTGACATCATTTCTTTTGGGGGTTAAAATATGACATTTATTTGTTTGACTTAAGATCATTAAATATCAATTATATCAGCACCATTGCATTGACACTCATTCCCCACTACACGAGAATCAGTCCATTGGTACCAACAAATTGTTTAATCAATTGTATAATATATTGATTCATTAGTTGGATAATTTTTATATGGATTTCAAGAACAAATTATGTAACATTCAAGAATGTAAAAAAAAAAAAAAAAAAAAATCCTTTTGTGAAATAGAATTTTTTTTTTATCATTATTATATTTTGACATTACTAAAAATATTTACAAAAATATTATTTGTAACGTTGAGCAACATTAACGCAAGAAATAAAAAATATTGTTATTTTTCATAAATAAATTTAATACACGTGCAATTCTTTTTCATGTATTGATTAATATTCTGCATGATCTAATTGGAAAGTTTTAATATCCTAAATTTTAAGGATTGATATAATAAAGTCCTATAAAGAAATTATGTCATTCATTCTTTGAGAAAACATTTTTTTCTATGATCATTCTTTGAATTATGTTTGACATTCATTAATTCACGTCTCATTTTTTAAAATTCGTTTTTAACTATATTTTATTAATGAGGTATTCTATACATGATATAAAAAAATCTCTACTTTTTAACCATATATTCTCCTATAATATGCATTTCTATACCACATTTCTTTTTAATTGTATTGTATGTAATGACCATGAATCGTAATTGTTTAAAAATTATGAACCACAATTATTATTTTTAAAGAAGTTTTTTTTTAATTTACATTGAATTTTACTATTTAATATATATATATTTTTTCATATTCTTTCCCATAATATATGAATTTAATTGTTTTTGTTATATATTTCTCACATTTTCATTAATTATTGAATATATTTAGTTAGTTATTCATTAATTAATAATTATAATTTTTTTTGTTCCGTGCAACGTACGAGTGCAAATACTAATATGTATAATTTCAATTTTCAGGTACTAATAAAAATTTTAACAATTAATTAATTAATTAAATTAATTCCTCAATCACATTTCAATCTCACACCACACAACATTACTTCAAACCCTAATCACATTACTTCAAAAGTGACACAACATTACTTACAGTCTTCAATATTTGTTGTGTTTACATAACTTCTATTTCCCGCCGCCTACTTACACTAGAAAGCCAGTTATTTTCTTCTTTTATTTCTTTCTCGCTTTCTCAGAATTTGTTTCATTTTTTTCCCATTTTTCAAAATCTGTTAATTCATTTTTGCTTTCTATATCCTTTTTTTTTCCATTTTCCTATATACAACATCTTTCATTTCTGTTATATATAATTATTATGAAGATATACACAACAATAAAAGATTCAATCAAAGAATTATTTCTTTGAAAAAATATATTTACTATTTAACATAACCGCTCAACTCCACCTTCTATTTATCACGTTTTATGATTCAAAATTTCTGGTGCGATAGTAATGCTTATTAGTTATTAATATTACAAACCAATTGAAAATAAAAAATAGTAAATTATTTTTTGAAAAAGTAAAAAAGATTGGCACTACACTTTTCTTCAAGACCTGTGATATTTTGAGTCGTTGAACATAGATTTGGATTCTAACAAAAAAGAAAAAATATTAAAACAATAATATTGTAGAGAAAGCTTCGAAAACAATATAGAATGCAAAATTATTTTAGACTAATAAGAGGATTTGTTAATAGTCTATTTATATTATGTTCTAGATTTCTCTGTTGGGGTTGCAATGTGTTAACTAATGTTGGGCTATTTAGAATAGTTTTGGGTTTGATAGATATGTTAATGGTTTCGACCGTTGAGTAAAGAAAAAACATATTATTCATGGGTCAGCATATATATTTGATGAAATTGTATATCACGTTGTATAAAAAATAATAAAAAAAGAAACTAGAATTATTATTATTTTTAAATTTGCTTTTACCGAGAAGTTGTTTTTTATTTTTTATGATATAAGAACGATAATTTGTTTAATTTTATTATTTATATTTGGCTTTTTTGTGTCAAAACCTCTATTTTCATTTTAAAAAAATGTGTTCTTCTAACGTTTTCAATCTTACAAATAAATATTTGTGTTCATTTATAAAAATCCAAAGTAAAATTTTCAGTTAAAAATTATGTTGAAATTTTATTACTAGATATTACTCTCTCTATCCTACAAAGATAGTCCACTATTGTTTTTTTTTTTTTTTTTTTTGTCCGTCTCAAATAGATAGTCTACTTTATTTTTTAAGAGTGAAATTAATATTTTATATTCCATTTTGTCCTTAATCTGTGTGAAAATGAGTAGAGTACTATCTTTATGGGACGGAGGGAGTACTAAATTATAAATCACATCATACATATAGTTTTTTTTTTTTTTTATAAATAATCTTATTTTTAGTTATTTAGTACATCTAAAAATTGGAACTCTTTTTTATAGCGTATTATTAAATTATTAAATATTTTTATAGATAATTACATTTAATACGTAATTGATTTCTTATAATAATTGTGATATTTTATTGGTCTTAATTTTATGGATAAATATTTGGTTTAGTCATACAGATCCAATGTCAAATTCTCAATTAAAATTATATTTAAAATTTATACACATTCATATTTTTATAAATCACGTTGTATTGAAATTTTTATAACTAAATCCTATTTTTAAGTTATTTATTACATATATATATATATTAAAGTTCTTTCCTATATTTCATTATTTATCAAAATTATTTCAATGAAAATTACATTTAATTCTTAATTAATTTTTATTCCAAAAAATCTCATATCACATTTTTTAACATTAACGATTAACAAATTTATCTATATTGTTTGAAATGATATAGTTATTAATGGTTTTTGTCATAACTGTTAATTTTAAAATTTCAAAAAGTAATTAACCATACCAATATATTCTTTGCTATATTTTAATTTAAATTTTATGATATTTTTTCACAATAATATATAAATTGTCTCCCAATTTACTTAACTAAAAATTGAGATGATCAATATTAAATTATAATTTCAATCAGAAAATAATTACGTCGTATAAATATTGAAAACCTAAAATATCATAAATTTGATGCAATATCTTTGTCAACCTCGCAATTTATTATTATTATTATTATTATTATTATTATTATTATTATTATTATTATACATATTGTTTTTCATTGTCAATGGTCAAAATATTGAATTTTATCTTTTATATGCATGGTCTTTATTATTAACTTTTTCATCTATTGTTTGAATGTTCAGAATACATGAATACTGGAGATCCTACATTTAAGTGTTCATTTTGCAAGGCGAATTTTTGGTTCAAGGAGATAGTGAATAATCGTTACAAAACTTGAAGATCATATTCTATAAGGTTAAATTCTATTTGACAGTAATGCAGGATACAAGTTCTTTATTTCAAAGATATCGTTGAACCATTCGAATTTTTGGATACTTATTAGATTTAAGAAAAAAACAATTTTCATTGATAGTGTCATATGCCATGACTATCAATAAGAGTCAGACATAATCATTTTCAAATGTATGACTTCTCCCTAAAAGGTTGATATTTATACATGAAACTAATAAATGATGAACTTATCTCATATTTGTGAATGTTATTTATTTTGTTTAAGAATTTATTTAATTTCGAATAGGATTATTTTTATCTAGAAGTTTCTTCCCATGCATCGCACGGGATGATTCATTAGTTGGTGTAAAATTAGTAGTATTATTTATGGGTAAACACAATTTAGTTTGAGTAATTTCAAATCAGATAGTTTAAAGCAATATGATTTTTTTTTTAAAACTAAACTATTTCATTTCTTAAACCAAATAAAATATTTTTTGCGATTTGGTGGGGTTTGTAAACAAATAAATTAATTAGTAAACTTCAAATGAGTTCAAAGATACATATTCACCTAAAATTTCGAGTTAAAATGTACATTTTATGTTTTGTAATGAAAGTGTTTTGTGAGTGTATGTCTTTTGTATTGTTCCAAAATTAAAGATGTGAAATGTATAGTGTAAGAGATTTAATAGGGTATTTATAGCTCAGAAATAAGATTTGAAATTTAGAGACAATTTAGGATTTTGGGACAATTGAAAATTTGAGTTGGGTAATTTAATAATTGGCTTTATTGGATAAATATTTGGTAGGCTTGGATTGAAAATGGACGAGCATAAAGAAGCGTCCACATTTTTTAAAAAAAAATTGGACATCTACCCTATTTTTTTTTTATTTTTTATATTTGACGAGTTGACGGTTTGAAATCACGATTTTGACAATTGAAATCTAAATCAAATCATTTAAAGCGGTTTGAAAATTTTCAAAAACAAACCAAATCATTTCAGGACCATTCTCTTTGTATTTTGGTTGTCAGTTTTGAGTTTTTAATTTTGTTTTGATTTTTCTAGTTGTCAGTTTTGAGTTTTTGATTTTGTTTCGATTTTCCTGGTTTGGATGTCTATTTTGAGATTGTTGAAACGTATTCTTTTTGTGATTTTGAAAAACTGTTTTCCAAAACAGAAAACTGGAAAATACGTTTGCTTTGAAATTTTAAGAATAATTATTTTGTGATATTTTATATGTAAAGAAATGTTTGATTTGTTCAATTACAAAAATTTTAATTTCAATATGTTGATTAGTACTATATTTTATTCATATTTTGTTACGTTGGCAATATTCATCTCCTACAAAAATAAATAAATAAGTTATAAAAAAAGAAATTTAACTGATTGGTTTCACTATAAGCTCATAGTTTCACTCGTTTAACACGTGGATACTAGGACATCACAATATGGCAACTACAATATTCTGTCTTCAAGTTTTCTCTTCACTAGAAGAAATATAAGAAATTTGAAACATGATCAACGAGCCCTGAATGTGCAAAGCACTTTTAGTAAATTCATAAATGTAATCTAATTAGGAGTGATGTTACTTTTTTTTCTCCATTTTCTTAAAAAGCTCAATGACAGCCTTGCCTTTACCGTGCATTGCCAATCCTCCAACCATGCAATTTCAAGATGAAATCCCTTTACTTGGCAATCCATTGAACACTCCAAAACCTTGTCAAGAGTCAAGACAACCAAATTTACAATGCATGTCAATAATCGTCGTTGCCAACTTTGAGTCCACTTCAATCCCACATTTCTTAACGTACTCATGTATCCACTCACCTCTATCCAATGCTCCTAATCTTGTACAGACAGCCAAAATTTATCCATAACCACATTTGCTTCTCATTCTATGATGTATCGGCAAATCAAATACCTCGTGGAACTTGCTATTTTGCGCCTAAGTCACTATCATGTCGTTCCAAGAAGCAGAGTTTTTAACTAGCATTAACTCAAAAATATCAAAAGCTTCATCAACATATCCCCATTGAGAATATCCACTAATCAATGTAGTCCAAGAAACATCATCTTTCTTATCCAAATTATCAAAAGCCCTTTTAGCATCCTCCAAGAAATTAAAATTTGCATACATATGAATCAAATTATTTAGACAAAAAGAATCTAATTCAACCCGAGTTTTATCACATGAGCATGCACTTGTTTTCCTTCTTTTACAGCAAAGTCAATGCAACAAGCTCTAATAACTGGAGGGAAACTAAATTTATTTGGCATTAAAAAGCTTTCCAACATATGAATATACAAAGACAGTAAATTGCCATATAATATTGATTGTAAATAACCTTTGAGGATTGTGTTATAAACAAACGTATCTGGATTAGACAAACAATCGAACACCTTTAGGGCATAGATCAGGCTTACTGGGTTGTCATTGTGGATTTCATCTTCAGTTTTTCCCAAGCTGCAACAATCCAGAACAAGGATTGAAACTCCTCGCTCAACCAAATGAAGCAAACAACACCCAAACCAGTCGAAACCCCAACTCCCAGCTGAACCGTTTTCGGGTGATCAGTAAACCGAACCTTCAAATTCGCAAGGACCACCATGAAAGTGAGAAATAAGATGAAATAAGGCTGAACCTAGATAAGGGGAGGATTACCAAATATTTTTTATTGGAAAATGTCGAGAAGAAAGAGATGGGTGGGAGAGGAATCAAGAAGAAACAGATGGAAGAGGCTACAGTGACCGTGTTTCGAGCATTTTTCGTGTTTTTTAAATTTTTCCCTGAAAATGCCAAAAACATTTTATTTTATTTTATTTTTTTTGAGAAAATTACATAAAATGTTCATTTTTACATTATTAATTACAAAAATGTCCCAATTTTCAGCGATGTCCATTTTCTTAAATTTAGGACATAAATACTCTTAATATAAATTTTAAATTTCACATTGAGGATAACTTTTTTTATTATAATATTTTTTTGTGCTTGACAAATGAAAACTTGACACCTAATCTATCTATATCTTATCCTATATTTACATATATACATATACACACATATATATTACTTCTCTTCTTGTCTCTGGTCATCTCTTGCGATTTCATGGTCGATTAGGGTTCATATCACCGTCTCCTTCTTCCTTCGAGGTCGTTTGCATTGGGTTATCGTTGATTGTTGGTGTTCTGGACTTACACTTTCCACATCTGATTCGACATTCGTTGCTTTAGTTCAAAAAACGAGGTAACTGAAATAAATTTCGATCTACAAGCAGTGTTTAGAAAATCGGTTCGAACCGGAAAAAGCAACGGGTCAAGGGTCAAAAGGTTTAATCGGGTCGAACTGGTTTCAATTAAAACATAAAAAATTATTCAAAAATCACAAAAATTTCTAAAAAACAATTTATTTTATAAATAAACTCATATTTACCCATTTAGAAAATAAAATTATACACAAAAATAGATTAAAACAACAAAAAAATAAAAATAAAAAAATGAAAACCGGTTGAACCGGCTGATTTTTCCCGATTAAAAATCGGTTGACCCGACCGATTTTTGGGGTGAACCAGACCGATTTTCCCGATCAAACCGACCGGTCCAGTCCGATTTTCTAAACATTGTCTGCAAGCTGTAATGAAATAGGGGCTTCTTATTAATCTAAATATCTAATCCATTTTTATTTTTATTTTATTATTATTTTTTTTTTTCATTTCTCAAATGCTTTTAAGGATAATTTCCACATCCATGTACTCTTTTCCAATTTTTTTCATGAATCTGTTAAGTGATGTGCTGTTTATTACTGCCAAGTTTATTTGAGAACCTTAACAGTGAACTTGTAGAGTTTTTGCACATTTCCTAAAATTTAATTGATATTTTTATGTGGGGTTTTTAGAGTAAATATGCTTATATTCTGTTGTTAAATAGCGTCAAGAATGATTTTTTTAACCTCAACGATGAAATTGTGGATTTTCTTGCACAGTGTGTCGCATTTATTTTACCCAACACTTGCAAAATTGTTTACTTTATTGTTTCCAAATCTTTAGGTTTGCCCTTCCTTTTAAATTTTTTATTTATTTAATGTTTTATTACAATATTGGAACTAGGATATTCAACTAGAAATGTAAGATCCCTTCGAGCTTGGAAAATGCTACCAATTTGTGCTTCTTTTTTTAACGGACGGTAAAATTACAGATGCAAATTTTATACTTATGGTCTTAGATAGCTATTCTGGCTTCAAATGAGGACGTTTAGATGGGAAAGGATTGATTTTTGTGATATTATGGAATTTTTGCGCGGTGCATGGTGTTTTTAGAATTTTAATGTTTATTTAACTTTGGAACTTAGAACACAGAACTTCCTTCAACTATGAATTTTTGACTAGTTCGTGCAGTGAAAAAAATATGTTGGTGTTGAATGTTGATCAATGTGTTTTGGCCACTGGCAAAATCATACACTTATGGAGTGTTTGTTAGGGAGAATTTGATAGTACTCGACAATATCATATAGAAACTAGCATGCCGATTACCACTCCTTAATGCTGCATATTCAACTTGTGTGTGGTTCATGTAGTTTTATTCAATTTTTTGGAAGAGTATGCTTTCATTTCTCTTTACACAGGTATGCTTTCTTCTGTGTTTGAAAAGTATTTTTTTCTCCACACAAGTAGGTTAGTGTATGTTTTGTTTTCACACAAGTAGGTTAATGTACCTAGATGCATGCTAAGTTTCATTTTTTTATTCCAATATCTCTTGTGAATGTTGGAATATCAACTCAAGAAGAGTGTGTGCCAGCACAAGTATCGCAAGTGAGCAACACAAAGTATATCAAGGTTGTGTTGGACAAATTAGATGCACAGCAAAAGCGAATGTTCGAAGATAGCAGCATAGGCCATGTTGCTAAATTGTCGGAAATAAAATTGTCTGCACAATTGATCCACGAAATGATCAATCGCCTAATAGTTTGCCGAAAAGAACATGAGGCATGGTTCAACGTTAACCAATTCTACTAGTGGCTACAGTTAGAGTTTTGTTTCAACAATGCAATGGGTTTTGATGTATTGTTTGCATTCATTACCTATTCTGAAAAGATTTTGTCAATCTAGACATTTGGAAATATCAAGTGTCTACAAAAATAGGAAACAAATGTCGAGAATGACAATTCCAAATGTTGAGAAAATTGTTCAATGTCATGAAACTTTTGATAAATCTCGAGATTTTGTTAATATCTCACTTTGCCTCCTTAAACACTGACATAACAATAATAGATGTAATATTATGTTTGTTTCTTGGCTGACCCCCATTTATGAATTGTAGCGGTTCATAACATATCTTCGAGTGCAAATAACAGATGTATAATTTAACCTTAAACCTTGGTGCTTGAAGACTAGGTAAATACTTTCTGATTGACATATACTGCAGTAAAAACAAAAGTTGAGATTTAGGAAATCACAAATTTAAAGTACGTGTCAATCATGATTTATTACATTGATTAAAGAGTAGGTAGTTAACATTGAATAGTGTTTTACTTTTTCTCTATAAGTACTGCACATTTCTTGTGAGTATTCTTGGCAAACCAGTGCAGTGCAATACTCTCGGTTCTTGTTTATTCATACAAGTATGAGCAACAACCAATCTGGGTCTACTACTAACAACAACAATGACGTTGAAGGCCAACAACATTTCGAAGAAACGCCGCAGCCACATGAAAATGTCAACAATAGATTACACAACTCTCCTCCGGAGTCTTCTATTGAAAATCCAATTATCATCAACTCTGATGATGAGGGGGAACTTGATGTTGTGCCATGCTGGGGGGGGCCTGTCACAGGGTGAGTGTACACCCAATTCTATTTCCAACGTTTTTAGATGAAGATGAACCAATGAACGACCCAGCGGATTTGACAGCGGAAGAAGTTAATGTTCTTTTTAGGGTTCATTAGGTGAATGAGTCCGTTGACGAAGCTGGATCACCTCTCATGAACATGGAAGATGTAATTGTTATAAGCTCGGACGAGGACGAAGCTAGTGAGGTTTCATGAATTTCCACTGTTGAAGACTAGTCGATGTGATTTCCCTTTTAATGTTTATGTAGGTTAATAAGCATTTTCTTTTGTGTCATCGTAAATCTATTTGTCTTGCAATGAAGCTACTAAACAAGACGATTTGTATTGAACTGCAATATTACGTTGACGTGAATGCGAGTTGAATGTTGGACTAAGATCCGCCACAGTAAATGCGATTTGTAGACACTGAATGTGATTTGTATTGAACTGTAATATTACGTTGACGTGAATGCAATTTGTAGACACTGCACCTTCAAGTGGTTGACATCTCATTTGCTACATGTGCATTAAAGTTATTTGGATCAAGTTCTTCAACAATTCCACACAAGACAGCTTGTGTGTGCATAGAAATGTACCATTGCAAGTCCTCATCATCCACCACATCAGTTGGTGGTATATTCATGTTTGGAACAATGAATTTTAATTGGATTCGAAATTTGAGTCTATCAATGCTGAGCTTCTCAGAAAGTAAATTCAGAAGTTCCTCGTGTAACGACCCGGCTCCCTCGCTGGGGCCTTCTCCGAGCCGTACTCATGGTCTTTCCACTCCCCCCTGGCTCCCTCGCTGGGGCCTTCTCCAGAAGTGGATTTTTGCCTCCCGCAGGATTCGAACCATGTACCTAGGGGTTTAGTACAATGATTCTTAGAATCCTGCTGGTCTAATGGTAGCAGGATTCTAAGAATCATTGTACTAAACCCCTAGGTACATGGTTCGAATCCTGCGGGAGGCAAAAATCCACTTCTGGAGAAGGCCCCAGCGAGGGAGCCAGGGGGAGTGGAAAGACCATGAGTACGACTCGGAGAAGGCCCCAGTGAGGGAGCCGGGTCGTTACACCTCGAATGTAACGTCACTTCAACAACAATGGATGTTGTTCGATTGCCAAGCCACTTCCAATTGTCATCTATATTGAGAAAACTTCCACCGTGCGAAACAATGAACCTCATTATATCTATGATACCTAAATGCCAATAAAAATACTATGATGATCTAACACGAGATAAGCGGACACAAAGAAGCTATCTAGAATAAAGCGCTTCAAACGTTTAACAATGGTGAGTACATTTTAAAAGCTATCTCGACATTTTGAAAACTGTCTAGAACAACATTTTATATGTCATTCCCGATATTTTAAATGTCGAGAACGATGTATCGGGATTCCCTCAATACTTGCATATATCTTCTTCTTCAACTAACCCTTTTTAGAATCATTTCATTTTCACCATTAATGATATATTCAATACACAACAACTTAATATTACTAACATAAATGACACAAAAAGTGACATGATTTGAGAATAACACAACACAATGATCATAATATTGGGGAACAATACTTTGATAATCTAAAAATTACTTCAACTAATTATCTAGTATTTTATCTCCATTTTTGTAAGATTATGCAAAACAAGTAGAAGCAAGTTTTCATTGGAAACAAAAATTTGAGAATAATACCTTATAGTGAAATTTCTTGTATGTCAAATGGATTCCAAAATATGTTGTTAAATTTGTTCTCAAAATTTTTCAACCATTTCCAGCCATGTCACTAAAGAAATTGTGAAGAAGATTGTAATGGAACTTCAAAATATTTGTCTTAAATAATTATATTTGTTATTGCCCAAGGTTTGAATGAAACCAATGGATATTAAGTAGTATTGAAACTCAGATGTCTAATCAAAAGATATATATATATATTTTTTAATTTTATTTTGCTTCATTAAGGTATATATATGCATTTTTATTTTTATTTTTTTGTTTCATTAAGGGTAAGATTGTCAAATTACACCAAATTTTGGACATTTTTGCAAAAATTATTAACTTTGGACATAACTTTTGTGATTAGCATGGAATTGGGCATTTTTGAAAATTCTCCCCTTTTTTCACATTTTGGATTTTCTTTACAATTTTTTTTAGAATCTCATTTTCGAAAATAGAGAAGTGAATGCATTTTCAATGTTTTCAAAAATTGAAAATTGAAAATCATAAAGAGAACATGACCTTCACATTTGAAACCAAATAAAATCAATCATTTGTTGCGATTGATTCGATTGGATGGTTTTCACGATTTATTTGTTCATCACAAGTATTATTTAACACTAATGATACTACAACATCAATTTCGGTTTAAGAACATAATAAATCTAAATAAACATAAGAATATTGATTCTGCTTAAACAATATGTTATTAGTGAATGAGATTTATACCTCTACAACCCTAATTATTATTATTATCATCATTGTATCCATAATTCTTCTTTATATATATATGAGGTTCTAGTTCTTAATAAACAACACACAAGTCTATTGACTTCTCTATTATCTTCTCGTTTTCTCTCTAATTTATAATATGTTTTTAGTAGAAATGACAAAAAAAAACTTCCCTACGGGTCGGCAGGCGGGTTTTAGCCTAACATGTCCTGAATAATTATCAGAAAATATTTATATAGGAAAAATGCAGAAAAAGTAAAAATAAAATAAAATAAAAAATAACAATTATCCCTTTTTATCATTTACTAAATCTTGCGTGTGGTGTAAATGAACTTGCAAGTTAAACCTCAATTCCCTTAGTGGGTTATTTTACCATACCATGCTCTTAACTCAAACTGATAAAATTCTGGGCAGAGTCTCCCTTGTAATTTGGACTTATCCAACCCGTAGGTATACTTCATAACCAACAATAACAACTTGTAGTTATACTCCACGTCTGACAACAACGATTTAATTATTGACAACAATTCCAACAAACTTCAATTCCATCAAAATATCCCAGAAATCAATTCATAATTCCTCAACATAACAATTTCTAATCATAGTTTCCAATATCACTTCCTTCAATACATTAATTGGCTCAAATGGCAACTAATTGTCATACTTATAAAATATATGATACAAATCAAAATCCCAAAATTTCTTAGTTGCAAGACCAAACAACATTATAAATTTCTCTCAAAATAGAGGAATAATTCACATACTCAAACACAATATCAATTCTTAATTCCCAATAATTCAGAATCAAAACTTTAAATCTCAAATTTCATAATTCTTCTCATAAAAGTCTCAATAAAATCATATTACTTATACTTTCATCAATCTCATCAGAATCTCATAAAACTGGCTTGCTGTTTCTCGTCGATTTACTGAAAATGTTGACAACAAGTGACTAATGAATTCTCGCAACAGTTGCTCTAAAATCACTAGGCATGGCCTCATAACGCGGCACAATAGTCGATATGTGGTCACATATCTTTTCATGAGGTGTCAGTCTAAACGATAGATATTTCGAAAATATTGTCTAATCATTTCTATTGACTCTTCGTAAATGGTGCAATGTCTAAAATCAATTATGCAAAGTCCAGTTAGGGTTCATCATTTCTAAGTTCGAGGACAAAAATTATTATAAAATCATTCTTAAATCATATTATTCTCATTATGCTCAACACTCGTTCTCTTTCTTTTCTTTTCTTTCTGATTCGGATAAAATTTCTCGTTATGCTCCGAAACTCATTTCTTTCTTTCTTTCTTATTCGGATACAATCTCTTTCTCTTCTCTTCATTCTTTCTCATAAATCATTAAAATAAGTATCCGAAATACTGAAATAACATTAAACATCATAAACTTCTTTACCTCGGAGTCGGTGGGACGAGTGATGGCAGTGGAAATTTTCATCAATAATAATTAAATAGTGTAAAATGTTTCTTGAAATTTCTTTTTGAAAATTTGCCAGTCTACAGAAACGCAGACTGGCTCTGATACCAAGTTGTAGCGCCCCGAGTTCTAAATACCCGGTTCACCATGTCATCGTCTGATCTAACTTTTCAAATAATATTTTTGCGGAAGAAATAACTGAAATTCATTTTGTCAACATTAAATAAACTGTAATGGTCGATAAAATTTAAAACATTTATGAAACAATTCGAAATAATAAATCGAGCCATTAATATTATAAAGCAATTGACAAAGTCATAATTTCTCAAATAACTGAAATCCTCAAAATTATCCAAGGTTTAGAAATACGGAAATCATTAAAATAAGGTTTTCAACCATTTAACGTCTATTGCCACAATCATCCATCACCTGTCACCCTCTCCGAGATCTGCAAATGTTGTTAAAATAGACATGAGCATTTCATAGAAATACTCAGTAGACTCATCACCCATTAATTAATCTACAATATAATTGAACACATAAATGCAGGCTCTTTAGAAACATAGGGTGTGGGTAGTCTCTTCTTGTGCATTAAAGCACGAGGCTTCTCTTTGAAAATCATAGGCTCTTTAAAATCATAGGGTGTGGGTAGTCTCGTCTAGTGCACTTAAGGCACGTATGTTATGCATAACATCATCATTTATCTTGCAAGATATTCTCTTCTTTCTTTCTCATACATTTAAGCAAGTAAGTTATGACAAGCATAACAACATAATTATTTTCGAAGAAATACATTCTCGTCTCTTTTCATAAAAATGACTTTCACATAAGTCACATAACATACACATTCACATGCAATCATAATTTAAATCAATTAATAGGGGCGAGTATACCTTAAACTTGACGAGTGCAAAGTTGAGCGGGAAACGACTTCAATTCTTTAATTCTCCATACGCTTCGTCTAGGCAATTAGAAAAATAAGTTAAATTAGTCTTTTGAAATTTATAGTTTAAAAAAATGATAATTTACAATTTGGGGACAGAAATTCATGATTTGAAAGTTGAGGGACTAAAATGAATAATTTGAAAGTTGATGGACTAAAATGAGTAATTTGAAAGTAGGGGGACTAAAATGAATACTTTGAAAGTTGATGGACTAAAATGAGTAATTTTCAAAAGTTGGGTCGAAGTTCAAAATGAATATTAAATTAGAGGGCTTGAAATAACTGATTTTAAAAATGAAGGGCTTATTAAAATCATTTAGAACTTAAGGGGACTGAAATAATAGGTTTTAAAACTATAGGGACTGATTTGAAACATTTTAAAACTTGGGGACTAAGCTACAAATTTCAAAAATCAAAATTATTAAAATAAAAATTCACTCCTATCTCTCTCTCATTCGTCGCAGCAGAGGAGAGGAAGAGGGAGGACGGCGGCGATCCAAGCCCGCTCCGGCCTGGGCTGCTGCCGGCGATGTCGCCGCCAGCAAGTGGCGGCGAAGGGACGGGCGAGTGTGGGGGTTGAAAAGAAAAGGGTTTTATTGGGCGATTTTGGGTATGAAATCGAGGCTCTAGGTGTCGGAGGTTCGTGGTTTTTTCGGAAAAAATCATGACCGGTGATGAAGGTAAGTGCTTTTTCTTGTTTTGTACTGAGTTTGGGTTTTGGGTTTGGGACTGGAGGGGGTTTGGTTGAGGTTGTGCAGAGGCGGAGGCAGTGTGGTTGGTGGTGGTGCTGCAGGTGGTTTGACTGGCGTGGAACTATAGACGGTTTGGGTGGTGGTTGCGTTGGTTTTGCTGATGATGGAGGGGGCAGTGGTTGCAGCGGGGGTGATGGTGAAGGGTTGGTGGCGGTTGTGGTTGTGGTTTGGGCGTGGTGATGATGGTGGTGATGACGATGATGGTGGTGATGATGATGGTGTCTGCGTGTGGTGGTTTGGTGGATGGCGGACGGTGGCTGGGGTCGCGGCCTTGACTACTGGGGTGTCAAGAGAGGGTGATTTCCGGCGGTGAAGGTGCTGAAAATGTTGGTTGGTTGGTTGTGAACTGAACTGGAATTGGTGGTGGTTGCACGGTGGTGGAGATGCGGTGGTGATGATGATGATGATGGTGATGATTGGTGTTTGGGTTGTAAGGTTGAAGTTGGAGGAGGTGGCTGGGCAGTGGGGGGTTTGGCCGTGGTGATGATGACGGTGGTTCAACCGGGGTATGGAGGAGACTGTGCCGGTGTTGGTTGAGGCGGTGATGGTGGTAGCTGGCCGTGGTGGTGTAGATTGCGTGAGGTGGTGTGCTGCAGGGATGGTGTTGCTGGGAACAGAGTAGGAAGGTGGTTGTGTTGAGGGAGAATGTATAGAGAGCGTGAGGATGAATTATGAAGTTGGTAGAGTATGGGTTGGTTGGTGTTGTATAATGGAGTGGGTGGAAGTATGGGGATGGATGTGATTGATGGATGGGGTTTGGTAGTGTGAAAATCAAGACAAGCATTGCACGTAGTTCGAGGTAAATTAGCACGCGGATTCAACTGAATCGGAAGAATGAAACTGATAAAATGAGATAGATGAAATTTTGGAATTCAAAATGATTTTGAAAATAATAATTTAAATAAATAATTAAAATAATAAAATTTTGGAAATTCGGAATTTAATTAAAATCGAATTGACTTTACATTTCTCGACTTGGCTAGACGAACGCGTCGTGAAGTTAACTTAGAAATGGGCGAGATCGCAGCGACACGGTTTTCGAAGTTTTAAAATAATTATTTAATCGCGTGGAAAATTCTTGGTCGCTACAATTTAATGTTGTATTATTATTCATGAAAAAGAAGAAATCTAAATCAATATCGCAAAAAAATTATTATATTATAATTCTTGAAAAGGAAATAGTCTAATTCATTATTCCAAAAGAATATTATATTATATTTCTTGAAAGGAAATAATATAAATCAATATTTCGGAAGAATGTTGTATTATAATTCTTTAAAAAACAATCTATATTAATATTCTAGAAGAATACGTCGTTTGAAAAGGGATATTATATTTGAATTATTTGTTGATCCAAAAGAAACATAAGTTCACACATAACAATAATTAAAAATAATATTGTATTATTACTTTTAAAAAGATATAATATTTAAGCATTCACATCCTAGACGAATTTCATGTCGATATTCTAGTGAAACATGGTTTTATTTAAATAATATTCTAGAGAAATATTGTATTAATATTCATGGACAAGTATAAACTTGTTACGTCTTGAAGTTCAAAAGAATATTCTGTTTTTGTTCCCTAAATAAGATTATGAATTTATACAAATCAACATTCCAGAAGAATATTTAATTGATATTCGTGAAAGAAATGACTTTGTATACTATGAAGTTGTAACGACCAAAAAAAAAAAAATTCGTCTTATTGTATTAAATTATTCACATTTAACGAGACCCACTTGAAAGTCAAATAGAAATTTTAATTTATTTGACTTATTTAAAAGGGCATATTCGACATTAAATCAGACTTTAAATAATAATTATATATATATATATATATATATATATATATATATATATATATATATATATTATTTATTAACGACGAAATAACACGTATAGTTTTGGGTCACGTAAATTCATAGTTTTGTTATTGGTCTTGACTATTCGAGAATACCATCATGTAGAGCATTGAATAACCTTCAAAATGGCATATTGTAGACACATATTCAGTTGACGTACCTGTCTCGAAAACTTTAATAAAGAGGTTGGCACTCGAAAGTTTAGTTTTAAACAGATTATTTTGACAAGCAGCAACTTTTGCTATAATTGACCATATTACGTTTCGATGAGGATACGGAAAACTAGATCGTGAGTATTTTAGAATGGTATATTGAAAGTTCAATTTTGATGATAATAAGAGTACCGAAAATTAAGACGAAAGTAGCCACTTGAAAAGAAATCGAAATAAAATAGTTTTAAGTGATAAACTTTGACGAGCGATAACTTTTACCTCGATTATCGATTTTATGATATGAAAATATCATTGTAATGTATTCACTGAGAACTTCATATTGGCCCCAAGAACTCTCTATTTCACTTCATTTCATCCTATAATTTTTTAGAATCATTTTGAGATTTTATTAATTTTTGGGACTAAAATGTAAATCTTATGTTTTTTTTGGGACTAAAAGAGTAAATTAAATAATTGCAGCTTAGCCCCCAATAAAAAGTATAAATACGAATATTTGCTCGAAGAAACGAAAGAGACGGGGAGAGAGAAAGAGGGGGGGTCGACCCACCCCTTTTTTTTTTAATGGGGGTCGAAGTAAGTTTTTAATTATATATATATATTATTATATGGTTTATAATATTATGATTACAATTATTAATTTAAATGGGAAAATTAGACTAATATAGCTACGAGGTATAATAAAGCAAATCTACCCCTTTTAATTAGGGTGATCCAAAATTGTTTATTTTGTGGGGGGAAATAGTCCACTTTAATTTTGTTGGATCCTAATTTGTATGTAGTAATTGAAATATAATATAGTATCACGTGATTAAATTATTATAATTTGTATATATGGTAGGCAAGGAGTGGTGATCAATCTAATTTGACTCTAAGCGGATTAGTGGTACCAAATATTGATGAATAAAGTCGTGAACTCTAGGATACTCAAGGAATGAGGTAAGTAACATTTCAACTACAATGCAAAATATAATATATAATATATAATATTAATATTATTATGTGCTTATACGTGACTACGTGAGGTATATTATTGATGCAATATTCGTGAAATATGATGTTGCAATTATTTGTATGTGGTGAAAGTATGCGATACGTGAATTGATAATATAGCATGTTATTAATGCACATGAATTCATTGGAATGCACGTGATTATGATGTACAATTGCAGGATGAAATATATGTTAGCATTCATGGGCATTGACATGTGCATTGTGTGAACTTAGAATAAGTCCTTCATAAATGATAAAGAAAGAAGTAAAGAGTATATGGAGATATATGGAGAGATATGGAGAGAGAATGATGTGGATGATAGTAGAATCGCCCTATATGTGTACCGTACTTTACTTCCCGTCCAGATATATACACTCGCTTGAGACTCCCGACGGTCATTAATGGTAGTCCATGATGGGGTGTTGGCGATCCGACACCGGTATATGGGCGGTGTCGAGAGGTCTCTTGGTGGCCTTGGGACTGCGGATTGGCACGCTGAGCGCCGTATATAAATAGGCCAGGCCTGATTGATATAATATAATTCTCAATGCAGTATCTTGAGTCTCGGTCTCCGAAGATGGATACAAACTGTGGAGTCTTGAGTCTCGGTAGGCGATGACAGATCACAGGCACTGGAAGGCGCATATTATCGGGCATGTTAATATTTGAGCTCATACGGTACAATGTAGTGGGATTTGGGCCCAAGTAGGACATGTGGATAAATTGAGATGACGAGAAGGCACGGAGCCTTGTGATGAGATAATTTTAAGAAAGTGAATCGAAACTCATGCGCATGATCATGCATATGTTACTTGCTGAGCGTTAGCTCATTTAGTTTTGCATTATAGGTATGACAATGCATGAATTGAAGGCTGGTGCTTTTAAATAATTTTATTTCGTTTCAAAATAGTTAAATATTTCAAATAACAAATTCCCGGCTATCTTCCGCTATCCGCTCTCTATTCCTTGTTTTAAACAGATATTTTTATATCAACTACTAACTATAAAGTTTTTATATTATAGTTAATTATTTTGTTTTCTTCTAAATTAAATTATAAATGATATTTCAAAGGAAAATACTTATTTTTAATAATGTCCGATTATGCTTTTAAAATAAAAGTTCAAATGTATATTTAGGACGGGTGGATAAAATACTATTTTATTCGTTTGAAAAATCAAAATATGGCGGGAAAATAAATAAATGCATAGAGATAGGAAATGAATTTGGGGCGCCACAAAATTGTTGTATTATTATATCGGAATCAACAATGCAGATTTTCACATGATCTTGCAAGACTTAAATGAAAAATATGAGAAGCTTGAAGTTTACACTATTATTATAGTCTTCTCATAGAATAAAATTTCTTGGATTCCAGACTAGAGTAGATTAGCCCGTCCTTGTAAGGTGCTCTACCTTGACTTAAAGATGAATTTAGAGCTCTCTTTCAAGTTCGTTTTCATTTTTATTTTAAGCCTTTGTTTGATATTGATTTTAATCTAGATTTTAATTTTAGTCAAAGTTAACAATTAATTTCAACCACATTTTGTGGGACCTACAACTTTTAATCACACATTTCATCAACTTTTATCAAAATTTATTTAAAATCTAATTTTAATCCTATCAATCCGGGGCTAAACGTGAAAAGGTAGAACAACGGATACAAAATCATTTAAGTCTTCACATATATCAGGATCTTGCATTGGCAAGGAGTTAAATAGAATCTTGAAGTATCTAAAGGGCACTATGGATTATGGTATTCATTACTCCAGCTATCCTATCGTATTGGAAGGATTTACGGATGCTAGTTAGATCACCGATCGAGAAGATCATGCATCAACTAATGGATGAATATTCACACTTGGTGGAGGTGCTATATCATGGGGTTCAAAGAAACAAACATGTATTGCCGAGTTTATAGCATTAGCTTAGAGTAGTAAAGAATCAGAATGGCTAAAGAATTTATTAATTGAAATTCTTATTTGACTTAAACCTATGCCTCCAATATCTATTGATCATTGTGATATTGATGTTACGTTTTCTAGAGTTTATAGTCAAAATTACAATGAAAAATCTAGACACTTTGGTTTAAGACATAGCACGATTATGAAGAGTTGTAACTATTGATAATGTATCATTTCGAGTTCTATATGAATGATACATTTGTTCTTGGATTAATGATTGAATTCTCCTCTCCTCTCTACTTTTGCTTCTTGCATAAAACAACTTTGGTTTCTTGCATTCAAATCTATAGTCTTGTATTCATTTTCTATAATCTTGAATACAAGACTCTCTTGTGTTTGTTTCTTCTAGTCCTTGTGTTCTTGTTGTCGAAAAATGCACATTCACCATCAAACACAAATTGGATTCCATTGTATCTTAAAGGTTTATTTGGATCCCGTGTGCATCATTTTTGTGAGACAAATAAAGTCTTAAGGAAAGCGAGAGTTCGTGCATTAGAATCTTCAAACTTCAACGGGTTTTTGACATTACACTTACCAAAATTTCTTCAACAAATTCCACATCAAATAAAGATAAAAACTTAACAAAAATATAAGGACGCGAGCTCTTCCAAACGAGATTAACCTTTTAAATTGGAACACAAGTCATAATATGGTATCAAACAAGCAATTCAGTCAATCAAGACTAAAATATGCATACTAATTCCGAGACTAGTATGCTCAAGCGAGTTACCTTATTGCATCGATAAACATATTAAATAAATAACTTACTTCTTAATTATAATTGTTCTTTTAGATTGAAAGTCCTAATATAATACGAGAGTCGACAAAGCTCAAACGAGCAAATGAGTTTCTTGATTGGTTTGTTCCAACGAGATACCATCTTGCAAGGACGTGTCAAGAGCTAAATCCCACATGGGTTAAATATCAAAATACAAACTAACATATAATGGCTTGAATTACATTTTTTAATTAACAAAAGTAACCTTTTAAGATAAAAATCTAGTCTTAATATAAGATAGTTAATGAAACCACTCTAGTATCAAATAAAAGTGTTTGCATCTCATCTTCAAGATTTATCTTCAGAATTAACATGATTCACTAAGCTCTAGAACTCAGTAGCATGCTCTATATATCATGATGACGTGTTTTAAATTCACAATTCTTATGATTGTTGCTTTCTATAGGGTGTTCCCTTTTGTAGTACTGACGTGTAACTTTTTCCAAATAACATTTTAGTTTCTTTAGCTGTACGCCTGTACGTGGATAATCCTCTAATGAACTCATTGCTGCAGATTTTCCATTCTTATCGTTCAATTATTTTGGCTTTATCACCTTTAGCCGTGTTTAGTATTATTTAAAATGAGTTTTTCTGAAATGGATAGTGATTTTTAGGAGAATAGATGACTGACATTTGGTTGAAAAGTCAAATATTGTGTGCTTGATTTTTAATAGATGGTTGAGATTGAGTATCGTAGAAAAAAAAAGAAAATTTTGAAAAGAACCAAACAAGGCTTTAATCAATCGAAACAATTCTTTACAGTATAGCAGATCGTACATTTTTCTGTAAAGTTATTATAAACAGAAGAACGATTAGAAAGAACTGGGTCGATCTGAGACTACCAATAAACTAATCAATCATCTATTAAAGCAGATATCATAACCAATAACCAGTAATATATAGAATGGAGGAAAGAAATAGTATACAGTCCTCCACTTATTTCATGTGCAACAAGAATAAATATGATCATGACAATACATAATAGAAATAAAAATAAAAAATGAAAAATATAGCATCCTGCATGCTGGATGGGGCATAACATGAAGAATAATCAAATTTAAAGCCTAAATCTGAATTTGCAGTTACTCTCTCTAATTCTAATTACATTATCCGTAGATAAAGTGTCTATCGCCAGCCTGCATCTCACCAAGAACTTCCATTTAAACAGTTTCAGTTTTCCAAGCTTCAGTCTCACCGGAACCTTGGCTCGAAGCCTCAAAGGAATACTCCCCGTCTGCTGTTGCGCCTGCAACGACTCAAGTAATCCGTTTGCATCCCGTGTCTGCCCCGTCAAGGTAAGGTTCAACAAGGTGGTATTCTGGTGGCCCTGGTAGAACTTTGGCAATGAACCTTCACAAAGTTTTGTTCCAGTGTACCATACACTGAGATGGCTCCCACCTTCGTAGTATATACCTATCCTTTTGTTGGGATTTCTTGCAGTGATATTGACGTTGAACGTCGCAGAAAGGCTGTTATCATTGCCGAGGTTGAATTCAGTTATTCTCAAGGTATCTACTGAGTATTTTGGTATTTTTGGTCGGAATACGAAGAATATGATTGCAGCCAAAATGCCAAGGATTAGTATTAGTAGCAGGAGAAGGGATACGGTCCAGCACAAGCACTTTCTGCAGCAACTTCTCCTTGGTGGTGGTTTTGAGGGTGCATACGGGATAGTCCGGTGGATTGGTGGATATTGTTCGGCGGGATCGCCTTTATCTGACCTGGAAGAGCCTCGGGGCACCAGCGGAGCAGTGGGGGTGTGTGGTGCTGCCGCCTCAGGATCCTGAACTGGATGGATTCTTTGATGATCTGCCATTGGGAGTAAGTTGAGAAATATTCAGTACAAGAGAGAGAGGGCACTCCAATGAAATTCCCTCTTGTTTTTCTTCTATAACTGGACCAAACATTTGGTTTATATAAAGGTGGCTTCAAACCTGAAAGAGATTTTCCCGTGTCTGTGTGCACACATAAGTACTAAAGTCAGATTAATGGTTCTGTTGAAGTTTCTTTATTTTGACCTTTTCATTTATTATATATTTTTAGCAGGTGAAGAACCTAACCCACCCCACCCCACCTCACCCCGCGTAGATTATAAGAAACCAATGCCTTGAAGGTCAAATAAAGACGCGTGTGCTTGTTTATTTTCCTTTCTTCTTTACCAATTTTCAAATCTCTTTATCTTTATAATAATGTACACGTTTTTAAGATCAAGAAAGATTCCAAAATATATTTGACTACTGCCTGAATTCATTTTTTTAAATGTTGCTTGAAGTATTCATCCTTTACATGATAAGCTCCATTTGGTACCGATTAAAATTAATCAAAATCAATAATTAATCCCAATCACATAATTCATGATCTTACAACTTTTCAATAATATACACTCCCTCCCAGTGGCGGATCCAATCGACGAGTCCAGCTAGAGCGTTGACCGTTGACCGACGTCACCGACGAACGTCAACGATCGCAGTATCGAGATTGTAAATATTTTTTAATGTAATAATATTTAAAAATGAATAAATAGATATAGAAATGAAATAAAAAGTTGTAATGAAATATATAAACATATAATCCAATACAAACCAGAATAGATGAAAAATGCATGACATTGACATTAGTCGGTATTCGTTTGCTCAGACAATTGCATTCTTCGAGGTCTGATATTTTGGAAACGCTGCAATATTGCCTCATTCTCAATCTTCTTAAAAATGTCTCGCTCCGTGTACACAACTAAATTGTCATTCAACCATTTATCTCCCATTTTGTTGTGCAAGTCACTTTTGATTAAATTCATAGCAGAGAATACTCGTTCAACACTTGCAGTTGCCACAGGTAATATCAAAGCCAATGTGATGAGCCTATAAACCAATGGAAAATAACAAGAATTCCCTGTTTCAACTATTTTTTTAGATACACATGATATGCTGTTGAGGTTCAAGAAAGCTTTCTCTGACGTGACAAGTATAAAAAACTTATCAAGTTCAGGTCTAAGTAATAACAACTCTTCATAATTGAAGTCTGAAGGATAGAACTCAGCAAGACGTAGCAATTTAACTGTATCAAAGGCTGCAAATGAATCTTTCGAACTCAAACATGAAATGCAGATAAGGAGCTCAGTAGTTGTCTCTGAAAAACGATCGTTCAACTCTTGCAAAATTGAGTCTATAACATGACAGTACAAATCAACATAAAAACGATGATAATATGTCACCTACTGAGCAACTCCACGTCTTGTTGATCGACCTTCCACAACCATAATATCCTCCATGATAGTCACTCTGACATTTTTACCAACGCAAAACTCAATCACCCTATCCAACAATTTATTCCAACCATTGTCCCTCATGTTCTGCAGTGTACACTTGACCACATTTAACAATCCCATAGCATTCTGAATATCCTGCTCCTTTTTTTGTAACGCTTGTGAAAGATTATCTGTAATGGCAAGAATGTTAAACATAAAATGGAGACAAAAGACATATTCAAAGGTTTGCATAGTGGTCATATGTCGATCGGCCAATGCTCTTTGATCTACAGTTGGCCCATCTTGTGATACAATATCAAGAACATCTAAGATATTATTGAACATACTAATAAAACGAGTGACTGTGAGTAGATGCGAGCCCCATCTAGTGTCGCCAGGTCATGCCAAATTCATTTCTTGAAACTTTCCGCTGCCACTACAAATTTCTCCAAGATTGAGCCTCTTCACAATCTCGGAATGATAACTTGCTCGAAGTGCATCTACACGCTTACATGACACCCCCACTAGACTCACAACGCTAGAAAGCGTATTAAAGAAATCACCAACCAATATAGTTCTACGTGCCACCGAAACAATCGATAACTGAAGTTGGTGAGCAAAACAATGAACATAAAAAGCGTAGGGATTTTCCCTTAAAATCAAAGCTTTTAATCCATTGAACTCACCAGACATGTTGCTTGCCCCATAATAACCCTGGCCTCTCATATTAGATATGCTCAAATCATGTGTATCAAACATTACATCGATCGCATCCTTAAGTGACTGTGCACAAGTGTCGCTAACATGTGTTATGCCCAAAAAACGCTCTCTGATTTGTCCATATTTGTCTACAAATTGTAAAACAACTGCCATTTGTTCTGTCACGGAATTATCACGAGACTCATCAACCAGGATTGAAAATAGAGAATCACTCATCAGTCTCATCTCATTCATGATAGCCTTAGTCGTCTCAACTGCACAGCAATTCACCAAATCCTTTTGGATTGAGGGTGAAGTCATTTGGTCATTTCCCGGTGCATTACCAAATACCGAAGCCTTGACTTCCTCACAACGAGCTGCATGCCATTCTAGTAACTCAAGTAGATTACCTTTATTAAGTGAATCTTCTGATTCGTCATGACCACGAAAAGGAAACCCTTGCATCAAAAGGTATCTAGTACAATCTCGTATCGCAGTCAACATCGTCCTATAACTTTTTTGTTGTGTACTACTTTGGCTACGCATAACATAAGCAATATTTTGTCTTTGATTCTTCAAGTTGTTGCATTTCTTAAAAGCTATATTATGAGCACTATCCACAAGACCGACATGATCTCTTATAATCTTTTTATGGCTCCAATCTCTAAATCCAGTCTGAGTGAAAGTATACCCACCCCCTTGACATCCCCTATCAGGTTTGAACAAATATCAATACAAACAATATGCAGCATCCTTTTCTACACTATACTCCAACCAATAAAATTCATTGAACCGTTCTTTCCTAAAACATCTATTATCCTTTCCCATCAGTCTTCTTGGAAAGTCATGTCCGTGTGGTTGACAAGGGCCTTTCTCTAAGTATGTCATCCTAACATCATCTCTAATGTTAGGGTCATATGAATCGATTGGGGGCCGTTTCTCTGGATCCGGCACAAGTTCATCCATATTGAATTCAGTGCGAAATTTCTTTGTGTTGTCAAATTCTACTAACTCAAGTGGTCTACTAGAAGCAGTTGCAGGACTATTAGAACTAGAACCACTAGGTTGAGATTTACGTTTAGGTGGAAAAAAACGTTCCATAATCTGTAAATCAGTGATAACAAATCAAATCAAATATTCCCCAAATCTCAATTCATTAGTTATAAATCAATAAACACATTTCACAAATCAAATCATATTTTCATCTCAATAATCTCAACTTACAAATCTAATCACATTGCAAAACTTAAGTATAACATTTATGATTTATGCATAATTCCCAAATTAATTATAACAAATCAAAGTTTGGCCTCTCAATTTTTTCTAATCATAAAACTTACACAACTACACTTATTAACACTGGCTCTAAATACTCTACAAAAATAACACAAGCTTCACAAATCACAATTCACATTATAAAAATCTGAAAAATTATACTGTTAAAACTTAAAATATCTGAAAATTATAAAGAGGAACAAAAAAAAAATGTAAAGCTTACCTTTCACTTCACAGTTCCACTCCAGCGCGAAGGCAGAAGCTCTGAAGACTGAAGCAGTGACCCGTCGCCAAGCTGGAGCAAGCTACGAGCCTGTGAGAGAGAGAGAGAGAGCTGAGGTCAGCTCAGCGATCGGCGGAGGCGGAAGAATCTCAGGCTCAGGGCGCTCCGGCTCAGCAGTCAGCAGGTAAGGACTAAGGAGTAAGGTTAGGAACTTAGGGTTGTGTTCGGATTCAATTTTTATTCATTTTGATTTCTGCCTTCTCCTTCTGCTGCCTGGTTGAGGCTATTAGAGTAGAGAGAACTGAGAAGCAGCAGCATGCCTGGCCAGTAGCGACTCCGTTTGGGCTTGCTTGGGCTTGGGTAGTTGGGTTGGGTAGTGGGTACTATTGGGCCAGGGAAAAAAAAATTACAGCAACCGGCGGCGCCGGGCGGATCGCCGGTGGCGAGGTAGCGTAGCTGCGCTACCTCGCCCTACAGTGCATCCGCCACTGCTGTCCCTCCCTGCCATTCGTATAAGCTGCATTTCCATTTTCTCTTGTCTCAATTATATAAAGTTGTTTTTTTATTGTGAAATATTTATTTTGTTTGTTTACTAATGTACATATATTTAATACTTCCACTAATAATAGTTTTGATACTTTTTTTTTTTGACAAATCAACCTAAATCTAAACCCTCCCACAAATCCCCCCAACCTTCAGAGATTCGAACCCAAGTCTGTGGACTTGGTAAGAGATGACGCAACCACCGCGACAGAGCCCTTGATCTCTGATATTTAAATAAGGGTAATTTGATATTTTTCTTTATAAAAATTACATTTTCAAAAATATTAAATATGTTTTCTTAATATGTGTGAAAAGTCAAACAAGTCTATACATATGGGACGGAGGGAGTAGCATCTATATAAACTACATTCGTAGTTGAGTTTGTTCTATATCCATCTTTGTAGCAAATGATCATTTTCAAACCACTGTGATTCATCACTCAAGAGATTGCAAAGTATAACTATCAATGATTGAAAACTGACTTCTTTAAATAAAGATCAACTTTGAAAAGGATTTTCCTTGACTCTTGTTGATATTCATAGCATACGAAGCTACCAACTGGAATTGTCGCCTCTTGAACTTCAAAGGCAATCTTGCATGTGTTTGATTAAAAAGATGGAATATAGATGCTAAGAAAATATTTTCTAGGAATTGATTTGCCTGAAAATTATTTTCTTGAAAATTGTCAATTGAAAGTGTTTGATTAGATTAATTTTTAGGGTGAAAAAGTAGGAAATTTTCTTAATTTTGTTGTTTTATTGACATTATTTTTCATGACAAATAAAACAAAATTTAGTTATTTTAATAAAAAAAAAATTTTTTTTTACTTTCACTCATTTATACTTGATAATAGTAATGTTTAAATTCTGAAAAAAAAAATCAATTAACAATAACAAAAATGATCAAATGTGACAAAAAATATATTTTTCACTTAAGGTGAAAAATACTTTCAAAACAAATGAGTTTAGTGTACTTTAATTGGTTGTCATGAAAAATATTTTCCAAGATAAATTTTACAATCAAATACCAAAAAAATACAAAGGTGAAAAATATTTTCCATAATTTGACATTTTCCAAGCAAAAGACAATGAATCAAACATAGCCTAAAATGTGTCAGTGCATTCTCGAAATAAAGAATTTGTACTGTACAAGATTGCTACAAAAATTTTGCTTCAACAACGTGATTTCCTAGTTTTGTAACAATTAATCTTGTACCGTCATATATCCTTACAAAGTAATCAACATTCCGCAATCGCATAAAAATATAATCATTACATAATAAGTTTAAAAATATTTTTCTTTGTAATCACAAAAAAAGGAGAAAATTTTTTAAACAAAAATTACATGAACTATTTAATTTAAAAAATAAATAATAAGAAATTAATAAACATAAAAAATTCAATAAATCTAGGCAAATTTAGTAGGGGGTTGAATGTACAGTATAAACAACATGTAATATACAAATGCAATAGTTTTACATGAATTTATAATTCATTCAAAATTAAAATTTCTAATTACAAAAGGATATAAAAAACAAATAGTTGTGAAATATAATATAAAAGAGTTAAGTAAAAATGTTGGAAATTAAAATAACATAAAAATTTAATCATTACATAATAACCTTGAAAATAATTTTTGTTTTTACTAATTACAAAAAAAAAAAAAAGGAAAATAATTTTAAAAATATACATTCAATTGTTGCTATAAAAATTACTTTAACTATTTAATTTAAAAATAAATAATAAAAAATATTTAAAAAACGTAAAAAAAATTAATAAACCTAGGTAAATATAGTAGTGGTTCGAATATAATCCAAATGTAAACTTAAATAGTCAAACATGCATTAACCAAATAATTAACCATATTGTAATCTAACATTTATTAACCAATAAAATATTAATCAAATAATTAACAACATTGTATTAACACCATGTGTTAATGCTAAACTACTAAATATTAATCAAATAGTTAATCATATTATAGTTAAACATTTATTAATAAAATATAGTTAATATAAAGATTTAATCATTACATAATAAGCACATGTTGGTATTCATTAAAGGGGGGGGGGACTATTTTTATTATAATATTCAATTTTAATCACATATTTCAAAACTGTTTTATCATTTTCAACAACACAAAATCACATCAATCACTATTCAATTTTTTTTAAAATAATGTACATCAAATTTGGAAATAATTTTTATTTTTACTTAACAAAAATAAAAGGTAAAATAATTTTTAAAATATATATCTAGAAAAGTGTTGCTTCAAAAATTACTTTAACAATTTAATTTAAAAAATAAATAATAAAATAGTTAGCTAAAAAATTTAATAAATCTAGGTAATTATAGTAGTGGTTTGAAAATAATCCAAATACAAACTTAAATAGTCAAATATTTATTAACCAAATAATTAGCTATATTGTAATCAAACATTAATTAACTAAATAAATAAATCACATTGTGTTCACATCACGTGTTTACACTGAACCACTAAATATTAACCAAATAATTAAATCACATTGTATTTACACCATGTGTTCACACTGAACCACTACTTTAAAGATTTAGTTCATGTTTGGTAGCATTTAAAATTTTGATTTTAATCAAATTCAAAGTCAATATTTAATCTTAACCATACATTTTATGAAATTCACAACTTTTCAACAACACATCTCATTAATTTTTATCAAAATCTACTAAAAAAAACTGATTTTTATCAATACCAAACAAAGTTTTAATTCAATTCAATTCTTTGTACTAATTAATAAAAGTTAATGTTTTTTCAAGGACTAGTGGAGTCCTATATCAAGTGAAAATATTTTAACCAAAAAATATATTAATAAAAGTTATGTAAGTGCAACAAAAACAAACTCCTTTGGTAATATAAACAATACAATTTTCAATAAATATTTCATCCACTAAATTTATTAAAAATCTAATTTTAATTTCCATTAAACTGGTGCTCAATTGAAGTGCATGTTTGATAATTGTGGTTTTAAAGGAATTTTGAGTTTTTTATTAAGTAGAAATATGTAATTGAAAATAAATATGAGAAAAAATATAAAAATCATTGGGATCAAACATTCTCTAAATGTTTTATCGTTTAAAATTATATTTAATTTAATTCAATTCAATTCTTTGTACAAAATAGTAAAAGTTAATGCTTTTTCAAGGACAAGTGGAGTCCTTTATCTATTGTTTAACCAAAAAATATATTAATAAAAGTTATGTAAGTGCAACAAAAACAAACTCCTTTGCGTATTATAGAGAATACAATTTTCTTAAATCATTTTTTAACAACATATATTTATTAAAATTATTTTTTAATCACATATTTTATCTCGAAAATATAACATTCTTTGTTTGTAAACGAAAAATATTTACCAAACGACAACTCTTGGCTCAAGATATGTAAACGGGCTCCCCCATTTTTTCCAAGTTTTAAACCTCATTTGAATGTTTGAAAATTATTTATAAATAAGATTTTTTGTTATTTTTAGGTAAAATATGCCGTTGAGAAATAGTTTTAAAAAAATATGTGGTTAAAAAGTAGTATTAGAAATGAACTCCTTCTGTGTCGTAAAGATAGATTTGTAATGAATGCGTTAAAAAACAAATGCTTAATCTTAGAGTTAGAGCATCCATAATAGATATGTTAAAGTGTTTACATTTGATTCGTTAACTTGTTTGTTAAAAAAGTTTTTTAATTGATTGTAAACTTGTTTGTTAAAATTAACAAACATTTTTACAAGTGACATAACAGTATGTTAAATATATATATATATATATATATATATATATATACACACACATATATATCCTAGCCACAATATTGCAAGTCTTCTCCATTATAAATTAAGCCTCTATTTGGTAAAAGGGAATAATTGGTTATAAACCAATTTATAATTTATACAATTTCTAGCTTTCAGGGCACATCTCCAAGTGATGGAAGGGGAAAGGAGAAAGTCTCCAGCCTAACTTGTAGCTGCCGTGGCGAGGGTTAGAATTCTGAAATATGGATGAGACCCTTGGTAAGCGATGTCAAAAGCCAAGCTTCCCACCCTACACCCTTGGAGACATATCATGCGATTTACCTCATTCAACAAGGCTCAGGACAAGGTAGGTGGGGGCCCCTAAGGTGTAGGCTACACCTTTTTATAATCTATACAATTTCTCAAATCACTTTTTAATCACACATCTTTTCTCTCTTTAATTTTTATTCATACGTTTTACCTCGAAAAACAAAAAAATCGGTTTATAATCACCCACGTGGATCCGAACAGAGGCTGAACATTCATATTGTGTGTGTGTATATTTTCTTTCTTACAAAAATTTGTTTTTTTTTTTGGACATTTTAAATTTTTTTATAGATACATTTGTATTAGTCAACCCATAAAGCAGACTCTTGAAAATCAAAGTTTCAAGAAATTGACCAAATTACCAATTACCAACTTAAAAATCGTATCTTATAGAAGAAATTAAACAAACCCTTAACTAAAATTGGGAAATTGAAAAACAAAATTGATCACAACTGGTGCTTTGGAGAGTTACATAGAATTGGTACAAACCAGATAATTTAAACAAACCCTCAAGTGAATTTTGATGGGTAAAATTAACATATTCAAATAATAGTTAAAGTTAACATGTTTATGACACTAAATATCTACTTTATTGTTTATGTGATAATATTTAACTAATCAAAGTTATGTTGGAAAATATATATTATTGTGTAAGAGAATTTTCACTAGTGAATGTGAAATTGAATCCCACATTAATTGAAAATTGGGATTGTGAAAAGAGCCTTAAAAGGGATTACAATCTCATATTGGTTAGAAATGAAAAAGAATAAGTGGAGGTTATAAATAATAGTTTCATCCCACATTCGAAAATGGATAAAATGTGGAAATGTTGGGAATGTTTAAAGAGCTATCACACATATGATAAAAATGGGTTTGAGGATCAATTTAAATATAGTTAACAATTTGTAAGGTGTAACCATTTGTTATATAGAGACACCTCCATGGCCTAAGCGCCCATAGGGGGTGCAAATCTTGGACTAACTTGGCCATCGGGTCTTGAACTTGTGTGCGGGTGCGACTTACGTACACGAATGTTGAACCGAATGAACTAAAAGTGGCCACAAAGTGCAAGTAACGTTTTAGAATTTTGTTTTACGTTTTTTCATTTAAAACATAACTTCAAAACTGATTTCCATTTAATTTGTAACTCCAAAACGTCCGGCGTAAAGACAATAAGTTACAGGATTCAAATGCTATACTAAATGAAAAGGCTCCTCCTGTCCACTTCCAATAGCTTGGTGATTCCGTTCCGACACAATTTTCAGTTCGACGGTAATAGTGCAGATCACGCCGTTGTATCTTGGGAAGCAAGTGATCGAGTTACTCGATGAGTCGGTGATTATTGCTTTAAGGACACTGTGTTGAACACAGGCCAGCTCCATGATGTTAATTTCATTTTCTGACCAACATTATTTAATTTAGTGCTTATGCTTACCGTAAATTATTCAATGAAATTTGTCTAATTAGTTAATTGTTTAATAAGTTTTCGTACAAGTTAATCCATCCATTATGACGCTATTTTAACATTAGAAGGTTCCATTCCGAGCGCTAAAAATGTCGTTTTCCAATGTGTGAATTGAGGTAATCAGGTAAAGGCAATAATTCATGCGTGGACATTGTTGTTTGATTGTTGAAGAAGTTTTTGACTTTTGGCATTTGCAGGTTGCCGTCTGCTCTATTCATTCACTAACTAATTGTGAATTTTGTGTGTGATTTCGACCGAATTCAACTCTCGCTTTTGTTTGGTAATACTGTTAAGATTTTTAAATTAGTTTATTTATAATTTTTAGGTAAAAAATAATTGTTAAAAATTGGAGATAGAAAATTTTCGTGATTAAAAAATAGTTTGAAAAATTGTATAGTTTATAAATTGATTTAAGTTTATTTTGATTATCAAATGGGGTAAATTATGCATAACTTGTGGTGAAATTTTGACATTTTTTTTAAGAGAGGTAGGAATATTATCCTTGTTCATCATATAGCCTCGGTTTAATATTCATTATTCTAAAATAACGTATTTTATAATAGTAAATTTTGAAAAATATGTAGTTAGAAAATGTGAAATATTTTTGGATTTATAAATAAATTATTTTATTTTATAAAATATGAATTTTAAAAAAATGAATTTTTGAATAATGAGTAACAAACAGAAACTGACTCGTTTTCAATTTCAACTTTGTTACCATGATTTTTATGTTTTCAAGTTGAATACTCAATTAGAAGTGGTAATTAACGGACAAACTTTAGTGACCATTTTAGAACGAAATAAAATTCAGTAGCAACATGAAAGTTCGCTATTGGTATATTGACTCCCAATGTTATTATTGTTATTGTTAAATATCTATCATGATTAATTATATTGGTTGGTAAATGTTATTGTGATGTTTAACAAATTTATTGTTTCCAAATAAAGGTGCTATTAATTTACTATTATTTTTCTATTACGTCATTTTATTTTACTATATAAGGACCAAGTCAGTCATTTATTTAAGCAGTTGGGGAAGACGTGTGTGTCTCCATTCTCCAATCAAAAAGAAATAAAGAGACGAAAATTAGATGGAAAAAAAATTAAATTAAATGTAAAGGGAATGAAATTCAATTGTGGAATATAGGCACGAGCCCACGTAAAACACTGTGTTCTTGATTTATCCCTCAACTAATTACAGTACATGTTTTTTGACACATTCATTAAAGGAAAATACTTAAAGTATCTCGGGACTTATCCTCGTGGTGATGGAGCCCACTTGCGAGGTGCTTGTATCGTAACTTTTCATTAAAATAATTCTGTAAAATGACCCACTATAAAATATTCATGATTTTCTTTAAAATTTGAATTTAACATATGCCTGAAATACGCGGGGATCGTAACGTCCCCTGATTTCTCTCACTGTATTCATCATTCTTGAGCTTGTCAAGCGCAAATTCATATTACTTTCAAACCAGATCTCCTATGACCATTGACAAAAAAACATTCGAGCTCATCACCCATGACGGTTGAACAGAAAAATTCAGTTAGTGATGAAAGGGGTTACGATTCATTAGTGAATATCAATCAAAACGTATATCAGTGACAAACCAGGAACTTTCAATTTGAGGTAATTTGTATGGGTTCAGTGTGAAGATTCGTGATTTAGGTGTCGTTAAAATTACAGTGGCTGAACAGGGATGTTGAATAGAGAGTTTCAATTTTTGAGTGTCATCTTTTTATTTTCACTGCTAACATCACTCAAAACAATTTGATATTATTTGTTGCCTTTTAAGCACATATTTCTGCTAATTTTTGAAAACTTGTAATTAAGTTTTCTTTTTATCTCTGTTGTGTCCTGATAATTCACATCATGGGATCTATTACAAATGTTGCAATTAATTGCAAGAGAATTCTTTACCTAAATTTCAGAGTTCTTCAAGTCTTGAAACTTATAAATATTTATGCTTCTAACAATTAAAGTATTTACATTAAGTGTAGATTTTTACCTATGATATTGAGATTATTTGGAGAAATGTTACTGCTTGGTGATGCTTGTCAGGTAATAAATATTTTCTAATTTATATGATTTACTATGGGTTTAACTCTATTTCCACGATATATGTTCCTGGCAGATAACTATATGCATTGATACCTAGATGTGCTGGGTATTCCCATGGAAGTAAAAAAGAGAAATTTTGATGAATTTACATGAAGCTTTTTCATCAGTTGAACTACCTGAGGATTGGGATGGTGAAACACCAAATCAACTCTTAATGCAATTGGCATCAACTTGGGAAATTAATCTTAAGAGAAATTTTGTTGAATTTACATAAAGTTTTCATCAGTTGAACTACCTGAGGACTAGGATGGTGAAACTTCAGATCAACTCTTAATGCAACTGGCATCAGCTTGGGATTTTGATCTGCAACTCTTGGATATACCTAGCCTAGGTACCAATTCTCTACTCAAGTGTTTTGTAGTTACAAATCTTGTATCCGTTAGGGACTGTTTGGCGTGTAATACTAGATAGAACGGCAGCACATTAGACAATATTTTAGCTTTTTTTTTTTTTTTTTTTTTCTTCTGTAATTATTGTCCAGTAAGAGCATGTATACGTCTCATCAAACAAGCCATTAAGGTCTACTACCTGAAAAACAACAAACCTTTGAAATGTAATATTTACAGTTAAATACTATAGGCTTGAATTTTGAATATAGAGTATTTTCTCCAGAATATTTGTTAGTTTTATTAGATGCAAATAGGGATGAATCATCATTGCGAGAAAATAAACCCACCAACTTTGAAACAGAAATTATAAATCACAATCGAGAATCTAAAAGAAAAGTCATCAACCTTCACATTTCTACTAATCATTATTTAAGTATTGATGTTATCCAATTGTCAGCTCAGCTCATCGTCCTCCATCTCAAATGTAAGATGTTGTGTCACCTGTTTCACAGTAAACACGGGGTGAGAAAATTACAGTCCAAGAAGAAGTCTTGTTAGATAATCAATGCATTTCTCCTTCTAAAATGTAAGATGTTCGGTCACCTGCATCAATGATAGGGAGTGCTCTCTGGTATTGGGATTCCAGTCTTTTTAGCCTCCCCAATGTGATATTCATCCTTTGGGAGTGCTCTTCACGGACAATTTCTTGCAGTTTGAGTTCCTTTAATAACTAAGTCCACAAACTGCTTTTCATCTCTTCCTTCAGATCCGGGTCATTTTTTCCACAATCTATTGCAATGAGAATTTAAACACTCATCATAAGATGATACCTAAAGGCATTAAAATGATGAACTTGAACTCGTGCTCATGGATTCCATGTAATATTTTTGTCCAATATCTAAATCACTGAATTTAATTCTAGTGCATACCAATAATCCCTTCCAAGCGATAATGCAGGAATAAATGTAATAGTCTTTCCTTTTTCACAGTTTATTGTTTTGGAATAATGGATTTAGATTGGCAGTTACATTTTACAAACGTTGATATTGTAACTGACGTGTTAAACTAAGATTTATTCCAATCCAATTTTTCAGATTTGATTCCGGATGACATATTTACAATTAATTTGATTTTAAGGTGATGTTTAAACAATGTCATACTTCAGTGTGTTATTTTTAAAATTGAAGTTTCATTCATGAGTATCAATGCAAAAACCCCAATCAAATTCAGAAAAGAGGAAATTACACCTATCCCTGTTATTTAAGAACCAAATTCAAAAACAAGGTAAAATCCATATTTATTCAAATCTCAGGTTATAACCCATCTTTTTAATATTTTATTGATTAAATTAAACTAATTATTTATACAACACCCAAGTCACAGACGCCAAATACCCAAAAACAATTCAACCCTAAAATTTTACAGACCATTCAATCAATCCACAACTGTGCTCATAATCGGCCTAAGGAATGCCTCATCGTACAACAACGAGTTGCACACAGCGCCTGTGCGGGTTGTAGCAGCAGCGGTTCTACACCGGCGTCACCACTAATCCTATAGGGGTCGCGTGCAGTGGCTGCGGTGCTTGTAGATGCCTACAATTTCTCTATTAACAGGTAGTGTTATGACTGGTTTTGGTCGAGGCTGCGGTGCCGCTGCTAGATCTAGTAGCAGCCCTGCTTTTTGCGTTTTGCAGCGGCGCGTTGCTTCTTGTGTTTTGCCCTTTACTTTTAAAACTTTGGTTGGTGGTGGTACAACCGGCGTGAAGTAGCGACGACGGAGGCGGAGGCGGTGGGGATATGTATGGATCTGGTGGAGTGCAGGTCTCTGTGAGGGCGTGGAATGCAGACTTGTTGCTAGTTGATGTGCGGTTTGATTGTGGTGGTGTGCAAGTAGGTGCTGTGGGCAGTAGAAGTTGGAGGTGCCATTGGAAGTGGTGTCTTTGACAGTACGATGGCTGAAGATTTTGGTCGAGTGTGAAAGTTTTGCTCTCCTGCAGTCACAATTTTGTTTGGTAGGGGTGGTGGCGGCTGCGGTGAAGGTGGAGGTAGTTGTGGTTGTTCTAGTAGCAGTGGGTGGTTCGATTAATGTTGTGGTGTGTTGATCTGTCATGGTGGTCGAAGGTGAAGGTGGTGAATGTGACCGTAAATAAATTGTGACCTAAATATTTTATACTTGTGACTTTAAAGTAAATTGTGATCTAAATATTTTATACTCGTGACCTAAATATTTTATATTGGTGACCTTAAAATAATTTGTAATTGAATCAATTGTAACTTGTGACCCTAGAAATAAATTGGTTGTGACCTTAAAAAGCTATGATTGTAAATTGTGAACCTAAATAATTGTAATTTGTAACCTTAAGTAATTGTGACTCGTGACCTAAAGTTGTATTTTATGATCTGAGATTTTATAATATTGTGACCTTAATATTTATAATTGTGATGGTTTGGAGTTGTGAAGTGAGGGCGGTGTGGGTTGGGGTTGTGACTTTGAAATATAAATGTGACCTACAATTTTTTTCTTGTGACCTCGAAAATATATAACCGTGACCTTAAAAATGAGGTGATAGGTTGTGATCAGAAAAAATGATGGTTGTGACCTACAATTTTTTTCTTGTGACCTCGAAAATGAATAATTGTGACCTTAAAAATGGTGGTTGGTAGGTTGTGATCGAAAAAAATGATGGTTGTGACCTACAATTTTTTCTTGTGACCTTGAAAATGAATAATTGTGACCTTAAAAATGGTGGTTTGTAGATTGTGACCTAAAAATAAATTCAATTTGTGACCTAATATTTCGATAATTTGTGACCATGAAATCATTCGTGACCTAAAAAATTTGTGTTTTGTGACTTCAAATATATAGTAATTCAATTTGTGACCTAATATTTCGATAATTTGTGACCATGAAATCATTCGTGACCTAAAAAATTTGTGTTTTGTGACTTCAAATATATAGTATTGTAACCTTAATACATATAATTAATAAAATATTTTAATTATTTAATTTAATTAATTGATTATAAATATAACCTGATTTTTGAAATTTTATAGGTTTCACCTTAATTTTGAAATTGACATTTAAAAACACTTTATTTATGTACTATTCCCTTCAGAAAAAGCAGGCCATCGGCCCCCATCAAGCCCAAAACCAGATAAGTCATTATACTCCAAAAGGTCCCATCAAGCCCAAAACCGGATAAGTCATTGTACTTCAAAAGGCCCGGTGAAATAGTGCTAAATTGGACAAGTAATAAGGGAGAACCTACCAATTGAGTAGTCAATTATGGGAAGAGAACTGATGGAGACCCTAAATCGACCGGTCTCCCATATTTAGCAGGCTAACTAGTAACTTAAAAAGGAAGATGAGATCTAGTACTCGAAAATCTGGCCAAGACATCAAGAGAGCAGAGGTAGTGTGTAACAACCCAATTATTTTTTTAGTCACTTTTACTAGTCAAAGTCATATATGGAATAGTCAAGTCAAAGTTAAATTAGGATCAAATTATATTATTTTATTTGTTGGGGTTATTTTTCTAAAACTTATATAAGTTGAGGGTTTAATTAAATCAAAGAAATAAGAGTGGGGACCTTCTTGGCAATAACTAAATACTTACCTATATTAATACCTATATATCAAACAATTGCCAAACAAAGGAAGTGACCAACAGAGGCTTCGAGAGACAGAAATCGGGAGAAAGAAGATCAAAAAAAAAAAAGGAAAAAGAAAAAAAGAAAAAGAAAAAAAGAAAAAGAAAGGAAAGGAAGAAGAAGGAAGAGCTATCCAACTCAAAGTGTGTGTGGGTGTTATTCTATCATATTTCCTAACATTAAGAGATAAGTGGTAAAATATTTATTGTTCAATAATGTGTAAAATTAGGGCTTTTGATTTATAGTTTAAATGTGAGTTATATATGAATGTAGGAATGATGATTTTGGTGATTCTAGTTATATAGTTAAGTTTATTGAAATAAATGCTTGACATTAAGATTAGGGTTTTATGCCATTGGGTTAAACTAGTGATTAAGTTGAGATAAACTTGTATTTTGATTTGTTTTGTGCTAGAAATGGAATTGTTGGTATTGATGATGAATGTTGGTTTAGTTATGAAGAGGGGTAAATAAACTAGTAAGCTTGTAAAAATGGAAAATTGGGATTTAGATCAATGTGGCTCTAATTTTGAAATCTTAAGTGATATTAGAACTTAATTAGTCTTTAGAGGTGATTTCATGTTCCTAAGTAAAAAGGGTAATTATGGTGTAATATGAGAAAACAAGTTGAATGAGTTAATTCAAGAATGAGGCTCTTTTTCTATATTATCTATTAAGGTGATTTTAAATGTTGATGTGAAGATTTTATTTTATCTCAGGAGGTGACGAGGAAGTTGGCGCTATATATCGACCAAGCTAGTGGATTGTCAATTATTCTGTGAGTGGAGAATAAGCTTAAAGAATTTTCTACGTTATTCACAATGATTATCTACAAGTTACAAAATGATTTTTAAATTACTTGCTTTTAGCATGATTATCAAAACAAATGTTTTAAAATTAAGTTTGTTTATCATGATGATTCTTTTTACCATGTTTTACGAGCATGATTAGTCAAATTGAGTATGTATGATTTTAAAATCACAAGAAGTACCCGATATGGTTATCTGTTCTTGTGTTAGTGCACGGAGGGGGCCTTGGGCCCGTGTACTAGCGGATATTATTTGCGATCTTAAGGCTCTGTCACGGAGGGGGCCTATGGCCTGTGTTCAGATGATCTTAAGATCCACTCTTATGCATGGAGGGGGCCTGTGGCCCGTGTGTAAGGGTGTATATATGAGGTCTTTGGGACCCACTTTTGTACCCAGAGGGGCTTTGGGCCGGGTACGGAGGTGCTCAGTAGTATACGCGCGTATGACTAGATACAGATTTCAGATGATTTAGTTGGGTACCTTTGGTGTGATTTTCTTATGTATTACATTTTATCAGTTATGCCACAGATGATTATTTCACGATCTTTATGATTATTCTTAGCATGTATAATTTGATTTAAAGTAGCTAAAGCTTATGAAATAAATTATGTTTTCAAAAATGATTTATAAAGGAAATTACTTCATAAACTCCACTCACTGAGTTACAAGCTCACATTTCTCCCTATCTCTTCCTTATAGGAAAAAGTTACAGATTTTGAGCAGCTTGGATAGAGTCATCGTCGCCAGACGAGCTAAACGTAGTCATTTCTATGATTTATTCTTATATGGTATTTAGAAGTTATCTTTTTGGCTCATATTATAGGCTGTGATATTCTTTTGTGGCCTTGTCGGTAATATGCCCGGTGATTTATGTAATACGGGTTGTATGCATATATATTAAAAGATTTGACGTTGAATTACAAGTTGGTTATGTCAATAATATAGGGGAGACTCTGTCAAAATTTTTATTAATACTTATGAGATCAAATTTAATTAAAGGTGAATCTGATAGATAAGTAAAGTAAAGTTTGCCTTGGTGGTGGGTCCAACATCTAGTTGTCACCTGCCATCGGCACACGTCACGTTTCGGGTCCAGTAGGGTGATCTGGGACGGGTCGTGACATAGTGAGTTTGAAATAAGGGAAAACTAAAATCGGCTCATGAAATGAGAGAATAAGTATAAAAGACGGAAGAAGATGATATAATGGGGATCCCTTTTAGAGATTAGAAGATATTACTCGAAAATCACATCAACAAGAGACCATCCAAAAATCACATCAACATTTTGACGTCCATTGTGGGACTTTAGTGTATGTTGGACCTATGCGACCTGAGCCTATTTCGGCTCAGATCTCGGCTCCCATGCGAGCTCTTAGCAACTGGAGCAACATGAGCCTATTTCGGCCCAAACCTTAGCTCTCTTGCAAGCTTTCAGCGACCAACGCGACCTGAGTTCATTTCAGCTCAAATTTCAGCTCCCCTGTGAGGTCTCAGATGCGACCAGAGCCTATTTCAACTTAAATCTCAACTCCCCTGCAAGCTTCAACGACCAGTCAGACCTGAGCCTATTTCGATCAAAATTTTAGCTCCCTTGTGAGCTCTAAGCAATCATTGCGTCCAAAGCATATTTCGGCCCAAATCTAAACTCCACTGCGAGCTCTTAACTACCGGTGTAAACTTTCAACGATCAGGGCGATCTCAGCCTTTATCATTCCAAGTCTTATCTCTTCTACGAGCTCTCAACAATCAGTGCGACTTGGACCTATTTAAGCCTAAATCTCAACTCCTTAACGACCTCGACCTATTCCAGCTATGTAAGCTCCATGATGTTCTCTTAGCGACAAGTGCGTCCTTGGCCTATTTCGGCCCAAATCATAGCCCCACGAAGAGTTTTTAGCGACTGGGGCGACCTTGGCCTATTTTGGCCCATATCTCGGCTTCCTGATGAGCTCTTAGAGATTAGGGTGACCTGATCCTATTTTGGTCCATATTTTAGCTCCCCACGAGCTCTAATAAAGATCACAACACATTCAAAGGAGAAAATAAATCCTAAATAAGGGATACAACATTCGTGAAAGTGAAATTTAATACTTAGGAAAATTACCTAATTTTTCATATATTCATCTCTTTTGTACAGGTAAAATCACTGTATCATGAAAAATGGGGCCAACAGTAAAGTGAAATCATATTCAGAATATAATTACAGTGCTTGTCATTGGGGCCCACCAAGCTCAAAACCAGATAAGTCATTGTACTCCAACAAATTCGATGAAATAATGCTAGACTAGACAAGTATTAGAGATCTTACCAATTGAGCAATCAACACAAGGGAACTGATGGGGCCCCTAAATCAATCGGTCCATCATATCTAGAATGCTAACTGGCACCTTCATATGGGCTATCTGCTATTGACCTATGGTTAACTTAACCTTATTGTTTTGATCATAACAAACAAGATTATATTGTGTTATTAACAAGTGTGCTTCAAGTGTTTCATGTAATGATAATCTTCAAAGCATTCAAAGTACAAATCATCTCTCGAAGATAAAAGATCAAAAATACAATATGCGATGTTCAAGACATGAAGCATGATAGTATGAAGATCGAGGAATGAAGCTTACAAAGATATTGAGCATTTACAAGTCGCTTCTCAACATATGTAAGGTTAATGCATTAATAGTTGACAATGCATTTCATAAGCTTAAGTAACATTTTCAGAGTCATTAAAATATCATTTTCAAAATCAACTTTGATCAAAATATTTAAAAAATCATATTTTTGAAATGATGTCAAGTGAGGTCGACCGCATCTCAAGAGAGGTCGACCGCATGTAGCTTTGAGGTCGACCACATGTAGAGACAGGTCAACCACATTGTTCTGTTTTGAACTCCAACGGCTATATTGAGGTCGGCCGCATGGCTAAACAGGTCGAGCTTAAAAGACAATATGTGGGAAATTTGCTCTATAAATAGCCTCTCTCTTGCATTCATTTTGAACAATTAAGAATAGATTTTAGAGAAGTTTTCTTGTAAAAATTCATTGTTCTTACTTGGTTTATATTCATCTATTTTTATTAGAAAACTTTGATTGATCTAAACTTTGTTTTATCAAATTCTTCAAAGTTTTTGGAAGAAAGTTTTGTAAAGATTCTTGGTTTTATATTGTTTAAACTTCTTCAACTTCTTCACATTATATATTGGAATAGAAGTGTAAGTCTCTCTTTATTCTAAATTTGTTTTAATCTTTTAAAGAGAGAATTTCTATTGAAGAACTTTGATAATTTGTGTTATAATTTTCATTATCATTTGATTTATCAAAGTTCCATTATCAAAACACTTTGAGCTTAACTTATTGTTAATTATTCAAATGTTGACATTTCTTGATACTTAACTTGATCTAGTAAATGTTTATTCATCTATCTCATCAAAGATTCCAAGTTGGTAAGAAAACTTTTCAAGCTTGATTGTTATCATTTTTACTTACAAAAGTTCTTCTTTACCAAGCACTTTTATTAAAGTGAAAATCTCTCTTCATAATTAACTTGTATTACTTGTTAAGAGAGATTATTTGGTTAAAAGCTTTGATTCAAAGATCCTACATATTTCACATCATATTTATCAAAGACTTTTCAAAAAAACACTTGAGCTAAATTCATTGTCATCTATCGAAGTGTTATCAGAAACTCTCTATATACTTGATTCGATTAAATCATTTGTTTAAGAGAGTCTTCCACAATTGTAAACTTATCATTTGTTATCTTACGATTTCGAGAGCCTTCTGAAAACTCGATTGTTGTTAAGGATAGGTGCTCCTTGTTGTAAGTCACCTAATGATAAGTGCTCCTTTTTGTAAGTCACTTAAGGATTTGGTACTCCTTGTTGTAAGTTACCATTATAGTGGATTTAGCATTGCTCGTGACGGAAAGCTTGGTAACAGAGGATGTAGATTACGTTGGTTGATTGAGCCTCTATAAATAGCGTTTGCATCCTCTTATCCATTTTACTTACTTACATTACACTTACTCTATTCTATCAATTTATATTGTACAACATTATATCTAAGTTTTATACTTGTTTTATCAATTAAGTTTACACATTTATAGCAAACTACATTGATAGTTAAGTTATTTGCAATATTAAATGCTCATACATGTACTTATTGGTTTTAAGATTGAGATTATTTATCGAAAAAGTTTTATAAACCAATTCACCCCCCTCTTGATTAGTTACTCTTGGGCTAACATCTGCCATGTTTTTTTTCGACTAGAATAATCGAGAAAGAAGTTTTGGGAATCATAATCAAATTAAGCCAATGTTTGGTATCAATTAAAATTCAAATTCAAACTTTAATTTAAATAAAAGTCAACAATTAATCTTCATCACATATTTCATGAGACTCACAACTTCAGCCACATATTTTATCAATATCTATCAAAATTTACTAAAAAATCAATTTAAATCTCCATCAAACAGGGGCTAATATTTTTTAGGGTGACTATATTGCCACTACAAAACTTATTTTCTACACCACGGTTTTAAATATTTCATTATTTATAAAAATAAACATAAATGAATTTACATAAATAACCTTTTAATTTTCTCTCACTAATTTTTATGTACACCACAATTTCTAAGATAATCTTCTTTTCTTATCTATTCTTATTTTTCTAAATCATCTTGTTCTTCAGAAAAATATGAATTAATTCTTAAAAAATAATAATTATAATAAGATCATTCCAACAAATCATTACATGATATAATGAACAGGTAGCCCACATAAGTTAATGGCTCAGGAGCTCGCCACTACACACGAAGCACCACATCTTCTAGGATTTTGACAAAGATTAAAAACCAGCAGATAGCTTCAAGAATGTTATCACCATTCACTTCTGTCTTCTAGCGTTCTTCAGCCCTTTTGACTTATGTTTTGCTGCTTGAAACGCCTGCATTTTCTTTTCTTCTGAGCCTCCTTCTCAGTCTAGTAAAGGATAATTTACAACTACTTCTCGGAGCAATTTCCAAGCCTATTTTTCAACCTCAGAACCTGTCTCTCTTGGGTCGGTTTTTAAAACCCTTGATCCACTTAATAACTTATCTCCAAACTTATCAATATTTACATTATAAATATCATCTACCTCTACCTTATTTTCCTTTACAATCTTGTCTTTTATCAATCCTAGCATTCACCAAAGGCTTCACATTCAAGCCCCCCTTGAATGTAGGGGTGTCAAACGGACTGGACAGTTCGAGAGTTCGTGAGTTCGGCTCAGCTCGATTCGTTAAAAAGTTCGGCTCGGCCCGTTAAAAGAAGGGACTTGGACTTGGACTTGGACCGGACTAAAAATTTGAGTGTTGGATAGTTCGGGTTCGGCTCGTGAAGTTCATGGACCTGTTCGCGGACTGGTCCTACGGACAATCAAAATGGACCGAAAACGGGCCGACCACGGACCGGCCCGTGGTCGGCTCGTTGGGCCCGTTAGAGCCCGTGCTCACGGGCTGGAAAGGGCCGGCTTGCGGGCCGATCCGTTCCGGCCCGTGAGCCCCTCAAATGGTCTTGTGACCTTTTTTACATTTTTTTTTTATTTTTTTTTCTTCTATAAATACTCGTTTTTTATTTCATTTTTTTCACAATCTCAACTCAACTCTCTCAACTTTCAAGTCTCATTTTCTCAAGTCTCAAATTCTAGTGGCTAGTGCTATAATATTTCACATACAAATATACAATATTGTCTCAAATTCCATTCCATATTTCATTTTCATCTACAATTTTTCAATTCTATTATTTCTAATGGTACACTCACAATCTCATTGTTATTCTTCTAGCCAATTTGTTGATGAATTTGCACCTCTCAATGATATTCCAATTCCCGACAATTTGGCGGATTTTGAAAATGAGATCGAAGATATAGATACAAGAATTCCTATTGATTTGAATGACATAATTGATGAAGATGTCACTGCTACATATGGATCTGGCTCCGCTAGCACGACGGAAGTTTCCAACAGAAATCCAAAGAGGACGAAAAAATCCCAGTGCTGGAATTTTTTCGATGTGATTGAGACATCGGAAAAAGATGCTGAAAACAAACCGATATCCAAAGGAAAATGTAGAAGTTGCGAGGGACTTTTCTCTTGGAAGAGCGGTGGGGGCACATCACACCTCAATAGACACTGCAAAGGATATCGAAAACCTGGCACGGTTGAAGCAAACCAATCAACTCTACAATTTGGTCAATCAAGTTCGAGCCTAACCAATTGGGTCTTCAACCAAGATCTAGCACGTCGAGAAGGGATGGTCATGTTCGTATCGAGTGGTGAGTTCCCACTTTCAATTGTAGAAAGTTCACAATTCACGGAATTCATTCAGAAGTATCTCCAACCCAGGTACAAACTCGTTTCTAGAAATACTTTACGAGCTGATTGCATAGCTAAATATTTACAAAGAAAACAAAGTTTTATAGATGCTTTAAATAAATGGAATGGTAATTTGTCATTTACTTCGGACCTGTGGACTGACAATAATCATAGAGGTTATGTAGCTGTTACTTGTCATTACATTGATGATTATTGGTTAATACACAAAAGAATTATGGCATTTAAAGTTATTGATTACCCACATAACGCAACAAATATTTTCAATATACTACTTGCAATTCTTAGAGAATTTAACTGTGATAGTAGAGTTCGTGGTTTTACACTAGATAATACTTCTTTTAATAAAGCGGTGATTGATAGATTAGCAGCCCTCATAAATCCTGAGTTTGGTGGAGTCTTGTTTCATGTTCGTTGTGTTTGTCACATTTTTAATTTAATAGTTCAAGATGGTCTTAAGTTTATAGAAAATCAATTGAAAAAAATTAGGTGTGCTTGCAATTTCATTATGATAGCACCTTCTAGAAAACAAGTTTTTGATGCACTGTGTGTAGAAAATGGTATGAACCCACGATCATTTATTACTGATGTAGGACATAGATGAAACTCAACTTATTTAATGATTGAACATTGTGAAGGTTACGAGAATTTAATATGTGCATATTACAACGGTCGGCACTCAAACGGCTCAACTTTTGATTTGGGGACTAATGATTGGGAACTTGCAATTCATGTTAAAAAAAATTTGAAACCATTTTAAAATACTACAAACGAATTGTCCGGTGTTTATTATCCTACTAGTCCTTTAGTCTTGAAGCATTTTTATTGTATTGCTAATAACTTTAACAAGTACAAGACATTTCCTATTTTTTCTGATATCATTAAAGCAAGGGAGACTAAGTTTAGAAAGTATTGGGAAGATTTACCAGCTTTGTTTCCATTAGCAACGGTTATGGACCCTAGAATAAATTTAGAGGGAACTAAACACACCATAAAGGCAATATCAAATAAATTAACTTTTAAAACTCCTTTAACATGCACAGATTTAGAAAAATGTTTATGTGAAATGTACAAGATCAATGCCCAAAGGTCAGGTAAAAATGTTAGAAGAACTGCTCCCACCCCTAATGTGATACAAAATCAAGACAGTGATTTATTTTCCTACCTTATGACTATGAAGGGAACTTCTAGTTCTAGTACACTTCCTAGTGGTTCTAGTTCTTCTAATACATATAGTTCAGATGAAATTCCAGGAGAGTTAACTAGGTATTTCTCACATGACCTTCTTAGTATGTTAGACGAGGACGAAAGAAATAATTTTGACATTCTTAAGTGGTGGAGACAAAACGAGCGTCAATACCCGGTTGTTTCTATGATTGCACGAGATCTACTAGCACCTCCGGTATCAACTGTAGCATCGGAGGCTGCTTTTAGTGCAGGTGGTAGAGTGTTATCTGAATATAGGTCAAGGCTTAAAGAAGACATACTGGAGGCCTTAACGTGTTTAAAGGATTGGCAGTTTGTGGAGAAAAGGAAACAAGATAGGATATGTGAAATTCTTGCCGAGGAATTTGGAGAACAATCGTATTGGTGAGTAAATTTTTTCTTTTTCTTTTTTCTGTATTTTCAATTGTTTCATTTTTTCTTTCAAATAAAAAAATTGTACACGTAATATTTTGTTCGTGTACAATTTTAACTCCGCCTACAATAATTTAAATGTAGCCGGTCACAAGCCCGGATTAAAGGAGGAGGGTTTTTTAATATTCAATTATTTAGCCGTAGTAACCGTTAAAAAAAAAAAACAAAGGCCCACGAGCCGGTCCGTGGTCAGACGGGCCGGACTTGGATCGGCTCCGTGGGGGGACGAGCCGGACCGGCCCGGGTCGTCTCCCCACGGGTTGGCCCGTTTCCGGTCCGTGGACTGGTAATGGACCACAGTCAAACGGGCCGATCCGGTCCGGTCCGGCCCGACTTGGCCCGTTTGACACCCCTGCTTAAATGTGAATCTTCTCGAAACTCTTTTCATTAACGCAAGAATCAATAGACGTTGAATGTTTCCTAATATATCCAATCCCAAGTTTGATGACTGAGATTGATGGTGGGGAACTGGTGTGTAATGCCTCGAATTCGTTGAACCCCGGGACGTCACTTCACTTTTAAATCTAATTTTATTACGAAAAATAATTGAATTCTAAACATCATATTTATGAAAAATTTCAACAGCAAATAAATTAAATTTGATAAATTCATAAAAACGTTAAAATCTTAACTTTCAAAGGAAGTAACAACAAATAATTAAATTGACTATGTTCATAACTTTAAATCTCATATTTAAAATAACGACAAATAAATAAATTGACAATATTCATGAATCGTTGCTTTAAAAAATATAGCTTCATTATTATTTGCCACCACTGCCCTTTCATTCGTCACTATCTCCGAAATCTGCAAAAGCTATTAAAAATAGGGGTGAAAGAAATGCTCGGTAGGTTTAGCGCAAATTAAATAAACTATACCGTAAATAACACATATAATCATGCAACTTAAGTCATAAATTCTCATTCTCATGCAATAAGCAACTGGATCTCATAAGTCATAAATTTTCATGCCCGAAGACATGTGGATCTAGGCCCGAAGGCAATTGGTCCATGCCCGAAGACATGTGGATCTGGGCCCAAAGGCAATTGGTCCATGCCCGGAGACATGTGGATATGAGCCCGAAGGCAACTAGTTCTCATAAATTCACATAATCACATGCATAAATTTACAATACAGGTTTACTTAATATTGCGCATTTAAGATAAAAGATTTTGAAGTAATGAACCTACCTTAAAATATTCTCGAGTTTGTTGTATAAAAGAATTCTAGCCTTCTTGAAAATATCACGTCTCGTCCAGCCCTATAATAAATGAATTTTAAATTAGAAACTTGTAATAAATGTTTTATAAATGAATTTGAAAGTTGGGGACTAAATTGGAAGAATTAAAAATTTAGAGCTTGGTCAAAAAGGGTAAAGTATAAAGGCTTGGGGACTGACTTGGGAAATCAATTGAAATTAGGAACTGAATATAAATGTTTTAAAATCAATGGATTGAAATAGAAAAGTTTGGGGCTGAAATTAAAAGGATTTTAAATCAATATGGACTAAAATAAACGGTTTTAAAACTTGAGGACCTAAGAGGCTAATTAAAAAAAATCAGATTATATAAATATTGTATATAAAACTCTCTTTTCTCTCTCTATTCTTCACGACAGAGAGAGGCGAGAGAGCGGGTGCCGAAAAAAAAGGGATTTTTGGGGGCGAAACCGAGGCACAACGAGGCTGAAATTTACGGTTTTGTGGCTGCGTTTTCCGGCGATGGTTTGGCAATAAAGCGACGGTCTAGGTAAGTATGGGGTTTCTGGGCTTGTTGTGGGTTTTGAGTTTGATTCTTGGGTTTGATTGGAGGTTGATTTGGAAGTGGGCAGCAGTGGTGATTTTCTCGAGTTTTTGGTGGCTGCTTGAGTGGTTTGCGCGGTGGCTTGGTGGCATTGCAGTGGCGTGAGGGTGGCGGTGAAGGTGGTGGCTGTGGTTTAAAATTGAGTGCCGGTGGTTACGGTTTTGGTGAGGCGATTCTTGATGATTTGATTTGAATTTGGTTCTCATTGGTGGATGTATTTGGTGGTTCAAAGTTTTCCATTGTGATGAAAATTGTGGTTTACATTGGCTATTGCAAATTGTGGTGGTTGGTCATGGTGGTGATAACGATGGTGGAGGCGGCGATTTGATAATGTTCGGGTTGAGTTTCGACTGCGGTGTTGGCATGGTGGTGCAAACAGTGGTTTTCGGCTCTGTGTTAGATTGGTTGGCTGTGGTGGTTCAATTTGGCTTCATTGTGTGTCTGGGCTGGTTATTTCTATAGATTTGTTTTGGCTGAGTTGGTGGTCGTTCGTTCGGTGCTTGGGACTAAATTTTTTTGGGGGCAATGGTGTAGCAAAATCGGTGGTGGATTTTGTTTTGGCAGTGAACACACAGTTTGGAAAGTGGTTCAAGTTGATATGATGCAGATTGGAGGGACGGTTAAGAAGCTTGAGAGAAGAGGAAAAACATACCCAAAAGTCTCGTGATTGATGTTTGATGTGTCGAGGGCAAAGGGGTGAGGGATTTATTTAATAGTTGATTTAGGTGTTAAACATGATAGTTTAGGTTAAATCTTGGTTTATGGAAAACTTGTGAGAATTTTGTAGGGGTGGGCAAAAAAACCGGAACCTATATAATCGAACTGAAAAAATCGAAATCGTATGGTTTTAAAAAAATAAAATAGGAAATCGGTTTTGGAACCGAGAATCGATTGGTTTTCGGTTCGGTTCTCGGTTCCGCCTTTAGAACCGAAAAATCGAAGTTAGAACCGGTCTTTGATCCTTGTTTTATTTTTTTATGGTCTTAATTGGTTATCTTAAAACTAAAAATCAAAAGATTTTGTAATTTTTTTGGGTAAAGTGAAAATGATTTATTTCTTTTTATGATATTTGTTACGTCTCTACCTCATTGTAACCTTTAACTTCACACTTGGACTGAAATTCTTAGTAAATGAAAATCAAATGAGACTAACTTATTAAGAAGTGAAGTTGTAAATGACCACGATGGAGTTAATTAAATATATAAATGCAAATATAAAATAATTAATAATAATGAATTTAAAACTCATAATTCATCCCACAAGTTTACTATATTGTCATGCTCGAAAAACCTTCTAGGCCATTTGTTTCCTATTTTTGTTTATGAATATCTTCCGTTTCATGAAGAATCCTATACTTTCTTTGGGGTGAAAGGATTTTCGAAATCCTTGATCTTGGTATATTCGGTATAAGTTTATTTCAGATTATTGGCTCACTTCTCGAGGACTGATGCTCCTTGATAAGGCATCCGAAAAATAATTATTATTGTAGAACCAAAACCGAATGGATTGGTTCTGGTTTGGTTCTTGCGATTCAATAGAACCAAATGGTTCCATTTTACAAGAACCGAAAAAGTATGGTTCGGTTCCGATTCTTGAGATACCCGAACCGAACCACCAAACGCCCACCCCTAGAATTTTGGAAATGAGTATCGATTGTGTAAGGAAAAACTTGGGGAGGAAGAAGCTGTTGAATTAGTTGGGCCAAGAAATGACTTGTTGGGTTTTTAAATGAGCTTGAATGATTGATAAAAATATTTGGGCTCGAGAAGTTGAATTGGATTAAAATATTTAAAATTGGGACTTAATATATTTAAAACTTGGACTTTTGAAAATAAACTGTGATATTGAAATATTTTTGATAAAAATTGGAATTTGACTAAGATTTTTAAATAAATTTAATTTCATTTAATTGGCTAGTCGAGCACGCGTTTAAAAATAAATAAATCATGGACAAAGTCGAAGCGACGCGTTTTTTTTTAAGAATAAAAATATTTATTTGAATAAATCACGAAAATTCGCGGTCGCTACGTTGTGGTACCGTGATGGTGGCGGGAGAGAGATGGAGAGAAGGGAGGAAATGGAACCATTTATGGTGTACCTAATTTTTTTTTCACTTTTTTGTTTTATAATTAGAGTAAGGGTATATTTGTATATATCTATTGTGGTGTATTTATAAAAATTATATTTTACTAGTGGTGTTAATATAATGTGGTGTATTGAGTAGAATTTGTGGTGGTAATATATTTTCCCTATTTTTTATTTTAGTTAGATACTTTATATTACCTGATTTTTAAACCTTAATTATAAATTAAGCCAATGTTTGATACAAGTTTTAATCTAATTTTTTATTAAAGTCAATGACAAAACCAACAATTAATTTTAATCTTATATTTTTATGGATTTCACTCACATATTTCATAAACTATTATCAAAATCTACTAAAAATCTGATTTAAATCTTTCTCAAATAGGGATTGGAGTCAAATGTAGGTTTTAATTGGAGGAAGGTATATGTTGGTATCTGCCTTTACATTTGTCCTAATAAAATTGGAATTACAGTGAAGATTTACTGAAGATGTAGTACGTCTGATTAGAAAATGTGGAAAAGAATTTATGGCATGTTTGACTGGCCTCGATTTTTCAAGGAAAATCAAAATATTTTTCAACTTTCCTATTTTCTTTTGTTTCGTAGCACAAATTTTACATGGAAAATGATTTCCATCTCCCTTACCTCATGCGCCATTTTCAAGGTCTAGGTGGAAAAGAATTTCTTATGGTTTGGTAGAGAAATTGTAACGATCGGGTCTCACTTAAAGGACTATCCCGACTTTTAGATGACGACGTACTATCCATACTGTATCAACATGAGTCTTTTCAGCATACTTTGTCCTCACTCACACGCTCCTCAAGAAAACTTCCCAAGAGATCACCCATTATAGAATTGCTCCAAGCTAAGCACACTTAACTATGGATTTTCTAAAGATGGACTTTCGAAAAAGAAGGTACACCTTGTTGGTATGAGTAGTACCTATCAAATCTTTTAATCTTTCCTGACCAGGGTGTTACAATTACCCCCGTTAGACTTATGACTTCCTCGTCGCGCTTAAACCATTTGAGGATCTGTTGTCAGGCGTTGGGATTCTAGAGGTGGCTCTTGCGGGTTCAAGAAGTGGCTCCCGCCCTATGGCATATCACTTTGTCTCGCATAGACTTAGTTCCTGATTTTCGGGCTGGATCTGATATCATTTGTATCGACCCGGGTCCCACTTAAGGGCTATCCGGACTGTTAGATGAGGACGTACTGTCCCTACTGTACCAAAATGAGTTTTTTCAACATACTTTGTCCACACTCGCATGCTCCTCGAGAAAACTTCTCAGGAGGTCACCTATCATAAAATTGCTCCAAGGCAAGCACACTTAACTGTGAAATTTCTAACGATGGACTTCCGAAAAAGAAGGTGCATCTTGTTGGTATGAGTAGTACCTATCAAATCTTTTAAGCTTTCCTGGCTAGGGTGTTACAGAAATTGTTTTCCATATTAGGTGGAAAATGGTTTTGCGTCACGTTTGATCAATTTTGTTGTTGTTAATCGACTTATTAAAAAAAAATTATCATTATCAAGTACAAATGTCTTGAAAATGTAAATTTTTTTTTTTATTGAAATAACTAAAATTTACTTTATTTTCCATGAAAATAATGACATTTCCAACTTTTTCACTTAGAAATTTAAACAAATCAAACACTTTCAATTGATTCTCCACGAAAATAATTTTCAAGCAAAATCATTTTCATGAAAAATATTTTCTTTCTCAACCCTCACTAACGTTGCACCATTTTTAATTTATTAGTAATACACACGTGTGTTGCACATGATCATGTAATAATATTTTAAATTCTTAAATGTTTGAAATTTGTAATTATTAATTATTATTATTATTTACTACTAGAATTTTATATTCCGCATACAAATAAATTTGAAAGGAAAGCTTCTTATTCGTGGATAAAAACATTTCCAAACGAAAATATTTTGTAGGGAGGAGGTTTGCGTGACAAACATTGAGGGAATAGTTATAAGACGACGAAACTGGTACCTTTATCGGCGGAGGTATGAGCCTACGAACCCTTTCCTACAAAAATCATTCGTCGTCTAGGATCTTCCCATCGAAATTATTTGTATGCTAATGTTTCTTTTATCTACGAAATATGTTTCATTGGCTCAACTCTAAGCCTAAAAATCTTTTAGAGACAAATATTATTTGTTCTCTAATTTCTATCCCTACAAAATTGTTCGTATTCTAATGTTAGGCTAGCCTACGAAACATGTTTGTTGATATAGAGTTAAAATAATGATGTAGGCTAAATCGTAGTTTCCCCAACAAATAATTGTTTGTATGAAAAACTTTTTGTAAGTTAATTTCTTCTCTACGCAAATTTTTGTTCGCAGAGAAAGCTTTTTGTAGGATAGATTTTTTATTTGTTCCAACAATTATTGAATTTGTAGGGAAAAATTAAATCATATTTTTATTTATCTTTAGTATTAATGATTGTTTAATTATGCAAAATTATAATAGTATGCAAAAAAATTAAAGAAATTAAAATTTCTAATATAAACAAATATATTACCAACTCCAAATATTGTATCAAACTACAACTAAAAACTCATTTTCAATGAATGTGATTGTAAACTTAAAAACAGTTTAGCAAACATGCTCTTTAACTATCTATTAATGCATTATAAATTAATTAAATATGTTACTCATCATCATCAAAGCTATGCTCTTCCTCAAAGTTGTTCTCTTCTCTCTCTACATCATCATCTTCCTCTAAAGCAACATCTATTGACAATGGTGGAATAACAAAACCTGGAACATTATGACATATTTGGTGCACATAATGATGTGAAGACTGTAACGTATAATTAAATTGTAGCCCAACAACTTTCAACTTATTTTCCATCCTTTCCTCCATCTTCACTCGTGATGCATTGGCTGCCTTTCGAGTAGTACATTCTACTTTCAACTCTTACTCCAAATTGCGCACATGTGAAGTAGTCATAATGTTTCGAAGACGATCATCTCCCAAACCACGAATTTAACACCCGAGTTTCTCACCTAGAACAGACATCATGATATGAAGTTCAACCTCAGGATTGTCCACAAATTCATGCAGCAAACGAGATTTAATGCATTTGTCTCATGATTTACTTGACAATGTTCTCAATATCACATGGTGTTATTCTTATCTAGTGAAAGCAGAGTAAAATACATAAAATGCTCCACCACAAAAAGATGGATATGATTTATAACTACAAAATGAAAAACGTACAAGGAGTATATGTTCTCAAGCACAAGGTTATAAAATGGAAAAGTTGATTGCACAATTGAACAACAATAATTTCACAAAATCACAGTCTCCTCCTCTTATTCAATTCACCTCATTATTTTATATACATACTCTAATACTCAGATATTATGGACTGACAGAGCTAAGCTAATATAGATAACAAAAATACAAATCTTTGAACTTTGTAACTACCTTTTACATATATTTAACAGGCTCACAAGTTTCTTTTCTGGTTTAATAATAGAATCATGGAGAAATGATAATCAATCCCACAGTACAATATTGTGAATTCTAGAAAAATGAGCAAAGGTAAATAATCAGGTTCAATAAAAATAGTGGCTGCTAAGGGTGAAATGGGAATAAATGCTGAAATGAATATAAACAAAATAAAAGGTGTGGACATTTATGGAATATTTAATATCTGAAGAAGTAAAAATACCAAATGCAAGAACATGTTGATTAAATATTCAATGATACAGAAAATAATAACACGAGTTGGAGGAGTGTACGTAGTATTAATGATACCAACCAACCACCATCTTAGGTCTGCAAAGCAAATAAAACTTATTGTCTTTTCTAGAATATCACCGTTCATTGAATGATCTTAGAATGTGCAAGTTATGGGAATACTGGCCAATTCAGCATCCATAACTACTTTTAATTTACAGAAAATGAAATGTTCATAGGACTCCACTCTATCATACTTCAAGCAATTTCCATTCACCCACAAAACTCTGCCATTTACCAATAAATCCACTGTCTTTTACATCAATTGTCTATTATAATAGGAAAATATCCACAAATAGTCTCAACAACCATAATAGTTTTTAAAATAGACTTTGAAACCATAACATTGTGAAAATAGACTTTGACTCTTCAAACTTACTAAAATACCCTCATACATGATATTTACAATATAAGCCATTAAAGTATAGAAAAACTCCATTTAAGTCCTTAGATAATTTTGTTTATATAATTTTAATTGATTTTTGTTTATATGATTTTTTGTTCGCTCATAGTAGCACCCCCTGAATTGGTATCAGAGCCATATGGCAGATCTAAAAGATAAATATTATATGACAAAAAATAAAAATAAATATATCAGGATTTATGATTATGCATACATTAATACTACTGATAATTATAAAATAGAAATCTTAAGAACTCTAAAAGATTTAGACAAATATATAAGAAAAGATATTTATGATCTAATAAATTTCGATATAATAAAGGAAGATTTTATCATAAACGAAATATTAGATTTAATCCACAAAGATATACTAGATGAATTATATAAAGATTATAGAAATGGATTATCATAGAGCAAATCCTCAATTAGTTAGATATCTATACATAGAAATAAATGAAAAATTAGATTTAATAATAGAACAAAGAATAAATTTAATGAATCAAATAAGAGAAGAAAAAATATAAAAGGACAAGAAAAACTAAGATTAAAATTATTAGAGAAAAAAAGAGAATATTATAATAGAATTTTGAAGTAATTACCGAAAATACAAATAATTTTAGATGATAAAGAGAAAACTATAAAAGAAAAATATAATGAAACAAGAACATTGGAAGATTATCTAAAATATTATAGAATATATCATAGAAAATTAATGCTTGGATCAATAGAAGAATATTATGAATATCAAATAATGAATTATAAAGAAGCAAAATATGAAACAAAACTTATTCTTGAAATCGAACATATCAAAAGAAGAAATTAATGACAGAATTTGCAGAAATAAAATTTGAAAAATAAATAATAGAAAATATAAGACTTCCAGTTGGATCTTATCAAATAAAAAGAGCTAATACAACCATATTCCAACCATTAAGCTCATGGGAAGAATCCGAGAATTTCTTAATATGCAATTAAACTGGATAAATGCATTTTTATGTCAAATATATAAAAATATAAACATACAAGATAAATTGGCTATTGAAGAATTACAACAGTTAGATATACAAGATATGAATATCAAAGAAAAATTACAAAATATTCAAAGTAAACTAACAATACTATTTAAAGAATTAAAAGATATGATAGGAGAAGTTAAAAATATAGATGAAGAAATTTTGAAAGAATTTCAAAGAAAATCAGGAAGAATGAAAATGAAAGGATCATATCAATAGAAGAAAAAATAAATTAGAAAAATAAAAATAGAAGATATGTACGACAGACTATTTAAGGTACAAAAAACTCAAACTATTCAACCAATAGTATAAAATGTCAATAAGTGAATATATTGAAGATCTAAAAATATTAATAAAATCATTAATAAGTGATGTTCAAGAAGTAAAAAATGAATTAAAAGAAGTAAGAACTGATATAAATATATTAAAACTAGAAATTAGAGAATTCAAAGAAAATAACAAAAACAAAGATAAGAAGATAGACAAAAAATTCATAGAAAAAAGAAATACTCAGAATAGGAAAGAAACACTTTGAACAAGAAAAAATTATAATAGAAGCATGAAATATGGATGATGAATTTAGAAAAAAACATATTACAAAAAATACTAGAAGAAGAATTAGAATTACAAAAATCTATAGAAAAAACTTTAGGGAAATTAAAAGCTGAAGAAAAAATCGAAGAAAAACAAGATAAAAATGAATGAAGAATTATATTTACTTATAGAAAATTTTGACAAATTAAGCATAGAAAATTTTAATGAATATCAAGTTTTAATGAATACTGGAGGAGCACCTAGTCTAGTTCTAGTAGGAACTTCCAACCAAGAATTACTAGATTCGGATGAAAGTTATGCACCCTTATATAGTAAACAACACCGACAATATTATGATAGAATCAGAGATAGACAACCACCTAAAGGGAATAAATATAAAGATAGATTTGAACCAAATAATAATTACGATGAACCTATTAATCATGGAAGAACAAAACTAGGTTTGGATTATAAAATAGATACTAAAAAAGCCTTATTAACTTGGGCCTATTCAATGATATTGTTCTTTTTATACAATAAAGATGACGCATGAGAAAATACTGAAAGAATGATAAACTTTTTAACATCATCTTTTGAAGGACATGTTAAGAATTGGTGTGAAGGAATAAGTAGTGACATAAAAGCATTAATAAGAAGAAATGTACAAACAGAAATAATAAAATCAAATAGAAAAGGTATAGAAAAGTTAGTAGATTATATTGCGGATGAATTTATAGGAGAAAATTGGATAAGTAATGCTGAAACAGAATCAATTAGAGAAAAAGATAATGGAAGAATGAGTTTAATAAATTTAACAATATGTGATATGTGTAAAATCAAAGAATACACTTCTGAATTCAAAGAATACTATTATGTCCAATTCTATAGTAATAAAAATCAATAAGTATACAGAGATATGTATTACAATAAATTACCAGGTTCATGGGGAATATACTTTAAAATAGAATTTGAAAATTTTATCAGAGATAATCCTGAAATACTTAGAACATTAGGACCAATGATAAAATTTCTATTTGAAAGATTATCATATATATGTCAACACAGACAATTATTAAAGAAATCAGGAAAATTAACTAGAATATGTTGTGAAAATATGAAAAACCTACCCAATGAGGATGTAACCTTGAAAAAAAGAAGAAATAATATAAGAAAATATAAAAATAGAAATTTAAAAAAAATTAGAAACTTTAGGAAGAGATATATAAAACCTAAGAGAAGATATTACAAAAGAAGGTATAATTCAAATAAAAAATAGAAAAATAAAACTTATAAGAAAGATAAAAGTCGATGCAAATGTTGGAATTGTGGTGAAATGAGACATATAAGCCTCGATTGTAACAAAAAAAATAGTTAAAATATTACAAAAAGAATATCTAGAAATAGAAAGTGAATTAAGTGAAATATTTGTCATTAAGAATACTATGATCAAGAAGTCTATATAAGTGAAACAGATTCAGAAAGTAATGAATCAGAATAGAGAAATAGAAGAAATAGAAAAAAAATAAAAACATAGATAAACAAGAATATGAAGGAATAGAAGGTTATGGATTAAAAGTAACTTTTGATAATAATAAGTTCAGGAAAATATAAAAATTATCTTTAGATTTGAAAATAGGAAAATGAGAAATATTTGACATCATGTGGAGAAGAGAAAGAGTAGCAATAAATGAATACCATAAAATTGAAAGAGCAATAGATGTTAGAACTACTCAATGAACACATAAATTAAATCTTTTAACAAAAAATACGGTTACAGAATTATTAACAAAGATTAATAAAAAACAAAGTGAAAAAAATCCAATTTGTTTATTTAGCAGGTATCCAAATAATGTTTAAATCCTTATTTAGAGAAGGATTGGATTCACCTTTGACTGTAAGTTTACATGATGGAAGAATAATAAATTTAAAAGACAGTCATTTAGGAACAATAGAAGGAAATCTAGCGTATAAAAAACTAATATTTACATGTTACCCAAATATTGTATATCGTTAAAAGATAGAAACTTTAATGAAGTTTTAGGATTACATTCCAAATTACATAAAGATGATATAATGAAACCAGGAGATAAAATTATGACTATAGAAAATAGAGCATTATACACATTTACTAATTCTAATTATGGAAACATTTATTCTAAAAAACCATATATTGAAATTCATAAAGAATGCAAAGATTTTGGTAAAGCGGTGGAACCAGATAAACAAATAAGTTTAGTCCCAAAAACTATGAACTTACTATAACAAAAAATAAACTAGAAATTATAGAGTTGAGAGAAGAAGAATACCCTAATAATAATATAACATTTGAAGATGACAGATTATTTAGAAGATTAACGAGTTTAACCAATATAAAACAATTAGGAGAAACAAGTAATACAGGAGAAATAAAACTTCATAGAAATGCTGGAAATATGAAAATAGAAGGTGAATATTTCAATGAAAAAGAACATGTAAAATGATCAAAGATATTATTTGATACAGGAGCTAGTGTGATGAGAATCATGGTGGGCTTGACGGAAAGAACTACAAATCAAGTCAAACAAAGCTTCCAGCATGTTCGAAGAGCTTCACAGATCAAGCATTGCGAGAGTGAACAAGGTTCGAGGCTAAACCAAGTGAGCAAGCCGAGAATCGAGTTGGAAACCAAGAAAATCAAAAATTATGCAGAAGCAAAGTTAATGCCGTAACCAAATATTCTCACGGCCGTAAGTCACTCTCGGATCAAAATGAAGAATTTCAGGTTTTCAAAGTTACGGCCGTAAGTTTATGGTCACGGCCGTAATCCTTAAGCAGAAGTATAGTTACGGCCGTAAGGAATGTTGTCACGGCCGTAAATCCAGATTAACGCAAATCATACGGATTTTTATTTCCTTTTTTATATTTTAATTCCTTTTTCCTATTTTAGTATTTTAGGAGTCTATTTTGATAGATTTTATCTATTCCCTAATTTGATTAGATTTTATTTAGTTTCCTAAGTAGACTAGGATTTTTATTCTGGTTGCCTATATAAAGGCGTCTTCATTGTAATACAAAAACAGACTTTGATTATTGAATAAAATTATTGAGTGTTTTTACTCTCTCTAAAGGTGATGATTTTCCATTTAAACAACGAACTTATCAAGATTCAAATCTTGTGGCGTTCACCAATTGAACTTATCAAAGGTGTGGACAACCTTTGTGGCGTTCCCCCATTATGGTTCTTATTTCCGCATCGTAACGGGTCTCGGGTTTAATATACTCCTGGTTCTTGCGTCGTGAGGCTCGGGTCGTAGTGTTACCGTCCGTTCCAACCTGAATTCAGAACTTTCCCGGCGTTAATTCAGCGTGTTCGTTGTGACCCCCTCCCAGGATCTCATCATAGTGAATGTCATATAGCTTCAAACAGAAATAAAGGATTAATATCTCATATAACTGATCCGAATAGATATATAAATTAAATGGACAAATACATATGACTGAACTTGAAGTTAAAGTACCAATAAAAATAGGAGGAATAAATCTCCTAATACCATGCTATATAGATAATAGTATGATAAATCCTCATATAATGTTTGGAATGAGTTTCCTAAATGGATTGGAAGATTATAGTATAAAACATGAATGATTATACATAACCCATAATGGTCAAACTATGCAATGTAGAAAAGCTGAATAAATGAATAACAAAATAAGTTTTCAATTAACTGTTTATATACAAGTTACCACTGTAGAAACAAATATAACAATCCGTCCATTAATTGACACAGGAAGTGATATAACAATATTTAAAAATTTCTTAATAAAATCATGGAATACTGATGAGAAAATAAAAATAACAGGAGTTACAGGAGAAAATACTCAAATAATCAATAGTGCTGATAAAACTGATATAATATTTGGAAGTAAACAAATAGTGGTGAATAAAATATATAGTTATAACAAATTGGAATGTGATATATTACTAGGAAATGACTTTCTACAACAATTTCAATATTATAAACAAAATGATTATATGATAATGTTACAAACACCTTGCGAACATTTATTAAAAATATCAAGAGAATTTAGATCATACAGAGTTCAACCAACACAGCGTAGTGATAAATGAGAGAAAAAATCAATTACACAAAATGAAATAAAAAAATAAAATAATAATGTATTAAAAAGTTTTGAAAACAAATATAACAATAAGTATGGAAAAAATCATTGATCAATTAGAAAAAGTATATGGAGAAAATCCATTATCATTTTGGAAACCATATCATCCTAGAGCTAAAATAGAACTAATAGAAAGTGTTATTATAATAGTTAGGGCAATGATGTATATCATACAAGATATACAAGAATTTAAAACTCAAATAAAAGAATTACTTAACTAAAAAATAATCAGACCTAGTAATGGACCCCATAGTAATCCAGCTTTCATGGTAATGAAACATTCTGAATAAAAAAGAGAAAAAACTAGAATGGTGATTAATTATAAAGAATTAAATAAATATACCAAATTTGATTGATATTTTTTACCAAATAAAGAAATACTAATAAGTTTTGTAAAAGGAAAACAATATTATTCTAAATTTGATTGTAAATCAGGATTTTGACAAGTAAAAATGGAAGAAGTCCGCGTTCAGTCATGGACGTATATATATAAAATATTTTCCTTCAAAAAGTTGAAAAACTGATTTACCGTGAAAAGAGGAATAATTAGACATTGTTAATTAAAGTTGAAAAATATTTTTCAAGGAAAATTTTAGTAATCAAACACGACAAAATTTGAAAATGTTGAAAAATTTGCCATCTTCCTTGAAAAATGTGCAAAATACGTGTTAAATTAAGATTTTATTTGGCGGCTGACCAATTTAGAATCTTGGTTTATTTGACTTTTTTTTTATTTTTTTAAGGTAAGATGCGTAGTTAAAAACTGGACAGAGAAAATGTGTGTGGTTAAAAGTGGTTTGAAAAACTATGTAAATTATAATTTGTTATTATTACCAAAAAGGAAAAAAGTGCAGTTAAAAAAAATGTGCAAAATTAGTTTTAAATTAAGACTTTATTTGGCGGCCAAACAAATTTATAATATTGGTTTATTTGATTTTTTTAAGGTAAGATTTTTTTTTGCTAAAATTGGACAGAGAAAATGTGTAGTTAAAAATGAAAAAAAATACAGTTAAAAAAAATGGTTTGCTTTTAATTGCATTGGAGATTATTTGAAAACAGTGAAAAACACGTGTGAAATTAATGTGGATCAGAAATCAAGTTTAAAAAAATGTTAACATGAAAGTTGGCACTGGGCTATGACGTAGATTCCTAAGTAGGCAAGTAATAATTATGTATTTGACTATTTTACATGGATAAAAATCTGTTCCAAAAATCTATATAAAAAAAGGATAAAAGCATATTTTCATTTAGGCGGGAAAAAGTGGGCCCCAAGCTCAGTTGGTATTTTATATGTAATAGATTTACGTAATTTTCCAAATCACTTTTTAATCAGACACGTTTTCTTTCTTTAATTTTCAACAACAAAATTTACCTTGAAATTCAAAAACAATGAACAATCACTACATTGTTTTGGTTTTTTGCCGGATGAAACTACTCGTTTTGATTTGTCTCGCGAACAGTATGGAAAAATCGACTCTTTTGTATTTAGTCCCTGTTTGACGTTATTTAAAAAATAGTTTATTTAAAATGAATAGTGATTTTTAGGAAAATGTGTGGTTAAAAAATAGATTTTTTTTTTTTGAGTTTGTGTATAATATTATTTTATTAAAAATATATGATTAAAAAGAAGAGAGAAAAATGTGTAAAAAAATTTAAAAGGCTCAATAGGGGCTTAGTTAGAAATTGAAGATGACTAAATAAGATGGTGTGAAAGTTTCTCCATTTTGACATGAAATATTTTAGTGCCACGGATGAATTCTAATGACTTTTAAGTCTTTTTTTAGTTTTCTTTAAAGTTTCATCTATTTTTTACCGTACTTAATATCAACCATTTATTAAATGTTAAGTCCATAATATTTGACTTTTCAACTATATCTCAATTATTAATTCTCTTAAAAATTACTATTCATTTCAAAAAAACTTTTTTTAAACAATATCAAATTCACACTAAGTATTTAACTTCTTCTCAAACCCCTCCAAGAGGATACCCATTTGTTGCCCCTAAAAACAAATCAATCCTTTAACTAATCGAATTAAATTTTCAGAAGAATGGACGATTGATTTGGAGTCGAGTTGATCGAGTGGCTTAGAATTCATGAAAAAAAAAGTCTTTGGAATCTAATTGGAAATTGAAAAATTTATGAAAGTGTTTTCGTCAATTTTATAAAAAGAAAGACCCTGAATGCAAAACAATCAATTTGTGAATATTTATCAAATTGGAGTGTCCAAACTGAACACTTCTCACTATTTCCTCAGTTCCTCTTCTTTCCCTAAGGCCGCATATATTCCAGCAAAATAAAGTCGGTGGCAAAGCCAGAAGGCGAAGTCGAGGAGGAATGGGAGAGTCGTCGGACGACGAGGACACGTCACCGTCGATAGTGGAGTTCCCGCCGAAGGACCTCCGGTGCCGGAGGAACGATGGAAAGAAATGGCGGTGCCGTGACTGGAGGATCCACGACCAACCCTATTGCCAGAAGCACTACCTCCAGCTGTTCAAAAAGAGCAGAGATTTAAAGCAAAATTCTCCTGTTTCTGCGTCTAACCCTACCGGGGTTATCAAAGAGCATTCTGGGAATCCCAAAGGCGATGCCTTTCCTTTACATAAATCGAGCGACTCGGGTTTATCTGGAAACATTAAGAATAGGCGGGCTAGGGTCCGAGCAGAGGGTGACGAGGAATCGTTTAAGGAGAATGGGCATCCGCTGAAAAAGCAGAGAACCCGGAAAGTAGAGAGGGATAGCTCTGAGAATAGCGGTGATAAATACGACAAGAATGTGAAATGTGATGAGGAAGGGAAGGAAAATGAGGCGGCTTTTGAGGAAGACGTTAGTTTGGCGAAATTTTGGAAAACGAAGGGGATAAGGACCAAATTGAGGGCGATGGACTGGAGTATTATGCTGAAAGAAGGGGCTAGTAGAAGTGAAGATGATGCGAAGGATGGGAAGGATGGAAAGAGTGAGAATTTAGTAGGAAGGTGCAACAAAGAGTTGAAGAAGAGATCAGAGTTTCCTGGGAAGAAAGAGGGGTATAGGAAGGGGAAAGATAAGGTAGAAAGTAAGAATAGTGATGAGTTGGGTCAGGATGTTGACTATGCTTTTCGAGGAATGCGTAAAAGTAGTTGTGAAATTGAGTCTTCCCTGAAGAGAAGCGAAGAGGATGATTTTGGGGTTAAACGATTGAAGAAATCTAAGAAGGATGTTGAGATGGAGTTGGGTATTCGGGAGAAGAATAAGGGTCAGAAAGGAAAGCCAGAGTCACCGGTGACTAAAGCAGCTACGAAAGAAGAAAGTTATTCCAAAAGAAATGTGGAGACCGAATCAATAACTCAAGAAAAGAAGAGCAAGGGTCAGAAAACCCAAGCAAAGAAAACGGCAGGGATAAGCAAAGCTGAAAAAATTTATTCTTCTGGTAGCACAGAGGATGGTACCTATAGTTTAAGGGGTAGAAAATCCCAAGCAACGATGGGAGGACCAAAATTTGATTCTGGGAGGAAATATTATAGTGGTGTAAGCTTTCACACTCGGCTCATTGTCTATTTTCTGATTAAAATTGAATTGCATGCTTACTTTTTGGTGAACAGGACCCGGATGATCCGTACATGATGTGTCATCAATGTATGAAGAGTGATAGGAAGGTTGTGCGGTGCAGGCAATGCGGCCCGGAACACCCTAGACGCTACTGTTTCCCTTGTATCCAGAAATGGTCCGTGTTATTTATTGAAACGAAAATCTAAAAAAATCACAGCTTTCTTTAATGTAAGCCACTACCTGTTGTTTGACGCATTTTAGGAAGCGATTTGTTATGTAATCTTTGTGCGACCTTCGACCTTCAGAATGAAATAGAAGTTGGTCCATCCCATTAAATGTACCAACTTATTTGGATGTTGGTATCTGTATGTGTATTTGCAATTTTGCATGCAAACGGGTTTCTATTCAAATAGCACGAACAAATATCATTTGATCTTTCTCTTCGCAACATTTGGTTTCATAAATCACAATGTGGAATATGGAGGGATCACCAATTTGAATATTGGAATTTGCATCTTTTTTTTTCTGAAGTTTCTAATGCCATAATTATGCTGGTTATGGATTGATGGTATCATGAACATGTGCATCATATCTGACGAGGAAATGATTTTTGATTAGAAATTTAACTAGGTTTGTCATTGTTTTCTTTCTTTTGGAAATATGATCACGCAATGATGCTTTATAAAGGGTAATTAGTTGATAAAGGTGTTTGTACATCTCATGAGTTTTTGTAGCAACATGCATAAATTGCCCTAACTGCCAAACTAATGTTAATTAAGCGTAGTCCTGATTATGACCGAATATTTCCTTATTTTTCTTCTCCGTGCCCCAATATAGGTATCCTGAACTATCAGAGGAAGATATAGCGAAGGCATGCCCATGTTGTCGTCAAACGTGCAACTGCAAAGATTGTTTACGTAAACATGATATACCCAAGGTTGTATTGTATTCCTTCTTCCTGTCACACGCTGATTTTATTTTATTTTATTTATTGAGCCTTGTTGGCTTAAAGTTTTTTTAATTGTTATGTGCAGAGTGTTTATTCCGGGAATCTAGGAGATAAGGATAAAAAAGTTTGGTTCTTAAAGTATATTCTCCATGCACTCTACTCATTTTTGAACGACTTTAATGATGATCAGATGGTGGAAAAAGACATGGAAGCTAAGATTCGAGGTAATCCAATATTATTTTGTACGTGTCATTTGAACTTCTTCTGAAATCAAATAAATTTTGGTTTTTATTTTTGATTTTATTTAATTTTTTAATATTTTCGTAATATTATTTAATGCTCGGGTTGAACCCGAGTCGACTCTGGGTTGACTCTTGACCCATTCTCTCGGCCAGGTCGATGACCAGACTGGACCGGGTCTAAAAACATTGTTCAAACGTGAACTTAAAATGTTCAAATGATTGATTTTTATGTTCGAATCTAGCCATGTTGTTGTTGGACGAAGAAATCCCTAATTAGGATAAAGTTGGAAGGGCACGTTTAAAGAATGAATTTAATGTATCTGCTGACCAAAAGTATTTTGGGAATTATTTTGAATATGTCTAAGCTTTTATTCTTGGTTTTTGCAAAGTCACATAATGGTATCTTTTATAGAATACAATTTAGAATATAGAATATAACTTACCGTAAATAGCTTGCTAATTACCTCAATTATAGGAACCCTAATTTGTATAATTTCCTTAGATAAATTCCTAGCTTTGTGTGTGTGTGTGTATATATATATATATCTCATTCTTTTTAATAATAAAATATGGAATTCAATTCTCTTCCATCATAATTTACATGGTATTAGAGCAATTAGGAGTATAATTTCGGAACTTGCACAGTTCAGAATTATGTCTGCATAAATTAGGGTTCTACAGATTAGGGCTCAATTAGCAACCCTACCTGGAGCGGTCAACTTGTCTCACCGCTAGTCCAGAACGGAAGCCCAGTCACTGACCGACGTTTTCCAGGCGTTCGAAGTCCGAAATTCCGCGCGTAGCCCCATGCGACGTCGCCTTCCTCCGCGCGTGAGCCCCACGCGCTGTCGCTTTCTGATCGGAATCCCTCTCCATTTATAAGCTACTTGGCTGACTTGGTTCATTCTGTTACTTTTGTGGGGCTCACGCGCGTGTTCCTTTTGAATTAGTTCATTCTGATGTTTGGGGTCCTTGACCCATTATGTCTAAACTTGGATTTAAGTATTTTGTTACTTTTGTGGATGATTATTCTCGTGTGACTTGGTTATATTTAATGAAAAATCGTTCAGAATTGTTTTCTATTTTTTATGCATTTTGTGCTGAGATTAAAACCCAGTTTAATGTTTCGATCCATATTTTGCGAAGTGATAATGCCAAAGAATACATGTCTGCTTTATTTCAATCATATATGGTTCAAAATGGCATTTTTCATGAAACATCTTGTATTGATACTCCATCCCAAAATGGAGTGGCAGAACGCAAAAATAGACATCTCCTTGAAATTGCACGAGCCCTATTATTTCACATGATTGTTCCTCAACAATTTTGGGTTGATGCAATTTCTACTGCATGTTTTCTTATTATAATCGCATGCCATCATCCATTCTTCATGGTGATATTCCTTACAGAATTCTTTTTCCCAACAAATCATTGTTTCCTGTTAACCCTAGGATATTTGGTAGCACGTGTTTTATTCGGGATGTTCGTCCGCATATCACTAAATTAGATCCCAAGTCTTTGAAATGCATCTTCCTTGGCTATTCTCGTCTTCAGAAAGGTTATAGATGTTATTGTCCCAGTCTTAACAAATATCTTGTCTCAATTGATGTTATTTTCTTTGAAGACAAACCTTATTTTCCGTCCTCTTCTCTTCTCGCAAGTCAGGGGGAGGATGATGATTTGTTGGTCTACTCTATCACATCCTCTGAACCTGCCTTGGCACCAACACCTATCAAGCCTCCTATTATTTAGGTCTACTCTAGACGAAAACCTCCTGATTTATGTCCTGCACCTGCTCCTTCGTCATCAGATCAAGTTCCCAACGATGAGCCGTTACGTAAAGGTAAACGCCAATGTACTTATCCTATCTCTTCTTTTGTCTCCTATAATAACTTGTCACCTTCCTCTTGCCTTTTTATTACATCCCTTGATTCTATCTCTATCCCTAAAACTGTTCATGAAGCCATTTTGCATCCCGGTTGGCATCATGCAATGATAGAGGAAATGAATGCTTTAGATGAAAACGGTACTTGGGACTTGGTCAATCTACCTTCAGGGAAACGGGCTATAGGATGCAAATGAGTGTTCACAGTTAAGGTAAATTCGGATGGGTCAGTTGCTAGATTGAAAGTCTGTCTTGTTGCTAAAGGATATGCTCAAACCTATGGAGTGGACTATTCTGACACTTTCTTTCCAGTTGCAAAATTGACATCTGTTCGGTTGTTTATTTCTATGGCAGCGACTCATCATTGGCCTTTGCATCAACTGGACATTAAGAATGCTTTTCTTCATGGTGATCTTCGGAAGGAGGTGTATATGGAGCAACCCTTTGGTTTTGTTGCTCAGGGAGAGTTTGGGCGTGTTTTTTGTCTTCGAAAATCTCTGTATGGTTTGAAACAAAGTCCTTGTGCGTGGTTTGGAAAATTTAGTCAGGTTGTTGAAAAGTTTGGTATGACGAAAAGCAAGTCTGACCATTCTGTGTTCTACAAACAATCAGAAGATGGTATCATTCTCTTAGTTGTGTACGTGGATGACATTGTCATCACTGGAAGTGATACTACAGGAATCTCTTCCCTTAAGTCTTTCTTGCATACTGAGTTTCACACGAAGGACTTGGGGATGCTAAAGTATTTCTTGGGTGTTGAAGTCACAAGGAGTAAAAAGGGTATCCTTTTATCTCAGAGAAAATATGCCCTTGATTTATTGACGGAAACAGGAAAATTAGGGGCAAAACATTGTAGTGCTCCAATGACTCTGAACACGAACCTTACGGAGATGGAGAACCAATTGAAGATCTTGAGAAATATAGAAGATTGGTTGGAAAGCTGAATTATCTTATAGTGACTCGTCCAGATATTGCATACTCTGTCAGTGTCGTTAGTCAATTTATGTCATCCCCAACAATTCATCATTGGGCAGTATTAGAACAGATTTTATGTTACTTTAAAGGAGCACCCGGGCGTGGTATCCTATACTCAAATCATGGGCACACTCATATTGAATGTTTTTCAGATGTTGATTGGGCAGGATCCAAAGTGGAATTGAGATCCATGTCAGGTTATTGTGTGTTTGTTGGAGGAAATTTGGTCTCATGGAAAAGTAAGAAACAAAATGTTGTGTCAAGATCCAGTGCAGAGTCGGAATATAGGGCTATGGCACCGTCTGTGTGTGAGATAATGTGGATATATCAGCTCTTGATTGAAGTAGGTCTAAAGACTTCAGTACCAGCAAAGATGTGGTGATAACCAAGCTGCCCTTCATATTGCATCTAATCCTGTATTTCATGCGCGAACCAAGCATATTGAAATTGATTGTCATTTTGTTCGTGAGAAAATTTAGCAGGGTTTGATTTCTACTGGGTATGTAAAGACTGGAGATCAATTAGGGGATATTTTCACGAAAGCTCTAAATAGGGTTCGAGTTGATCATCTGTGTAACAAGCTGGGCATGATTAGTATTTATGCTCCAGCTTGAGGAGGAGTGTTATAGAATATAATTTAGAATATAGAATATAACTTACCGTAAATAGCTTGCTAATTACCTCAATTATAGGACCCCTAATTTGTATAGTTTCCTCAGATAGATTCCTAGCTTTGTATATATATATATATCTCATTCTTTTTAATAATAAAATATGGAATTCAATTCTCTTCCATCATAATTTACAGTATCCTATAATATGGAAAAAGTTCAAGTAATTTCGTCGACATCACTAAAGTTGGAATCCATGACCTGTAGTGAGTTAATAGTTTGCTTATAGTTCTATTGCAGGATATGATGGTTGTTCATGATTGACCTGTTTCTCCATTCAGGGAGAAGACCACAAAAGGAAAAAGGAGAACTAAAAAATAAGCCAAGTGCTATATGGAACACAATATAATTGTTCTGTATGGCTTCTTCCTTTTTTACCTGTGAAAATAAATAATTACTGAGTTATCTCTATGCTTTATAAAAATTAATATAAATATCTAGTTTGGACAGCAAATTGTTTTGGGTTTAAGGCTTTGATGGTTTAGAACAGTACACGTGAATTGTGTTAGTTTATGTTTTATGTGAAATAAACGGAATAAATTGGTCTAGCATCATTTCTGTTGAGTTGCGCTGCTATGTGCAAGAAAATTTATGTCCTTGATAACTATGCATGCAGGATCATCGTCAACAAATATAAATATAGAGAAAATTGAGTGTTCTCGTGACGAGCGTATGTACTGGTATGCTTCGTTTGTGTGATTTAATATTTCTGCCTCTGTAAGCTTAATGTTCTTATTGATCCAATGATTTGGCTTCCTTTCTTGCAGCGACAATTGCAGTACCTCTATTGCAGACTTTCACAGAAGCTGTCCAAATTGTTCATACGATCTCTGCCTGACCTGCTGTAAGGAGATTCGAGAAGGCTGTTTGAAAGGATGTGATAAAGGGGTTGTAATTCAGTATATTGATAGAGGGAAAAACTACTTGCATGGAATAGAAACTCATACAACTTCGAAAAAGGATTCTTCTTCTATATCATGCATTGCGTCACATTCTAGGAGTGAGCAGATGCCAGTACCTGAGTGGAAGGCAAAAGTATCCGGTGAGATTCCTTGCCCTCCGAAAGAGAGGGGTGGTTGTGGACATGGCACTCTGGAGCTCAAGTGTATTTTGGGTGAAAGCTGGGTTTCACAGTTAAAGAACAAGGCTGAAAATTTAGTTGCAACATGTGGACTTGCTGATGTATCTCAAATTCCCAAACAATGCCCTTGTGTCAAAATCAATGAGGGCATTGATGTTAACAATGAGAAACTGCGGAAAGCTGCTTCTAGAAGAGATTCTGGTGACAATTACTTGTTCTGTCCTTTGGCCAGTGACATCCAGATGGGGGAGCTGGAGCACTTCCAGAAACACTGGGTCATAGGAGAGCCAATTATTGTTAGTGATGTTCTCAAACTTGCAACTGGACTGAGTTGGGATCCAATGGTAATGTGGCGTGCATTCCGTGAAATTTCAATTAAAAGAGGTACTTCTGATTTGATGGTGACTGCAGTAGATTGCTTAGACTCCTGTGAGGTAAGTACTTTCTAAACACCACTTTCTTTTATCCCTCTGGATTTGTAGTCTGTAAGATGGGGCTGATATATTGGTCTTATCTCGTGTTTTCTTGCACCTTTTTAAATCAGATTATTTATCTCGTCTTGAATGGATATTTTCTTCTCCATGTGAAGTGGGGTTGAGATTATTCTCCTTGTACTGTGCTTCATTATTTTTTAATGAAGAAATATCATTTGCAATCATTCCTAAAGTTCTCTCCTTTGGGTGCTCTACTTATTCCTACACTTGTGCAAACAACTAATATTTCTGCCAAGCTCCTCTCTCCATTTGATTGGCTTTGACCCAAGCACCAAGCTTACCATAGTATCTCCTAGATTCCCGTAAGCTTGATGAATGTAAGCACTTATTAGCATCTTGTATATAATTAGCTGTAGCTTAATTCTTGTTGTTTGTCTCTTATTGTTCCTTAATGTGACTTCTTTTTTATTTGCCCTAGAATATTCTTTCATTTTAATCCCCCCGCTAGGAGTATGGATACTTTTATTTTTCAGGGTAGGCCTCTTTTAGATAGGATGGGAGGTTTTTGTACAAGTCTTGATGCAAACCACGTAGCAATTGTAGCTACGCAACCCACAAATTATTGGAATCGACCCAAGAACGCCAAAGAACCACGATTTAGAGATTGATTCAAATTAATTGAACCAAGCAACCAACACAATCAATTGATATGTTGACCTCTTGATCACAATAAAAGTAAATCTCACCCAAGATTTGAACAAACACGATTAACTCGCAAGTTCGGATTTTATTCAATAAAGAATAAGGTTTGTGAAAGCAATTTGCCTCTCAATTAATATATCAAAGTTGTCTGTAAAGTCTATTGAATAATGAAAATTACATCCCTATAAATATGGTCAAAATCTAGGTTAAAAGTTCTAATTAAACTAGGAAACAAATACTTAAAAATAAGGAAATAAATAAAATCCTAAAATTACGGAAACCGACTTTTACGGCCGTGACTAATTCCTTTATGGCTGTAAGGCCCTTTCTGTTCCAACATTACGGCCGTGAGACTATTTTTACGGCCGTAAGCCAAATTTCTGAAAATCTTGTTTTTTGATCCGAGGCTGCATTACGGCCGTGACAAATATACGTTACGGCCGTGAATTTTGAAAAATTGCAATTTCCTTCGTCGGTTTGAATGAGGTTGATCCACTCGTCGTCTCGACTAGCTTTCAACATGGAAATTGTTCATTTTCCTATGTCGAATGTTGTTGCGTCGTCCGTGACTTGACTTCTCCTTTGAGCTCCTATCCCGGATCACATCAAGTCTATACAACTTTGTTTTTTCAATTGAGGAATATCATTGACAATCATTCCCAAATTCTATCCTTTGAGTGTACATAGATGAAAATTAATGATCCTTTGCTTTGTTCTGGTTTCTTATGTTTCTCTCCTTGACAATGTCATTGATTATCCTTTATAAATAGATATTGCTTCATTACCAGGATATTAAGCGAAAAGCAACTTTATTGTTATTTGTTAAATAAATCATTGAATAGCCTATGACTAGCTTCCCATATTATTTCTCTGAGAGATGCATTGCTCCAGCTTCAGTTTTCCAACTATGAACAGATTTAGTGCGACTAGTTATCAATCTTGCTAGATATCTAAACAGTTATTGCCCGATCTGTCTTAAATTTATATACGAGTTAAGATTTATATACTTCCTGGCTAACTTTCATTCATTCATTTTGTCAGGCGTGTTCATAAAATACTAAATAACTCTTAAAACGTGATGCTAAGTCTAACCTGTGATTGAAAAAATGTTGTGAAGTGGAATAGAAACTCTTAGATGGATAATTGTTGTAAGTACAATTCAGGATTGAAAATATATAATGAAAGAAGAAACGGAACCCTATCAAAAGAGTTATTGTAAGCAATGTTTTTAAAACCGACCCGGTGAGGTGAGAGGGTCAAGGGTCAAAGGGTTGAACCGGCTTTAAATAAAAAAAATAAAAAAAACTAAAAATTACCATAAAAATGGTAAAAAATCAAAATACTGGGTAATTTGAAATATAACCCCAAAATATTAATCCATTTGTAATTCCGTTATGCTTTTATTGAATACAGATCATATGAACACAAACACAAATTGCACCTCTGTTCTTTATCTGCACACGTTCAAATAAACACATTTTGTTCATATTTTGACCACGAATTTAAAGTTCTATTAGAATCATGATCACAATACTGTTCTTTTTTGGAGAAAGATGGAGGAAGTGGATATGGGGATGTTTATCTTCAACAAATTTTTCTGTGATGATCAATGGAAAACCAAGAGGAAAATTCGGAGCATCTAGAGGCTTAAGACAGGGTGATCCTCTATCACCTTTTTTATTTATCTTAGTCGGAGATGTCTTGAGCAGAATGGTGAACAAGGCCTGTAATGAAGATATGATAGAAAGCTTTAAAATTGGAAGGAACAATGTAAGAATATCACATCTCCAATTCGCGGACGACAGTATCTTCTTTTTGGAAAATAAGGATGAGAGTATCAATAATCTAATGGCAATTCTTGACATTTTTTCTAAAACCTCGGGACTAAAAATAAATGTTGCTAAGAGTACAGTGGTGGGTTTAAATCTAATGGAAGAAAGAATTGAACACATAGCAAAAAATTGGGGTTATCTTAAGGGAGCGTGGCCACTCAATTACCTCGGACTACCTTTAGGGGGCAATCCAAATGCCTATTCTTTTTGGAACCCAGTGATAGAAAGAATTGCAAAAAGACTAGAAGGGTGGCATAAAGGTTGTTTGTCACGTGGTGGGAGACTTATTCTTCTCCAATCGGTACTGGGAAGTATTCCCATATATTTCATGTCAATCTTTAAAATGCCGAAGAAGGTGTCAAAGATGATCGAGAAAATGATGAGAGATTTTTTTTGGGAAGGTCAGGGAGAGAATCATAGTGACCATCTAGTCAAATGGGAAATCGTGTCGAAACCAAAACAATTTGGGGGGTTGGGAATTGGGAATTTAGAACTGAAAAACATGGCCTTATTAGGGAAATGGTTATGGCGTTTCCCCAAAGAATCGGAGTCACTTTGGCACTCCATCATTCTTAGTAGGTATGGCTATCACTCTAATGGATGGGATGCAAATATTGGAATGAACTCCACCCTTCGGGCACCATGGAAATCAATTGCAAGAGTTTGGGACAAATATATGGAAAACATCAAATTTGTGGCCGGAAAAGGTGATAAAATCCGGTTTTGGCTGGATAAATGGATTAGTGAACAATCATTTCAAGAGGCTTTCCCTAGACTTTTCCGTCTATCTAACAACAAAAATGCTCTCATTTGTGATATTGTTTCTTTTCCATTAGCCTCAAGTCCGGTTTGGAATTTAGTTTTTGTTAGGAATCTCAGTGATAGAGAAACCGAAGAATTCACTTCCCTACTATATATTCTTGAAAATATCCACATGAATACTTCTTCACCTGATAAAAGAATATGGAATGCCCACCCCTCGGGTGAATTTTCTTGCAAATCTTTTTTATATACACTACTTCAACCAACATGTCACACCTCCTACCCACTTTTTCAATTCATTTGGAAAAGTGTGGTACCCGCTAAGGTTAAAATTTTTGTTTGGTTGGCTTCTTTGGGAAAGGTGAACACTTGTGACGTGTTGCAATTGAAAAGGCCATATTTGAACATATCCCCTTCACACTGCATTATGTGTAAAAAGGCGGAGGAGAACATCGACCATATATTACTACATTGTGAGATTGCTAGAGACATTTGGTGTAGAATTTTGTGTATTTTTGGTGAAGAGATGGCATTACCAAGAAGATGGTCAGAAATGATAGGGATAAAATGTTCATTTGGAGGAAACAACAAGGAAAAAAAGGCGATATGGAAACTGATTTTAATATCATCAGCTTGGACAATATGGACAGAAAGAAACAGAAGGATTTTTGATAATATTGATAGATCGGTGGAGGATATCTGGGATAATATTATTTTCCTTACAGGATTATGGGCTAGAGCTGCTGGAATTTTTAGTGGTCTAGAAAATTTTCTTTTTCGACTGGACCCTAATAGTTCCTTATGTCCCATTGTAATGAATTGTTACTAATCTCGTGGTCAACATTTTGTAAGTGTCACAAGTATTCTTTGACACTTGTAGTGGATGTCTTGTCCACTATTATATTTGTAACACCATTCTCATTTTCTTTAATAAAAATCTTTTTCTTATCAAAAAAATAAAATAACCATATAAATAACATTAAAATTCATCAAATGCATCTCTACCTTCGGCAAGTGATTTGGCGACCAAAATGGCAAAACCTTCAGCAAAGTGCAAATCCAATTAGCCTCCAAAATTTCCAGAACTCATCATATTGAAAAACAATGCACCTATTTAATTCTGAGGGAGTCGAACATGATGTGGACCTCAATCCAAAGATTCCAAACTGAAATTTTGACTGCCGCGGGTGGATAGTGAATACTGAATATCAGAAGGTAGGTTTGCCATTTTTTTGCCAAATTTTCAGTTTCTATTCACAATTTTTCTGCCTTTTTGCCTCAAAAAATTGGAGATTTGCAGAGGAATTCTTTCGCCAAATGTGAGAGGAGGAAGATATTATGTGGCTGGAAGGAATTTGTTCGAAAATTAGGGCTGTAGGGACAAAATTACAAAGTAGGACAGATACCGACCCGGTACCGGGTCGGAGGGTCGAAAGAAACCCTGCCGGGTCGACCGGGTTTTGGTCGGGTTTTTGAGATACGGGTTTTTTCAATTTTGCGACCCAGTTGTTGAACAGGGTTGCTGGTTTGACGGGCAAACCGGCCGGTCCGGTCCGGGTTTCATAACATTGGTAAGTCATACCTATAATTGAAAATATATTTCCACCATGTTTATTCACCTGTATCTCTATGGACTCTTGATGGTGCCTGAACTCTTAACTACAATCTTAACACACGTGCTTCTCACATATGCATAATAGTGCTGGGTATAGATGCGTAGTACTTAATTTTCTTGTAGAATGATATACTCTTGTTCCTTAAATAAGTCACTGAGTCGTGTCCACAAGAGATGATAATTTTCTCGACATTTTTTCCATCAACTTTCTCACGTAACTTCTATAGAGCTATGAGTTCATTGGAAGTTATGAAAGATTGTGATTCAAATCTTAGTAGCAAGCTGCATGAGTTTCTCCATACGAATCCTTCACTTTCCAGATTTGGCTGGACCTTCAATAAATATTGGTGGCTTGCTCCAATAAACATGATGTCTATGGTTTATGATGCCAATTTTGCATAGCACTAATTACTTTTTTGCAGGAAATAACTATTCTAATTCTAGTTTGATTGAGTATAGGATGCTAAGGACCTCCATGCCACCACATACATCCAGTGTTCTAAAAGGCACAAAAAGCGCCGCATAGGCTCTATGCCGTGAGATCACATTAATGCTTTCTAACAGGCATAAATCGGCCTAAATCGACCAAACTTGTTAATAAACCGATCAAACCGGTTTAAATCCGACCGGTCCAATTAAACCAACCGAACTGATCTTAATACAATTATAATTTATTTATTTAAATAAAATTTAAATATGCCAAAAAAAATAAAAAAAAAAAAACTGAAGAGGGAGGGGACGGCTGTGTAAAACTGTAAATACAACTACCCATTTGCGATTATGTTTAAATTCTCAACCCAACAGCTTTTTTTTGTAAGGGCCGTTGGCTTCTCCATCCCACTCGTCTTCCGATGTGGAAAGGACTTTCCCTTTTATTTTTTTATTTTTTTCAACGTAACTCTTCTTTTGAAGTTTCGTTTCCTTTTTTAAAAAAAATTGCTTTCTTCCATTTTTAACTTGTTTTTTCTTTTATTTGTTTAACTTTTCATTTATTATTTTTTAAACCTGTTAAACTTATTATCCTTTTTATTGATTAAAATATTTTTTAATATTTTGATGAAATAAATTATAGTATAATAAATAAAATTAACAACCATGAATCAATATTTTCTTTGAATTAGTAATTTTGAAATTAAAGAATATTGCTGTTATATATTTTACATATTTAGTTTTTATGTAAAAAAATATATTTAATGTCTTAAAAATAATTCAAATAGTATAAAAAATACGAAACTTATTATGATGCCTATTTTTTACATTAACACGCTTAAATTTGTGATTCTTGATTTTCGACCTTGATGATTTTCAATGTATTACGTATTTTAGAACCTTGCTTACATCACATACCATTTGGGAATTTGATGAAATCAATAACCTTAGATGTGTATAAAATCGTTGGATGCATGTGAAATTGTCTTTTGCAAGACAAATGCTTGATTGAATGGGGCATAAATGAAATCAATAACCTTAGATGTGTATAAAATCGTTAGATGCATGTGAAATTGTCTTTTGCAAGACAAATGCTTGATTGAATGGGGGCATAACGTATCACGTCTTAAAGAACAAATAAATTGCCAATGGCCTTTTATTCATCTTTGCTCTTATGCTCTTTATATGTGATTATTATTATTATTATTAATTTTTTTTTTTTTTTTTGGTTAAGCCCATCTCTTGGTACCCTACTAGGTGAACTAACCTTTATTCTTACACTTTATCATTGCTATTTCAAATTTTAATATAACCCAATTCTTAAGAAACTAAGACCACAAGTTTAAATATGATCATTTCATTTTTCGTTAATTGCGTTGGATCGGATTTGATAGCACAATTCTATGTATTCATAAAAAGTTGGAGACGGAGATTTTGAAATGCGAAAAAAAGAAACAAGATATCCATGTTGGAACATGTTATTCTATCAGTATAAGCTATCTTATTTCTTCTTCTTCGAGCCTTTGATTGCTTATTATTACTACTAATTGTTTTCTTTTTTATTTCATTACATCAGAATTTTTTGATGCCAGAATTTCTGAAACCTAAATTCTGATTGCAAATTTCCTCTCATTCTAACAATATAACCCTTAAAGAGTACTACAAAAAAACTTAATAATAATCTTTTTAGAATGACTGTCGATCTTTTCTTGAATAGTAGAGGAAAAGAGGCTATTTAGTTGGCACCATTGGAGAATCAGAGGAATTTGATCTTAACTTTGGAACATGAGAAGTTGAAATTAAATGGTCATGAGTTAAACTACTTCATTAGCCCTTGTTTGAGTCCCGTTTGGAGGGGAAAATGAGCTTTGGAATAGTACTTTTTGGAGAATGCGTGGTTAAAAAATAACGAAGACTTTTGGGTTTACATGTAATAATATTTTATTGAAGAATATGGTTGAAAATAGGAATGAGAAAAATGTATATAATTTTGATGGAGCTCAAATAGGGGCTATTTATTTAATTCTATATAGCCTTATATTGGAAAACCCCCTTTTCCCTCTGTTCAAGCTTCAGCCAAAGAAATTTGGGATAATATCTCATGCTTTTAAAAAGAGGGCATCTTGAGTCTGTTGTTCGCTACAACTCTACTAAAAATTGTATGGCAAGAATTAGATCTTCATAGCATGTAGAGATGGAATTAGCAGTTGATGCAGTATGACTAGTCGAGTTGCCTTCAACTTGTCCATGTTTTTTGTTTTTGGTTGGACTTAATTAAGATTTATGAATATTGTGGAATCCACTCCCCATATATTTTAATTTATGAAGCACTTATACAGACATGTATCCGATACGTCGACACGCAATTTTCAGAAAACTCTGATACGTCGTCGATACTTTGATTAAAAAAATTATTTATGTTTTAAATTGTGTAAATAAAAAAAATTATTTATTTTTAAAATTTTTAGTGCAAAGAAAATAAAAGTTATATAATTATATAAAAAAATAGTCTAATTTTAATTTTATTGTAAAAAATACAAGAATAGTCCAATCCAGACTAAAAAAAAAAAAAAAAGATAAAAGAGTCCAAGCCCATTTATATGACCCACCAAAACTAATTCTGAATACAAGTACACATGGCCAACCCTAGTTCTAAACGCACCTACTGTCAACAAACACACACACACACACACGTAAATCAGATGCTGCTCCAAAAATCACAGTGGCTGACTGAAAATGGAGGAGAGGTTGCAGCCGCTGTTCCGATCGCACCTTCTTCGACACTACTCTGACGAGATCCTTCTCCAACGTGGTGGTTCTGCAGCAAAGAAAATACAGTAAGTCTTATTCAGCGATGTAGCTCTTTTTTCAAATTTTTTTCTCCGGGACACGGCGCCGACACGTATTGACAGAGAATCGAAGGAGTATCCGTGTTTGATACGTATCGGATATGGATATGCCGGGTCGCTGGCTTCTAAGGCGTATCGATGCTTCATAGTTTATAATCAACATTTGAATGGATCTATAACTTATTGATTTATTTTTCAAACATGTCCAATGTATTTAATTTTCCTACCATCTTCATCATTATCATTTTCTTCTCATTCTTCGTTAGTTTTTCGTCATCCTTCAATTTGCAATGTTGCTTTTTCCTTTTACACCCATTCCATTTAAAGGCAAAACAAGAGAAAAAGAAACCCCCTAACTATTTTAAGCTAAAAATATACCAAAATGTTGAGGGTTGTAACAATGTTTAATAAGGCATAGCATATTCGGGTATCAAGGTTATTTTCCTTTATGAGGCGAGTTGTTAGTAGCCTAGAGGCTTTGAGGCATAAGATTGTAAAAACTAAAAGTGTCAAAAAATTGTTGTAATGCAAAATAAGCCCGTAATAAATATATATTATCTTCAAAATCATAATAAAACCATTTAAGATGAACAAAATAAATATTTGAAGAATAGAAAAGTAACTGTTACTTTAATTGGTGGGACAATATACTATCCCAACATTTCAGAATTAACTTTTTAATGTTTTAATAGTAGCTAATTCGCAAGGTTGGATAATCATGAGATACATTTTTTTATTTTTTTTTAAAGTTTTGGTAATAGCTAATGTGGTAGTGGGCTATTAATACCAAAGTTGGTCTATTTAAATTTTTTCATCGGCGTACCCGTAAATAAAGTAAGTTTGGGAAATTTAAGGAGCATACGCCTCACAAGCCTTGAGGTGTGTTCCTCTCACTTAACTCTCAATTGAAGCATGCGCTTTCAAAATTGCCAAATGGTCAGCATCTTGAGGCCTTTTTTATTTAAATTTCTTCGAAGTGACCTGGATAGCAATTTTTTAAACAATAGCTAAAAATAAAAGAGCAGAAAAGGCAAGACAAACAAGTGTACATTTTAGTGTCTTGATGCTTAGCTTTAAGGTATAAGCATTGACAATAACACTCAACAAAACATTAAAAAGTTGATATTGATTGTTGAATTTGAAATATGTTGTTAAAAAGTTGTGAGTCTCATGAAATATGTGGTTGAGATTGATTGTTGAATTTGACTAGATTTTAATTTGTATCAAACAGGGGCTATATATGTATCAAACTTACCATATATTTTAAGACAGATGTATTTTCATACCTATTAGTTATGGTTATAAACATTTATCATTTGGAAAATCAGTTTTTTATCTTGAGTTTTTTCCCCCTCCCATCCCAAACAAGTTGTAAAGCGCAATTCAAATGCAAAAGTATTTCTACCATTGTTTAAAGTATTTGAGGCTTACTGTTACGGCATGGTTGCTCCCCTACTCACGTGGCACGACAAGGGTCTTATATGTTGGATTATTCGGAATGTGCACTGTTCATGTCTCGTACTTGCTGGTATATATATCAATATGCCTCCTATTAAAGTCATGTTATGCTTGTATCATAGTTTGCTGGCCCTTGTGTGAAGATAGGCGGACTCGAATGCCTGCGGGCATCGTGGTTGCCGGACGGATAGTCTGTCACATTACGCCTCAAATTCTACCTAACACAAGGCTTAAATAAAAGATTAATGATACATGTAGTTGGAGGTTCACAAAAAAAAGTGAAAAAATGAGGTGGCAAAATTGTGATTGTTGATATGTGGGTTGATGTGATGTGGATTATTAGGATTGTGCTACCTTGCATTATGTCAAACTTCTTGTTAATCTCTTCATGTACATGTAGCAAATCTCTAAATAAAATTCCTTGAATCCTTCCTCTTTAGTGTCATTTGCGAGTCTAATGCTTAAATTATCCGATGCTTGCTCAAGATGAATAAGTTGTTCGTCCATGTGTCTTGCATTTTTTGGACAACTTCTACGGACCTTAACCTTTTGAGCTTTTGTTCCCTTTTATATATTTATTTTATGTCTGTTCGGAAGCCAAGTTTTAATTTTGTTAATTCGTTTTATTATTGATTTTAAGATGGCTTATGATTTATTATGAGTATTTATTATGAGTGTATTTTTGTTCTTTATATTCATTTGAACTATTCATTAATCTATCTTAATCCTTTTGCTTCAAAGTGCCTTGAGACTTGCCAGCAAAACATATTGTTAGCCAATTTAAATTTAAACTTTTTATACATCAACTGATATAGTTGGCTTCATCAGTCTATCCAAAGATTTGAAATGGAACAAACATGGGACCGAAGAAGTAGTGTAATACATGAAGTATGTCGGTCTTAGATATCCATTTTACCCAATTCTTTGTATGTCAGTCTTAGATATCCTTTTCTCCCACGGACTCTAGATGTTATCTGTGTCCATTAATGATAAAGGGCTATAACTCTGATGACTCCTAAAAGTGAATAAAAAGCTTAGGCTAGGTTTTGTATTTTTGAATTATTATTTATAGTTATTATTTTTTGATTGATATAATGTACACTGCTAAAAAATGATTAATTATTTTGAACTTTGTGGCTGTGACTTTGTTCTGAATCACTTTTGGTTTGAAAAAAATAATAAATTGCCTTTTAATGTTGTGAGTGTGCCATCGTAATGTTTTAAAAAACATCTTTAGATGTGATTAAGTTGCCAAAATAATCCAACCAAATGGGGGCTGAAAATATTTGGTTTTGTTCTTTCAAACTCTTTATTAGACTTCTGAGAAGGCTTTATTCCCATGACAAGAACAGTGATGTTTGTTTTAGGCTTTGGAAGTCCATAGTGTTTTTGTTCAACCAATTATTGTGTGGTTGTTTTAGAGGATTGCCAAGTGTTGAACCACTTAATTTAAAAGCTTAGACCGTTAGAAAATGCAGTGAATATCATTTGAATAGTCTTCAACATAAAGCTTTTTGCTCATGTATGGTTTAGTCCCTTTTTTCAATAGGATTACTATATTTACAATGACGCGATTGTGGATTGGTTAGTAAATCAACTAGAGACATGATTGTGCAGCAGTGGTAACTTTGAAAGCCACAATTTGAGATGTAGTTGGATTGAATCTCTATTTGTCTTTTGCTGTGCTTACATGCTTCATTCTATTTATCGTTCGTATTTTATTTTTTTCTCTTGCAAGTAGTAACTTATAACGGACATGTTTACTTTATTTTATTGTCAATTTGTAGGTTGATATTAACATACACCAATTTTTTACGGGATATGCTGAAGGCCGGAAAGACAGAAATTCCTGGCCAGAAATGCTGAAATTGAAAGATTGGCCTCCGTCCACTTTATTTGAGAAGCGATTGCCACGGCATGACGCCGAGTTCATCAGTGCATTGCCTTATAAAGAATATACTCACCCACATGCTGGAATACTAAATTTGGCGGCAAAAAAGATATTGGAGGAGAAGATGCTGAAGCCAGATCTGGGGCCTAAAACATATATAGCATATGGATTTGCTGAAGAGCTTGGACGTGGGGATTCTGTGACGAAGCTTCATTGTGATATGTCAGATGCGGTATGCTTATTAGTGCATGTATAGTTGAATTATGTGCTTTCTGTTGTGTCTTGAATTAATTTCTTGAGCACAAGACAGATACATACAGTTGCCAAAATTACTCTCTCTCTCTCTCTCTCTCTATATATATATATATATATATGTATATACACGTCATGAAAACATTCCTCAGGAGCTGAAGCTCCATAATCCTCACAAGTAGTCATCATGAGAAGTTGTATGCAGTGGCACTTTATAAGTAATCATGATAGTGAAGTAATGAGTGCTTAATCCTGACATTAAAATTAGCAATTATTGCATAGCTATACGCTATGCATCATCTTCAGTAGATTAGGTTCCAAGCAGAGGTATTAAACTTAGAGAAAAACAACTCAACAAAACATTATTTTATAATTTCTTGGGAGTTCTGTGAAATGATGCAGAAGAAATTTGCTTAAACTTTCCACTGTTTGATGTAACTTCTTTATGAACCGCTCTGTAATTGTTCAATTGCTCTCTTTTCTTATTTAATGCTAATACATAATCATTTTGGCATGAAAGAATGATTTAAAATAATCAATTATCTTTTATCTTTCTGAGCAGTAAATTCGTAGCTAACCCACATGCTGTTACATCTTAAAATGATAAACTAAGATCTTTTATGAAATCGCTAAGATTCAGTTTGGAAAATTTCTAAAGCAATTTATAAAGAGGATTAGTAGTGGGTCACATGAAATGTGTGGATATTATTTATAGTTGTAGTTATGAATCTGTAGTTGAAAATTACTTTAATGTTTTGATTTTGACCGAATGCATAAATCTTTTATAAATTGGTTGCTAAATGAAGCCTAGATAGTCTAAAACAAAACAGGAACTAAATCAAGAGATGAATAAAAATGAAAAACTTTGTATTGGGTCTTTCAAAAAGAAATCAAGTGCTAGAAAGTATCCTAGAAAGGCAACAGTGTTCAAAGAGAGACCCCATCCCCATCCCCATCCAGAATATATGAATATTAAAGTTGCATTCCAAAACTAGAGACTGACATGCTAGATTCTTATATTTCAAACCAAATCCTGTGCTGTATTTGTCCCATAAAAGGAAGTTAATTTGACCACACAACAATTTTGATTTCAAAGTTTTGGAGTGTATTTTATCCACTTATAAAGGAAAGTAGAATTCAATTGAAAAAGGATTCCTCATTAAGAAACTTCTCTGCTGAAATATTTCTTTTTCCTTTTCTATTGGGTTACAATCCTCCAGAAAAATAAGTATATGTATATATTGCACATTTGGGTATAATGATAAGCCATAACCTCATTTAAGCATTCAGATGGTAACAGGAAACTTGAAATCATATTGCCAGTGATCTAAGGAATGTGATGCTTTGACGAACTTATACTTGCACATTTGACATGAAGTGAATAGATTGTTGCTGTTGTTGTTCAGCATCTATCTTTAATTACTACCGTTGAAGCTGTGTTCTTAGTTTGACAACTAATTAATGCTGTTCTGGTTGTGATTCAGCTAATGATTTTTTTTTTTCAAGGACTTGCTCTTTATGGTTATGAATCACTGTACAAGTTTGACTTGAAATGCACATTTGTTTACTGATCCTTTTTTTCTGAGTTACGGATAAAAAACCTGATGAGCTATCTGAAGATATGGTACTTGTGTTCTGAAAATTATTGTTAATTTGCTTTCCATCGGAATTGCTCGAGTTAAGATTTTTATCTTTGGGGTTGCTGGCCTGGATACATTCACATTCACCCAATCTAACTCAGTAGAACTTGGAGCTGTCTTCGAACCAATGGCATGGATAATTTACTACTTGAGGTGCCCCAAGTGGCAATAATAGCCACATCCCTCAATTTATCAGCTTTATGTTAAAAGTGCGAGTGTCCATATGAGATATGCCTTATTGTGATTTACAAGATATATGTACAAGATATATGAGATTATGTGATTATCTGTTTTGCTTCTGAATTACTGAACTTGCATGGGTAAAAGCTGTCTTTTAATTCATTAACTTTTCATTTTATTCAGGTGAATGTATTGATGCACACTGCTGATCCAACTCCTACAGCAGATCAACTTTCCAAAATTGACAAATTGAAGAAAAATCATGCTGCCCAAGACCAGAAAGAACTCTTTCGTATTTTTCATACTGATCATAAAGAGGCTGGGGCAACTGTACTGGGATCTAATAATTGCATGTTGGGTGTTACAGGCTCTTCATCATCTGATGAAGGCTGTCTTGCTGCCGGTAAGGATGGAATTGAGTATTCTCACTCTATTCATAACCAGATTAGGAATGGTGATACCGTGCTAAATAACGTTGACAACATAGTGGAAGATACTGACCAGTTGCCTATAAAAAGTGAGGATAATGACCTTCCTTTAAACATCTCTAAGGAATCAGACACAGCTTTTGGATTACAACTGGAAAATCAAAATGACATTGATGCAACAATGGGAACCCGAAACAGCATACAGGGTAATAGATATGGTACAGAGAGTACATCAAGTGATGGTCTGTGTATCAAGTCAGAAGGTTTGTCAACAGAAAGTGCAACTACTTTGAGAAAGCAAGAAATAAAAAATTTGGAAGAAATTGACAGTGGGGTAGGAGAAACTGATTTTCCTTCTGACTTGCATTTCTCAAAGGAGGGTGGTCAGGTTTCTTCTGGTAAAAGTACCTGTTTTAAGTTCTCATCAGCTGTACCAGACATGGGAGAGGGAGGTGCAGTTTGGGATATTTTCCGGCGGCAAGATGTTCCGAAGCTTGAGAAATATTTAAAAAGTCACCATAATGAATTCAGGCATATATATTGTTGTCCAGTAGAGCAGGTATGGCGCGTTTTCTATGAGTAAGAGGAAGTTATAATGATGCTACTTGCTAGACTTGTAGAAGATAACTTATTTTTGTCTCGCTTCATATATGAAAGAAAGTATGAGCTTCTGGATATTTCTTGTAATGAAGACTTTTTATTTTATTTTTTTGAAATAGTTCTGGTTGAAACTTGATCTTCCATTAGCTTTGATATACATTTTCCACTCGCTCACAATGTTCCCTTGCTTATCTTTTCTTTCCTTTCAAGTCCTATGTTGATTTGACTTGCCACATGGACACCTAGACGGGCACGGACATGCAGACAGACAAGTTGATTTAGGCCCTGTTCGGTTAAAACTTGTGCCAAATTAAATTTTATGTTGGATTTATTTGTATTTTCTAGGTAAGATGTGAGGTTAAAAATTGGTTTAGGAAATTGTGTAATTGGAGAGAAAATATGAATGGTTAAAAAGTGATTTGAAAAATTGTGTAAATTAAATTTGTTGTCTTTTTTGTCTTTTAGTCAATTAATTTTCCAAATTAAAAGAAACCGAACGGTGCCTTAATTTCTTAAAATTTCAAATTTATGTATTAAATCTTTATTTACATTCTTTTAATATAGGACTAAGCACTTGCTATATTGAACACTTCGTTGAGTAATGTATCCCTTGAGCTTTAGAAATTTAGAGATCATATTAAAGAAATAGGACATGCGGTTTATTGAACTCCATGCCATGAATGTCCTATTAGTGTTGGTGTCTGTCACAACACGATATGCGTCGGACACAAACTGTCCAATAGAAGTGTCCATGCATCATAGATTGAGTCTTTGTTGTTGCTATTTGTCTGTGGAGCTTTGATATTTATTGAACTCCATGCCATGGAGTGTCCTATTAGTGTTGGTGTCTATCACAACACGATACGCGTCGGACACAGACTATCCAGTAGAAGTGTCCATGCATCATAGATTGAGTCTTTGTTGTTGCTATTTGTCCTTGGAGCTTTGATATTCTTCAATATCTATGATTAGTTAATTGTATGTTTCACAACCTTATGTCATGAAGAGCCAAAGAGGGGGATTGTGCAACATGCTATGATGCTACCGTAAGAAGGGGTGTACTTCTCCACTCCCTTGTCCCAATGCTGAACCTTTTTCAGAATATCTTGAATACTGTCTACATTCCTAAGATAAACTCCTCCTCCACCCGTTCTTTTTCTGAATTGCCCTCATCAGAAATGCTTCTCATTTCCCTTTATTACCAATATACAGTTGCATCACTTTATGTAACCATAGATGGATTGAAAGGAGGAACTTACTTGATTTTTATGTTCTACCTATATGCACATGTCAAGTCAAAATAAAATTTAACTGGGATCTGGAGATTGACAAGACTTGATTATTGATCGGATTTTGTATGTTATGTCCATGATTAAACAACCATCAGTATGTTCCCATTCCATTGAATATTTTTTCGTCCTTAAAATGCCTAAGAATGATTTATTATCTAAACGGCCTGGATAATAGTTCAAAATAGTTGGACGTTTAATGTTTATACCATTTATGTCAGTCAAAGTGCTTTTATTGCCTCAAGTTGAGAAATAACAATGGACTTGCTTCTTGTATTCCGTATTTATCTCGTACAAATGATTGTAATACTTTAAAAACCTACAACGTATCTCTCTTTCCTTCCCTTTCTTAATGGGTACATTTTGATATGTTGATATTAGTCTTTAGGAAGAGATGGCAAATATATTTGAAACCTACAAGATATTTTTCTTTTTTTCTTTTGTTATTTTGTACTCGAGAAATACTACCTCTGGCAAATTATTATGTGCAGAGAGAATATTTTTAATATTTTTTAATAATATATCTGTTATAAGATGATACATTTGATAGTCTGATATCTGCTTTCTTATATCTTGAAATATTCTTTAGTTTTTCCTGTGCTGAACTTTTATAGTTTTCCATGCAAAGAGTTTATCTTATTGTTGGAAGTTATTCTTGAGCTTTTTGTGCCTGCACATTGAACATCTGCTATGTTAACTTTTTCTCTATCTTCTCAATTGATTTGGCGAAACTAATTTAAGAGCATTTCCTTGGAAGTCATTCTCGAGTTTTTTTGTGCCTGAACATTGAACATCCGCTAAGTTAACTTTTTCTTCATCTTGTCAATTGATTTGGCGAAAATAATATAAGAGCATTTCCTAGTCCCATGAAAAGATATAATTGTTTGGATGTCAGGATTGTTTTTTTTGGGAGTGGTTTTTAACTTCAAACTGATGTCCTCGGCAGCAGTTTACTTGTTTTATGGCTGTTGTTTGCTATGAGGGAAGTCTTAGGACTTCTTTCATGGTTCCCATTCCAAGGTATGAGACTTATCCCACATCGTAAGTGTGAACTTTCAATGTGGGATTTATTAGGCTCTGTTTGTTAAAAGTTTTGCATTTAAAAATATTTTTTTTATATTTTCGAGGTGAAATATGTGGTTGAAAAGTGTAGAGAGAATGTTTGTGGTTAAAAAGTGGTATGAGAAATTCTATTTTTTAAAAATATGTTTTTAAACAGTTTTCCAAACAGAGGTTTAGGGGCTGTTCTCTTTGTATTTCGATTTTGGATTTTGAGTTTTGGATTTTGTTTTGAATTTTGGATTTTGGTTGTTTGTTTTGGGATTGTTGAAAACATGTTCTCTTTGTAATTTTGGAAAACTCTTTTCAAAAATAGAAAATTGAAAAATGCGTTTACTTCGTAATTTTTTGATATATTTATTTTGTGATATTTTATATGTAAAAAATGGTTGATTTGTTGAATTATATTAATTTTAATGTTAATAAATCAGTTAGTTCTCTATGTCAATAAATTCATCATTAATAATATTGTTTCAGCTAAACAAAAATTTAACCTCATACCAACAAAATTTTAACATGTATCTATATATAATGCCAAAATAACATAAGAATTTCAAGTGAAGGAAATCTCACATTTACAAAAAAAAAAAAAAAAAAAAAAAAAAAAAAAAAATCTTAACATAGATCTATCTGTATAATGTCAAAATAATATAAGAACTTCAAGTGAAGAAAGTGTCTTACTTTTACAAAACAAAATAATAATAATAAAAAAAAAATCTTAAAATGGATCTATATATAATGGCAAAATAATGTAAGAATTTCAAGTGAATGAAGTATCTCACTTTAACCAAAAAAAAAAAAAAAAAAAAAAAATTTACAAAAAAAAAAAAACTTAACATAGATCTATATATATAATTGCAAAATAATATAAGAACTTCAAGTGAAGGAAGTATCTCACTTTTACAAAAAATAAAAATAAAAATAATGTACAAAAAAAAAATCTTCACATGGATCTATATATAATGACAAAATAACATAAGAACTTCAAGTGAAAGAAGTGTCTCACATTTAAAAATAATAATAATAAATAAAAAAATTACAAAAAAAAAAAAAAAATCTTAACATGGATCTATATATAATGACAAAATAATATAAGAACTTTAAGTGAAGGAAGTGTCTCACATTTACACAAAAAAAGAAAAAAAAAAAAAAAATCCAAAACGCGCGTTTTGGTCGTTTTGGACTTTTTAATACAAAATATCCAAAACGCAATAAACTCGTTTTGAGTTTCCTTTGTATTTTTTTTGATGTTTTGGAAAACGCGTTTCTGAAAATGGGCAAAGTGAACGCGTTTTCAATATTTTCAAAAATCGAAAACTCAAAACGAGCTCCAAACAGCAAAGAGAACGGGGCCTTAACTTCTCGGGCAGCTTTCTCTCAATAACTAGCTTTTGAGGGTGAGTTCTACCAAAATGTTGTAATAATGGTACCAGAGTAGGCATCCCGTCTCCCAGTTGCAATCGAGAGGCGCGGATGGTAACATCGACATAGGAGTGTTTGTTTGGGACTAGTCATAGGCTAGTGCAAAGCCAGTCCAGCTTAGGCGCGAGATCGTGGAATGTGGTGATTTGTCATGATTCCCATTGCAAGGTATGAGACTTGTCCCACATCGAAAGTATGACTTTCAACGTGGGGTTTATAACCTTTTGAGTACCCTCTCTGTAATGAGTAGCTTTTGAGGATGAGTTCTACCCAAGATGTTTCTTTCTTTAGGCTCAAAAGTATGAATGCAGTAAAAGAACATATTCAGTCCTCATTACCTTAATTTGCCCTGCTGTCATCTTTTCGAACAAGCTGTATACATTCTTTTAGTAAAAAGAATTTGTCCTCATTTTCTGACTGCTGCAGTATTCTGTAGAGCATATGCCATGTAATATTCTAGATGCTTCAGCTAGAGATTAAGTCAGCCTCAGCGACCAAATACTCTGTTAGCTGAAACTTTGAAAAGATGCGCCAACAATATCTTCAACTTTTCAATTCCTTACCAGATATATTTTAGCTGTCTTCCGTCACCCCTGTAGGCCTTATTTCCCAAAAAGTTCTATTTTTCCTCTCGTCTTATTGTCAAGATCAACGAATTGATTCTGCTTGTAGTAGTAGTTAACTTGTGCTGCCATGAATGAGGTTTCCCTAGATTTGTGGATTCCTTCTGATTTTAGATGCCCCACTTGAGTGGTGTATATTATAGACCGGTGAAGTTTCCACATTATGCCGTCACCTTTTGTTGAATCACTAGTATAGCTTTCTATTTCAGTCAAAATTTTGAACTTTTGGTGGTCACTGATGGAGATGAGAAGATTTGTATAATATTCTGTTTGCATGAAGAAGTTTTTTTCAAATTGATTTAGAGTCTATAGTATGTATTTCCCTTTTGTTAACAAAGTCATGCAGTTGAAATTCGTTATCTTATCTTCTACTTTTTCTTTTTTGATTTATTAGGTTGTACACCCGATCCATGATCAGAGCTTCTATTTGACCTCATATCATAAAATGAAGCTTAAGGAGGAATATGGTTTGTTATGCTTTAGCTTCACTGGGTTATACCTTTCCTATTTAGAAATCGTTAGTGATACTATCTTTTTTGGTTGATATAGGAGTTGAACCTTGGACTTTTGTGCAAAAACTTGGAGAAGCTATCTTCATACCGGCTGGATGTCCTCATCAAGTTAGAAATCTTAAGGTACTTCAGATTATGCTCTTCTCAATAGCATTCACCAATATTCTCTAAATTTTCACTTCATCTAAGTTGTGTTGCATTCTGTGAAAATCAGATTAATAGCTGAAAGCCCTCAACACCAAATAATCTAACTTCTGAATCCTGATGCTCCTCTATGGAAAGCTCTAAAGGCAGTTTTGACTTGGGGAAAAAAGACACATTGTTTAAGTGATCAGAATGGATGACTTATTTATTAATTGATTTTCTTTCAACCTTGATTCTTGGATTTAATATTTATTTGATGTCAATGCTACATGAATTTGAAATGGCTCCTTTTGTCATGTTATAAACCATATTACCTGTGGATTGTGGGAGGCTAAAGTGTCAAATAGGATTTATTGTTTTTACACTTCACAAAATAATTAGGAAGAACATTTCAAAGTTACTTGCATTACTTTGACATACTGGTCTATTGATGCTATCGAAATAGAATCAGAAGACAGACACTGAAATGTATGTTTATATAAGATAAAAAAGTCCAGCCTTGTCAAATCTCTGTAAGTCTCCGGCTGCTTGCCCTTGTAACCTTATTAACGTTATGAACCTGCCACTTCCATGAGAGAAATTTCTAGATTGACTTTGCTGAACAGTAAGTTTAGCTATCCGAACTCCCCTGCTGCACTTTTACACTAGAAATCCTTTTACCTTCTCCCACTTACTGGGATTGAAGAATGTTTTTGTGAATATATCTACTTTCTGGTATCTAATAAGCAGTGACTCATATCTACCTTCCCTAGAGTAAAATGCACTAGAAATAATAATTAATTTTTTTTTTTTTTTTTTTTTTTTTTTTTGGAATTGTATGCTGGGGGCTCTTTGGCATTTATTTGAACATAATTACTGAGATTCTATTATCTTATACGACTCCAAAAGATTGCTGTATATGCAATGCAGATCCTTGAATAATTACTCTATTTTGTTCACATGTTGCATTGATTTTTATATTATTTGATAGACAAATAATAGTTGTTTTTTTCTTTCTTCTATATAATCTTTTCCTTGCACCCCAGTCCGTCAGTTCTGTTTGATTTCTCATTCCCTTCTGAAAATCTTCATTTTATGACTGGTTCTTATTGGTATCTTGTCATGATTAATTGCAGTCTTGCATAAAAGTTGCTCTCGACTTCGTTTCACCTGAAAATCTTGGTGAGTGTGTTCGCTTGACTGATGAATTTCGTGTTCTTCCTAAGAACCACAGGGCGAAGGAGGACAAGTTAGAGGTATTGCTTTTTTTTTTTTTCCTCGCTTCTCAGGTCAAATGGAAGGAAACAGCCCTGTTCAATAATTTTTTATGAATCTTGTTTGCAGTACTGTCAAGTTGTTCACCTCTGAAACTTTAATGCCATTAAGACCCTGTTTGGTTCCGGAAGTTTTTTTAATTTATTCCCCAAACTCATTTTCAATCACATTTCTTTGAGATCACCTAACTTTTAACACCTGTCAACCACACATTCCCTCACACCCTCTAAATCTTCCTATACCAGACAAGCTCTAAAATGTTTCCCGTCTGAGCACTCTGGTTTTGAAGGTTATTGTATGCAAGCCATCGATTGGTACCCATGTAAAGCAGCTCTTTGCATAGATATGATTTGGAAAGCTTTATATGGTTTATAAATAATCTCGTAAAATTTACATTTAGTTTGAAGTAATCTTCGCTGTACTTCTTTCTCTGTTTTTGACATAGTATCTAATATCATCTTTAGTCAGTATGCTAATACTCCTGTTGATATTACTTCAAATAGGTAAAGAAGATGGCTCTACATGCATTATACTATACTGTTAATAAACTCGAGAGTCTCATCCTGTAAGTATTTCTTGATGAAGTACCCATACTTGTTATGCTTTTTGCAAGTCAAAATTTGCTTTCATGTCAAAAGGTGGGAAAAAAACTTTCTGGAGTGGCACTGGCTTTTAATTTGATGAATGCTTTTCCTAAAGATATTGTTAGTTGAAATGTCAATAGTAGTTTTTTCCTTATTCGAATCCAATATAATATTTCAGGTGTGAAGAGCAAGAACCTGAATTACCAGTGTGTGGAGCTATGTCAGATCTAAACCCCAGTCGACCAGTTCAAGACGGGCAGTTATCTGCATCACTGCGTCAATCATCAGGCGAGTTCCCTATGTCAGATCCAATCCCCAGTCGACCAGTTCAAGACGAGCAGTTATCTGCATCACCGCGTCAATCAACAGGCGAGTTCCCAACATCAACTCCATCACCTCAATGTTTGGATTCTCCAAAATTGTCAAAAGATGTGCCCAAGGAACCTACTATTGATCCAGCTGCATGTGGGAATTCGAAGAACATTTAAATGCGCCAAAGAGAGTTGAACTGAAAATTACCAGTATCCATATACCTCTGCTGAACTTCTGGTTTAATATTAGGAGATTTAAGCTGTGTCTTAACGAGTATATAGTTTTTGGGAGGTTCATCGTTATGTTAAAATCTTGTGCACTGTCATGGAGTGGCACTACTATGAACTAAATTGTCATGTCATTTTGAACTTCTCCCATAATGTTTTTGCATTGGAAATTTGTTTTGTTTTAATTTTCTCAAAATTTGCAATAACTTTACAGATTAATAATTTACGTAAAGAAACTTTCTTTTACAATTACTTATTTTCTAAATAATATTTTTTAAACATATTTCGAAATAGTATATTTTTAAAACATATTGTAAATGTGCATGGATTTTATGTAATTTAGTAAAATGTTTTAGGTAAAACAAATAATAATTTATTGGAATGCATGTTTGCAAATATAAATTGTACGAGGCTAAGCTGTCATCTATTTTCTAAGATATTTTTAATTGTTGAGAGGTTTTTTTTTTTTTTGGTACATATAGAGAGCATTTTAGAATTGAAGAGTAAATAAGTTTTGACACTAGAGATTTTTTTATTTTAACTATTCATTTTACACTTTTCAATGAATTGTTTTTACTATCGTCTTCTAAAATAAATTTGGATACTGCCATTTATTAACTAAAATATTTAAATATTATTTATCTAAGTTCAATTTTATAGACTGACTTTTAAAATAGAAAGCATTTTAGGAAAAATTGCACCAACTACCCCAAATAATTAAGAATTTTGAAAAATACTCTTTTTAACTGATTACACAATTCTTTAATTACCATAAACAATACGTTCTAAACCTCCCAAAAAAGCAAAATCCCAAACCCAAATCAAAAATCGATTTCTCCCTATGCAAACTCACTCTCAAAGCTGAAGGAGCAACCATTGCCACCGTTAAGAAGAAGAAGAAGAAGAGTCAATTATTGAGTTGGATTTGCCGGGGGTTGAGTGGTGGTTGGAGCACACAGACAAGTCCTCTCACTTCCTCCTTGTACCAATTTTCTTACTACCAAGTGAGCTAATCTATTTACGAATGGGATATTTGGACACTATAATATGCCTGATTTTGTGTGCATCCACTTCTTGTCAATTTGAAGAGGGAAGATTACATTACATCTATGGTGTTTAATGACCTTGGGAATCAAAAATACTGTTTGTGCAAATGTGTGTACAAAAATTTGTATACAAGATGACGTTGCCGTGTGATATTTGTTGATAAAAAAAGTGATGTGATGTTTACAAAAAGATGATCGTGCCATGTGTTTTTTCTGTATGACTTTTTGGCCAACCTTATGTACGAATAACACAATTGCCTTGGGAATTGGCTGTCATTTGGGTGTGTGAAAAAAAAAAAAGGTATAGCCCACACCCTGAGGGCCCGAATCGACCACGCCCAAGACCCTTGGTTCGGGAAGGTAAATTCAGGTTATGCCTCCAAGTAGCCAGGGTGGAAGGGCTTATGGTAAGCATGAGCAAATCTCAATAACTCCCGCTTGCCACAAGGCCAATTTCACTTTGCGGGGAATCGAACCAAGCACACAACCGCGCTGAGCACTTACCACCCATCCCCTTTGCCACTTGGAGATATGCCATGGGGGCATCATTTGGGTGTATGAAGCTTGGACAATTGCTTGTTTGGGAATGGAAATCATAGAGTTATATATTGAAGCAACATAGGCATCATTTTGATGTAAACTCCATTGCTTATTCACCAGATTCACACTTCTTAGTCAGTGGAGCAAATGATAACAAAAATCAAGGCCATTGCTCAAATTGTTTATTGTCCAATCCACACACTACATGTATGGTTTTAGATTCCCATGTTAGAATATACCTGGAATCTGACTACCATGGTCTACAGTTAATTATTGACATCAACGTAATTTGTCACTTTTCTGAATTTCTATTGAATTTCTTTGGCCATTTCTTTGCCTTCAGTTTCCTTCTTTATGGTCAAGTGGCACCATGTTATTGCATTCCTACGATTTTGATAATTTCCACCGCACCTTTCACATTTAACAACTTATGATATCTCACATGCTGACTTCTTCCCCAATATTGGTTGATGATTTCGAATATTGTAAAGTACGACTCGACTGCCAAGTGTCCGAACATACAACATCTACGATTATAAGATAACTTGAAACATCTCATCCATATATTTCAATCTCAAATACGTAAGGACATTATTATTATTCGAAATCTGCACCGGAGGCATTGTAGAATTCAACGAATATGTCATGTTATTTGCTATTTCAGCATAACCTCAACTCTGATATCTATATATATCTAATGATAATTGAGATTCTGGCCAATTAATTTTGACCAGATTCTCAATTATCAACAGATTCTTAATTTCAACCGATTCTATTATTTTCATATTAAATACAGTTTTTTCCCTTATCCACGTCTATTGAAATGAGTTAATTTATTTATGAAAATAATATATTTATTAGGATAAAACCGCAATTTTAGTCTAGCACATCCTCCCTGCCCAGTCAGATATTCGGAAGGTGGGATCTGTTTTTACTTTTCTTACTCTATCTGTCTCTCTGAACTTTCAGAAAAAAAACACCATTGGCCATACCTCTCTCTTTTTCACCCAAGCAGAGATGCTAACCCATACCATTTCTATCTAAATTTGCAAACTCCTCTTCCCCACGCAATAATCTTGATGGCACTCTGGCTCTCACACCACTCCGACCCCCCATTACAACGACCAATGCTAACATCACACCTTCAGGATCCGACGGGTTGAGAAACAGCGAGAAGTTAAGCTGCGAGAAATCCAAGGTCTCAAGAACTAACTTTTTCTTTTTAGAATTTAATCGGTTGTTTGGTTAATTCTTTTACATTCTATATTTCTATTTTGACATTATAATCGTGCTTTTTTTTTCTACCGATTTCTTGTGGATTCGAGTTATGTTCATCGTTGGTAAGGACTTCGTAAATATTTTCTTTTATTTCTTTGCCTGAATCTATTTTTATTATTAACCAGTTATGCATATTATTCTGGGCGTGCATTTGGAGGCTTGGTTTTTTATTTACTTATTGAATCGGATATTTGGAGGCTCGGTTTTCATAATTCTTTGCTTGCTTTATCATTCTTCAGTTCTATAGAGCATAGAGACCGAAAGAGGAACACTTAAGTTTTTCATTCACATTTTTGTTGGGTTTTCTAGGTTTATGACATTTTTGTTAGGAGTCTTCATTTGATGTCAAAAATGAAAAATGTATGATTTTGCAAAGAGATGAGGTATGTTGCAGGCGATTTTTTTTTCAATTTAAATTTATTTGAAAATTTTCCCTTTTTGGCTATTAACTAGGTAATTGATATTCATGGCATGATATTACTGCATTTTCTTGATTGATGCATGTTATAGACAAATTAATATTCACATAATCACATCTTTGCAGTGACGATTTGAAGAGAAATTGGAAGGATTCTGTTACTTCACTTTTGAACATCAGTTCGCAGAAACCTTTTCCTTACTTCAGTCACAACCTTTGAAAATTAAACTTATTGCATCTTAATTTATGCTACTTCACTTGATATATGAAAGACCATGAAAGAAAATTTGTGGAGAACTAAATTTAATGGTTTACATGAAAAGATTCCTCATTGAGCCATTTTAATATATACTTTTCTTCCTTGCACAGTTTGAAATGGGTCAATCCACTACTGTTATAGCCTCGGTTTCCAATGACAGATCAAAAGAAAAAGGCCTCGATTAGAAGGCCGTCCTTTTAAACTAATCTTTATTTCTTTAAGCGTTTTTGGCTTATTTGTGAAGTTAAAGTACTATTTTGAAGGTCTTAGTTTCTAATATATGATAGGAGTTTCAGGTTTATGTAGCACTTCTCGTGATAGATTACTTGCAACAGTTCGAAATGTTTTGCAAACTGTAGTATGTAGATATGCTCTTTCTTGGTTATTATTTATTTTCCATCTGCGAATTTTATTTGAGTGACTACTCATTTTTCACAAAAAATATATCTGGCTCATTTTTCTGGCTGGCTTGCATGGTCAATGTCCAGTACCTAGACAACCAAGCTAACTATGCCTGGTCGTTGGATTGATTCTCCTTGTGGGTTTGAGGTTGCTATTATTTTTTCTTTGACCGAGTCCTTAAAAAGGGTTCTTTCATATCTACAGTGAAAAGCCTCGAATGAACTTGCCATGCAATCCTTTTCTTCTTAAACTAGGTAGGAATGTGATAAACAATTCTTAAAGGTCAATATCTTCTGCTTATTTGATTCTTTTTTCAATACGGGTTTGTGAGGATTCTAAATATTACCCACAATGTATTTCTTTCATAATTAAGAAAAACAATTGGAATTGTTCATTGGTTTTTTGGTTCATTTCATTGTTTTCCTATTGAAAATTTTTTTGATTTCTTATTTAGAAATTTCTTGCCTATATATTGGTGGGGAAGCTTATATTCTACAAATTTGTCCAATTCTAAAAACATAATGACACTATTAGGTAATTTAGGAATTTTGTCATTGTAGGTTTGAAACGACTACCAACGATCAATTCTGGCAATTTTTATTGTCCCCTTTGCTCAATTTTAAACATGGAGCTTGGTTTTGGAAGTTAAGAAATAATTTTGAAGGGTATGGAGGCACAATATATAAAGATATCATAGGCACCAGCCAAAGGATCATCAGTATTCTTCCTCTATTGTCAAGGATCATCAGTATTCTTCCTCTATTGTCAAGCACATCAAAGCACCCGTTGATATTGAGCCTCTCTCATTGTGTGTGTGTGTGTGTGTGTGTTTTTTTTTTTCTTTTCAAATTTGTATATTTATAGTTTTTTTTTTCTTTTTTAAGGGATTTTTAATTTGTTTATAGTTCTTTTATTTATAATTTTCATATGAGCTTTTGCCTTTCCTCTTGCATTTTAGCAATTTTGGTATCTTCTTGAAGTAGTATGCATTATTTGATGACGAAATATGGGGGAGAGATTAGATATAATTATTATAATTCGGCTCTCTTTTATTTATTGGAGAATACAATTGTTTCTCGAAATCATTTTGTATTTATTGGTTTGAATTCTATAAATAGGCTTTTACTAATATTCATTTTATTTTGGTACTTTGTTTGGATCCATGTTTACATAATTTAGTGGTTTCTGATTAATTTGATTTGAAATGCTTTAACCTTTGATTGTAATGTTAATAGGTTATCTATTTCTCTTTAATGGGTACCTTGGATTAGTGCTGCATCATAGATTACTCCTAAAATATTGGTTCATGTTTAGCTTCTAGAATTATACATACTCGGGGTGAAATCCTTGTATGGATTTAATGGCTCTGGTGTATCAATGAAAGTCAATAGTTCCATTGAGATCAAAGGCATCAGTAGAACTGATTATGTGATAGCAATTTAAAGTGCTTTCATAATTGTCGGAAAAAAATCACTTTTGAATTTTTTATCGGAGGATTTTTTGGGTTTTTAATAGATTCTTATTGAGAAGTTCTTTCATATTTAGCCATTCAACTATTTTGAGTATTTTTAGTTATTGATGAATGAGAAAGTTTCCAGGGCACAGTAGCGATGAAGGTGAGAATGCCTCAAAAGGAGGCACAAGGGTTTGTAGAGAAGAAAAAAAGGAAGGACAGGGCTAGGCGATTGGTTCGAGTGATGTTGGTCATTTTTGTGCTTTCCTATCCATCTATGGGATTGGTGGTGAGGCATTTGCTCGCCTTTGAGAACTTGAATTTGATGTCAGTTTCTGTACCAAACTTAAGTGATACAATCTCAAGTGAGATAGGGAATATTATGTTTGGTACTAAGGCAAGGACAAACAAGATTATTACTTTTTTCTTTCTTAATTATTGGTACTCCCTGCTGTTACGTTTTATTAATTTATTTGTCATTCTTTTACGTCGGTACATTATACTTTGTCAATGGAATACGTCCATGCATCGTACGGGTGTGAAACTAGTTATAAAGTAAACTAGCTCAGCATAATCACATTGACAGTAAAAAATGTCATTTTAATGTGAATGATTAATGAACCATACCTATGGTCACAGATAGTCACATAAACTGTAAACAATGTTACAATGGCCACATCTAATTTTTTGCCTATGAATAAAAACCTAATTCTAAGTCAGCATGTTTAGAAATCTGAAATTACCAATAACAAATGCATACTCTCTGTCTCTCTGATAATAATAAAATTATAAAAACATTAGACATAAATTGGGTAAAATGCACACTTCTGAAACTCATTGGTCACGGTTATAAAAAACTTTCGTAAATTTCGAACATACTTTTATAGTAACTTCATAAGCTTTTGCGGACCTTATGATATGCATACCTTCAAAATATCACGGAATGACTACTTGCCTTGAAAAACTCCTATTACTCTAAGAACGAGCTACAACCTCTCCAGGAGAAAGAATTTTACAAGTTTGTGGACTGTATTGTGATTTAACGCTTTGATTGTGGCTCGAAATCAAAGATTTAGAAAGAAATTGTTGTGATTTTGGAAATCAGGAGTCTACAGAGAGAGATTCACCATTTGAATACGTGAATATCTTTTATAAATTATAGTTTTCCCCTTTTAAGATCTATTTTAAACAGTGAGAAATTAACGCTAATCGTATTTCAAAAAATGTTTGTTCAGATACATACACAAGCAGGAAGGAGAAGATAAATAATACAAGAGAATATTCTAGACAAAGCATCCTAACTGTACACGTATCACACGATGCGTAAAAAGGGGGAAATGAGAAAATCGCCATGGATGATATTATGAATACTGCGTGAACTCTGAGCTCCATAGCTGGATTTACGTTGCACTTGTAGCACGTGAGGAGCAGGTGATAGAGAAGGGTAAAATGGTACTAATGCTGAAAGTGTCTTTAACTTATAAAGTTGTAGAATTCTGAAAACACGTTTTCTAACTTCCTTCTTCCTCTTCAATTGATTCAGCTGGTTCAAGTGTTGTCTTCACACCCCCTGCAAACTGGACGGTACTCTTGTAACTCCAAGTTTGACCTTTAGAAGATTGAATCTGGTATATGGTAAGCTCTTTGTCATAAGATCTGCAATTTGATCAGTCGTGGGTATGTATTTAATTTCCATTTTCTTCTCAATAACTCTATCTCTGATGAAGTGTAGATCCAATTCGATGTGTTTTGTTCTAGCATGGTAGACTGGATTGGATGCTAGTGCGTTGGCACTCATATTATCGCACCAGAGAGTTGGTAAGGACTGAAGTTTCAAACCAATTTCCTCAAGAAGTGATTGTACCCAGATTAATTCAGCAGTTGCAAGGGCGAGAGCTCTGTATTCACTTTCTGAGCTGGACCTTGCAATGACACTTTGCTTCTTGGAACACCAGCCAATAAGTGTTTCTCCCAGGTAAACACAGTAAGCAGCAGTAGAACGTCTATCATCAGGACATGAGGCCCAGTCAGCATCTGAGTAACCATTTAGTATGATTCTGTCTGCTCGTTTAATCCATAATCCGTGATTCTTTGTTCCAACCAGATATCTAAAAACTCGTTTCAGGGCTGTCTAGTGCAGTGCAGTTGGTGATTGCAAGAATTGACTCAGTTTGTTGACACTGAAAGCAATGTCAGGTCTTGAGTGAGCCAGGTACTGGAGGCTTCCTACGGCACATCGATAAGGAGTTGCATCCTTAAGTGAATCCCCATCATACTTAGATAGAGTTTTGCCTGTGACACTAGGTGTGGGACATGGTTTGAGATTTTTGAAGTTGAACCTTTCCAACAGTTCATCAATGTACCTTTCTTGGGATAAATGGAGTCCTGCTTCGTGTCTCTTTACTTCTATTCCCAAAAAATAGTGTAAATCTCCCATATCCTTGAGAGTGAACACTTCATTAAGTTTTCCAATCAGCGCCTGAATGAAAGAACTGCTGCTCCCTGTGATTACTAAGTCATCAACATAGACTAGAAGGAAAATCAGTATACCCTGTGATCTGTAAAAAAATAACGAGGAATCAACTTTAGACTGTATGAAATCCCAGCTGAGAAGAGTACATTTTAGTTGGTTGTTCCAGGCCCTTGGTGCTTGCTTCAAACCATAGAGGGCTTTCTTTAGTTTACATACATGACTAGGTTTCTCCTGATTAATGAACCCTTCCGGCTGCCTCATATAGACTGTTTCCTCCAAATTTCCGTTAAGGAATGCATTGTTAAAATCTATCTGCCTCAGCCTCCAATCAAATGACACAGCCACTGTAAGAATAATTCTAAGTGTTGAGGATTTAATCACCGGGCTGAACGTCTCAAAGTAGTCTACCCCATGTGTTTGGTGAAAGCCCTTTGCTACTAGCCTAGCTTTATGTCTCTGTATAGCTCCAGTGGCATCCTGTTTAAGTTTAAACACCCACTTGCTTCCAACCACATTGTAAGCATCAGATGGAGGAACTAAGTCCCACGTCTGATTTTTTTCAAGTGCATAAAATTCATCCAACATTGCTTGTTTCCATTTGTGGTTGGTGAGGGCTTCTTCAACACTTGCAGGTTCTTTGAAACCCAAGGACACGTGATTTACTGCTGTTAGTACCTTAGGTTTGAAGATCCCTGCCTTAGCTCTCGTGAGCATAGGATGACCCTGATGTAAGTTCTGATTTTGATCATCAATTTCATGAGGACTGTCAGCTGGAGTATTATCTGACAAACTCATTGTTCTTTCAGGCTCAGTAGGAGATGTTTCATAATCATTACCTGCCATACGTATATCAGTCTCTTCCTCAGACTCACCAGCTGGTTGGGATGCTGTAGAAGAGGATGTACCAGCTGGTATAACTTTAGTAGATGAATTGTAGCTATTTTTGGGAAAATAAGGAAGTGACACTTGTGAGGAATTTACAAGTATAGGAGAACTGACTGAAGACTTGTTTTGAAATTCAGACTCATATGGGAACTCTTCCTCATTGAAGACAACATGTCTTGAGATATACAACCTACCAGTTTTGCTCAAACACTTGAAACCTTTATGTGATGGACTATAGCCTAGGAAGATACACTTTGTGGAATGGTAATTGAATTTGTGATTTTGATAGGGTCTTAGACACGGGAAACAGGTGCAACCAAAAATCCTGAGATTTGAGTAATCAGTAGGTCTCTTAAATAATCTGGTATATGGTGTGTCATGTTGCAATATGGGAGTAGGCAGTCTATTTATTAGGTAGGCAGCAGTTTGAAAAGCTTCTAGCCAAAATTTCAGTGGTAGCTTGGCCTGTGCAAGTAAGGTTAGACCCATTTCAGTGAGGGTCCCGTGTCTTCTTTCAACTCTGCCATTTTGGGCAGATGTGTGTGGACATGGATGTCTAAAACCAATTCCAAGTTTGGCTAGGACAGTGGAGAAAGTACGGTATTCACCACCCCAATCTGATTGAAGAGTCTTAATTTTTGTATCAAACTGATTTTCAACTAATTTTTTAAATTGAAGGAATAATTGGAGTGCTTCTGATCTAGCTTTCATAGGATAAATCCACAGGAATCTGCTGTAGTCATCAACAAACATTATGTAGTATTTGTGATTGGTTTGAGAATTTAGTGGTGCAGGTCCCCAAATATCAGTATAGACCAGCTCAAGTGGTGTTTTGGCATGATATTCAGATCTGGTAAAAGGTAATAGATGCGACCTTCCTAGCTGACAGGCATCACAAAAAAATTTAAGTGTATTTTTATTGAGCTTTTGATTACACTCTTTCAGAACTTGACTCAGAACTTTCATTGAAGGATGACAAAGCCTTCTGTGCCACATATTGGCCAGAGGCATTTGACTCAAACTAACAGATGTTGGACTAGACTCACAAACTTTGGACTGACTGACACTTTTAGATTCAACAGAGGAAGTAAGGAAACATGATTTATTTTGAGATTTCTTCAGATGAGTAACCTTTGGAACATCCAGCTGGTACAATCCTTTCCTAAGTCTCCCTTCCAACAGCAAAGTCTTTGTTTCCTTGTCCTTCATACAACAATAAGAAGGGTGAAATTCCATAAATGCAGAATTATCAAAGAGTAAGCTGAGACACACTGACCAAATTCTTCTTTATGTGAGGAACATGCATAAGATTCTTGAGCATAATAGATTTACTGGTTAAACTAGGCAACATAGCTTTACCAATTCGTGAGACACTTAAGCACTCACCATTTCCAATCATGATCTGCTTATTACCTTCAAACTCTGACCCTGCCTTCAAATTGCTAGCATCAGATGTAACATGGTGTGTGGCGCCTGAGTCTGCATACCAGGATGGATCATTGATAACATCTGGAGTAGCTATATAGGCTGCTGGTCGATGAACGGTCCTGTTGTTCAGCTGACTTCCTTGTTGATGATGAAAAGGGGCTCTAGTATAAGTTTCATCAAACCTATAATCACACACATCAGCTTTGTGTCCAGGTTTAGAGCACACTTGGCAAACTGGTCTAAACCCAAAATTTGATGACCTTGCACCTCTACCTCTATAGCCTCTTCTCTTTCCTCTGAATTGATTGTTACCTCTGCTAAGATAACCTCTTCGTTGAACATTTCCTCTTCCTGTCTGTGTAAAGCTTGCATATCCCTGACTTAGATTTAGATTTCCCAAATCACTCCTTATATTGGAGATATGCTCAAGCCTGCTTTCAAACGTAAGAAGGGTGGCCTGTAGCTCACCCCAGGTTAATGACTCCTTACTTGTCAGCATCACGACAATTGGAGTGAATTCCTCATCAAGTCCAGCTAGTACTTGATTAATTAGATCTGCAGTTGGAACAGGTTTGCCAGCAACCTCAAGGTTGTCTGCTATTGCTTTCACCTTCATCAGGTATTCATCAATACCCAGATCTCCTTTCCTGACTTTTTGCAGTTCGCCAGTGAGAAACACAATCCTAGCCCTGTTCTGAATCCCATAAGTTTCCTTCACAGCTTCCCATAACTTGAAGGAACTAGTTGAGCTCATCACCCTCATAGCAGCCTCTGGGGTCATGGTTGAATACAACCATCCCATGAGTTGTTGATCCGTAGACTGCCAAGCAGTAAATTCTGGATTCGTGACCACCTCTCCACTTGTTTGTCCAGTGGTTTCAGCATCAGATGATGCTTGCAGGGTAATTGTTTCTGGAGGACACACCTTAGTTCCAAGCAGATAGCCTTCAAGGTTATGCCCCTTAATGATTGGGATAACCATATTGCGCCAGAAGAGATAATTCTCCTTGTCCAACTTGATCGAAGGAGATTGGGTAAGATTAGCTGAAAATGGGGAAGAGGTATGGCTAAGGTTTGTATGGGTTGAGGTGAGAGTGTTAGGGGTTGAGTTACCAGTAGCAGCAGTGGTGTTGGTTTCCATCGAGTGCTCTGATACCAAGTGAGAAATTAACGCTAATCGTATTTCAAAAAATGTTTGTTCAGATAAATACACAAGCAGGAATGAGAAGATAAATAGTACAAGAGAATATTCTAGACAAAGCATCCTAACTGTACACGTATCACACGATGCGTAAAAAGGGGGAAATGAGGAAATCGCCATGGATGATATTATGAATACTGCGTGAACTCTGAGCTCCATAGCTAGATTTACGTTGCACTTGCAGCACGTGAGGAGCAGGTGATAGAGAAGGGTAAAATGGTACTAATGCTGAAAGTGTCTTTAACTTATAAAGTTGTAGAATTCTGAAAACACGTTTTCTAACTCCCTTCTTCCTCTTCAATTGATTCAGCTGGTTCAAGTGTTGTCTTCACATAAACTATATCTTATCTTAATTTATTTAGATTATATTAACATATAGTATAAATATTATTATTTATTATTTTATTACATTTATTCCTGATTTTTGAAACTATTTTATAAAATTGTTAGTTATGATATGTGGTTCTTATAATCTAGTGCTGTGTATTTTTCTCTTTATTAAAATCTACTAAAACTTGGATTTTCAAAATCAAACACGAGTTTCATTTATAGCTCTGATTAATTTTTAATAGGGTAATTATATTCACACCACACTTTTTTATATTTACACCACATTTTAATTGCAAGAAAGATTTTCAGTGTTTGTTTACAAAAGCTTTTGTGTCCTCAACTTTTTTTTTAATTGCATTATTATTCATAGCATTCAATAAATTAACATATTTTGTTTCTAATCACGATTTCTTTTTAAATGTTCTGCAAATTTGCACCAAAAAGATGTGCAAATATTTTATTTAATTTTTGTATTAGTTACTCTAAAGACAAGATGTGGAAATTAATAAAAAGTTGATGATAAAAAAATTATAAAAAAAACTTGACGGGGTAAATGTAAAAATAAAGAAAAATAAGGGATCTTCATTGCAATTAAAATGTTGTGTGGATAATAAAAAATGTGGTGTCAATATATTTACCCTTTTTAATATAGTCTCCTTTTGTAGTTGTGTACTTTTCTCTTTATTAAAATCTACTAAAAAAAATCTGTAACACTTCTAAACTTGGATTTTCAAAATCAAACATGAGCTTCATTTATAGCTCTGATTAATTTTTAATAGCCTTCGTTTGATAATGGTTTATAAATCAATTTATAAATTATAATTTTTCAAAACACTTTTTAATTACACATATTTCTCTCATCACTTTTCAATCACATATCTTACCTCAAAATCACAAATAAATCTTTTAAAATATCGTGTCCAATCATTCGATCTTGAAAGTAGCCACACGCTAAGCTCATGTGGAGGTAAAAAGCAAATTTCATAATTAAGCATTTGTTTGATAAAACGTTTATAAATAAGATTTATTTTTCCTCGCATTTTCTCAAATTATTTCTAACCTGGCACATTTTTCAAAAACTCTATACATTTTACATTAAAAACAAATCTTTCTTTATTTATAAACGAATACGGACATCTGAACACAAATTCCATATGTATAAATAGGAGTCATTAGTTCTTTGTTTACGTTTCACATGACCAATTTTTAACTATATATCAACGGTTCAATAGAAAATTTGGTCTAGAGGTGAATCTAAAAATTTGAGTGGTAATGAACGGTCGCTTAAGGATAAGAAAAAAATTGACAGCGCCAATTTTTGTTTTCTTTTTCTTCTTTTTTTGCTGATCCAACACAAGCAGCTGTCTCAACTTACATGTGGCTTAATCGGCCTTGGTCCAGTCTCCAAATTCTCGTGGCCAACCTTGTTTTGATGCTATCAACATCGAATATAGTTGCATTTAAAAAAAAAAATCCTATAATTAGAAAAAGATTATAATTAGAGCATCTCTAATGATTTATCAATCGAGAAAAAATACATTTTCACATAAGAAAAACAAATAATAATATGAAAATTTAATTTTTAATGGTTAGTTTGCTTGCCTACGTGGTACTAATATGACAGTGACATTATTTAGTACTATGTCCAGATATAAATAACTTGCTACACAAAATATTAAAAACACATGTATACACAGAAAAATTATAGACAATGATTTTTAAATCCCACTATGTATCTATTTTATCAATATAAACGAGATAATTATTTACCTAAATGTCATATAGATCAAAATATTCATAAATCATTAGAGATACTACAATTGATTAAAAAACTAAAATTTGTTATACATATGATGATCGACAAAAAATTCTAGCACGAACTAGAATCATGGTCCAGACTCCACACAGGTGTCTCAACAAGAGACCTTAGTTTTCCAGTTTTCCAAATGAATGGTCACAGAAAATCTGATTGTCTGCCAATCATGCTGCATGAACTCGTATTCATACTCTGGATCCTTCCTGAAATTATGATTAACTAGAAACATCTCATTCTTATCCTATTTAAACTGCTGCTTCATAGCATGCCCTCCAAAAAATTGACCAAATCATAGTCTCTTCAAACTTACCATTTTACATTCTACTAATCAAGATTTTCAGTTGCAGCAAGAAAATGTACTCTGCTGTTTCTCTATCTGCCTCCTATCTACCAGTCTGCAAATTTCAAGACCTTTGGAACTGTGATTACCATACGAAATCAAACACGAACTTCTGTAAAGAAACTAATCCGTTACAAAAAAGGGTTGTCCCAGATGCCAAATATAGCAGAAGAAATTTGTTAAACATTACTGGAGTGGGACTTTTAGGAGGGGCTCTAGTTCAGCCTGCAAGTGCAAGAGCAGCCGAACCGGAGAGCCCAGCCGAATCCACATCAAGCAGAATGTCATATTCAAGATTTTTGGAATACTTGGATCAAGATTCTGTCAAGAAAGTAGATTTGTTTGAGAATGGGACTGTGGCAATTGCTGAGATATACAATTCTGCACTGAACAAAATCCAGAGGGTCAAGATTCAATTACCTGGATTGCCACAAGAACTGTTGAGGAAATTCAAAGAAAAGGATGTGGATTTTGCTGCGCATCCAGAGGAAATTAATATGGCAGCTTCCTTTCTTGATTTGCTTGGAAACTTTGCTTTTCCATTGATATTTTTAGGCGTTCTGCTTCTGCGAAGCTCGTCTTCAAATACTCCTGGAGGCCCGAATTTACCTTTTGGATTGGGAAGGTATGTTTAAATATAAAAACTTCCGCATACGGGAATTTCTTATCAACATGTATACTTCAGTATAGGACTGATTATACACTCGCAGGAGCAAAGCTAAATTTCAGATGGAGCCCAACACAGGCGTAACATTTGACGATGTAGCTGGAATTGATGAAGCAAAGCAAGATTTCCAGGAAATCGTTGAATTCTTGAAGACCCCGGAAAAGTTTGCCGCAGTAGGGGCAAGAATCCCGAAAGGAGTGCTTTTAGTTGGACCACCGGGGACTGGGAAGACGTTGCTGGCTAAGGCGATAGCTGGAGAAGCAGGGGACCCTTTCTTTTCTCTGTCAGGATCGGAGTTCATTGAAATGTTTGTTGGGGTGGGAGCATCGAGAGTAAGGGACTTGTTCAACAAGGCGAAGGCCAATTCCCCATGTCTGGTGTTTATCGACGAGCTAGATGCCGTTGGAAGGCAGAGAGGAACCGGCATTGGTGGAGGAAATGATGAAAGGGAACAAACACTTAATCAATTGCTGACAGAAATGGATGGTTTTACTGAAAACACTGGAGTCATTGTCATTGCTGCTACTAACAGACCGGAAATTCTTGATGCTGCACTGCTCAGACCGGGAAGGTTTGACAGACAGGTTAGTCGTCATAATCGTAAATATTCCATCTTTTGTTTGTGGAAATTAATGAAATGTTTGGAGCATTAATCTTACGGACACGTGATTTTGAAGAGAAATTTGATGGGTTTAACGTTGTCCAGCACAGGTTACAGTAGGATTACCAGACGTTAAAGGGAGAGACGAAATACTAAGGGTTCATAGTGAAAACAAGAAACTAGACAAGGATGTTGATCTTACCGTTATTGCCATGAGAACTCCCGGATTCAGTGGTGCAGATTTAGCAAACCTTATGAATGAGGCTGCAATTCTAGCTGGTCGAAGAGGCAAACCTAAAATTACGCTGCAAGAAATAGATGATTCAATAGACCGGATTGTAGCAGGAATGCAAGGAACCAAGATGACAGAAGGAAAGAACAAGATCTTAGTCGCTTATCACGAAATTGGACACGCCGTTTGTGCGTAAGTTGATTATTTACTCTGAGAACGTCGACTCATCACGATTATTACAGTGCATTTAAGGTTTTTCCAAGAAAACAATAGGCACGAATATGATCTTATCATATTTTCATGTTCACAGGAGTTTGACCCCAGGGCACTATCCAGTACAAAAAGTTACACTGATCCCTCGAGGACAAGCTCGAGGTCTAACATGGTTCGTGCCTGGTGATGATCCAACATTGATCTCTAAGAAACAATTGTTTGCAAGAATCGTGGGAGGCCTAGGAGGCAGGGCAACTGAGGAAGTAATATTTGGTGATGCAGAAATCACAACTGGTGCAGCAGGAGACTTGCAACAAGTAACTCAAATAGCTAGACAGGTACTTGTAATGAAAAGATTTGCTTTGCTTTGTTCCATAAAATAACATGGATCTCTGCTAATTTTAAGGATTTTCTGTTTTTTTTTTTTCTCTTTATTAGATGGTCATTACATATGGAATGTCTGAGATTGGCCCGTGGGCCTTGATTGATCAAGGCGTGCAGAGTAGTGACGTGGTATTACGAATGTTAGCTAGAAATCAAATGTCGGAGAAACTTGTTGAAGACATCGATAAATCAGTGAGATATATTATAGATAACGCGTATGAAATTGCAAAGGAGCACATAAGGAACAACAGAGATGCAATTGATAAATTAGTGGAGGTGCTGCTGGAGAGGGAAACACTTTCAGGAGAGGAGTTCACGGCCATCCTCTCGGAGTTCACTGATATTCCTTCAGAGAATGCAAACACGAAGCCTATTAAAGAGTTGATTGAGGCATAAGAAGCAACAATAATTCATTGGCATTTAGATTGTACTCTGAATTTAGTGTAGATATATAGCAAAAATACCAAAGTTGAATAGAAAATAATTCTTGAAGAATCTTCATTTACTGTTTCTGTTCGAGTAGAAACTTGGGACAAAATTCAAACTTCGTAACAAAAATGGTATAATTCTATGTTATCAAGATCACAAGATATAAGCTACGTTCTCTTTATGTTTCAGTTTTCTGTTTTCATTTTCGAAAATATTTTCTGATTTCCGTTTTCTCTAAATGTTTTCAAAATTGTTGAAAACGCGTTTGGTTTGTTATTTCTGAAAACTATTCTCGAAAATGAAATGCTGAAAAACACGTTATGTTTGAATTTTTTTTTCAGAAAACTATTTTGCCCTTATTTGATTTTCATTAAAAGTGAGGTTCAATATATTTGACTTTTCAACTAAATCTCAATCATCCATTCCCCTAAATATTACTATTCACTTGAATTTTTTTTTTTTAAATAATATCAAACACACACTTTGTGCACTTGTAATTATATTACATGTGATTATATTTATAGACACACACACACATTCAACATTCATACATATATGATATACACAATATAAATGAAATGGAGATGCCATATTTGGTTATGTCAAAAAAGTTCAAAAATCCATACGTTCATCAATGATGTCCTTATTTTCTACAATACAAAAGTAAAAAAGAAATATTTAATAATTGAGCACATGATACATTATAAGAAATATTGTTAAATTTGGAGTTCAACGCAAAAAACGAAGTGCAATTCGAAATTGTAGATCAAAAGTTATATATGTTTGAAGACAATGACCTACAAAGCAAATACGGGAATGACTAAATTGAAAGAAAAGTAAAATTTGCGGACTAATGTGCAAGAAAATCTAAAGTTGAAGGACCTAAGTTGCAAATAAATTATGGTATTTTTGAAAGAAATTTCAAAATTTGAGGATTAAAATGACAAATTTTGAAAATCGGGGACCAATAATATAATTAAAATGATAAATTTTGACAAATTTCAAATTTTTTAGGAATTTTTTTTTTAAAACAAAAACGCGAAAAACGGGAATACGCGCGTTTTCCTTTTTTAGTTCAAGTAAATGGAAAACGCGAAAAACGTGAATTCCGCATTTTTCATTTCCTTTACAAAATTTGAAAAACGTTTTCGAATTTTTTTCCCGAAAACGGCACAAGAAAACGCGTTTTTCGCGATTTAGGAAAAAGAAAACGGAAACGATTGGAAAACGTTAAAGATAACGCAGCCATAGATTTTCCTCATACCCAATCCACTTGCAATAAACAGGATAGTTTCAAATTATAGTAAAATATCAGTTACAGCAGCAGTCTTAATATAGAAGGAAATAAGAATGAAAAGAAAAGATGCGAACGGATATTGACGAAGTCCGGTTACAGGTTTATAGCTACTGAACACGATACCGGAGCTAAGAAGTTAAGAAAGAATCAACCTTTGCATTTGTTTTCCTTGACAGAAATTTCATGCAAATGGGTGGGTTTACACCTGCCAAGGCTAATATTGAACTAGGCAATGTCCATATCCCGTCGCCACAGATCAATCCTGAAGCCACAGCTGGACCAAATGCATCAGCCTTCGCTTTGTCAATCTTCTCCCAGATAAACAGTATCAAACTTCCAATGCACATATCAATAGCAAAATATGCTCCAAGATAAAATGGTATCGCCATTGCCATAGGAAGAGGAATGAACCTAGCCCATTTCTTTCCCACGATGTCTCTAATGCCATTAATAACAACAGCTGCAATAAAGAACACGCAGCATAGAGCAACGCAGTACTTTGGCAGAGAATGGAACCCCTCAACTCCCAAGATTGCCATGTTACGGTATACAAGAGCATAAGGTGCAGAATACTTTGAACCGGGGACCCCCAAATCATGAAACGCCTTGTAGAAGAGCCAAAATACGCAAGGTGAAATTACGCATCCCATTGCCGTTCCAATAATCTGGCTCACGAACATGGACCGTGGGGAAGCCAAGGTCAAATAACCAGTTTTGAAGTCCTGCGTTAGGTCAGATGCAGTCGAGACAATGTTCATCATGACGCCACATGCAGCTAGTCCTGCAAGAACACCGCCATGGGAGGCTCCAGCCCATGCACCAATTACAAAGATAGCTAGCTTTCCATAAGTAGATGCTAATGACCAGTCAGTGAGCCCACACCCATATGCATTACAGAAGGCTAGTGTGGGTGCAAAGATGTATATAACGACAATGTGATACCACTTGAGCGGGGGAAAGACGTGCGGAAGCGTTGCAGCAGAGATTATCGCAATGCTGATGTATCCAACAACCGCGACCCATATAGGGATTTGGTCTTTGAGAAAAAGTTGGGTCCGGCGCTGGTCATCATAAGACAAAGAATCCGTAGGATCAGAGGAGGAATTGCCACCAACTGGAAGGACCGAGCGAGAATTATTTTCTTGGACTTGTTGATAGAGCCCAAATATAGTGTGACCAAGGACCTTAAAGAAGTTGTAGAGGCCATCACCGAGAATCATGGCTATTGCTATGAAAACCTATAAGAAGAAACGAAACGAAACGATGGTTAGACGGTCTAAACTTGTAATTGCTATCTTACAATTAAGAAGTTAAGGAAATGTACCTTGTAGCCTTGCAAACCATGAAGGCTGCTAGAGCTATATTCTGCAGAGTACCAATTACCCTTCATGTCTCCTATGAGTGGCCACATTATACCCCAAGAGAGGATTGCTCCGACTAGCAAAGACACGTTAATCAGATATGGGCATATCATGCCAACTCCAACATATGTTGCTGAGAAATCGAAGTAAAACCTGGTTTTCGAATTATTTCTTCATATAAGAATCATTTCTTCTCAAATATAAAGAACATACATATGGATAGATAATTTAATTTTTCATATTCTTTTGAGAAATATATTTTCATCACTCACCTGTTCTCGTAGGCTTTAAGACCCAATGTGGGAAAGTTCACGAATCCACAGCCATCTCCTGCAGTGAAAAACCACTGGAAGAATCCCTACAGGAAGCTGAAAGAGAAGAATTTTCCTAGGGTTCTAACTTGTTTCCTGAAGTGAAGCAACAAGAAAAATGAGATTCCAATTTGACCACATCAACCTCTTTTAGATATGAATCCGTATGATTCAGAAGGGAAGAACTTGCATCAGTATCTCAATTTCAATTCAAACATGGGTTTGATTCACGCTCCATGTTCTGAGAAATATTTACCATCCGAAAAGAGGAAAAAACAGAGTATCGATAAAAGGAAAGAAGTTTAGATACTCACTTTGCTAGTTTGGCACCTTGGGGAGTGTGGAAGCTATTGATAAGGTGAGCAGTTGCAGTTCCACTTGGATAAGTCAGTTTGAAGTCGATGATCATTATCTAAATCACGCAATAATACACAAATGAGGATTCGATCCTGTCTTAAGGCACTTAAGTTACGATATAGCTACCTTTCGAAGGGGCACCACTGAGAAGAGCCCGAGAAAGCTAACCACAAAGAGAAAGCCAATCATCCAAGTTAGTGACGGGTTCTTGATATTCTGTCCATCATTTGCTTCACTAGATTGTTTGGAAATAACATCACTCATTCCGAACAGGTAACTTCCGAAACCTCCTGCTCATTCAAATTCAAATTCCAATTACTCAAACAAAAACAAGAAAAGATGCATTGGCCAATTCAAGTGAAAGCCATAATCCAAAGATTGTTTGTTTAACCATGCTCTTCCCAATAATTTATGGAGAGTCTCATGATCTCTATCATAATCTTTCAATATATTTGTGATCTATAAAATAACTCACCATGAGCTAGCCCCATTATAAATACATATCCAATACATCTCCATTATTATTATTATATTAAGGGAATGTTTGACGGGCTTTTGAAAAGTCAAAAACTACTTATGAGACTAAGAAATTGCTTTATAACATACTCGTATAAATTTTTGAAAGTACTTGTTTGATTGGAAAATATTTTAGAAAACATTGACCTAAGATAACTTCCTCAAAAATAAAAAGTAGACATGTCTGTTTGGTTTTTATTAAAAATTAAATTTTTATCAAAGTTAAAGTCAACAATTAATCATAACCATATATTTTATGAGTCCCACAATTTTTTAACTACACGTGTTATCAACTTTTATTAAAATCTGCTAAAAATTTGATTTTAATCTCCATCAAACAGGGATCTAATGCAATCTTTAGATTTACATGAATAAATAAATTAACAGAATAACAGATATTTCTAATTATAAACTCACTATGAGAAACAAAAGATTCTTCATAATTCTACTCAATTGACTAAGTGCTTATGCCATCATTTTCTTTGTAAACAAGTTTGTAACACAAGTTTAAAAAATCAATATTTAATCACAAAGTCACTAGCTATGGATTATTTGCATGACCAACCATTATAATTGGAGATTCATATCTCCAGCTCTGACATAGTTTGTGGGTCTCTCTCCCTCCCCCTCTCTCTCTCTCTCTCTCTCTCTCTCTCTCTCTCTCTCTCTCTCTCTCTCTCTCTCTCTCTCTCTCTCTCTCTCTCTCTCTCTCTCTCTCTCACACACACACACACACACACACACACACACACCCACCCACCCACCCACACACATCCACCCACCCACCCACCCACTCAAACAATCCATTGGATATGAGTACCACGAAATGTTGACACATATAAGCAAATTTGGAACTGAAACTGTGGCATGAAACAAAGGTGGAATCCCATGAAAGTTATCAATAAAATGAGACCCCAGCTGTCAGTTATTGTTGTACAATCATCACATGTGATGTGATGACAACATTAACTTTACAAGTCAGAAAATAACAATATAACATGTGAGTTTAGTATCAACTTGGGATCATTCCACCGCAATTCTACAACACCATCGACTCATTATAAATCAGTGAGTTGTGAATTGACATACGACAAATTCCATCTCACATCCAACCAAAAAAAGACCGAGTGGAGTCGATTCGCCGAAATATAGGTACAAGGATTGTTGGACCAAAAAGGTTGCTCCACTAAGACCATCTCCAAGGGCACCCCAAATTTGAGATTTTTCATCTCCAATCACTCCCCTTTTCAAATAACACTATTCATTTATCCCAAATTTGGGATAAAGCTTTTATTACAAAAATGCCATTAATTTATTTACAAAAATGTCATTTTTTTCATTAACATCATTTATCTATTTAATTAATCAATTGTTGTTATTATTATTATTATTATTATTAATTATTATTGTTGTTGTTGTTGTTTTTTTTTATTTTGTATTTTAATTATTATTGTTTTTGTTATTGTTAATTTTTGTTGTTTTCGCGTATGATAATGTTATATAAGAGATACTAGTAACAAGAATGTCTCTGCCCACTATGCACTTCGAGATGCCTTAATTGAGCATTTGTGGGAGCAATTTGCTAATTCTCAAAACCAAGATGATGTTTTTTAATTTTTCGATGTGGTGTATGCTTTCGAAGCATGTCTTCATTTTTATTCGAAGACAAGTCTTCAATGTACTTGTTTGAGATGAATATTTTAATAATTTAGTTTTTTACGTCCACAATATTGACATTTTTTTAGGCACTTCAAAATCTTTAACTACTAACTAAAAATAAAATTAAACCAATTAAATAAATAATAAATACATATGTTAATTTATAGAATTAGAAATAATAATAAGAAAAATAAATAAAAAACAGTTTATCCCAAATTTGGGATAAACCGTTGGAGAAGAAAAAGGGTTCGGACCAAATTTGGGACAAAGTCCGGACCAAATTTGGTCCGAACCCTTGGATCTGCTCTAAGACACGACTTTTGAGATTTTCCCAGAACAGTGCAAAAAGTTAAAAGTGGAGCTTAATGACACTCCAATCGTGGGAATCATCACAAGCATGCGCAAATTCGTAGTTTTCACTTCGGACACCGCTCTTCTATCGTGAATAAAATCCTGTGGTCCACACGCACTATATCTATCTAACCCTACTTGAAAATGAAATTTCCCTAAAGTCAAATTAATAAATTTTTGTTATAACATCTAATTCTGCTAATTACAAGAAAAGTGACTTTTCAATTTCTATTCAGCACGAACTAAAGGTATCTTCAATCGGACTCCAATATTTTTGAGTATGTAGAGATATACAAATTTTTTTCTTCCTTCCATGTCCTTGTTAATTCTTATTTTATTGATTTAAAGTTATTTATGTTGTTTGTAATTTGATTATTATTTTTATCAACATAATAATTTAATTAAACCTAGTATAAATAACAATAAATGATTATATTTAGAGTCTGTTTGGTGCACATTAAAACCAATATTTACTAAAGTATTTTAGACTTCATGGGGGCCCACATACATTTTTGCTCTCCAAGCACCTACCATATTTAACTACCTTCCACTTCCCAAAAATGAAGTTTTGACAAAAATGCTCATTTTAATGCGAACAAACAGACGCTAAAATTGCTCATAATTAAAATTAAGAAGTTACATATATGATCTGTAAAAATGAAGAAAATAAAGTTTAATTACTTGTTCATTTTGCGTAAGAATTGGAGTAATGAGTTGGATATTACAATATGATAGTGCAAAAATTACACCACTGCAAAATTTACACCAAAATAAAGTTCCTGGTTGGAGATGGATCATTCATTTTTTGACATTAAATTAATATCTGTAAAATTTAACAACACTTATTTCTAGTTGTAAAAGCATTTAATAGAAAGTTTCTGGTATTAAATATATTCTTTAATGCATGGGGGGAGGGCGGAGAGACTAACCGCTAAAGGCTATGCCGGAGGTGGCAACCACACATGTCTGAATAACTGTATTTTCCTGTCGAGTAAATGGTTGCTTCAAAAGGCCAGACTTGTCGAGAAAATTTGTCCATGTCTTGACGAAGAAGAATCCCAATAGGCCGGCAGAAACGTTGAGAGAAGGGATAATACCAGTGGTGAGATTGAGTTTCATTACTATGAAAGTAAAGAGAATGCCCAAAATGAAACTGACAAAAAAAGCCCTGAGAGTCAGTTGATTCTTCCATGGCGGCACCTCTTTGCTCTCAAATATCTTCTCTATCGATTCAACATTCTCTTCTTCTTTCTTATCTGTTTTATCATCTACCTTTTTGTACTGAGAATCTTCTGCGGAAATACCATTTTCAGGAGGGGCATTTGGATCTCTTTTGTTCTCATACTGATCCATGGCTAGTTTGGAGATGGATAGCAGTGGAATTTTCTGCGATGAATTTGGGGAGTCTTTTATTAGGTTTTTATTTAAGTTTCAAGCAAGATTGGCGTTGAAACATGCTGTATTTATAATAGAGATTTCCGTATTTTGAACACTGTCATTAATCTGCCTCGCTGTCTTTCTGGGTCAGGTTGGCCTTGGAGTACTAAATTGGCAATAGTGGCAATTGCGGCAATAGTGCCTCACTGTCATTATTTTTCACTAATGCTACCTAGTATGTAGTTGGTAGAGATGCCAAAAAATTTCGATCACTTGAATGAGTCGGAAAAATTCACCCCAAGAATTGACGGGGTGGGTACTGAATGGAGCAACCCGAGTGAGGCGAATTTTGGCTGCCCTGCCCAAATTCCACCCGACCCTAAATTCGTAGGAGCGCGGGGCGGGTTTTGAATTTTAAAAAAAATTTGCGACCTGAACCCACCTGTTTCCATCACTATTAGTACGCGATATAATATCAATTTAAGTGATGTCATGTGATTGATTTAGTAAAATATTGAATCAAATAATTTATTTTCTTGATTGGTAATACTATTTTTTAAAATTTTTATTTAATTCAAAGTCAACATTTAATTTTAATTACACTTTTTATGGATCCCAAAATTTTTAAACTGCATAGGCCTTCAACTTTTATCAAAATTACTAAAAATTTGATTTTTATCAATACCAAACGAGGGCTTAATTGCATTTCTCACTTGTTAATATCACGAGTGTCACCTAATTAAATTGATGTTTAACACCAATAATATATGATTAAAAGCCTGTTCGATGTAGGAGAAATTGAATTTTTTTTGAACGTGTCATATGTGGTTTAAAAGTTATTGAACTTGTGTAAAGTGGAGGGTTCAAAAACGTGATTGAAAATAAATTTCAGGAAAAGATTGTTAAATTTCTTCTAAACCAAATAGAACCTAGGCAATTGTTGAATTTTAAGCCTCTGTTTGGTAAAACAATGTATTTTATAAATTTGTTTATTTATCTTTTCGAGATAAGACGTGTAATTGAAAAATGAAGAGAGAAAATATGTGTAATTAAAAAGTAATTTGAGAGAGGGTAATTATATTACCACCACAAAATTTACTTACTACACCATATTATAATCACACCATAATTAAAATATATCTTCAATAAATACACCACAAAAAATTTACAATAATACTCCTAATCCTATAAAAATTTAAAAAAAAAAATATTTATTATTATGGTGTACTCATCATCTCAAATTTTCAATATTTCTCCCCTTTTTCCTCACCATTGCCACCAATTGTTTCCTTAATTACAATTAATTAGGTTCAAATTTTCATATTATACATTTTTTAATTGATGTTAGACGGATAATTGAAACAATAAGATATACAATTTCATATAAACATAGTAGGCGGTTGGCTTCTAAATATTTGATACACATTTTTTTAAAATACTAGATGCAATTGGAATCACTATTTTTTTTAATACTAGATGCAACTGAAGACACGATAGGCGGAATGCAGTATGAACACGCAAATATATGTCATTGAAAAATCATAAAATTCGAAAATCGAATATAAAATTTAATTGAAAATCAAATATAATTAAATAACTAAAATCATGGGTGACATCATAATATAGGGAACCTTAAACAATAAAAATCTTTCACTAACCTAATGTCCTAAACTTTAACTTATGTTAATGTTTGCATGATGTTATTATTTGAAAACTCATATGAAATTATTGTTTTAACATCTATTCTAATTAACTTGGTATTGAAAAGCAAAAATATAAAATAACAAGAAGAACAAGATGGTTTAGAAAAATAAACATAGAGAAGATAAGAGAATATTTGAAAGATGTGGTGTATATAAAATTTATTTTTAGCGAGATAATATTAAAATGATATGTATGTAATTTTATTTATGTCTACTTTTATAAATAAAGAAAACACTTTAAATTGTGGTGTAAAAAAAAATTTTGTGGTGGTAATATAGTCACCCTAAACATAAAGAATAAAAGAAAAGAAAAGAAATTTATTTGAAAGATTGTGGTGTATGTAAAAATAGTGAGAGAAAAATAAAATGATATTTTTGTAATTTCTTTTATGTCTATTTTAGTCAATAAAGAAATCATTTAAAAATGTGGTGTAAGAATTAAGTTTTATGGTAACAATATAGCCACCATTTGAGAGATTGTGTAGTTTATAATTAATTGATTTATAAACCAATTTTCTAATTTTATTGAATAGAGGCTAAAATATTACATTACATAAGATAAAACACTAGAGTAATGGAGACCTTAATGATTTGAGACCATTGATTGATAATGTATGTACACTTTCTGGAGTTTTTAACTGAGAAGAATGATATGTTGTCTACCATGACAACAGAAGTATTGTTTACCAATGTAAGCACTTGTAACGATACAAATCCATGTAACAATTGTAGTTACGAAACCCATGCAAGATTGAAAACAAACCAAGATTGCAAATAGATAAAAGTTTAGAGATTAATTCAAAATTATTGAAACGAGCACCAGTACAGAAATAGGAATTCGCGTCGGTTGGAAAACGGAATACGCGTCGGTTGTAGCTGCGACGCATATGACACAGACGCGTAAAGTCTCGACTTTAGGCGTCGGTTGTAAACCGACGCCCAAAGTCAGCTTTGGGCGTCGGTTCTAGTTTAAAACCGACGCCTAAAGTAATAAAAAAATAAAAAATAAAAATTTGGGCGTCGATTTCTGTATAAAACCGACGCCCAAAACCGACTTTGGGCGTCGGTTTTATACAAACCGACGCACAAAGTTTTTTTTTTTTTTTTTTTTGGGACTTTAGGCGTCGATTTTATCTTTAGAACCGACGCCTAAACTTTTTTTTTTTTTTTTTGAATATATATTGTATGACCTGGACGTGGCCTGCAATGACCCAGGTCACTGCACGTCGTGGCCTGCAGTGACCTGGACGTAGCCTGCAATGACCCAGGCCACTGCATGTCGTGACCTGCAGTGACCTGCAATGACCCAGACCACAATGACCCAGGCCACTGCAGGTCGTGGCCTGCAATGACCCAAGTCACTGCACGTCGTGGCCTGCAATCACCTGGACGTGACTTGCAATGACCCAGGCCACTGCAGGTCGTGACCTGCAGTGACCAGGACGTGGTCTGCGATAACCTGAACATGCGCATCACCAAATAAATATAATCGATATATACGTAATAAAATTAAATTAACAACAATTATACTTACAAATTGTTAATTTATGATACAAATTAAATATATATGTAAGTGCAAGTTTTGATTACGCTTCGATTTACACAAACCTATGAACGAAGTATTTTGCCCATAAGTTTTGAATCTCTATTACTTCCTCCGTTGAATAATATTCTTTAAATGCCTACAAACAATCAAAATGAATTATTAGTTATTTTTTCATAAAATATAAAGTCATTATTAAAATTCTCATTTTCAATGACTTATACCTTTTCTAACGAAGTAAGTTGAAAGTGTTCTGTGACTATCTCATACATATTTCTCATAACGTAGTAGCCACACTCAGACCCTCCAGGTTGTTGAGGACACTGAAATATTCACATTGAAAAATAACAATATTAATAATCAAACCAAATAAAATATAGAAATAATTCAAATATTTTTAATAAAGTTTAAATCTGTGTTTTCATACTTTTACGTTTTTCCATGTTGTATTGGATTTTGTCCTCATGCCTCCAACTGTCCAATACGTTTTGAAAGCCCTAAAATTTCAATAAATTATATCAACAAGTTACAAAAAAATTAAGACTCAAACATCCTACAAAATTTTTGGCAGAGTCTCCCCTATAAATTGAACTTATCCAACCTGTAGGGGGACCCTGCTATTCAAAACTATCAACTTCTCAACAATCACAAATCCACAATCAATTTCACCATAACTCCACAATTATTTCATTAAAAGTTTCCTAACTTACGTGTTCAATATCGGCTTGATATCCAAGTCACGCTTAGATGCAGCAGCTGAATTTAAGAAGTACACCGTATTCTTCTCAGGAGAAATAACTAGCAACATCCAGTGATTCCTACGTATTATGAACGTGTAAATACAACTTTAAATATCATATCATTGAAATTAGGTTAAAAATTAGAGAATATCAACGGTCTTACTCCTGAAAATACGGTGCTAGAATGAATTTCTTAGTTTTCATTGCCTTCATGGTGCTGGCCAAGTAATTTATAACACCATTTGCATTTGTTCTTACTGAAATCGATGCAATGTGTGTCGGAGACATGAATCCAATCGATTCAATAACGTATTCCTGACACAGCTCATGGAGGTACCTAAAAAATAATAATGCCAATAAATAGAAATAAATTAATGATTTAAATTGAAGTTTTTCTTTTTGATCAGAAGTCTTACAATGAAAACACTTGTAAGATTGATGTATCCAACCATTGCATCGTAAGCAAGTCGGTGATGTCTCCGACTGTAACATAAAAACCATCATCGAATGCAAAGTTGAACACGGCGGCATCAACGGGTACCTGGTAGAAGTCATCACCAACAGGAAATTGAATGACCAGAGTGTGTAACATTTTACAATCATCACCCATATGTTGCAACGTCTCATCGTCAACAATCGCAGGTCGCTGAGTGGATGACATTTCGAAACTCGGGGGTGTTTTTCTTCGTTAAATTTTTTTGCCTGTTGTGGTGCCTCTTCCTGCATCAAGATAATTTTTATCATCTTCAGTTATACAAATTTAAAAGAAATTAATATTGACAGAATCTTTTATATAACTAAATGTTTGTACCTCTCCAAAAATCACCAACTCCTTGGGCCATTGCAAGAAGCTTCCAATAGCTTCCCCCACTGTGGTGTGGTATTGAGATGGCACTGGAATACAACACGCTTCTGCACCATCGACAATGTGGTCAATGGACACCTTAGCATGATCAGGCCAAAGAGGTTGATGATGCACCACCGTGTCGGGTCCGGCTGGATAAACCATCCCGCTCGCTACTATTTGTTTCTCACCATTAAGACTAATGGCGAGGCGACAAGGAGACGGCTTCTATTGTATAACATCATTGAACATATATGTTAGCAACTTCCAGTTGAAATAACATAAATAATGTTAAAAAATTCTAAATAACATAACATTAAATACCTGAAGTCCATGAAATGGATCTGGATCCACGGAGTGGCAACTGCTGCGAGTTGGTGGTCGGGGCTGTGGAGTTACGTCCACCTCGGCCTCAACATTTAAGCCCAGGCGCTGGAGGATAGCATTGTATTTAGTCTGCATACTATGGTAGTCCCTCTACATAGTATCGAATTTACTCTTCATCTCCGACATGGTCTGATGCCTGACCCTCTCGGCAATACTATCCTCCATCTCAGACCTGATCACCTCCTTAATATCGTCTACTGAGACGACCCCACAGGAACGTCTAATGTAATCATCAGGCTTGCCGTAAACATCCCTCGTGGTCACATAGACGCCATACCCCCTCACCCTACCAGGGTGATCCGGCTTACCAAGGGCTTCACTTAAAATATCGTGCGTCTACTTGCCACAAATGTCCCCTGCGTGGACTGCTCAGCTTTTTCAACCTATTAACAGAAAAATGAAACATAAATATAAGTATATATTTAAGTAAATTTGAATTTAAATTATGAAAAAATAATCATGATATACTTACAATTTTATCAAACACCCCCCTCGTTTTCTCGTTGGGGATGTAATAACTTCCATCTTCTTTCTTCTTCGATCTAGCTTTAATCCAATCTAAACTTCGATCCTCACTTACAATCGACGAGCTAATCATGTCGCATGAAGAACTTGAAGACAGTGGGTCACTGACTACCCACTGTGGCTTCATCCCCGCATAACCAGCTGAGCCCATATAATGTGGATGCTCGTTTCGCAATTGAGCATCCCTGGCTTTCTTACTTTTTTCCTGAAATTGTCACATCAAGTATTTAATTTCCAACTAAATAAATCACATGCGTACAATTAAATATATATACCTTAAATTTATCAGTCTGGCGTTCTTTCTTAAACGAGTCCCATTGCTCTTCAGTTATAAAAGAGTAAAGTTGCGTAGGAGATGTGTATTTCGGGTGGTCATGTGTGATATAATCATGAACCAGCCGAGTCTTGAAATCTTTCCATCGCATCCCCGCAACTTTCAACACCCTTTTTTTGGCTGCGTCATCGGGGATGTTGAACTCCCTCTGAAAGACGAATATAATATGCGATGTTATAAGAAAAAATTACGAAACGTTATCAATTAACCATGTATGTAGTGATAGTACCTTTATTTCTTCCCACATCAAGTCCTTAAGGCCGGGATCAACCTTGTGCCAATCACTGATGTTAATGTCAACGTGAATACAGGCCAAACAGCCAACATAGTGTTTGAAGTTCCCCTTGCCTGGTCCGATTGGCCTATGTTTGTCATCGAACTCGATGACATTCACTTCACCGGCCTTCTTCATGTTCTTACACATTGTTGGCCCTCTAGTCCTTTTGGTACTGGTAGCACGATGATCATCTGAAGATGATGAAGACTCGGCCATTATATTGAGACTACTTTTAACGTACCTGCACATATAACAACATATTAATAAATTATTGTTATCAAAATGACAAAAGAAATTATTAACAATGTATAGAGCATATATGAAAAATAAAAGAAAGTTAAAAGCAAAGACTGTGTAAATAAACTCATACAATTAATAATCAGGAACGACGGTCAATCCATAATCCTTCTTCATGATCCCAACTCATATAATTTGATTCAATGTTATCTTCCCCTAAAGTTGCACTCCGTTGTATACCGATAGAAAATAGAGGGGTTTCATCAAAGTGATCATAATCTTCTTCATCTACTACATCACCAATCCCAACAATGCGTCTCTTTCCTTGAAGGACGACTGACTACCTAGTATCAGCAGGATCAAGAACATAAAATACCTGTTTGGCTTGTGATGCAAGTATGAATGGCTCGTCTAGATAACCCAACCGGCCGAAATCCACCATAGTGAATCCTAATTCATCCACCCGAACACCCCGTCGGTTATCAACCCATTTACATTGGAAGAGAGGAAACTTGAACTCCCTATAATCAAGTTCCCAAATATCTTCAATGATACCATAATAGGACATCGAGGCATCTACTGGCATGGTATCTTTAGCATTTGAAAAATCTCTTGATAGTGCTACTTGCGTCACTCCACTGTTTTGCACTGCACTCTTATCATCTTGACGTTTAGTGTAAAACGTATACCCATTAATCACCAGTACAGAAATAGGAATTCGCGTCGGTTGGAAAACGGAATACGCGTCGGTTGTAGCGGCGACGCATATGACACAGACGCGTAAAGTCTCGACTTTAGGCGTCGGTTGTAAACCGACGCGCAAAGTCAGCTTTGGGCGTCGGTTCTAGTTTAAAACCGACGCCTAAAGTCAAAAAAAAAAAAAAAAAAAATACACTTTGGGCGTCGGTTTCTTGTTAAAACCGACGCCCAAAATAGCTTTAGGCGTCGGTTTTATTTTTAGAACCGACGCCTAAACTTTTTTTTTATTATATATTACATGACCTGGACGTGGCCTGCAATGACCCAGGCCACTGCACGTCGTGGCCTGCAGTGACCTGGACGTAGCCTGCAATGACCCAGGCCAATGCACGTCGTGGCCTGCAGTGACCTGGACGTAGCCTGCAATGACCCAGGCCACTGCATGTCGTGACCTGCAGTGGCCTGCAATGACTCAGGCCACTGCACGTCGTGGCCTGCAATCACCTGGACGTGACTTGCAATGACCCAGGCCACTGCAGGTCGTGACCTGCAGTGACCAGGACGTGGTCTGCGATAACCTGAAGATGCGCATCACCACATAAATAAATATACACAAATACATATACATACTTATAAACAAAAATGAGAATCGGGTCTTACAATGTAGGTGGAGGCGGCGGCGGCGGCGGTAAAGTATACCGGGCGGTGGAGGCGGCGGTAGAAGAGTGAGGGCGGTGGAGGCGGCGACGTTCACAAGAGAGGGAGAGGCGTGAGAGTAGAGAGAAATTGTGTGAGAGAGAGGCGTGAGTGTATAGCTAGAGAGAAGTGTACTGAAAGAGAGAAAGAGGCGCGAGAGTTATGAAAATACCGGGAATAATTTATGAGATTGCGTCGGTTTTTGGAAAAACCGACGCGAGAAACGCCGGTTTCTCGCGTCGGTTCAAGGTGAACCGACGCGCAAAGCCGGCCGGTCCGACTTTGCGCGTCGGTTCTCCATGAACCGACGCGAGAAACCGCGCGGTTTACCTTGAACCGACGCGAGAAACCGGCGTTTCTCGCGTCGGTTTTTCCAAAAACCGACGCGCAAAGTCGGCGGTCCGTCTTTACGTGTCGGTTTAAATTAGAAACCGACGCCTGTTCCTAAATTTTAATTACGAAAATGCCACCGTCCTATTTTATGCGTCATTTTTTTGAAAAATCGACGTATATTCCTCATTTTTTATGCCTTTTTGTACTAGTGAATGTCATATGCTTCATATGACCTCACAATCGTGGTAGGACCGTAAGCTAACCACTTTACCGTTTCAACAATGGTATTCGGTGTTTGTGACAATTCTTTCATGACTTTATCTTTGAACCATTTTGCAAATGAACAATTATGTTCATTAGTTACCCACCTTTCAACTTTTGAAGGATTCTGCTGCCTTATGATGGACATATGCTCGTCCAAATATGGATGAACTTCAGGAAGGTGTTGTAATACAAGGAGGTGTGCTTTATATCGCAATTCAACATTGGGGACGATTGACTTGCATCCAATAGTACCTTTACCTTCAAGTCTTCCATCATGCCGAGATTTAGGAACACCAATAGTCTCAACGTCATCCAAGTAATCAGTACAAAATTCAATAGCCTCCTTAGCAGCATAACCTTCAATGATACTACCTTCAGGTCGAAATCGATTTCTCACATATCCTTTCAATATACCCATGTATCTCTCAAATAGATACATATACCTCAAGAATATTGGACCACAAATCTTAATTTCTCTCACCAAGTGAACAAGTAAGTGCACCATAACGTCAAAAAATGATGGCGAAAAATACATTTCAAATTGACATAGAGTGATAACAATATCGGCCTGCAAATCATCCAACTCCTCTGGATCAATAACTTTGCTGCAAATTGCATTGAAGAAAAAACAAAGTTTTATAATGACTTGTCTAAAATGTTTTGGGAGAATGCCTCAAATTGCAACTGGTAACAATTGTTGCATTACGACATGACAATCATGAGACTTCATACCAACCAATTTTAAGTCCTTCATCGAGACAAGACTTTTAATGTTTGATGAGTACCCAGATGGAACCTTAATAGTATGCAGGCACTCACAAAAACTTGTTTTCTCTTTTCTCGACAAAGTATAGCAAGCTGGGGGTAAATAAGTACGCTTTTCCGACTCTTGCGGTGCTAATTGATCCCTTATCCCCATTTCTACCATGTCCTTCCTGACTTTAATACCATCTTTCGTCTTTCCTGGAATGTTCAACAATGTCCCAATGATGCTATCACAAACATTTTTCTCCACGTGCATTACATCAAGAAAATGCCTTACAGATAAGTGTTGCCAATAAGGTAGATCCCAGAATATGGACCTTTTCTTCCAAAGACTCTTCTGAGGAGGCTTAAAAGTTTTTCCAAAAGAAACATCAAAATTTTTAACTCGTTCATGTACCTCACCTCCTGTTAATGGTAAGCGAGCTGTTCGAGCCTCGATTTTTCCATTGAATGGCTTTTTCTTCTTGCGATAAGGGTGGTCAATAGGGAGAAATCTTCTATGACTCATGAAGACATTTTTCTTGCAGTTTTTCAACCAAAGGTCAATCATGTCTTCTTCACAAATGGGACATGCTTTAGGTCCTTTGTTAGTATAACCTGACAAGTTACCATAAGCTGGAAAATCATTTACGGTGCAAAATATCATAGCACGTAAGGTGAAATTCATCTGGGTATATGCATCAAACACAGACACGCCTTCATCCCACAATAGTTTTAAATCTTCAATTAATGGGGCTAGATAAACATCTATGTCATTACCCGGTTGTTTGGGCCCTGATATTAACAAAGATAACATGATATACTTGCGCTTCATACATAACCAAGGAGGAAGATTGTAAATAGTCAAAAGAACCGGCCAAGTGCTATGTCGACTACTCATATTACCGTGTGGGTTCATCCCATCTGTACATAGTCCCAGCCTAAAATTTCTATCTTTGCCCCCAAACTCGGGAAACAACCTATTAATATCTATTATTTTCTTCTTAGACTCTTTTCCAGTCTCCTCATATATCCCACATTATTATAGCTTATTTAATACTTAAGACCGAAATTTTTATGCAAACTAGAATATTTCTACATAAACATATCCTCTAGACATATCATCACAAACTCACACGTCTTTCGGTTCAAAACAGTGGGTTGTATCAACAAATAGAATTGACACTACAATTTATAAGTCACATTGACTTACAAAGTTTCTAACTATTAGGGAGAGACAATTTAGGCTACTACTCTTTAGAAGAAAAGTGACCAACTAAAAATTATGAACACTACGTTAACCACATTAGCTTAGTCACATTCGAGAACAAGATTATCTATAACAGAACTTATCAAATAAAAATCCTAAGCACTAGAATTTGCATTTTTCTGTACTTAACAAAGTTCTTGACCTTTATTCTCTTAAGTAGTTTGACCTACACCATGTCCACTATTTTGTGGTCGATGCTCTTTAAAGCATCATGTTCTTCTAGTACACCCAAAATTTTATCGCACCAAATGTTATCACATTTAGCACATCACATTTAAAAAAGTCAACCTCTATATTTTTTGATGTCATGATGTATCAGATTTTAGAGACAATAATGTTCTTAACCAATGCCCATTTATACACATATATCATTTTGCATTTATGTAAATTAATGTAAACAATAATTCAACATTCGGTATAAAGTCAAAAGTTCACTATGTTTCCAATCATCATTCGCAATCCTAATATTTTTACTATCATAAACTAATTTCATTACGCAAAATATCAAAATTCTAGGTGAGAATTACATTTATTCTCCCAATCTTAGAACTCTCACTCAGTTGACGGATGAAATAGTTCTGGGTAAGATTTTCTCTAAATTTACCAATCATTGAATTATCACTCAACTAACAATCAATAGGGCTAATTAAGAATTCAACTAATTCTACTGAATTTAACATTTTGTAACAAGTCATGAATTAACAAATACATGTAATCCAATAATGCAATTTCATGATGTGCATTGTAAACATAAATATTCACATTTATACAATTAATAGCATGTACCATGATATCTCAAATTAATCATTTTCAAAAATGTTATCAAACATATTAGAAGTACGTGACCAATCTCAATAAAATCTCAATGAAAAGAATTCTTAGTCCAATTCACAACATTGGTTCCAAGATAATCCCAACAAATGAGAAGTGAAAATCTGAATGCCAAAGCTCCACTTATCGTTAAAACATGTCCCAAAAGCACATACGCTTTACGTTTTCTATCGGGTTTTCATATCCACTAGTATTTTACCCGTGCGATACACGAAAGTTATTATCCGCAATATCGATTTCAATATATATTCGTAAAATTTTAATACTTATACATAATCAACACATATATAAATGCATAAAAAAGAATTCTCTATTACAATAATTATTAGAATTTTAAAAATAACATTAGTAATTTAAATTATTAATCTTTTTTGAATAGTACATGTCAATTTATATATTTAAATAATAAATTATTATTGATTTCAATAATTTTTATGAATTATTAATAACTTCATTGAAAATGTAAATTTAGTAGTTTTTTAATGGTATATCATATTTGATATAATATTATGTGCATGAATATTGATGCATGCGAAATGTATTAGCATATTTCTCATAACTTCTACATTTTCCCCTTGTATTTTAACGTACTTTTTAATTTCATTCAAAAACATCAATCACAATAATTAAAAAATAAATATTCTAAATATTTGAATTTAACTAATAAAAATTTATTTACAAAAATAAATAGTCAAAATAATAATTTTGAAAATCTAGAGATTATCATGATACGACAACCGAGTAAAGTTGGAAATTACGAAATTATACCGAAAAAAATTTTATTAAAATTAAGAATGATTAAAAAATATTAATCATTCTATTAATATTATTAACTAAAAAAAAAAAAAATCAAAGCATTAACTCTTGAATATAAACCTTTATTCAATTACTTTTTCTATAAATTATTTATAGGAAACACATTTTTTCAAAACTATTTGTCAACCACAGATTTTACCTCGAAACAAAAATATAGTTGCTGAACGGAGGCATAATTTATTAAAATATTTTATTAAATGTATATATATATTTTAGAAAATATGATTTGTAATATTATAGTTAACAAATGATTTGACCATTAATAATTAAAATACAATTTAATTATTGATGTCTACACATAGGATTTATAATATTAAGAACAACAAATAAATAATAATTAAATAATAACTTTAATACTGATAACTAAAAATATTGATTGAACTCATTCAATATTAACGTTAATAATAAAAATAATAATAATTATAACGAAAATATACAAATAACAATAACATCATATTAATTATTTACTATAATACTAAAATATAAAGAACTTAAGAATTAAATTCTGCCAAACTATCCTAGTATTATAGATTTTCACCAGTGCGATGAACTGAAATTGCTATTCGCAATATAGATAAGCATTCATAAAATTTATTGATTATACATAATCAATACAAATACAAAAGATACAAAAATAATTTTTTATTACAAAAATTATTAAAATTTTAAAAACATAAATAATCCAAGTTATCGAAAATTTCATTGAATGATAAATGTAAATTCTATAGTTTTAAATTGTATATCATGTTAGATGTAATATTATGAGTACAAAGTTTATTACAATTTCAGCATTTGCCTTACATATTTAACTTTTTCTCAATTTTCGTTCAAAAATCACAATAAACTATAAATATATATTCTTCATTTATATAGTATATAGATTTAACAATTTTGATAAGCACGTAACTTCTCAATATTTTATACACATAGTATTTTTCCAAGCACGATAAACGAGAACATGTCGTAATGGATCACACAATGAAGCCAAAGCCAACCCTACTCAAGAATGTGGGAACACGAGAACACTTAAAATTAATAAAATTCTAATATCAAATTGTATTTTGAACTTACATATAATTTTCAAAAACATTGTTTACAACTAGAGTACTTTGGAGACAATATGCAAATTTTAAAACTGGACTATCAAGGACCAACCAATAATTTCGAAAATCTATAATTTTCTAGATCCAGCCGATTTTTTTATTTTTATTTTTTAGGGGTCAAGCATTTCAGTTTATCAGGGACCTATTGGAAATATTCAGAATTTTCATGATCGATACGATTTTTTTTTTTTAGATTCTCAAGGCCAAATCTGAAATTTTCAGAAATTCTTTGACCATTCTGAAATTTTAAACAAATTCATTGACCAATCTGAGTTTTACACAAATTTAGTGACCAATCTGAATTTTTCAGAAATATTGTGACCTATCTGAATTTTCAGACATTCAATGATCAAATGAACTGAAAAGCTTCACAATTATAGTGTCAAATTTGGGATTTTTAGGAATCAGGGACCAATTTGTAAAATTTCAAAAATTGCAAACAGGGCTCCCTCATCTTCCTCAGCAGAAACCTTTTAAAAAAAACAAAAATTCCTGATTTTCGTCTAAAATTCAAGAGGTCATAACTTTAGTTTAAGCTCAAATTTAATGTTTTTTTTTTATATCAATGGAAAGCTCTTGAAAAGATATTTCCAACCATAGTTTATGGGCAACGTGAAACTCAACTTATAGAAAGTTACCACGCAATAAAATCTCAATTTATCAAATTGTGGTTACGTTTTTTCTCTCAACACTCACATCTAAATCTCAAGAAATTTTGTAGACATGTTCTACATCATAATATGATCATACACCATAAATTTCATGAATTAATGTGAAGTATTTCGTGATGTGCCATTAAAGCATACTAGTATGACACCTGTGCGTTGTACGACAGAACAATATTATGAATGACTTTACTGTAAATATCATTTCAAAATAGAAAAAAAAGTTTCAACACACAATTTGCTTTGATTAATTATTAAAATTGTCAATAAATTCTCAAAGTAGAAATGAATTAAAATTTCCATAAATTTTGGAAATTCTCTTTAAATACTATGCCCTCATCTGAGACTCATTACTTCAAAATAATGTGATTTGTAATAGTAGATTTTGGAGAATGCGTGGTTAAAAAATAAGGAATCTTTTTAAATTTATGTGTGAATCATTTTATTGATATATGTGTGGTTGAAAAAGAGTTTAAAAAAAATGAGGTTAGAAATAATGGGTATAAAAAATGAGCTAAATTGTTTGTTTAGTTTGTGGTTGTCCACACTTGTGCGAAAGTTGTTATAGACAAAATATATTTTAAATAGTTGCTTAAATTTAAATTAAATAATGCAATTTTTGCATGAAATAAATAAAATTTTGTCCAAATATTTTTGACTACCGTGAATAGAAATAATAACCCTCAAAATATTATAATTTACATAAAATAAAGTAATTGCAACAAATTTAATATATGAGATCCTATATTTAAATGAAATAATAACCTTTAAAATATTATAATTTACTTCGAAAAATCGTATATTTATTATTTGTTCTAATTTGATAAGAAAAAGAACTCTAAATGAAATTAATCCTCTATGACTGAATTGAATTTAGTTAACAAATTTTTGAAAGTATTATAGGACTTAAATGATATAATTTATAATGTATGTGGTATTGAAGAAAATAAAAAATAAAAAATGAAAAATAAAACTTTTACCTTTGATTTTTGAAACAATTTTACAGACAATATATTTAATGTTTGCTCTCACTTGTTAGCTTGAATTAGGCTTTTCATTGAGATTTTCAATTTGACATTCATATTACATATTTTATTATTTCAAAATAATACAATAATTATCAAAATAATAATAATTATTATAAAAAAATAGATTATATAATAATAAATATATATATTGATGCCATTAATAGCATAGCGTGGATGCCAATGTTAATGCCATTAATGATACATGTACCATAATATTTGCAAAATATTTAATGCAATAATTTTTTTTTTTTTTTTTTTTTTTTGCAAAAATTTCCAAATATAGAAAGTTATTTTGGCGGGAAATTATGTACGAATTTCGGTGATGTCTATTCTACTTTTATATTAAGTTATTAAGATTCAAAGTTTCTTTAAAAAAACAATTTTAATGGCATTTCTCTATATGAAATAGCAATATTATATATCATCATTAACATGTTTATAAGGAAGAAAAAAAAAACGTACTAAGGCTCTGATATGAATGTAAGTTGTAGTTGCATGCTTCCAAACAAGATTTAAGTCTTGAAAACTTACTTGAAAGTTGAAATCCCAAAAACGAGGTTGAATTTCTTGCCTTTGATTGCTTGCTTCCAAAATGCTTTATACTCACGTTTTGGTTAGAAATTTAAAATTCGATCACAATGGAAGGAATTTGATTGTCACAATTCAATAGCCAATTTGGAGAAGATAACCTTGTAATAATGAAGACTCCAACCCTTATATTTTCTCTCCATTTTCACACGAATGTTGCATGTATTCTTTTATCATCTTGGTGCAATGAAGGTTATGGATGTTGAGTTTCAAATTCAAACTCCTCCCTCCAAAACCCATTTCAACATTCGGGTCGGGTCAACCCATATGGACGACCTGATTTTCTTCCAACACTATTATTTTTAGTTCAAATTGAAAAGTCAAAATAGTTTTTTCCTGTCAATTAAACTGTAATGTAATTGCGACCAAATCAAGAATGACAACAATTTTGTGAACAAACAAAAATGCAAGATTGTCATAGATCCTCGACACAACGATACAAATGAATTGACATTGGAAAAATTTATTTACTTCATTAGCTCATCTTGGTAAGTGATGCTACGAAATTATCGACTTCGAAGTGGCAAGACAAAAAACTGATGTATTCCTGGAGAAGATGATTTAAGCTTCCAATAAACCTGCAAAAAAAAAAAAAAAAGGGTGAGGGTTGTCCTCGTCACCTCGCCTATATAAGAATTAGTTAATGGAGAAAAATAGGAAAATATAAAATGTGAAGGTGAAAAGTCTCAAGAGGTTTTTTTTTTTTTTTTTTTTTTTTTAAATTTTTATTATTATTATTATTATTTTTTAATAACGTACCTTAATTTATGAACAATGGAGCTCTATTTATAGTGATCAAAATAAGTTTCATTATCCTGATAGGCGTGGGTGCCCATTCTGAAGATGTTTCCTTGTTGGATATCATTCAATATTGAAGTTGGGACTCTCTTTGAATAAGAAGAGATTTATAGGGAAAGTAATTTACTATTGGGACATAAGGCCCAAGACATGGCCTATTAGCATATTTGGAGAAGGGGTTGATCCATGACATGGTCGTCTCATAACTGTAAACAGGTCGGCCCAAGGCATCACCTTGATCTTTATTGGAATATGAAGTTAATAATGCTGATTGCCGTTATATTGGAATGAGATGGGCGAGAATAAGATTTCGAACTCTGAAATGGTACACGACATGATTGTGGCTATAGATAAAATAAAAAGAAAAGTACAAGAAGTGCGAAATTGGCAACGAAGTCATACCGATAAACATCGCAAATCATTGGAATTTAGGGTTAGAGATAATGTCTTTATTTGAATATCTCTGATTAAGAGATTATTGCGATTTGAAAAATGAGGAAAGTTGACTCCACGATTCATTGGAAACTTTGAAATTTTGGAGAGAAAAGGAGAAGATGCTTATAAGATAGATTTACTCGAACAGATGAAAAGAATGCATTATTTATTTCATATATCTACTCTTATAAAATATGTTCCACATCATTCCCATATTTTGCTTGAAATTATCACATATATTAGATATATAACCCAGCCTAACCCTCGAGGAAAAACCAATTAGAATCTTGATGTGTCATACCAAGAAACTTTAGAATAAGAAATTTCCGATAGTGCGAGTGCTATGAAAGAATGATACCATAGAAGAAAAGAATTGAGAAAGAGAAGAAGATATGGAGACTCAATATCCAGAACTCTTCTCTTAAGTAATTTTGAGGATAAAATTCTTTTAAGGGGGTTAATTGCAACACTCCAAAAAAGTATTGACGTCCATATTTTCTCATTATTATGTAGTAAATTATTTTTAGAATTTTATTGAGTTTTATTGGAAATAAAAGTTGGAAAAATAAAAATAAAAAGTTTCGAAAAAATGTGTTAAAACGTCTCTTTTCAAGAGGCTCGTTTCAGCACTTTAGACCTCATTTGGAAGCATGTGATATTTGTATGAAATATTTCTCGAAACGAACTTCGAGAATATTAAATCTGTTTTTAAGTTCAACCAATTGATAGTTGATGGTAAATTTTTAAAAGTGGCCCTTTAACAAAAGTTTCGAAAATCTAGTTTTAAGTAACTTACTTTGACAAGTTCTAACTTTCACCTCGGTTAGCCATTTATTGAGTGGTATAATGCACTGAAAATTAGGCCGTGAGTACTTCGAAACCTGATGTTTCGGCTTCATTTGATGCCTCAAAATTGTGCTTGAGCTTGGCCTCTCAAAACTGATTTTGCATGAGGTGGCACTTGTAGTTTGGCCATATTTGGTTCCTAGCTCACCTTATCACTTCTCCACCTCCTGGTTGCATGAATTGAGCCTACCACCTCAAGCTTGGCTATGATTATATGGATAATAGCCGAGTCATCCCCTTGTCAACTTGAGAGCTAGGATTAATTACAATCAAATTCCCTTCATTCAATGCAACCAAATTTTAGTATAAGTAGGAGGAAGTTTGAAATATAAGATTCTTTAGAAAAATTGTAAAGACCGTGAGTTGAAGTCAAGGTCCGAACCTACTTCCAAAAACTTCTTCAAAATCCTAGGTAAGAAGATTATGTTAGATTCTTGTTTTAATATACTATATTGATTAAGAAACATGTTCTTATGAAGTTCTAAATCAAAATAAACGAGTATGGATAAAAGGAATCAAGAAAAAACAAGTTCAATTTCTGAAAAATCGTCAGATGTCGACACCTGGACATTTGATGTCGACACTTGGAGAAGAAAATTTTTAGGTTTTAATCTTCGCATTTTGCTTTCGTGTAATTTTTAGGTTGATAATAACATATCCACATGAGGTGAGTATTTGATACGTCCTATTATATGTGGCGTAATGTGTTAACGTGATTTCGATATGATATTATTCAATTGATTATGAATCATGAAAGAAAATTTTATGCATTGAGATTATAGACTCGAACTCTAGCCCCTATTGTAATCATGATGGTCTGAATATCGACTTTATTTGTCAGTAGCCGTCTCATGACCTCGAGGCCTGTGAATATCGGCATTTTGCTTGAATAACCCTATTGGGGTCGAGTAGGGTAAAAAGTGAAAGGATGAAGCCTTATGATTTTTGGCCACCTTATCAATGTTGTGTTTATGGACTTTTTAAGCACTTGGGGTAGATAAGACAATCTAAAATCGGGTTCTGAATCATTGTTTTGAAGAAAACGTACATGTGTATCGATTACTCATTGAATTATTATTCATATTTTCATGTTTTACAAACGTAGATTTTGCACTTTGACATGTTCGAGGTAATCTCTCTTAAATGGATAATAAAGTCATCCTACGAGAGATTTTATATGTATGTGGTGGAGATACACATCTGACACATGTACCACGATATTCCAGCATTGACACGGTTCATTCGGTCTCACTTATATGTTGACTTGCACGGTGCCAAGACTGAATTTCGTGTACTCCGATAACTTTTTGATAACTTTTCAGGAGAATAATGATAATGTAGTAGTTCTTGTTGTAGTGGTAATGTTGTAAATGAAAAAGAGGATATTTTGAATACCTTTTGTATATCTTCTTTTCAAAATGACTATGTAAATTAGCTCGAAAATGTTTTATAAAGTATTTTGAATTACAGAATCCATGAGTTCAAATTGTTACTTTAATATCCAAAAATCATGTTTTCGACTATTGTGTGTCGACACATAAACTCTAGATGCCGACTCTGAAACAATTCTTCTTCAAAAATAGTGAATGTGTCGACACCTTGCAGGATGGTGCTGACAACAAAACTCCTGAAACCAAACTTGTAGTTTCAAGCATTTTGGCATCATTATCAGTTTCGACATCCAAGGGTTTCTATGCAATTTTTTTTTAAGTTTTATCTTATTTTTCAAATTATTAAATTTTAATTATTATGGGGAATTGGGGTCGTCACAATTTTAATAAGAACTATAGAGTATTGTTAAAATTTTGAAAAACATTTAAATGTATTTAAAATATTATTAATATTAATAACTTTAAGGCTAATATATATTGACTGAAAACAAAACAACTTAATGGTAAAAATATGAAATCAAAAGTTTCTCACCTATCCTCAGTTTTAATATAATAGTAAGCACGTGTATTGATGTGCGCTAATTGCAAGTGTACGATGTTGCATCCAAATAATAAAGTGGACTTTTAGAGTTTGAGTTATCGTTCCCATGAGTAATTGGATTAATTATCAAACTTATTCTAATTCTCACTTTATTTGACCAACCAGTAACTGAAGTTATGATGAATCTAGAGATTAAACTAAAATCAATAAGCAAGAAATAAAAATGCGTCTGTAAAACAATTGATGTAGAGTTGGGATGTCACGAGTTCACGTAGTCAATACCTTTAATCTCACTACTCAAGTTTTAATCTCCTAATGTGATTGGTCGAGTTCACTTATGCACATGGAATTTCCCTCTAGGGTTTAAACTAACTCTACCTAATTAGTCAACCGTATTAACGAACATCAGGTTGTAATAATTAGGTGCATGGAATACAAGATCTCAATTAAGATCGCTATAACAACGAACGTATATCTCTATCGCTAATTCAATTACCGAATTTTATTCCTAATCTAGATCATTAGCTCAATTCTCGAATTATGAAAACGATCCAATTAATCAATGAATTAGTGGTCAGTTAATTCACGCATTGAACACAAAATAAAACCATACACATGCAATTAAACTGTAAAACTTAAGTAGTAAAATTAAAGGCATAAAACTACGCTACATCCTTTGATCCCAACAAATAGTTTAGTTACTCATAATATATGAAATCAAAACACAGTAATAATCTAAACTAAACATCATGAGTAATTTGAAAACAAGAAAATAGAAGAATTCTTGCACCAAAAATTGTCTTCTACGATGTTATCTCCAAATCTCCACGCCTTTACTTCCAAGTTATGCTCCAAATCTCCAAATCTTTGATGATGAATTGTGCCTTTAGAGTATGTGTGCAAATGTTCTGAATTCATGCTTGATAAGCCCCTTTTATAGATTTTTCAAGAAACATAGGCTAAACCACACTGAAATCCGTGCATGAGCTTTTCTTTGCTGGCCTTGGACAACTGAGCTGATGGTCGCGCAATTGACTGAAAACTGGTTCTGTCTAATTTAGAAATCTCACGCAGCCACCACATAGATAACCCGTGGTTGTGTAGTTCAAATCTTCAATTGCAATTTCCATCTTTTCGGTACATTTAAGTTGGCCCTGAACTTTATTTGCACATGAATCCTTCATCTTCTGATTGTAACAATTAAGTCCTTGAACTTCCAAAACTCTTCAAATCTTCTTCCAAACTTAAAGCCATCTTCAATTTAGCTCTCAAACCTTGATTCCTTCCACTTAGCTCTCCTTGAAAATCCCGATTGACAATTCCATCATCGATTTTGTGCATTTAAGCTTCAGATAACATCCAAATGCCCACTTTCCACTTTAGTGCTTCATTCCAATGATTTTGGGAAAATTCCTAAAATTTAAACAATTATAAAGCAATTAAGTAGAAATTGTTCAAGAATGACAATAATATAATCTAATTTAGACATACAAATAAATGTATAAAATGCACTTATCATGTGTTAGACGTCTCATTCATAATGGTTTTGAAGTACTTATACTTCTGTTGAAAGTAGTTGAGAAATTTGATATTGTTGAATGAAAAATTATATTGTAAAGTGTTTAATAAATTAATATTTTATTGAGAATTTTCACAGAATTTCTCGAAATATATATTCGACCCTTGTTTAAAATATTTGGTTAATAAAGAAATCATATATCATATATCAAGAAGTAATTTGATATCATAAATGATTTGGCCATTTGGCAAATCGAAAATTGATTTATAAAATATTTATGATAAATCCTAGAATAAATATGAAAAGGGGCATACACAAATCAAATTAATTTAGGAACATATTTTTATAATAAAAAAAGTTTAATATTATGTAAGTTTAACAAAAATCTCAGTTTTGATTTTTGTTTTTCCAAAAGAGTCTTGAAATTACTTATTTTACATTCTTAATTAGAATATAAATAAAAAAATATATTTTTATTTTTATTTGAATTAATTAATGATTTTAGAAAGAATTTAAGGGTGTTATCGACAAAAGAGAAAAAATTAAAATTATTGTAGATTAGTATTAATAAATAATAATAATTGTATTTAATAAAAATAGAAAATGTTAAGAGGTAATATTAATAAAAAATATAACAATTTAAGGGTAAAATGAGAAATAAAAAAAATTCTACACCAATATTGTAGATGCAGATTATTATTATTAATAGTAATAATGAAAATAAATTAATGGTAATATTGGCCGAAATTATAACAATTTAAGAGTAAAATGAGAAATCAAAAATCTTTGACGCATCACTAATTTTAATAGATTTTACATAAATGTTATAGAAAAAAATATTGTCAATAAATTTCATATTTTATTAATTAATAAAATATAATTTTATATTAATCAATAAAATATAATATTTCAATACGAGTTATGAAAAATAATATATTTTCAAAATATTTCAAATTTTATAAATTAATAAAATTTTATTTTTTTATTAATCAATAAAATATAATATTTTAAAACGAATTTGGAATATAATATATTTTCAATAGATTTCATAATAAGATGTTATATATTTCAACTTTTTGTAAAAGTACTTTTTTGAGAAGTTACAAATTTGAGCTTCTCTAAAACAACTTAAAAAATTGTTTATCCAATCAAAAAGTACTTTCTCAATCATAGTCAAACCCCTATATTTTTTACTAAAAATACTTTTAGTCCTTTCAAAAGTCTTATCAAACACACACTTAGGTAGATTGTAGATATAGATTAATGTAGATTAGAAGTTTGTCAACTAGTTTCAATCCATATATGAATTGTTAAAGAAAAATGCCAAACAATTAAAATAAATCATATTTTAAAAATATTCCTCTACAACTCAATCTAACGTGACAATGGAAAAAAAAAAAAAAAAAAAAAAAAACATTTTCTGAATTCCATCTAAATTCAATCACTTTAGACCCTTTGAACCAGGACACAATTTATAATTTTTTATATAGTGGTGTTTGATATTGTTTAAAAAGTGAAAGTTCGAAGATATCCCAAAGTTTGACCTTATGTGTGAAATAGTCACTATTAAAAACGAACACGCCACTTTTCAATAGTTTCCAGATGATTAAATATACAAGTCCAATTTTCTTATGTTGAAATACTACATTTGCAATAATGAAAACAATAAACAATCAACACAAGATATGATGACGGAGAAACCCAACGTGAGAAAAACTCCGACCAAGCCAGTTATCTCCATTATAAGCAATTCCAGTTACAGTTAGATTTATCCAGCTTCCCTTGCTAGACAACGCAAATCTACCCCTGCTAACCCAAGATACAGCTTCCTCCAAAAGCTTCTGAATCTTTATGTTTCTTCCAAGTGGATACCCCAAGAACTTTCCGTTCTTGTTAACTTCTTGCACTTGTAGTCCAACCTTCTTCAACCTCCACTAACTCTGAAGTCTCATAATCGAAGAAGTAATCCTTATGTCAAAGGATGCCAAGTATTTGATTAGGAACAATTGATGCTCTCTTAATATGGGTTGTTGGATCACAAGAAAAGAATGGATTCAATCTAGGATGAATTTGGTTCTTGGATCAATGAATCATATGATGTATAGAAAGATGTTATGGCTTTGAAATAATGACAACAACCCACTTTAAATTCGTGCATAGGCTTGGTATTTATAGAAGAATGAATTGGGCCATGAAAAATAGATTTAAAACTGAATTAGGGCACGCTTTGGCCGTTGACCGCTGAGTGTAATTCAAGAGGGATTCGAGCAGTCTCTTTTTCCTTAAGGACCGCTCGAGAGCTATGAATTTAGGCAGGGGCCGCTCGAGCGAAATTTGAGCGTAACTCAAGTTGCAGGCTACTGGAAATCGCATGTTGAGCGTGAATCAAGCGTGAGGTGTTCACTTATATCTCGCGATGCGAGATATCCCCGCAAGTGTACGGGTCGTGAAGAGTAGTTAAAATGGACCTAAGAGTCCAGATTATCGTTCCCACAAGGACCGTTTACTAAGTACCGAAATGTGTAAATTCTTATCCCTATTTGAACAAAGAAATGAATTTTTGATTGTTTTGAAACTAATGTTTATAACTATGACTAATAGATTAAAACTTTGCACAAGATTGAGGTTTCAAAATTGCTGATTGTTTTTAAGTATAATTGAAAATAGTTGGGATTCACGAGTTCACCTACCCAATAAAATCAATTCCTGTTCCAAATTTTATTTTCTAAATATGTGATCGATCAAGTTCACTAAATTAAGTTGAGATTCCTCTCTCGAGTTTAAATCAACTCTACCTAGATAAGTCAGCCATGTATATCTACAGCGGGTCCGAATATTCCTTATCTAAATGCATTACATGCAAGAACTCATACATGATCGCACTAATCACGAAAGTATAACTCTATCTCTCGTTCAATTAATGGATTTATTACCTAGATCAATGTTATTAACTCACCTCTCGGATTATGGAAATAACACATAAAATCATGAACAAGTGGCCAATTCATTCATGCATTAAACGCAATAATAAACCAACACATGCATTACGGCGTTAAAACAAGGAACATGGAATTAAAGTAATTGACTAAGCTACATCGTGATTCCCAACGTTAAGATTAGTTACTCATAATGAAGGAATAATGAAAACCATCTAAATCAAAATTAAACATATTGGAAGTTATGAATTCAACAATAAGAAAAGAAGTCTTGCACCAAGACTTAGATTCCCATGTTAAGCTCCTAAATTCCCGTGCTTGAATCCCTGCGTCAACTGGATGTTGATTTTCCAAGAATTCTCCACTATTCAGCTCTGCAAAACGTGCTCTCCAGTTGCCTCTCGCGCTCTCTTCCAACTTAGGTTAATTTCCCCAGTCTTGTGTCTTAAAATCACGCACAAAAGCCCAATACAGGCCCATTCGGACACCCACGCGATCGCGTGGTTGGAACGTCAGCGATCGCGTGGGCGAGCCTTTTTTCGCTCTGCATGAATTTTGTCGCCATGTCGCGATCGCTGACATGGAGACCTCGCGATCGCTACCTGGAGTTTTACTACGCGAGTCACCATCTTCTTCTTGGCCTTCAAGTCAGTCCTCTAGTTTTATTTGCGAAATGTATCTCCCACTATTGATTTGATCAACTTGACCCCAGAATTTCTGTTTCTCTTCAATTCTCCTACTTTTGACCTTTATTTCCCGTAATTGCTTCCTTGTTCCTCTTTTTGACTAAAATCTGAAATAACAACAATTAAATGCAATTTAGGTAGAATAAATTCATAAATCAACACGATAAATTCTCATTTTGGCATATCCCCACGTGTATAAAATACACCTATCAAATACCCCCAAACTTGAATTATTGTTCGTCCTCGAACAATGGATAATGGCTTACAAAATCAAATAGACAAGAGATAAGATATTTTTGTTGTGCCAACATGCTTACCATATGCCTCCATAGTCCAAATCAATTTACGCTCTAAGCAAGAGTTATGAACAACAATGTAAAATAATTTCTAGTTATATCATGCCAGAGTTTCAAGTGTGTGTATGAATAGCCAATGTCAAACGCATACTTATGCAAAAGATGTGCTCAACACTGTGTGGCTCATTATGCATAATCCAACCCAAATCCCATGTGGTCAATCTATGATTTCTAATGAAATTCCTTTCAGCGCTCATGGATGATCACCACTTTCTGCTTTTCTCTCACATCCCAGGTTTTTTTTTTTTTTATCTATGTGGGTTCTAAAAAAATATTCTTTGCTTATTCCACACAAGGTAATCAGAATCAGAAATATGCGTGCATAACAAATCAAAAGAAAGCAGACCCCAATTCTACAACCTCAACCACCACAGCTCAGTCAACAAAGCTTATACCATGCAATAATATATATATATATATATATATATATGTTTTTTTCTAAATGGACGACTTTTTCTTTTAATGTCCCTGTCTTTTACCATCTTTGTGCAGAACTTTTCATACTGGCTTTCTATATGACCCCTGTAGCGGGCTTTCAGATCGGAAACTCCCAAACCAGACGGCTTTAGGGTACCAGGTTCAAAGAACCCCTCAGACGTACTTGCCCGAGTCATAAAGGCTTAAACAGAAAAGTTAAAGATGTTATAATGTCTTATGTGTAAGTCCACTCTCCGTACTTGCTTTCTAATTGACCTCTGTAGCGAGCTTTAGGTCGATGACTCCCAAGCCAGTTGGCTTTAGGGCACCAGCTTTGAAGGACCCCTCGGACTTACTTACTCGAGTCAAAAAGGCATTTAAAGAGCGGAATAAGACCTTCAGCATTTTTCTGTTTTTATGCTGGAAATGGTTTATACCTGTTGACCAAACTGTAATGACTAAAGTGCAAAACCAAGAACCACAGACCTCCAACCCGTCAACATACACAAATTCCAACCATTTTACCCCCAAACTTGCATTTTAGCATGATTGGTTCTAATTTAGGGGTGTGATGTCTAACGATCTAAGTTCAGGGATTTTTGAGTCATTCCTAAGTTCAAATTGCATAAACTCTGCCCCACATGTATTAAACAAAATTCCACACACAAGCAATTATCCAACATTGGCTATGTGCGCAAATAGTATGAATCTAGCAAAACATAACTAGTTCAAAAATAAGTTCATGCTTTTTCATGTTGTCCAGTTTTTCGAGCTTATGTACAAATTGATTCATACTATTTCCTAGACAATAAGTATGTCAACACTATTTTTTTTTTTTGGCGTTAACTTAAACATCAAATAAAAAGGACCAAGTAGTTGCATTGATTAATAGAGGTTTGAAGAGTTACAGAATATCAATTAATATAGGCCCATATGATCGAAAGTAAATACAGCCTAAAATTTAACCACTACCCCCAAACTTAAAAATATACATTGCCCTCAATGAAACAATTAAACAAGGAAGTATCAAAAATGGAAGGCAAGGTAAAAAGAAAAAGATCAGGAACTTCCTGGGGGTAGGTCCTGCTGCTGCGGCGGAGATGGGCCTGGGGCATCTGTATCCAATCGACCTTCTATCCTCTCCAGTCTCGCTTCAATCCCCTCGGCTCTCCGTTCGATCCCCTCCAATCGGTTCTCAATAGAAAAGAGCTTAGCTTGCACCCGCGAGAGTTGACCGCTAAATTCTATCATCGTATGTCGCATGATGCGCTGCTCCCCAGCGATGTTACCCTGAACCAGACGGTCAAGTCGCTGTTCCAAGATTTCTAGCTGCCTGTGCTGTGCGACTTCAGCTTCCCTCCTCATGTTAACGGGGCGAGTCAGGTCAGTCAACTCCAAAAGTATCTGCCGTAGGAGCCTCTCATCTCCGAGAGGAGCTGGCATATGTGCTGGTGCTGCTGGAACGGCTGGTGCGGATGGTTCTGCTGGCTCTGCTGGTGCAGCTGGGTCAACAGGGGCAACAGGATCCACTGGGGCTGGTGGAGGAGCAGGTGGACCTCGTGGTACCCTAGGCCTCGTGCTCTCTCGGGTGCATCTGCTGATAATGGCTCCGAGAGGCGCAGGTTCTTCATGGGGCAAAATATCCACTCCTTCGGCCACGTAGATAGCACTGATCAGACAGGGAAACATGATCTGGCGGCCTGAGTCCAGCTGAGAGGCAAGTGTAATAATAAAATCAAAGATATGCCTCCCCAAATCCAACTTGCGCCCCTGGCTAGATGATGAATTAAACGAGCCCGGTCTTCATTAAACTCTGTCATGTGTGAAGTGGGATCGATGTTATGGCACATGAAGATGTGCAGGACCCTGATAGTCTCAGTGAGCTCCCCATGTTCAAAGCGCCCCGGCTTCTCCAATTCCACATTCTGCCGGCCGTACAAGAAGTCAGTAATCATATCAATATCCAAATCACTTGGGACCTGCTCAATCCCCTCTCGTGTCAGCTCCAAAACCCGCTCAATGACAGCTGGAGAAAATCGGATCCATTTACCACGCACCTAGGTTTTATACCTGTGAGGGGCACCTTCTGTCTCAATGGCATGGTTGAAATTGGATAGGAACTCCTTGACTAAAAGTGGATAGGGCTTGTGCGGCGTGCCTGCCAATTTGTGCCAACCTGCTCTCTCTATAAGGTGGGCTAGCTCGGTATCCGGGAAATCGGCTAATATTACCTCACGTTCATTCCAAATTTTCTTCCCCTTAAGCAGCACCTCATATCTGTGTAATTCTTCACTTCCCAAAAACCTTTGAATATCTCCCATGTTCCCTTGGTCGGCCTCGGGATCCGTAGAGGAGGCTCCTCATTTTCGCTTAGATGGACCAGCCTTACTTTTCCCTTTCTGAGCATCTGTGGCCTTCGGAGGCATTATTGTACCTATAATGAGCAAACGCATCATTAGAACCAATGTGATGGTGGAAAAGTATAAGAATGATGGAACAAACCCCCAAACTTGTGAAAAATGACACAATAAAGGAGAAAGAATATCAGCCCGACTGGTGCTTTTTAACCTCGGTTATCGTGCCAAAAAAAAATAAAATTATTGAAAAGTGTCCCGAGCACAATAAAGTATTTCACTTCACGAGTAACATATTAAAATTTTAGAGCAAACGAATAACAGATGCATATAGAAATGAAAAGATGAAGTGGGGATGTGAGCGTGCAATGGCCCTGCAATGACCTTGCAATGGCCCTGCAATGACCTTGCAGTGACCCTGCAGTGAACTCTAATGTGCTAGGTATTCTAACAAGCAAATATGTGTAATGCAATGAGTCAAAACACAAAATTATAGCACACATTCGTTGAAAAACATGTAACAAAGATACGTGCTAGAGTGAATTTCTCAAATTTCAAGAGAAATCTCGTTGGGACATTTCATCGAACATCATGTAGGCCTAAGAAAATTAAAGAAGAAATCATAAAATTTGGCACATGGAAGGTCCCAAAAATGTTAACTTCATCACAACCACACACAATCCATCCAAAACTAACCTAGCCCATCCTCCACTAGATCAAAATTACGAAAAATGCACAAAGGATAAACAATTCGGTCAAAACTAGGAAAATGCCAAAATCTTATGAATCCATACCTTGATTTTGTAAGTAGGGATGTTTAAAATCTTGATGATGCACTAGAATGGTGGTGGTGACTTCAAGATACTAGGGTCGACGAACCGGTGGCGAGAGAGAAATAGGTGGCACCCGGCAGCGAAAATAAGAACCAAATGAAGGTTGCCGGGTTTAAAGCGTGAATCTCGCGCCCAGGTCACCCAAACGATCGGTTAGTATGACCATTAGCGATCGCGTGTTGGAGGTTAAAAAAATCCGTTGACAAAAAGACGGCAAGTCGCGATCACTGACTTGGTAAATCAGCGATCGCGACTAAGCCTTGGAATTGTTTTTTTTTTTTTTTAAATTAATATGAACCCACTGCCACAAAATGATAGAAAAACGTGGATGATCATGAATATCGACATTTAACCTTGTTCAACTAGTGCGGGGCTCGGGAATGACAACTAAATCTTATAGTGCTCAAACTTCCCTAGAAATCTGAAAATATGCCTAAAATGCCAACACATGCAAATAATAACGGATATGAATGAACTGTGCACAAAAAACATGTGAACCGATACCAAATCACCCAAAGACTAACTAATGCAAAGGTCGTGAATGCAATGATGATAAAGAATTGAGAAAACTATTAAACTAAGGTAAACATAAAACGTAAAAATGCAAGAGAGGAAAAAATAAATAAATTGGGTTGCCTCCCAACAAGTGCTCCGTTTATAGTGTCAAGCCCGACTTTCTGCATTGTTCACTCTGGAATGGCGATGTCAACGTAGGACTTCTCCTTATCAAAATCAACCTCAAAGTAATGTTTGATTTTCTGCCCATTTACTTTAAAATGTCCCTTAGTCGGATGGTGAAGCTCAACTGTGCCATATGGAAATACTCGAGCAATTGTGAAAGGGCCAGACCATCTCGACCTCAATTTTCCAGGAAAGAGCTTCAAGCGTGAATTGTACAAGAGCACCTGATCTCCAACCTGAAATTCTCTCTTGTGAATGTGGCGATCATGCCACTTCTTAGTCCGGTCCTTATAGATTGAGGCATTCTCATAGGCTCCCAAGCGAAATTCATCCAATGCATTCAGTTGCAAAAATCTCTGATCTTTGGCCAAGTCCATATCCAGGTTCAACTGTTTTAAAGCCCAGTATGCCTTGTGTTCGAATTCAACAGGCCAATGACACGCTTTTCCATATACTAACTGAAATGGTGATATCCCTATGGGAGTTTTGAAAGCTGTCCTATATGCCCACAAAGCATCATCCAATTTGCTGGCCCAGTCGTTACGGGATGACCTCACTGTTGTTTCCAAAATCTTTTTCAACTGCCTGTTTGACGTTTCCACTTGCCCACTAGTCTGTGGATGATAAGCTGTCCCCATGCGATGATGAGTTCCATGTTAGCCCAAGAGTAAACTAACCAAGAGGGGGGTGAATTGGTTTATAAAATTTCTTCGATAAATAGTCTCAAACTTAAAAATCAATGGGTACAAGTATGAGCACTTAGTGTTACAAGTAACTAAACTATCAATGTAGTGTGCTATATATGTGTAAACTTAATTGATAAGGCAAGTATAGGACTTAGATATAGTGTTGCACAATATAAATTGATAGAATAGAGTAAGTGCAATGTAAGTAAGTAAAAGGGATAAGAGAGTGCAAACGCGATTTATGGAGGTTCAATCAACCAACGTGATCTACGTCCCCCGTTATCGAGCTCCCCGTCACGAGCAAGGCCAAATCCACTATATTGGTAACTTACAACAAGGAGTACCAAATCCTTAGGCGACTTACAACAAGGAGCGCCTATCCTTTACAATCGAGTTTTCACAAGGCTCTCGAAACCAACAATCGAGTTTTCACAAGGCTCTCGAAACCACAAGATATAATGAATTGAATTTACAATTGAAATAACTCTCTTGACAAATGATATACTCAAATTAAGTACCGAGAGAGTTAGGCTAACACTTAAATAGATAGCAATGAATTAATCTCGAGTGTTAGAGAAAAACTTTGATGCAATTGATAATGAAAAGTTCAATGCAATCAAACAAAGTTTTTCAAATAATCTCTTGTTAAAATATTGAATCAAATTAAGTACCAAGAGATGCCATACTTGAATAATTAACAATAAGTTAAGCTCAAAGTGTTTAGGCAATGGAACTTTGATGAATCAAATGATAATGAAAAATGTAGCACAAATAATCAAAGTTACTTAATTGGAATTTCTCTCTTTTAAAAGTTTAAAACAAGTTTAGAACAAAGAGAGACTTACACTTCAATTCCAATATAGTGTGAAGATGTTGAAGAATTTTAAACAATATAAAACCAAGAATCTTCACAAAACTTTCTTCCAAAAACTTTGATGAATTTGATAAAACAAAGTTTAGATCAATCAAAGTTTTACAAAAATAATAGATGAATATAAACTAAGTAAGAACAATGAATTTTCACAAGAAAGTTTGTATAAAATCTTTTCTATGTTGTTGTTTTGAATGCAAATGAGATGGCTATTTATAGATCAAGAATTTGAGCTTCAGCCAGTTTCGGTCGACCGATTCACACTTTCGGTCGACCGAAAGTTAAAAAAATAGCCGTTGCATTATAGCCGTTTAAACTTTCGGTTGATCAGATTTTTCGGTCGACCAGAGTTTCGGTCGATCAAATACATTTTCGGTCGACCGAAAATGGAAAATTTTGAGTTTTTATTTTTATATCAAAAAGTTTATTTTTCCAAAAACAATTTCATGTTATGATTTGAAAAATCATTTTTATGCAAGTGACGAATTTTCATGTAAGTTTCTTGATGCATAAAAATCATTTTAGAGCTCGTTGAATTTCATCGCTAAAGATTGAGAGTGTTATACCTTTACATAGGTTAAATCAACTCTAATCTTGTATGCTTGAATTCTTGATCTTCATGTCATGCTTTTCAACTTCAATTTTGATCTTTGAATATCTTCAATTCTTTCATGATCTTCTTTGCGTTTCATGTGCTTGATCACATAGTTTTGATTTATATCTTTGAGAGACGATTTGAACATAGAGTGCTTTGAATATTTATCATTACATGAAACACTTGAAGCACACTTGTTAATAACACAATATATTCTTGTTTGTTATGATCAAAACAATAAGGTTAAGCTAACCATAAGTCAACATTCCATACTTGGCCAATACTGCCTTGAACAACTTGTTGTTGAAGTGAGTCTCCCCATCACTTATGATTGCTCGTGGTGCTCCAAATCGAGTAAAAATGTTTTTTTCGTATAAATTCAACCAAAATTCTGGCATCATTAGTTGGGCATGCCTTTGCTTCCACCCACTTCGATACATAGTCAACCGCCACCAGTATGTATTTGTTGTTGTATGAAGGTGGAAACGGACCCATAAAGTCTATTCCCCATACATCAAACACTTCCACCTCCAAAACACTGTTAAGCGGCATCTCATGCTTGGATGATATATTTCCCGTTCGTTGGCACCGGTCACATGCCTTGACAAACGAGAAGGCATCCTTAAACACTGTTGGCCAATAAAACCCACATTGCAAAACTTTAGCTGCCGTTTTAGTGGCTCCCATGTGTCCACCATATGGGGCTGAGTGGCACCTCTCTAGAACCGATATAATCTCTTCATCTGGAATACACCGTCGAATTATTTGGTCAGGTCCCCTTCTGTACAAAAATGGATCTTCCCAATAAAAGAATCTCAGATCGTGAAAAAACTTTTTCTTCTGCTGGTAAGTAAAATCAGGAGGCAAAACGTTGCTGGCCAAGTAATTTACATAATCTGCAAACCAGGGCCCCTTATTATTCTCTACCTGCATCATATGGGCTAGCAGCATCAACTATTCATCAGGAAATACTTCGTTTATGTCTTCAAGATTTTCCTGACTTACCTGCTCCAGTCTGGATAAATGATCTGCAATATGATTTTATGTACCTTTTTTATCCCGAATTTCAATGTCGAATTCTTGAAGTAGTAACACCCATCTGATCAGTCTAGGCTTGGCATCCTTTTCCCCAAATAAGTACTTCAACGCTGAATGATCTGTGTACACCACTACTTTTGATCCTATAAGATAAGACCTGAATTTGTCAAAGGCAAATACCACTGCTAATAGCTCTTTCTCAGTTGTGGCATAATTTATCTGAGCATCGGTCAATGTTCTGCTGGCATAGTAAATTTCGTGGAAAATTTTGTCTTTTCTCTGCCCCAATGCTGCCCCCACAGCGTAGTCACTCGCGTCACACATGAGCTCAAAAGGCAAACTCCAGTCTGGTGCCACAATAATTGGTGCAGTAGTTAATTTTTCTTTGATTTTATTAAAGGATGGCAAACATTCTTCAGAAAAATTAAAAACTACGTCATTTTCCAATAAATTACACAGGGGCTTCGTGATTTTGGAAAAATCTTTTATAAATCTTCTGTAGAATCCAGCATGGCCTAAGAAACTTCTTACTCCTTTAACTGAGCTAGGTGGTGGTAATTTTTCAATTACTTGAATTTTTGCCCTGTCCACTTCAATTCCTTTTTCAGAAATCCGATGCCCTAGTACAATTCCCTCGTGCACCATAAAGTGACACTTCTCCCAATTTAACACCAGATTTGTTTCCGTGCATCTTTTAAGCACTAGGGGATAGGTGGTGTAGACACTCATCAAACGAGGAACCAAAGACTGAGAAATCATCCATGAAGACTTCAATAAATCGCTCCACCATATCGGAAAATATTGCCATCATGCATCTCTGGAACGTTGCTGGAGCGTTACACAGTCCAAACGGCATTCTCCTGAAGGCAAATGTACCATAGGGACAGGTAAAAGTAGTTTTCTCTTGATCTGCCAAGGCAGTGGTAATCTGATTGTACCCCGAATATCCATCAAGAAAGCAATAGTGTGAATGACCCGCTAGCTTCTCCAACATCTGATCGATGAACGGTAATGGAAAATGGTCTTTTCTGGTTGCAGCATTTAGTTTCCTGTAATCAATACACACTCTCCATCCGGTCACTGTCCTTGTAGGGATCAACTCATTGTTCTCATTCACAATTACTGTCATGCCCCCCTTCTTTGGCACTAAATGAACTGGACTGACCCAAGCACTGTCTGATATCGGATATATAATACTTGCATCAAGTAGCTTTAAAATCTCTTTTCTCACCACTACCTTCAAAGTAGGATTCAGTCTACGCTGTCCTTCCATTGATGGCTTGGAATCATCTTCCATCAAAATTTTATGCATGCAGATAGTTGGACTAATACCCTTAATATCGGAAATAGTCCATCCTATTGTGGTTTTGTGTTCCTTCACTACCCGCAGCAGCCGTTCTTCTTCCAAAGCTGTCAAGTGGCTTGAAATGATAATTGGCAGTGTTGATGACTCCCCCAAAAATGCATATCGCAGGTGGGCTGGTAAATGTTTCAACTCCAAAGTGGGAGGAATTTCACACGATGGTCGAGATTTCTGCAAATTTTCACCTAATGGTTCAAAATAACGACCTGCCCTTAACGTGAACCTTGGTGATGCCTCCAATTCATTAGCCATCCTTGCCACCTCTTCGTTTTCCGAGTTTACAGATTCTGACTGAACGATGCACGCCTCCAATGGATCTTTAGGATGCTCCTCATCATATACACTACGAACTGCTTCTTGCACAGTGTCCACCGTGAAACATGTATCCAATGACGAGGGATATTTCATAGACTTAAAGATGTTGAAGGTGATCTTCTCCTCATCCACACGAAGCACTAGTGTTCCTTCGTGAACATCTATTAATGCCTTTCCCGTTCTCAAGAATGGTCGTCCCAAGATGAGAGGAATTGTCTTATCTTCTTCCATATCCAGTATAATGAAGTCTGCAGGGTAAATGAATTTTCCAACTCTTATCAGTACGTCCTCAAGCAACCCCCACGGGTATTTTATCGAACGATCTGCTAATTGCAAGGAAATGGTGGTTGGTTTTGCTTCTCCAATCCCGAGCTTCCTAAAAATAGATAAAGGCATTAGGTTAATGCTGGCTCCTAAATCACATAAAGCAGATTCAAATTCAATAGAACCAATAGTGCAAGGGATCGTGAAACTCCCTGGATCCTTCAGTTTGGGAGGCAATTTCTTCTGGATTATTGCACTGCATTCTTCGGTGAGCATCACTGTCTCATGCTCGTCCAGCTTTCGTTTATTTGTCAGGATTTCTTTCATGAATTTCGCATAGCTCGGCATCTGGGTTAAAGCCTCTGCGAAGGGGATGTTGATGTGCAGCTGCTTGATTTTTTCAATAAATTTAGCAAACTGCTGCTCTAACTTATGCTTCCTTAGCCTCTGTGGGTATGGAATGGGAGGTACGTAAGCCTTAACTGGAGTCGGGGCTTTCTTAACCTCAGCTTCTTTTGACCTGTCGAATTTTTCTGTAGAACTCTCTCTTTGCGTGTGAACCGCTTCTTTCTCTTCCACTGCTTCTGTTACTATTTTTGAGTTATCTGTTCTTTTCACATTGATTTCTGGTAATTGGACCCCACTTCTGGTTGTAATGGCTTATACCTGTTCTCTTGGATTTGTTTCTGTATTACTGGGCAATTTACCTTGTTGTCTTTCTGAACTTGCGTTTGCCAACTGTCCCAATTGAATTTTTATTTCTTTAATATCAGCTTGATGGCTTTGCAGCAACTGCAGTATCAATTCTTCACTAGACGTCTTCTTAACTTGTTGTTGCTGCTGTGGTTGTTGTTGCTGAAACCCTGGTGGTCGTTGGGTGTTTTGATTGTTAGCCCATGAAAAGTTTGGATGCTTCCTCCATTCAGGGTTGTACGTCTGTGAGTACATACCTCCTTGCTGCCTCTGATTGCTCCCAACAAAATTTGCATGCTCTTTATCCGGTTGGCCTTGATATGCCATAGGACACTCTGATAGTGCATGATTCTCAAAACAGTAATCACAGACTATGGTTGTCTGAGCTGCAAGCACTGGCTGCTGATTCATGCTGTCAAATTTCTTCGTCAGTGCGTCCAATTTAGCATTAATCGCTGTAATTTCATTTACCGCAGCTATTCCACTAGATTTCTGTGCGGTGCGATCAGAGTACCACTGAAAACTATTTGCTGCCATTTTCTCGAATATTTCGGAGGCTTCTTCATATGTAAAATCCATCACAGTTCCACCCGCAGCTGAATCTGCATGCTTCTTGTTGTCATTGGTCAACCCGTTGTAGAAAGTTTGTATGAGGATCCAATCAGCTATTCCATAGGTAGGACATTGACGAACCAGCTCATTGAACCTCTCCCAAGCCTAAAAAATGGACTCTCCTGGCTGTTGGTTGAACAAAAGGATTTCGCGCCTTAACTTAGACATCCGGCCAGGCGGAAAGAACTTGTCAACAAATTTTTGACTCATTACTTCCCAAGTAGTGATTGTGTGGAGGGGTAGCGTGTAAAACCATGCCTTTGCCTTGTCTGCCAAGGAGAAGGAAAATAGTTTCAGCTTCACAGCGTCACCCGGAACTCCATTCATTCGCTGCATGTCACATAATTCTTGAAAAGTTCGCAGGTGTGCATGTGGATCTTCAGACGGCAACCCATGAAAGACGGCAGAGTTTTGGATCAGAGAGATCAAAGAAGTCTTGATCTCAAAGTTGTTGGCAGGTATAGCAGGCGGCACTATGCAAGTTCCAATGTTTCCCTTAATGCTTGCCTTCCATTGTTCGGTTGATTCTGTTGTTGAACTACAATTTCTGCTGGAAGATTGTTTTGGTTATGCTGAATTTGGTTATCTGCCATTGCTAAATCTGTGTGTTGAGCTGCTTCCAACTGTTGTTTGCGCCTTTGTCGAAAAGTGCATTCAATTTCTGTATCAAAAGGAAGCAATTCAAAAGATTTAGTTCTTCTTAACATGAATTTATAAAGACGAATCGAAAAATAAAACTAAACTAAATTAGAATAAAGCAAAACAAAATTCAAATTAAAGTAAGAATTTATTGGTATCGATATTAGTAAAAATAGTCCCCGACAACGGCGCCAAAAACTTGTTCACTTATATCTCGCGATGCGAGATATCCCCGCAAGTGTACGGGTCGTGAAGAGTAGTTAAAATGGACCTAAGAGTCCGGATTATCGTTCCCACAAGGACCGTTTACTAAGTACCAAAATGTGTAAATTCTTATCCCTATTTGAACTAAGAAATGAATTTTTGATTATTTTGAAACTAATGTTTATAACTATGACTAACAGATTAAAACTTTGCACAAGATTGAGGTTTCACAATTGCTAATTGTTTTTAAGTATAATTGAAAATAGTTGGGATTCACGAGTTCACCTACCCAATTAAATCAATTCCTGTTCCAGATTTTATTTTCTAAATATGTGATCGATCAAGTTCACTAAATTAAGTTGAGATTCCTCTCTCGAGTTTAAATCAACTCTACCTAGATAAGTCAACCATGTATCTCTACAGCGGGTCCGAATATTCCTTATCTAAATGCATTACATGCAAGAACTCATACATGATCGCACTAATCACGAAAGTATAACTCTATCTCTCGTTCAATTAATGGATTTATTACCTAGATCTATGTTATTAACTCACCTCTCGGATTATGGAAATAACACATAAAATCATGAACAAGTGGCCAATTCATTCATGCATTAAACGCAATAATAAACCAACACATGCATTACGGCGTTAAAACAAGGAACATGGAATTAAAGTAATTGACTAAGCTACATCGTGATTCCCAACGTTAAGATTAGTTACTCATAATGAAGGAATAATGAAAACCATCTAAATCAAAATTAAACATATTGGAAGTTATGAATTCAACAATAAGAAAAGAAGTCTTGCACCAAGACTTAGATTCCCATGTTAAGCTCCTAAATTCCCGTGCTTTTCCGTGCTTTAATCCCCGCGTCAACTGGATGTTGATTTGCCAAGAATTCTCCACTATTCAGCTCTGCAAAACGTGCTCTCCAGTTGCCTCTCGCGCTCTCTTCCAACTTAGGTTAATTTCCCCATTCCTGTCTCTTAAAATCACGCACAAAAGCCCAATACAAGCCCAGTCGGACACCCACGCGATCGCGTGGTTGGAACGTCAGCGATCGCGTGGGCGAGCCTTTTTTCGCTCTGCATGAATTTTGTCGCCATGTCGCGATTGCTGACATGGAGACCTCATGATCGCTACCTGGAGTTTTACTACGCGAGTCACCATCTTCTTCTTGGCCTTCAAGCCAGTCCTCTAGTTTTATTTGCGAAATGTATCTCCCACTATTGATTTGATCAACTTGACCCCAGAATTTCTGTTTCTCTTCAATTCTCCTACTTTTGACCTTTATTTTCCGTAATTGCTTCCTTGTTCCTCTTTTTGACTAAAATCTGAAATAACAACAATTAAATGCAATTTAGGTAGAATAAATTCATAAATCAACACGATAAATTCTCATTTTGGCATATCCCCACGTGTATAAAATACACCTATCATGAGGCGAGCGTGATCTGTAGCTTCTGAATTTCAGCCTTCACTTTTTGACCTAATCCTAACCTATACAAAATTGCACCTTAGTCCTTGAGTTTTAAAAATGTTCAATTTAGTCCGTTATTCACAGGTTTGCTAATTACAAAATCCTAACAAACTCCCCCTTCGGAATTCTATGACAAAACAACTCAATAAGTTAAGGTACTAAAAATAAAAACAAAACTAACAAAGCCAAGCCAAGTCTTGTTTCTTGCATTCCCTGTTTCCTAAAATAAAAAAACACTAAAATATCCAGTGTAAAAGCACGCGATATAGGAACAACCATAAAATAATGAAAACCAAAAATCAAAGCTCGAAATATCAATCAAGCATGTTAGTTTGAGACATGATATAAATGCTAATCCAACATCAAAAAACTTTATACCACAAAACATCAAAACTCAAACAACTATGCAAAAATAGAATGCATGTGGTGCAAACACAATAAATACTCCCCCTTAATGCAACACTCAGTTTTTTTTTTTTTTTTAAATGCAGTAGGATATAATGTATCTCTCTCTCTCCAACAACCCCTAAAACATAGAATAAATGCAATGCCAATTTGAAATTTTTTATGCAACACTTTTTACACTTTTTGGTTCCACCATGCATTTTTCTCCCACTTTTTGTCACAAATGATTAAGGGTGAAATTTTCAAGTTAATTTTTAGCATAAAAATGGAACAACTTAAAGATGATGTAGTTGGCATGCATAAGCATAATCAATGACTGCAAACACTTCACATATACTTAACCCAAGTTAAAATGAAGTAAATTGTATAAGCGACTCATGTGTGTAATGTGTCACTAATCCTTTGTAAGTAGGACTCCACCTCAATTTTGTGAGAAAGAACATGCAAAACATCATTGCCAATAAGCCTATTCCCCTACTTATGAAAGTCAAACCATTATAATGCAAAGTAAAACCTTAACAATTGAAGCTTATTTACAAGTTTATATCAAACTCCCCCTTACTTCAAGCATATTTTTCAATGAATTTCAAACTTTTTTCATCTTAAGTGCAAGTTCCCCTCATTAGGCGACAAAGATGACCCCTGTAGCAAGCTTTCGACTGGTTAACCCAAGTTAGTTGACCATAGGTACCAGGTGATGAAACACCCCCCAGGTTTAGTAACTCGAGTCAAATAGGTCCCGACGAAGAACATTAAGATATGAACATTTTTATTGCAAGGGGATTTATAAAGCTTAGGTCTACTAAAATTGGTAAATTCATGTTCAAAGTCATCTTATCAACAATTGACTTTCATTCCAAATTTCACACACGCGGTTAAGTCTCACTTACAAGATCAAAGTGTGCAGTGTAGATGGTACATGAAGACACCAATACCAAGTACTTCACAGTAACCTAAGCAAGCAATGAAAATTATGCTACAGTTTATTAAATAAACTTAAACATGATCACAATACACAAGTTTAAGTAAGTTTCACCTTATGTTGTAAAAATATCCAATTCAAACAAACTATTTTTGATATTTTTCAAATTTTCAGTGTTTTTGTGCTTTTCAAAAATCTCAATGTAGAAAACATGAGAATGCATCACACACACAAAAAATATCAAGCACACATCAAAAACAAAAATATGCACGTGCAAAAGCAATCATAAAAATGTACATGCAACAAAAATAAAATAACTACGTAAAAAATAGGTAAACAAATAAGATGCATGCAACAATAAATCATGTTATAAACACATGCATGCACAAAAAATACCCAATCATTTATGTATTAACACGCTCTTATCCTTAAGAGAATTGTGACCAAAATTCAGATTTCTATGATCACTCTTCTTTACCCATTCCAGTCTAGTAGCAGAAAACTTACCAAATATTTGTGTCACTAATTTGATCAACATGTTAACTTGATCAGCAAGAAATTTAACTCGACCAACTGACTCCTGATTATTTTTCCTATTAAACCTCATGTTTCTATGTTTATTCAGTAACTGATGACATCTAAGGCGTATGTGTCCTAACTCACCGCAATGAAAGCATGTAGGGACAAACCTAGGACCAATATTTTGTGAATGATGACGTCTATTCCTAGGTCGAAGAGTCCTACGTTGAGGGTTAGGCACATATTTGGGCTGGTCATATGCATGGACAAAAGTGGTCTTAGAAGTACTAGTAGTGTTCTTATCTAAGTCTAGACCATCCCTATTTTCAGCAGGCTTTCTCATTCCTAGAACATTTTCTAGCTTGTCGAACTACTAGAAAAGACAAGAAATTGAGCTTTGGAGTGTTCAAGTTCACTCAATATGTTGCTAACTTGAATTTCTAAATTTCCTCTCAATACTTAGCTCACTAGCTAACCTGGAAGTCTTCTCAAGTTCACTTTCTAAACACACAACCTTTGTCGCTAATTAGGTCTCTTTCTCATTAGTCACAACCTTCAACTTGCTATTAGACTCTTCTAGTTTGACCATTAATCCCTCCTTTTCTAGCTCAATATGATGCAATTTTCTAAAGGCAGCTTTGTTCATTTTCTTCAACTTAAGACATTCTAAATATAACTGGTCAAATGCCTCATATATATCGTTCTCACTTTCAGCCTCTTCTTCAGATGACTCACCACTCTTTGGACAATTACTCTTCTTACTGGCACTCTCAAATACACTCTTAATCCTAGAAGTGAAAGCCATGTACTTTCCACTCTCCTCATGGGTCGAATCATCACTCTGGTTACCTGATTCAGACTCACTATCAGTTAGAGTGGCATTCATAGCCTTGTTAGGCTTCTTCCTACTAGGACATTCAGCTTTCATGTGCCCAAATCCTTGACACTCATGACACCTCACATGCTTAAGTATTTACCTGGACTCTCCAGTTTCTCTTTTATCCCTCTTACTCTTTCTAAATTTACTAGATTACCCTAGAATTTCCCAAATTGCCATTTCTTAGACTTAAAGATTTTTTTTTGAATTTTTTGAACATGTAGGAAACATCCTCATCTTTAACACTTTCATCAGAGGAATCAGAATCATCATCCCAAAGGTGTTCATGGCAATAGACTTAGATTTGATAGGTTTATCTAAGGTAAGCTCATTATTTTGAAGGGATCCTACCATTTCTTCAATTTTTATGGTGTCAATATCCTTGCTCTCTTCAATGACTGTGACCTTGGTCTGAAACACTTAGGTAAGGATCTAAGAACTTTTCTCAAAATTTTGGCCTCAGGAATCCTTTCACCTAGGTTGAAACTAGAGTTGACTATGTCATTTAGGCTTGCATAGAAGACATCAAAAGTCTCATCATCCCTCATTCTAATTTCTTTAAACCTAGCGGTCAACATTTGAAATTTAGAATTTTTAAGAGCCTGAGTTCCCTCATGTATGGTCTGCAAGATATCCCAAACTTCTTAGCTACCTCACACATGGATATTCTCCTAAATTCTTTCTAGGAGACAGCCATAAATAGGGCATGTAAAGCTTTACTATTCTAGTTGCACTCATCCCTCTCATTCTTAGTCCAATTTTCTATAGGTGTGGGGGTGACTTCGCCAGCTACAGTAATTGTTCTGACCATCCATTTAAAACACTCCTCCAAACTTGCTCATCTATGGACTTTAAAAAGGCCCTCATTATAACTTTCCAATAAGGTTAATTTGAGACATCAAAGAATGGCGGGACAGATAATGAATTACTCATATAGAAAAAATTAAGGTCAGGACACGAAATTAGTCTCTGATACCAATTGAAAACAACCCACTTTAAATTCATGCATAGGCTTGGTATTTATAGAAGAATGAATTGAGCTACGAAAAATAGGTTTAAAACTGAATTACGGCACGTTTTGGCCGTCGATTATTCGAGCGTAATTCGAGCGGGATTCAACCGATCTCTTTTTCCTTAAGGACCGCTCGAGCGCGATTCGAGCGTGACTCGAGTAGCAGTCTACTGGAAATCACGCGTTGAGCATGAATCAAGCTTGAGGTGAGCGTGATCTGTATCTTCCGAATTTCAGCCTTCACTTTTCAACCTAACCCTAACCTACCTTATCAATTATACCAAATTGCACCTTAGTTCTTGACTTTTACAAATGTTCAATTTAATCCGTTGTTCACAGAATTGCCAATTACGAAATCCTAACACAAAGAATTTCTTTGAAATGAACAGTGATTTTTAAGAGAATGAATGATTGAAATTTGATTGAAAAGTCAAATATAGTTGACAATGACGAACATAGACGTCTTGTACTAGTGGGGCATAAAGATGGACCTATGCTTTTTTCAGTGAACCTTACGAGGTTCGGAGGCAGCGCCCTCGAAATTTTTTTCTTAGGAAGAGCTTTTGGACAAGTTGATTGGTTACAGAAATTGTCTGTTACATACAATTGAATTTGTTAAGAGAATAATTATGGCCAAAAAGAGAATCAAGTGAAGCAGAATTCATCACTCGTTGTTTTTTTTTTTTTTTAAATTCTGGTACCAAAATATGGCCAGTTATTAAATTGATGATCAGTTTGTTTATGTAATGTCAGAATAATATTCTTCTCTTTCAGATTCTCACATTGAAAGTGAAAAGATCTCAAAGCACTTTGTTTTCAGTATTATCAGTAAATGTCCTTAAGTGAATGGAAATGGGAATATCTCTAGTGACAAGATGATTTCAAAGAGGGCACTAACTAGAATTCCAATAATTCAAGAATCAAGATTAGATAAACACCAGCACATAATTTTCAGATAAATACAATATGAAATTCTTGGCTTAAAAAAAGCTCGAGAAAACGTGGAAACTGTTGGGACCATGAATATTTTAATTTTGCCCAATCCCAAGCCCAAACCCCAGGCCCAAGTGAGGTTCCAACCCAAAACCAATTGGTAATGGGTGGAGTAGCTCACTTGGGTTATATGGTGGTTTATTTCCTTTTTCACAACCGACAATCCCCTGAAAATTAGCCCTACACCCATCTTGTTAACATCATTTTTGAAATTTAACATCCATAATAATATAATATAATTATTGTCATCTAGAGATAAATAATTTAGTTAAATATCACCTCTTTAAAATACACAAATAAAATCTTCTCTTTATTTGAATTTCGAATTTCTTTCCTCATTTTCATCCTAGTAATTCGAACCTAATTAGTTATCGTAAATCACATCTCTCTCTCTCTCTCTGAACAAATGGTAAATACTACGTGGGAAGACTGAAGAAACACCGCTCGAGATAACAGAGGAACTCCAATGCGAAGAAGAAACCTCTCGAAGTGAGAGGAAAGAACTCTCTGTAGAGACCAATCCGAGAGCATTTTTGGGTTTTGTTGCAATTATTTCCTGGGTTTCGTCTTCCAGCTTGACTACCATACACTTAACAAGAGATGTTCTACATTTATACTTTTCCAGATCCCTCTATTTTGGCTGATACTTATAGTTGCATTCGCAGCATCAAGTAAAGTGCGCTTAGCTTATCAATTTCCGATTTTGTCTTCTGCTGTTGGCATCAGACATCGAGCTCAATATTTTAGGATTTATAGTCTTGATACAGAATATATTGAACTTATTTTCGATTAGCTATTTTTTATTGAATCATGTATTTGAATATGCAAGCTACGACACTCCATGGATTGTGCATTTGTTTATGTCAAAAATCTTCAATTTTGTTTGGATTAATATTAGTTCTTGACTCTCGATTATCATTGCAAATATTGAGTTCATGGGTAAATATTGATATGGAATTAATTTCTGGATTCATGTCAACTACGGCTAAACTATTCAGTGAAATATCACCTCCACTAAAAAAATAAAAAACTACAATTTGTATTTATTTATTTATTTTTGATAGAAATTACAAGTTGAATTATAAATGATCAAGAGGATCATGATTGCGTAACGTCCCCAGATTCTCTCATTGCCGTTAATGATGAAAGAGGTAATCATGCTTATTATTCAACAATTTTGGTGGTTATCCAAATCAGATTTTTTTCAAATGATTACAATCTCTTATCACTCTTATTTTAACTTTCAAGCTGTACTCAGTATCAATTTCCAATTTCAGTTAAAATTTTTTGGTGGATCTAACTGAAGTTGGCATCAAATAGACATCAACCCTGCGAGATAATAATAGTTCGACCCCTTTTTGTAAGGTGTGTTGATGGTTTTCACACAGAATTTGATTGTAAGTGAAGAATGATATCATTGAAGATGTCAACTTAGATACCTTACTGATTGCATTATGTTTAATTGATAAAAAGTGTATTTTGATTAATGCTCCATAATTGGCAGTTGGCATCAAATAGATAGTCACTCCTATGCTTGACAAATAAAATTTAGATTCTCTTCTGTTTAAGGTGAGATAAGATTTAGATTATGTTCTGTTTAAGGTGCTTTTGAAGCTATTAATAAAGAAATTTTTTTCATTTAGTTCTGAATGATATCCTTGAAAATGCAAACTTGGAGACTCATCTTCATTGTGTTTTATGTCATTGATCTGAAGTGTATTTGATTTTTGGTACAATTCTAGCAAAAGTTCTGTATTGTTGCCCCCACCCCAATGTTTTGGTTTTTAGGTTAAATGTAACTTTATCGTGGCTCTCAAAGTCTTAGTTTGATTATTTCCAGTTTCGATCATCGTTGCAAATTGGGTGTTATTGAGCAAGTTTCAATCTCTTAAAGAAGAAAGAGCATGAATGGAGTTGAGATGCAAAGACAGCCATTTTATGGTGAAACATTCACTTCCACAATGGACAGATGAACAACTGAATGAAATTCTTGCTACTGATGATGATGATAGATTTTTGTTTTGATAAAGATTTTCTTATTTAGCACATGTTGAAGAATATTAAGACTTATTTTGTAGACCTAAATGTAATGTATATCACTTTTTTCTTGTAATGAAAGCTTCAAAGCATAGGAAAGGAAGAATTAAAATCCCAAAATTGTCTGATTGTAATGATAAATCTTGTCATCAATTTCTTGTTGCATTAAACTTCAATCCAGTTACCAAATGGATGGTCAAAGCTGTTGGATCCCAATGGCCTTCTATGGATTGTTGAGTTGATCATTTTTCTAATTTATTTGTGTACGTCGCACTGTTGATGCATGCATATACGGATAAGAGTTTGCTAAAGGACACTTGTTTGGAATTCGGTGTGATTGCTTTAGCATTTTCAGGTAACAAACTCCAATTTTCACGTCGTATATGAAAAAATATGTTTTTTTGGCTTCATTTTTAGAATTTATACCAGGCCAAACATGCAAGAATTTTTACTCAATAGAGTTACGTGAGGAGAGATAAAAATGATTTAAGGGAAAGTTAGTTTTTGCTGGCATCTATTATTATTATGTCTCTATAGTGACACATGTGGCAGTCTATGTGAAGGATGAAGCGCAGGTACAGTAGCATTCCCAATCAAGTTTTCGTGTTGTGCTGTCAAATTTCAAGTATCATCGGTCATTTCACCATTAACGTGACATTCTAATGAAGATATAATCAATGTCAAAGAGAGGTTTTAACCTCTGCACAATCAAATTTCATCCAGCTTGAATCTTGATTCCCCCTCTTACATATTCTATTAAAACATCACCATGTTGCACATCGGAATCACCAAGATCGTCACCAAATTGACCATGCTTAATAGCCATCGAGATCATGGTGGTGATGGTGGTAATGTTGGCTAGTGCATGGAGCACTTTCAACGCCTTCTTTACCAACATCATCATGATGGGAATGGGAATGGGAACGAGAACACGATTCGAATCCACCATGGGCATGATGGTGCTCCTCGTGAAAGAATATCAACTCAATGATATTCACAACAAGACTTCCTACTGAAACCGGCAAGAGATTCTTCTTGTTAAAACTAAAATCACACCAAACACCACATTATTTGCCGATGGCCAACAAGGACTTAAGATTGAAATACTATCTCCCTCTGCTTAGAACATAAAGATACTAATAAGAGCTGGTACGGAAAGCAAAAATGTGTCGAGACACGATGTAATTATTCGAACCCTTTTTTGACATAGGTTACGAAGTCGAGGTTCATAGAAATACGCTTATGACACCCCCAAAAAGCCAGACAAAAATGGAAGCAACATAGGCCAAACACAATTCCCATGAGCAAATACGGGAAATCTGAATTTATCAATTTTCATAGAAGATAAAGGAAAAGATTCAATTCGATCCCAACTAATTGACAACAAAATAGCCCATAAAACATTCAATTCGATCCCAACTATTGACGATTTAAACTACTTTTCAAACTCTTGTACGAAGATTTCGAAAGGTTTCATTGTATCATTCAACATAGTTGTGATTTCATCCGATTTAAACCCAAGCAGATTTCTGGTTCTCAGTTATGTATTCTTGCCGAATGGAAGTCTCAGTTCCATTCTCCAAGTAGTCTGGCTTTGAAATTTTGATCGGATTGGTTTAGTTACGGATTGTTGATTATTTGTGATGCATTCTCGCCTCAATGTGAGTCTCGGGATCATTTCCATTTTTGTTGTTTTTGAAAGTTGGATTGAAGATTCTCCAATTACGAATTTAATGTTGTAACCGAATCCCTTTTTCCATATTAATATATTTTGAAATTAATTCCTACAAATGTTCAAATAATAATAATAATATCCACAATTTAGAATGATATATTTGCAATTCATTTACATCAAGATGATACATCTAAAATTAAGATTTTCAAAATGTCAAATAACAAAAACAAGTTTCATTAGGCGACATCACTACAACTTCCCCAACAATCCCTCCCTCAAACAAAGCCCACGAGGTACACCTGGCCCATCTAGCCCTCCCTCAAGATAAATTCTATCACATCTCCTCATGTCCAGAGAGATCACCATTCACCGAGATAATCCACCATAGTCGCTGCACACTATGTAATTACCATGGATCTTCCATCTCGTGAGAAACCACGGGAATTCTTCATCTTGAGGCTCATCATCTCGATTCATCCGCCTTTGTTAGGGAGTCACGTACATCCACTCGATCGTGCGTCCACCATACAATCTTTCCGGCTCTGATACCACTGTTGGGACCATAGATATTTTAATTTTGCCCAATCCCAAGCCCAAACCCCAGGCCCAAGTGAGGTTCCAACCCAAAATCAATTGGTAATGGATGGAGTAGCTCACTTGGGTTATATGGTGGTTTATTTCCTTTCTCACAACCGATGTGGGATTGTTTGCATCCCAACAGAAACACTAAAGAGCAATACTTTAGCAATTAGCCCTCAACCGCCAAACACTGAAACACATAACATAATTTAGCAATTAGCCCTCAAAAATCAAAATTTCAATCCCAACACTGCAGCCTGAAACAGGAAACACTAAAGAGTAATATTCCAACTCTAAACCTAATTCTAATTAGTTAACAAGATAATATGAATCATACCTAGTGACCGGTGAGACGGAGCATGCAGGAAGACCGGTGAGTCAGCGACCAAAGGCAATCGGTGACGTGACCAGTGAACTGAGAGGGGACTAGTTTTGGTGCCGGAGTCGAGAGTAGCGACTTTTTTGCCTATTTGGGTTCGGGTCGAAAGAAAATGAGAAGAGCCTATGTGTTATAACTAACTCACATCCCTCCCACAACCACACCCCGTTTGCACTCACTTCACCTATTCTAGAATATTCTCTAGCAAATCTATAAATAACCACCGCATGGAAGGAGAAAGGAAGCTGAAAGAATTCCCCTCCCTCCTCTTTCTCACGGTTTCCCCTCTCTCTCTCTCTCTCTCTCTCTCTGCCATCCTTCTGTGATTCTATTCTCCTCTTCTCTACTTCTGTCCTTCTCACTTTCCCTGCTTCCACTACAACAAAAGTAACTTTTTACGGCGTGTAATGCATGCCGTAAAAAGCAATGCCGTAAAAAGTGGCATATTTTTTACGGCGTGCAATGCAAGCCGCGAAAGCATGCCGTAAATAACATTTCACGGCTTGCATCTGCGCTTCATAAAATGCATATTTTACGGCATGCAATATGCATGCCGTAATAAACCCAGACGGCGTGCTATGTGCACGCCGTATTCACGGCTTGCATCCGCACGCCATAAAAAGTAGGTAGCTTTTACGGCATGCTTCTGCATGCCGTAAAATACATTGTTAATGGCGTTCAATGCCCGCCGTAAGTGTACATTTTATTTTTTTAATAAAGAAGCATGCCGTAAAATACATTGTTAATGGCGTTCAATGCCCGCCGTAAGTGTACATTTTATTTTTTTAATAATTATTTATTTCATTATAATCAACCTATAATAATTACGAAGCAAAACAAAATTATAATAAATTTGAAACCAATCATGCAACAAAAATATAATATTAATCCATATGTAAAGTTTTACATGGATTTGATAGCAACATATCAAAGTATAGAATTTGTTTCTAAAAAACTGATTAAAATGTTTCAAAATATTCAATCCATATCGAAGTTTTTACTTCCTAAAACTATAATTCAGCTATCCCCAAAATAATCAACTCCCTGCATATCACAAAAATAACAAGATGTAAGTAATAAACTTAGAACAACATACAAATCATAAGTACGTCAAAAAATATACTCTACTATTTGTTTCCATTTGCACAAAAGAGAAATGGAATATCATGAAAATGGAAATAAAATAAAAATAGAAATGAAGATTACCTTTGTTGTGATTACATCTAATCAATCCACTTCGATGTACCTAATTGGCCATGCAATTGTACTTCCTAATGCATCTTCAAGAAGAAAAAGCTCACGAGTAGGGCAATATAAGCTAACATTATCAATCACTTCAGTAACCCAAACTCTCCAACATTCATTACCAAGTGGTACATGATGCACTAGATCACTTGAATTTGTTGATGCAATTTCTCCTTTTGCTACAACTTCAGCTTTCCCAAACCAAGACATCAATTTGCACTTCTTATTCTTAAGATTATGTATATCATTCAAACTTGTTTCTCTAGGCTGTAAATTCATATTCAATTGTAAAATTTGTTATTTTAAGAATATAAATGTATATGTAAAATAGAATAACATTAACAAATTATAATTTTCACTTACAATATCTTCTTGTTCAACACTTTTACCCTTCCCTTGAAACAAAGCTTTTAATTCTTTAACTTCATCTCTCAACTCTTGGACTTGAGTTTGCAAATTGTGATTGTGCACCAAAGTATTCAACTTTGAAGGATTCGCACCGAAGCCAAGACCTCTTACCCGTCCCCGATGTTCTGGACCAAGTACTCTTGCAACACCATCGTCTTTGAGAGAATGTTTATTTGGTGAGGTAACCACTTCTGAATATGCTTTTATCTTTTGCTAATATCATGAAATTTAGTAATGAGTTAAAGTTATATAAATACAAACTTTAAATAACAAAAAAATAACAAAAACAACAGTATTACCATTGTTTCCCCAGCTAATTCATTTATTGGTTCCCCATTTTTTCGTGTATGTCCTCGTATATAAACAAGGTCACTCGTAACGGAATCAGGGTCTTCACTTTCTATGCGCTGCAATTTTTCATATATGCCATAATTTGTAAACGTGTAGAAATCTTCAAGCAAATTTAACTTATAAAGATGAAAATTTTACCAATTCAGCTTCTAAGCGTGCAAATCCCTTTCTACTTGTTGTATGCATCATTGTTTGGCTAGCCCTCATTCTTTTGAATCTTTCATTCTTTTCCTGCAAAAATCAATAAGTTCTGTATAAGCAAAACTTTATATATGAATATAGACTTGTTGGGAAAACTTTGGGTCTCTAAATAAAAGTTTGCATAATTCAAGTTAAGACCAATTAATAGCTTACTCTGTATGATTGAGAACTGCGTTCTTTAACAAATGCTTGCCATTCTTCCATTGAATCAACATTATCTGGCTTAAGGAGAGCTACAGCTCGTATCATGCCAATTTCTCTGCCTGTGTTACTAATTGCTTTAAGAATATTAGATCGATGATCTCGCCAATTCTTTCCCAATTTTTGCATAACATATTTTCTATGACAAGAGTCAACTTCAAACTTTTGTTGCATCAAAGTACACAAGATTAGCAGTACTATATAATATAAATTATATAAGTGACTTGAAGTTTTTATCACCTGAACATGCTCCCATATGTCATCAAGAAAACTTTCATTGATGTCTTTCCAATTTTTCCATGTGATTGGTATAAGCTCTCTAGCCGTAGTTCCAAGAAATGACGATAACTTATTTGAACCCTTACAAATTGGCTGCCCTCTTTCATTAAACTCTACTGGTAACTTCGCTAATTTTCCCTTGTTGAGATAATTTAGTTTTGCTCTACCCCTCCCCTTCTTTCCTTTTTCAGTAGTACTAGCACTGTTAGGTAAGACTTCTACATGTTGCAAGTCTTTTTCTTGTATGTTTGGAATTGTATTTGAACTTCCCTCTGATATCCTTATGCCATCATTTCCTTCTCTAGTAGCAGCAACGATTGAAGCTTTTTTTAGCTCGTTTTGATTTCTTATAACCTTGATTAGATGACTATATAAAAAATAAGAAAACACATTATTTTACTTATATTTAACATATTAACATTATAAGCCCTCAACAACTTGGCAACTTACTTCACCGGGATATGTCATATTATGTCCACTCATATCAACATCAACATCCACAATTTTTCAACTTTCATCATTTGCATGTGTAAAAAATAATGAATTTAGAAACATAAAATCATTATAATATGATATGAATAAATAAAAATTAAAACAAAGCGAGACAGAATCTTAAATCTATATAATTACCATATTCAATATCAATGCCCTCACAATCATGTCTTACATAACCTTCATCTTCAATATTTATATCAAATCTTAATGTATCTGTTGTGTATGGAGTATAAGCCTCCTCGTCAAAATTTTCTAACTCATGAAATCCTCTAGGAGGTGCCTTTAGCACAACATACCAGTTAGATGTATCACTCTCTTTAGAATAAAAAACTTGTTTTGCTTGTGATGCTAAAATAAATAGATCTCTTTCAAACTGATGTTGTCCTCTATGAAGATTTACCAATGTAAATCCTTCTTCAATTTTGACTCCACTATCTATATTCGCCCAATCACAATGAAACAGTGGAACTTTAAAACTATGATAGTCTACTAAAATTATGTCCTTTATAACCCCGTAATAAGAAATTTTACCAACTACATGACTTGTATCCTTGACACTGGACCGACAAATAGTTTGTGCTTCAATAGAAACACCACTGTTTTGTGTAGTTCTGCTAACATCGATTGTATGAAATCGATGTCCATTGATAACATAACCGGAATATGATATCACTTCATTTCTGGGTCGACGTGCAAACCACTTCAATGTACTTGACATGTTACTATTGTCTTGTTTGCCTATTTTCGCAAACCAAGAAGTAAAAGTCTCCATATGTCTCATTTGTAATAATGTTTCATTCTTGGCAGTACGGCTATCTGGACTCATAATCTCTTCTTTATGCATCCTAAATGAAAATAAAATATATAAATAATAAGACAAATTTATGAGAGAATATGAATCATTATTAAACTAATAAATGAATTAACTTCATTACGTTATATATGGTTCAACTTCAGCGCTGTTAAATAGAACATAACGATGAGCGACCTCTAACATTTCTTGACTCAAAGTCTTTGATATTCCTTTAGAAATTGCACGACCATCAATAATTGTTTCATTCTTGAAATCTTCATTTCGAGTATGTCGAATACCTACTTCAGCAGCTTGTTTCAGGTAGCCACTACAAAAATGCATACATTCATCTGCTAAATAACGCTCTGCTATACAACTCTCAGGTCTTGAACGATTTCTAACATATCCCTTAAGTGTCTTCATAAACCTAATTCACAACATAATACGCATGGAATACCTAATTAATTAGAAGAAGAAATGTTGAATAAGTTCAAAAGTATAATAGTAAGTTACCTCTCAAACGGATACATCCAACGGTATTGTACAGGTCCACCAATGCGAACCTCACGTCCAAGGTGGATGGTTAAATGAATCATTATATCAAAAAAAGAGGGAGGGAAATAACTTTCTAGCATTTTTGTACACCGTAAATAATACATTTTTACCTCAATTTTTACGGCATGCGCATGCACGCCGTAAATGTTCATTTTTTACCTCAATTTTTACGGCATGCGCATGCACGCCGTAAATGTTCATTTCTATTTTTTTTACGGCATGCTACTTTTGCACGCCGTGAAAGTCTTTTTGTCACGGCACACTATTTTTGCACGTCGTAAATAATCTAAATTTACGGCATGCCGTATATGTACGCCGTAAATGCATGCCGTAAAAAGTCACTTTTGTTGTAGTGTTCTCTTCATCATCTAATACTCTTTTATGTTTCTGTTAATTGTAATTCCTGCATTGTAATCAGAATGTCAATGAATAAAATATCAGTTTAGTTCATAGTGCAAGCAATTACAATTAAGACTTACTGTCTGTGTCGCTTGTTTTGTTGAAATCTTCATGAAATTGAGCTCAATCATAACACTATGCTGCTATGCAAATGGACTTTGGGAGGAGGAAATGAGGTGTGGCACCGACAATAGGGTTTTTGGGTTCTGCCATTTTGGGGTTGGTTCTCGCTTGGTTGTGAGTTGTGAGAGTGAGAACTACTGAATCGGTTTTTGAAGGGAAGAAAAAAAAGGCAGAAAATTTACTGGGCGTGCATTAGTAGGCCCCAATGTCGCCCTTAATTGTGACTTTACTTTTAATGGGTGATTAAAATTGTGTACTAATTTTATTGAAAACAAAACAAGGGTAAAAATTTATATTTATTCTCCATATTTAGAAGTAATTCATATTTATTTTTAAAGAAAACAGAAGATAAAATTCAAACTTCCAAGTAAACCTAGTAATTCTCTCGTATCTGGTTTGCCTAGTGTAATTTACCTGGCTAGCATGATTTGCAGGCTATTACGTCAACTCGAGAGTTTATCCAGTGCACATCCAGTAGATAGCGATTGCGGGTTTCCTCGTAAATAAATAAATAAAATAAAATAAATAAGATAAAATCAATTGTTCGAGATTTCAAATTATCAATGTCACCTTCAAGATAGCCATTTTTTTTGGTAACATTTCTAGAAATTAATAATGAATGGAGAGTTGTTAGTATCAATACTTAACTTTTATTGCATAAAAATGAACTTACAAGTCATCATTCTAGACGATTGTTTATAAATATTGTTTATAGAAATTACGTGAAATATTTGGTTGGTTAGTTTTTTTAAAAAGTAAAAAATAGTGGACTATAATTTTGACCAGTTGAAATTGTTGGTTTTTTTTTTTTAAAACAAAAATAGTTCAAAGAAATGGTTGATTTTTTTTGTACACAGTCCTTCTCTTTGATGATTTCCTTGGTGTTTAGGGTTTTGAATTATTAGGTGAAATATAGAGTTTTTCGACTCTGGATTCTGTAGTGAAGTAGCAGGATTTTCTTGGTCGTGAAAAGTGTGGCTTTTGGGCTATTTTGGTTGGTGAAGGCATCTTTTTGTTGACTGTCTTATGGTTTCTATTTTTTCTCATGTCTTTGAGCTTGTAAAACCAGGCATTTGACATCATATATGATAATCTAAATATTGACATTTAGATGCAATAAGACATTCCATTTTCCTTTTGATAATATTAGCAGTACATCCAATTATTACACAATTTCCAGGTGAAGGAGACTTCGGGTATTATAACTTTGTTCCGTATCTAATTATTTTAATTGTTATAGGGCTGTTTTTAGATGCTCCAATGTCTAGTATGTAATAAATAGTTTATCCTGTTGAAATTAATTTTAATATAGATGATTGTTCATATAAAATCCACAAACATCATGCTGTAATTATCGGATCGAAACTAAAGCAGAAGCGTACCTGAATCCATTATTGTGTTTGATCGAACGGGGTTATGGCCTTCCAATCGATTCGTGGTTTTCTCATTCTCTGTTGATGGGGATGCAGAGAATTATGAAAAGCCACGCTCAATTGGGGACCATGACCTGTATAAATAGCTGTAGGGCAGCTATCGTGTTTCAATGTTATTAAATTGACCCCTCATCAATTTAAAACATTGAATCCGTCTCTACACTTTAATCTCACAACACTTAATACCCATTAGTCCTGAATAATATTTAGTGGATCACTTTATTGACTAAATCCTTAAGATAGCACCACACATTTTATTTTATACATGTTTGACCCCACATTATTGAATTTTATCCAACAATCTCCTACTGGGCCATGCATGTATCCTTACAAATGTGTACAACCTTATGAGCTCAAAAATTTGCTATCATTATTAAGGGTATTTCCAAACAATCTCATCCGTCAATCATATCAATAGAGGATCAAAACGACTTTCGTTACATTAATCGTAACTAAATCCATCAATGGTCACGTATACCAATACAACCAAATGACACAGATCAATCATGAGAGTGTAGTATGAAAATTACACGTTATGTGATCCAAACATGCCTATTTTCAATTGGTCCGAATTTATTCCTTAGGTGAGATCAATACCAAACATAATGTAACAGAGTAGAATGAACTGAATACTTTATTTCTGTACAGAAAATTATCCAAATACACAAATGTGTCCAAAACCAAAACATAAAGCAACCAAAATACAAATTCCCACTAAATCATGATATCCTCAAGAAATATTACACCCATACGAGCAGTGTGCTCGTGAAAGACCTTGGGTGCTAATGGTCCTGGACGTTGTTCACCTGAACTGTCATATTTGCCGTAGTACTCACCACCACGATCAGATCTAACGCTTTTAATTTTCTTGTTGAGTTGATTCTCAACTTCAGCTTTGAAAGCTTTGAACATGTCCAGTGACTCAGACTTTTCATGAATAAGATATAGATGCCCATAACATGAGTAATCGTCTATGAATGATATAAAGTATTGTTGACCATTCCAGGAAGTCGTAGGGAATGGTCCACAAATATCTGTGTGTATCAATTCTAAGACGTCCAAAGTTCTATTAGCACCTAACCTTTTCGTTTTGGTCTGTTTTCCCTTGATACAATCAATACAAATATCAAAGTCCGTAAAGTCGAGGGAATCCAAAATGTCTTCTGACACAAGTCGTTCAACTCTAGTTTTTGAGATGTAACCTAAGCGCTCGTGCCATAGTTTTGCCGAATTTTCTTTATTTAATTTTCGCTTAGTACCACGTGATTCCACATACAAGGTTTCATTATATGATGCAATAGTATCAAGCAAATATAAGTTATCGTATGGACATAATGAACCAGTACCAACAATATTTGAATTTAAAGAAAGACTGAACTGACAGTTTCCAAAAGAACAATAATATCCAGATTTGTCCAATAAGGAAATAGAAATCAAATTTCGTCTAAATGACGGCACAACAAAAGTGTCTTTCAAATCTAAATAAAAACCAGTTCCCAATAATAACCTAAAAGTGCCTATTGCTTCAACTTCCACCGATTTTCCATCGCCCACAAAGATGAATCTTTCAGCATCATTTGGATTTCGGCAGAACAGACAACCCTGCATAGAAACACTTATGTGAGTAGTAGCACCAGAATTTAACCACCAAGTGTTTCTAGGTACTGAAGCTAAATTAACCTCAGAATAGACCAAATTAAGAAATGTACCTTTCTTTGCACGCCAAGTGTTGTATTTTGTACAATCCTTCTTTAAATGTCCAGGTTTCAGGCAAAAGAAACAACCCTCATTGTCCTATGTGGCTTCTTTTGATCTGGACCCTTAGCAGCTTCATATTCTGTTTTTCTTTTCTTGCCCTTATCCTTAGAGGTACTTGCCAAGTTAGCAATTTCAGTTCTATCCTGCTTCAACCTTTCTTCCTCTTGCACACAATATGAAATGAGCTCATTTAGAGTCCATTTCTCCCTTTGACAGTTGTAACTGACCTTAAACTGACTGAAATGTGCAGGAAGCGATATCAATACTAAATGCACGAGCAAGTCATCAGACAAGTCGAGCTTTAGTGCCTTCAGTTTTGAAGCAGTATGAGACATCTTCATGATGTACTCCCTTATGTTCCCCTTGCCTCTGTACTTCATTGAAATCAAGCTTTGCAGAAACGTGCTTGTTTCAGCCTTATCGTTTTTAGCAAAACGCTTTTCAAGTTCGGCAAGGAATTGCTTGGCATTAGTTACCTCTTCAGATACTGCGCCCCTAAAGGCTTCTGGAATGCCGCGCTTAATGATCATTAGACTCATGCGATTTGAGCGTTCCCACTTCTCAAAGTTCCTCCTGTCATCAGGTGAACTTACATCCGTAAGAAAAGCCGGTTACTCAACCCTGAGAGCAAGGTCGAGATCCATGCAGCCGAGAACAATTAGTGCATTCTCTTTCCAATCCTTGAAGTTTGACCCATCAAGCATGGGAATTGAATTAAGATTTTCAGATATTGTGGTAGCAGATGAATTAACTATATAGAGAAGAAGATGGAAATAACTTACATTATTACTTTATTATGCAAATAATAATTTCAAATAATGGTAAGGCCCATCACAAGATACCCAGCACAACATCAATATTTAGTCTTTGGACAGAAATATTGACTTGTAAGTGGTACTCTCGATGTAGTAATCAAACATTAACAATAAGACATGTCAATCAATAAATCTTTCTTTGGACCGATTTATTGATCACACGTTAAACCAAATAATCGTCACGTGTTTATCACCACAGGTGCATGTGAAATTCCAGCCAAACATTGACCTTCCTTTGGGCCGATCAATATCCGCATTAACAACACACACACGAAACCTTCTAATATTCTAAGTTAATTAATTTCCACAAGAGATGTTGCTTTGGAAACATGTTGCTTCAATTAATTTACTTCGAAATATTATTTTTCTCAAAAGAGTCCGTCATACCAAAATTTGAACTTAAATTGACTGTTTTGCATACATTTAAGACTTTAGGATTTGAATTATGAAATTCAATACTTTAGGATTAAGTAATCATTAAGTTGGATGGTTAAATTGCAATTTAATTAAACTTGATTGGCCAATTATGAAATATTTTTAAACATGAAGGACTAAATTTCAATTTTTCCAAACTTTAGCGGCCAATTAATTAAAATCAGAAACTTGAAGGACTGAATCATAAAATTCAGAATTTTTAAAACCCAACTTAAAAGATTTCTTAACTTTAAGGGCTTAAGTCATAAATTACATAACTGTAGGGTTTGAACTTTATTCACAATAAACATGGAGGACTGGAGGTGCAAATAAGCATAATTATCCAAAATTGCAAAGGAGCCCTTACATACTTCTAATTTCCAAGACAAGCCCCTGAACCCAAAAATTGAAATAGCTAGGGTTTGCAACCAAACCCTAGCCTCCGCTGCAACCGGCCCAAGAACCGGCGCTGCAACCAAGAACCGCTGCGACGCTGCACTCCGTCGCAAGCCCATCGCGCGCGACGACGCTGCAAGCCGTGCGCAATGCGCATCGCGCGGCTTCTCCTTCTCCGACCAGTCGTTTCCATCAACAACAAACACCACAAACCATAGAATCCATAACCATACACAACAATTCGAAATATACCAAAAACAAAACTGAAAATCCATTCACAGATTCAAAACCTAATTCCAAAATCCATAGTTCGGTTTCGAGAGGCACATACGAATCAATTTTAAACCAAGATTTTGCATACATGTTTTCATACACAGAGAACGGCTGAATCCATTATTTCCCATTTTTTTTTAATCTCGCCGTGTATGTATATTTTTCAAAATCAGAAGCCTTATGCGCATATACATACGCACACAATTTGGTTATACATATATGCGTTCAAAATTGATCTAATAATTCAATACGATGTTGGCTCTGATACCACTTGTTGAAATTAATTTTAATATAGATGATTGTTCATCTAAAATCCACAAACATCATGATGTAATTATCAGATCGAAACTAAAGCAGAAGCGTACCTGAATCCATTATTGCGTTTGATCGAACGGGGTTATGGCCTTCCAATCGATTCGTGGTTTTCTCCTTCTCTGTTGATGGGGATGCAGAGAATTATGAAAAGCCACGGTCAATTAGGGACCATGACCTGTATAAATAGCTGTAGGGTAGTTATCGTGTTTCAATGTTATTAAATTGGCCCCACATCAATTTAAAACATTGAATCCGTCTCTACACTTTAATCTCACGACACTTAATACCCATTAGTCCTGAATAATATTTAGTGGATCACTTTATTGACTAAATCCTTAAGATAGCACCACACATTTTATTTTATACATGTTTGGCCCCACATTATTGAATTTTATCCAACATATCCAGCCATTTTGAAGATTTTTCAGCAAGATGAAAGCAGGAGGATAAAAAAAGATTTCCTTGTCTTAATCACCTACTATATTGGAAGAAGCCTTTGAGTTCTCCATAAATCATAATAGAAAAGTCACAATTAGCAAAATATTGTTTAATTTTATCATTTTTTTATTTAATCAAATAATAATAATAACCAATCTCATTGTAGCGGTCATTGACGGACGTCGATCAACGGTCAATTGTCCACGTTCAACTGTCGACCACTTTAGCTGAACTTCGATCCTAAATCCGTCCCTTACCGTAAGTGTAAATTACTCCAGGATCTATTATACAAATTCTAATTCCATTTTTACAACACACCATTTTTATTTCTAAAGTTACATTAGTTTGTAGTATAACGATTAATTTTTAATAATGATAAATAACACAAATTAACTTGATATAGGGAACAATCCCAAAAATTCAATGTAATGAAAATTCATAATATCTCCTTAAATCTGTCCAAAAAAAATCTTTTCACATTCAACGTAAAGTGAAACTTCCAATTTTTATCAACTATTTTTTTACTTCTATATCAATTCTTATTTTCCTTTGCTTTGTAAAAAATAGATTTAGACTTAGCATTCTAGAATCAAAGGTGGGCGGATCCAGCATTAGGCTAGCCTGTTTGACCGCTCGTGATGGATCCGGTCGGATTTTCAGGTTTATTAATATATATATATATATATATATATATATATATATATATATATGTGTGTGTGTGTGTGTGTGTGTGTGTGTGTGAAAACCTACAGTTAATTTTGGAGATAAATACATACATAATGTAAGAAGTTTAAAAGATAGAATTTAAAATTTAAGAAACTTGTGTTTTTGATACAAAAATGAAGTTTTAATTAAAAAATATGTAATTAAATAGGTTGAGGTCACAATTATAAAATAATTTGTCGCTGCATGTTTTCAATCACAATTTACAAATTTCTTACGTCACTACTTGTTTTAGTCACAAATCTCCGATTTTATAGGTCAAAAATCTCAAACTTTATAAGTCATAGATTATAAAATAACAAATACAACTTATTTTTCGGTCACAATTTATAAATTTATCAAGTCATGACTTGATTCTCGATCACAAATTACAATATTATAGTTCACAACTCATTTCAGTCACAAATTTCAAAATAATTAGTCACAACTTAAAAAATTGTTAGTTATAATTATAAATTTAGTCACAATCTTTAATTTATTTAGCTAACATATTATATATTGGTCACAATCACTCAAATATTTGATCACAAACACTCAAATAATTGGTCACAAATGATTGAGATTATGAAAATTTTGATCATGGCTCATTTTTCTGATCAATTTCTACTCACAAATTACAAATTTCTTAAGTCACAACTTATTTATCAATCACAAATCTCGAATTTTATATGTCACAACTTTTCTTGGTCACAAATCTCGATTTAACAATTTATTTAGATCACACATTATTTATGGGTCACAGATCTCACCCCACCTCACAGTTTGGTGATTTACACGAAGTGCAAGATTTACAAATTCATTGAGAATGAGTCAATTTTGTAACGCTTTCGAAGTATGAGACTCCGAAGAATGCAGTTGTCTGAGCTTAAAACTACGGAGTAGAGTTATGTCATATATTTTTCCTACTATTTTTGTTTGTGTTGGATTATATTTTGATACTAAATAAAATTTTGTTTTATAGCATTTATATGTTAATAAAAATTATAATATTTTTTTGATTAAATAATATTTCTCCGTTGAGGGTCAAGAGTCAAAGATCGCTCCAGCTCAACCACAATCCTAGGTTCGCCCCTAAATTGATCTTGTGAATTTGATATATGCATTGGTCATTATCATAATCAGTATTGCTAAATAAACATTTCACTTTCTTAGACTAATGTGCATGTTCGAAAAAATATATAAAACTCGGGTCAAACCAGGGTCCGGGTCGACCGAGTTTTCCGGGTCAATCCGGGTCGTTGACCGAGTTTGACCCGACTGAGTTTTTAATATGACTCGGCCCAATTTTTAGGTCGGTTTGCGGGTTTTTGGGTCAACCCGGCTTTGCCGGGCCGGGCTTGACAATATTGATACTACCTTATAGTTCACATGGAGATCTAAGTGTTGACATCAAATTAAAGCACAATTGAGTTCGAGAAGTGCTTCAAATATTAAGTCGGAGTTGCATATTTGAAATTGTAGAAGTGCCGAAAATCCAGAAATTTGGCCAAGTGTTGGAAACTAGTCAAGCAGCCATTTTTGGACGAACGATACGGGCTGTATACTAATCCATTTTTGATGCATGTATAGTCGTTGCGAAGTTTGAAGTATGAACTTTTCAACGGTATAAAGAGTGATTTAAATGGACTTTGTCTTTACCTTCAAATATTGACCCGAAGGTGGTACCTTGAAATAGAAAATCTGAAATCTTTTTTGTATTAAAATAATATATGGAGGGGACACTTGTCACTCCCTTATTCTTATCTTAAGGGTATGTTTGGAACCTTAACTTATTTTAGCTAGAAGTAATTACTTATCAAGAGCTATGGGATTTAAATAATAGAAAAAGAGAGCTTTGGGGGCTTAGTTTCAATTATGTAAGGACCGACTTGTGCAAACATTAAAGTAATGGGCTATTTTATAATTATACAGTATATGTACCTATTAAAAACAAAATTTAGCCCCCATTTCTCCTTCAAGTTGGTGGAAAACATAGAGAAGGGAGGAGAGAAACCTAGAGGGAGAGGAAGAAAGGAGTAGAAGGAAAAGAGAATGAAAAGGAAGGAGAAGCTTTGATTGAATACTCTCTTCAATTTCTTAAGGTCAGAAAGAAAGTCTTTTTTTGATGTTTGAGGTTTAAATTGAGATTTTTAGACTGATTACTCAAATTGGAAGTTAGCAAAATTGAAAGTTATTGACACAATTGATTGTAGGAATTTAGGGGATTGTTTTAAGTGAAGAAAAACTGATTTTTATTATGAAATTTCAACATGTATATGGGTACAAACATGGCAAATTTTCTAGGGATAAAGGCTCCAAAATCATTCTTTGTGAGTTAGAGGGCAAGTAAGACTTGATTATGTATTGTTGATGTTAATCTCCCATGTAGTGCTGAACTCCTTGATGTAGTTTACGCTATTTTAGTTGGTTTTAGTAATGGGTATTGATTGGATGAATATTATTCCAAGATTAAGGTTAGAATTACAAGTGCATTCTCGGTGTTTGATGAAATGTGTGAATGAAATATGTCTTTACAAGTACTTATGGAATCTTATATATAAGTTGTAAGTTTGCTTAAAAGAGTATGCATGTGTAAAGACGGGAAATTGTAGGAAGTTCTAAGTTGAGATTGAGATTTATAGTGACTAAAAATGGTGGTTCCATATTGGATTTATTATGTATTTAAATCTGATTTTTTGTGGAAATATTGATTTAATTGGAATTTGGATACTAGATTATGTTCTATTTCATGATTTAATCAAGTTTATGGTGTACCTATATCAAAATCTTAATTTTTGAAGTTAGACATAAAGTTGAAGTTTCCTAGTAGCAAGCAAAAGGATTTGAATCATAGTTTGGAAACTTAATGAAGCTTTGATTTTATAAGTGAAGCAATTATGGTTTGTTTGGCACTCTTCCATGATACAACACCTCCAGATTATACAAACACAAAGCTAAAAGTGTTATTTCTAGTATCCACACATCTACTAAAATCTGAATATGTGTAACCAATCACCTCAAGGTGATCAATATGGCTAAATGTGAGCATATGTTTCTTTGTTCATTGTAGGTATCTTAACACTTTCTTAGCAGATTTCCAATGATCAATTCCTGGATTGCTTTGATAACGATCCAACATACCGATGACAAAGCTGAAGTCTGGCAAGGTGTAAACCCGTGCATACATCAAGCTTCCTACAAGAGAAGCATGAGGAAAATCTTTCATTCTTTCATGTTCCAATTCAATTTGAGGACATTGGTTTAAACTGAACTTATCCCCCTTCTGAATTGGAACAACATTAAGGTCGCAAGACGTAATATTAAATCAGACAATCCCAAAAATCTACGTGATCTATCACGGAATATTTCTATTCTGATCATGTATGATGCCTCTCCCATATATTTCATTTCAAAGTTTTGGGGAAGAAAATCCTTAGTTTCCCGTAATAAATCAATGTCACTACTGGCAATGAATATATCATCAACATATAGAACAAAAAATGCAAACTTACTCCCTCTAATCTTTAGGTATATACATACATTTATCAACAATGTTTTCAGTAAACCCAAAAAAACCAATGGTATTGTGATACTTAATATATCATTGTTGTGAAGCTTGTTTTAGTCTATATATCGAATTCTTTAACAAAAAGATTTTGTTTTCCTTTTCATCTGTAATGTGGCCTTTTGGTTGTACCATGTGGCCTTCTTCTTCCAAACTCTCATTCAGAAAAGCCGTTTTCAAATCCATTTGATGTAGATCTAAATCAAAATTAGCAACTAAAGCCATATGATTCGTAATGAATCCTTCTTAGAAACTGAAGAGAAGGTTTCATTGAAATCAACGGCTTCTTCCTGATTAAAATATTTGGCCACAAGTCTGGCTTTATATCCTTCGATATCACCATGAGAGTCACATTTGGTTTTAAAAATTGATTTACAACCAACTTTCTTGTTCTATTCTGGTAATTCAACTAAATCCCAAACTTTATTAGCAGTCATAGATTTCTTCTCCTCAAATATGACATCAATCTAATTTTTAGATTCTTCACATTTCATGGCTTGTGTGTACATAACCGGATCTTTTCTCATCCCTATGTTAAATTCAGATTCTTGTAAGTACAACACATAATCATCCGAAATAGTTGATTTCTTGGGTCTTTACATTCGATTCAATGATGAAAGTCTCATTATGGAGTTTAGAATTATTGACATTTTGTTCTACATTTTCTATTGGATCAACAACATTAGGTAGAATTATGTCATTCGAATTTCGCGATAAGGGAATTGGTACCCGAATTTCTCGAATAGTTACTTCTTTAACTTTATCACTCACACTAACTTCACCATTCTCAATGAGTTTAGCATTATCAGTTTCTACAATTCTCGTACTATGATTAGAACAGTAAAACTTATACCCTTTAGATTTTTCTTGATACCCAATAAAATAACCGCTAATGGTTTTTGGATCCAGTTTCTTTTGTTGTAGATTATAAATGCGTGTCTCCGCTGGGCAGCCCCATACATGCAAATGTTTTAAACTTGGTTTCCATCCTTTCCGCATTTCGAAAGGTGTCTTAGGAACAACCTTATTGGGAACTCGATTCAAGATATACACAGCGCTCCTAAGGGCATGCATCCATAATGATATGGGTAAATTAGCATTACTTATCATGCTCCTAACTATTTTCATAAGTGTGCGATTGCATCTTTCAGCTACACCATTCTGTCAAGAAGAACCTGACATTGTGCACTGAGCACAAATTCCTAACTTTTCTAGGAGTTTAGCAAAAGGACTAGGATGTTGTCCAGACTGATCATATTTTTCCATAATATTCACCACCCCTATTAGATCAAATAATATTCACCTTTTTACTTAACTGTCTCTCAACTTCAGTAATGTAAATTTCTACAGCATTTGCAGATTGAGATTTGTCATGTAAAAGGTAAATATAGCAATAACATGAAAAGTCATCAATAAAAGTGATGAAATATTTTTATCCACTAATTGATGGAACATCGAAAGGTCCACAAATGTCTGTATGTTTTATTTCAAGCAGATCGTTGCTCCTTGTGGCTCCTTTCTTGGTATGTTTGGTTTGCTTGTCCTTAACACAATCCACACAAATATCAAAATCAGTAAAATCAAGACTCAGAAGAATCTCAATTTTTACTAATAAATTAATTCTTTATCTGGATGTATGACCGAATCTTTTATACCGCAAGAAAGAAGAACTTTCATTCGTTACATTATGTTTCAACCCAACATTAGGATGCAAGGTAACGAGAGACTCAGAAAAGGAAGAATCAAGATTAATTTGATATAAGTCATTGACCAAAATTCCCAAACCTACAGAATCATTGTTCTTGTAAAAATAAAATAAACACCACCTATTTTAAATTAGAAACCTTCCTTATCAAGTTTATACAAGGAGATCAAATTATGAGAAATAGAAGGAACATAAAGAGTTTGCTCTAAATCTAAGAAAAAATTAGAATTTAATACTAATCGAAATGTGCCAATGGCTTGAACTGTGGATTTGACTCTATTTCCCATGTAAAGGTAGTCTTCATTTGAATTTGTGATCTGGGTTGTAAGGAATCTTTACATCGAGTTTGAAACATGAACATTAGAATTAGAATCAATCTACCAAGTATTAGAAGGCGCTTTAACAAAATTTGATTCGAAACATACAAAAGTCAAAGGCTTACCCTTCTTTACAAACCAAGTTTTGCATTTCAAGCAATCTTTTTGATTGTGTCCACCCTTTTTATAAAAGTGGTACTTGTCATCCTTCTTAGCTTTGCCTTCTTGCTAAACCATATGATTTAGATGGGATAGAAATTTCAAAGGGGTTCCAAAACCTAATGGAGTTACACACTTGAAAGACCCTTTTGTATGTGTTGATTCTTAGAGTCTTGATGCTAAATTAAGTTGATATTTATATCTAAAAAGTGTTATTAGCCTAAGTTATATACTATGTTCACTACACATGAATTGAAATGTGTTATAAAGCAATATGCATACTTTAAAAATCTGCTATAACTATCTACTTAAAAAGTTCACTTTGCATGTATTTAACGCTATATTTTAAAATTAAAAAATGTTGGACTTTATGTCTAAAACATGTTATTAGTTTAAGTTACATTCTAAGTTTAATAGACAAGATTAAAATTGTGTTAAGATGTCATAAACATTCTTTGAAAATCTACTAAAAATCTTTGTGTAAAGTTATCACTTTGCAAGTGTTTAAAACTAGATTTTGAGGTCAAATGATGGATTTCATATCTAAAACTTGTTAAAGGATTTTGTTATGTTTTATGTTCAATATACATTATTAGAAGTGTGTTAAGAGACATTTAACATGGTTTTAAAATCTGTTGGAAATCATCATTTAAAAATGTTAGTTTGCAAGTGTTTAAAACTAGATTTTGAGGTCAAGTGATGTTGGATTTCACGTCTAAAACTTTTTAAAGTCTTTAGTTATTTTTTATGCTCAATACACATGATTAGAAGTGTGTTAAAAGGAATTTAAAACGATTTAAAATTTTGCTGGAAATCTTCATGTAAAAGTTATCACTTTACAAGTGTTTAAAACTTGAGTTTAAGATTTGAGAGTGTTGGATTTCATGTCTAAAACTTGTTATTTGCTTAAGTGATTTTCTATGTTCATACACATGATTAGAGGATTGTTAATAAGCATCAAATGTAGTTTGAAAGGCTGCTGGAATTCCTCAACTAAAATGTTCCCTTGTATGCGTTTAAAAAGGGAATTTGAGACTAAAAGGTATTGGATTTGATGACTAAATCTTGTTATAAGTTTAAGATATATTCTATATCTAATATACACGAGGAAAAATCATGTTAAAATGAAGTGAACATGATATGGAATTATGTAGAAATTGTGTACATAGACATCACTTTATTGTTGTGGTTTATGTGTATGCAATATGGAGAACTTGTTGACATGATAAAGGATTTCATCCTTACTCCTTTATGGTAAAATTATATATGATATAACACGTTATCATAAGTTTGAATAAATTTTTATATGAAAAACTTTCATGTGATGATAGTATGATATCGATGTTTTAAAGAGATCATGTGCGGATTTTATGTCATTGTTTGCTTACTGCAAGTGTACATGATCGCACAAGTAATAAAGTGGACGTGAGTCCATATATCGTTCCCACAAGGATTAAGCAAATTATATTTAGATCATGATTCCTTAACCGGAACTAAGAAAACTTTGATTTGAGGATTTTGAATTAAAAACCAAACTAAATAAAACAAGAAAATTTGGACTTAAAACTTATGAAAAAACAAGCGCGTTAGAATTATGAATCAATTGTGACTCTATCATCCATATTTTAACCAAATCATTTAAATACAATTCTTGAGTTTTGAAAATCCGTATTCCTAAAGTTATTTAAGTCCTCTTTCGAGCGATACATAAAAATCTTTTTCCTAAATGCAAATTGACTATATTTCTTTGCAATTAAACATATAGAAAAGCATTAAAGGATCTATGAACACTTTCAAGGATAACACAAAGCATAAGAGTATATTTCTATCCCCTATCGGACATTGCGGGAATTAACACAAGTCTAATAATCTTCTACTCTTTCGAACATAGAAAACTATCAGCATAATCAAACAATAATTGGCCAAGGAATTGCATGATAATTTCAAGCATATGTAAATTGTATCAAAAGTATAAATTGCATGGAATAAATAATAGATTAAATCATGGATTCAAGAAGTCAAAACTTCATCACAATTCTAACACTATGAACCTATCCTAGGTACATAATTGAATAGAAATAACAAGAAAAATAAAATGATGTCACCCTGTGCATCTTCTTGATCTTTGATCTTCAATTGTGCTCTTGGCGTTGCATGGAATCCTTAACAATTGGACAGCGCTTTGGCATGAATTTCACAAGTTGGAAACCCTCTAAAAACGTGCCTAAGGTCTGGTATTTATAGATTTCCTCGAAACTTAGGACAAAAAGAGAGAAATTCTGTTGAAATCCGCAAAAAGCCCAGCTGCACAACCCAGAAAATAACCGTGTGACCGCATGGTATAAAAGTACGCGGTCGCATGCTTCAATTCATCCCTTTCAGTCTCCCAAATTTGCGGTCATGCAACCACATGGTACTTCTGCAGTGCGCAACCACACGGTATTGTAGCTGCAATGCAATTTCATCTTCTGATTCAGGTTAAGTTGGTCTTTAATCTTTTATAGCACATCAAGTTCCTCAACTTCCAATTGTTGCAATTTAGCCACCGAACTTCTTATTTCTTCCAAATTTGATTTCTTCTTTGATTTTTCTTTCTATTAGCCCTTTGGTTTACTTCATCAACTCTTCATTTACAGACTTTAACACTTTTATGTGTGTGTGTGTGAATAACTAGGAATCAAATGCAAACTCATGCAAAAATTTACTTGATACTGTGTGACTCATCATGGAAAAATAAGATCGAATCCTATGTGGTCAACAATGATTTTCTATTGATTTTCCTTGCACTCTCATGGATGATCACAACCTTACTGCTTTTCTCTCATATCCCGAAGTCTTTTCTATTTTAGTTGTTTCTAAGTATTTATATATTGCATTTTTCCACAAAAGACAGTTAGGATTTAACAAGTATGCTCAATAGACCAAAAGTAATCCATTCCCGATCTCGCACTCCAGTGTTTGAAATCCTAATCAAACAGGCTTATGCCATTTTTTTTTTCATTTGGATGACTTTTTCTTTTCATGTCAATGTCTTTTACCATCTTTGTATAGTACTTTCCTTATTTACTTTCTATATGACCCCTGTAGCGAGCTTTAGGTCGGTGAATCCCAAGTCAGATGACTTTAGGATACCAGGTTCAGAGAACACCTCAGACTTAATTACTCGAGTCATAAAGGCGACAAAGAAAAGTTAAAGATGGTTTAGCGTCTTATGTGTAAATCCACTCTTCTACTTGCTTTCTAATTGACCTCTATAGTGAGCTTTAGGTCGGTAACTCTCAAGCCAGACGACTTTAGGATACTAGGTTCAGAGAACCCCTCGAACTTAATTACTCGAGTAAAAAAGGCTTCGAATAGAGGAATAAGACTATTAGCATTTTTCTGTTTTTATGTTATTTCCGGTTTATACCTGTTAATTAAAACCTCCTACACCAAAGATGTAAAATCAAGAGCTTCAGACCCTCAATCTATCAATGCTTACTTATACTAACATTTCCACCCCCAAACTGCTTCTTGAGCGGTTTGTTTCTAAATTTCAGGTCGGGTTCTAAATTCTTAAGGTTTGGAATCTTTCAGTCAATTCTATGTTCAAATTGCATAAGTTTACCCCCACATGTATCAAGCATCCCTCTACACAAGTCATTATTCGAAAATGGCAATGTGCTCAAGTTTAACAAAGTTTTACATGGATGAATGTGAAGAGAAGTTAAATTCACATGTTGTCAAATTTTCTAACTAAAGCACAAAAGTCAATTCAAATAATATCATAAGAAATAAATAAATCAACAAAATTTTTAAATTTTCCCAATTTTTATGATTTTTTAAATTTATTTTTTACCCAAAATTGAATGTATGTGTAAGTAAAAGCACATGAATGAGATTTCCACCCCCAAACTAAAAGTATGCATTGTCCTCCATGTATTCAAAGTAATTAAATAGAATAAACACAAAATAACAAAGTGGGTTTAGTTACTTCCTAGGTTTGAAGAGGTGGTCTTCTCATTTTGAAGCTTTGATCTTCATGTAGCTTGGATGATTCGATCATTTTCTAGCCTTTCCATGTTTGGCTCGAGGTGTCCCATGATGATATGTTCCTTGCAAATAATTAGAAGCATAAATATCACATAGGGGGTGAAGCAATTCAACACAACACAGCACACCCAAATCAGGACTTAGAAAAATTCTAAAATTTTTGAAAAATGGTCGATCACTGACTTTCAGCTCTTGACATCACCTCGAAAAAGTGAAAATTTCCCGAGACATGTCTCGGGCATATGAAAGTACATAACTTGAACTAAAATTTATCAAAAATTCATATTTGGAGTTCATTTTGGTCATGAAAATGTAAGGTGAAATAGGTGCAATGAAGCTGAAATCAGGTGATGTGGTGCAATGGTGCCTGCAATGACCTTGTAATGAGCTGCTATGCAGTGCAATGATATTCAAATTGAGTTTCATGTCTTAAATTAGTGTAAACAATGATTGAATGATGCACAATGATGTATAACAAGTGGTGAATGTGACATCCAAAAAGAATTGCAAAAACTCAACAAAAAACTCATTTGGACATTTTATCGAACACATTGTATGTATGTGAAGAAATCCAAGGAAAACATAGAGTTGAAGACTTGAATCAAACCAAAAATTTTCATCTATAAATGATGCGTGTCGCAATGCACCAAAATAATAAATAATTCCTTACTTGCTAAATATTAATTAATAATGTAGTAGCGAGAGTAAGGGTCGATCCCACGAGGAACGGAAACTAATTTTATTTGTTCGATTAATTAGAATGGAATGGGGGGGTTTTGTTTCTTGAATTGCTTGAATGAAAATTATGCATAAAATAAATAATTAAATATGACTAGAAAATTAATATGAGAAGAAATCTTGTTCTCGGGTTCGGTTGTGCCCTCAATTAATGTTATACCTTTCCTTGTAACGTGTTTCTATCCCTAATTCAATTATCAATCATAAATAATCAACAAGCTCTGATTATCTAACTTCTTTCTTATGTGTATTGATTCAAAACAAGCTCTTTGAACCAATTCTAGCCACAGACAATCTTAAACAAGCTCTTAGGATTTAATGCATGACTAGTATGAAAATTTAGAAGTATAGATTGAATTGGATCGTTAATTATACGAGCTCGAATTAATCAATCCAAGTTGAATTATTACTAAACCTGCACGAGATTTATTTGCTACTAAAGTAAAGATTCAATGACAATTACGGATCAAGAATCTAAACATAGCATATTCATGAATCCAAATATCAATAATCTAATTGGCCAAATTAAACTATTAATCAAATAAACTCAATTGAACATTCAAAACATAATAATCCAACAATTGAAATAAAGGAATAAATTCACGCTACTAATTTGTAGGAAAAGAAAATAACATAATCGAGTTAACACAACTTCCCCTTTGAACAAGACATAGAATTTAGCCTAGCATGGTTGTGGTGGATTCTTCAAGTTGCTTCATGAATTTCATTGTTGTTGATATTCTTGTGTTTGAAAATCTCCCAAGAATGCTCTATATTTTGCTCTCAATTTTCCTCAATGTCTAGCCTCCTTTTTGTGGTGATTTTAATCCTTTAATACTCCTAAAATCGTGTCCTAGCTTTACCCCAAAGATATATCAAAGATAGACCTTGAATCAGATAAGGAAATCTCTTCGCGAGAAAGTTACGGCCATAACTTCCCTTATTAGGACCGTAATTGGGATTCTGAAAATTTCCGGAATTTGGAAGTTATGGCCGTAACTTTTTAATTTACGGCCGTAAGTACATTTCTGCTGAGAAGCGCCTGTGATCGATGTTTTGGTCATAACTTTCTCTCCCGAAGTCCGATTGTGGTGATTCAAGTTGCGTTGGATAGAAAACTCAAATATATACAATTATTTTTGAAATACCTCTTCTCATATTAGAAATTATTCTATGACCAAATCGAGTTTCAATTTATGACTAAAATTCATGATCACAATCCTTGCGGGTTTTTGATTTCCAACTTCATCCCAAACCTTTTTTGACCATAATTTTTGCATCTAATCTTCTTCCCACATGCCATTATTGATTTGGAGCTCTTTGAATATGCCCTTGAACCTCACTTCTTGATTTTTTTGTATTTCATTGGTCCTGTTTCCTTTCTTTTCTTCTTTTTGACCTTACATAACACAATAAATGAAAATGCATTAAACGATACTTCAATAGGATCAAACTAATAACAAAATAAGATAATAAGTGAATTAAATACGTGCTAATAAAGCACTTATCAAATCCCCCCACACTTAAACTAAGAAAACTTTGATTTGATACTTTTGAATTAAAAACTAAACTAAATAAAACAAGAAAATTTGGATTTAATACTTATGAAAAACAAGCGCGTTAGAATTATGAATTCATTTTGACTTCATCATCCATTTTTAACCAAATAATTTAAATACAATTCATGAGTTTTGGAAACTCGTGTTCCTAAAGTTATTTAAGTCCCCTTTCGAGTAATGCATAAAAACCTTTTCCTAAATGCAAATTGACTATATTTCTATGACAATTGAACATGTAGAAAATAATTAAATGATCTATGAACACTTTCAAGGATAATACAAAATATAGGGGTATATTTCTATCCCCTATCGAATTTTGCGACAATTAACACAAGTTTAATAATCTTCTACTCTTTCGAACATAGAAATCTATCACCATAATCAAACAATAATTGGCCAAAGAATTGCATGATAATCTCAAGCCCATGTTAATTGCATCAAAATCATAAATTGCATGGAATAAATAATAGATTAAAACATGGATTCAAGAAGTCAAAACTTCTTCACAATTCTAACACTACGATCCTAGCCTAGATATATAATTGAATAGAAATCACAAGAAAAATACAAGGATGTCACCCCGATCATCTTCTTGATCTTTGGTCTTCAATTGTGCTCTTAACGTTACATGGAATCCTCAACAATTGGACAGTGTTTTGGCATGGATTTCACAAGTTGGGAACCCCTAAAAAGGGCCTAAGGTTTGGTATTTATAGATTTCCCCGAAGCCTAGGTCAAAAAGAGAGAAATTCTGTTGAAATCAGCAAAAAAGCTTTGCTACATGGCCTAGAAAATAACTGTGCAATCGCACGGTATTGTAGTTGAAGTGCAATTTCATCTTCTGATTCAGTTTAAGTTGGTCCTTGATCTTTTATTGCACAACAGGTTTCCAACTTCTGATTGTTGCAATTTAGCCCCTGAACTTCTTATTTCTTTCAAATTTGATTTCTTCTTTGATTTTTCTTCTAATTAGTCATTTGATTTACTTTATCAACTCTTCATTTGCACACTCTAACACTTTTATCATCCAATTTGCTTGTTTCTGCTACAATTCTTTTGTTTTCTCGATTTTGGGATACTTTTTGTAATATAAACAAATAATAACAAAATCAATAGCAAATATTCTTAAACAAATATATAAAATTCTACTTTAGGATGGAATTAAGTGTAGAAAATACACTTAACTGAATGAATAATTATGTGCAAATTGTTAACCCATATATGAAGAAATAATTATGTGCAAATTGTTAACCCATATATGAAGAAATAATTATGTGCATGACCTTTCAAGCAAGATTTGCAAGATTATCAATGTTTCCTGCGCATCATGATATCATAAGCATTTGTGATCATTTAAACATTCAAGAGAAAAATGATGTTTTTATAAAATGATCATGAACAACTAAAGATCCCCTAGAAAGTTCCTATTTGAGGTCACGGGCTGTTAGACACCCTTGGGAGAAAATCCCATTCGAGCTAGAATGCTCGTAAGCAAAGTGCTCTAAAGAAGAATTAAGTTAGCATACTCTTGAGTGTAAAAGAACACTCTAGTGACCTTGTGCTATAAAGAAAGCATTTTTGCGCGCGATTTATGACCTTAATATGGGAAGGGCCCCTAAATTAAAAGATAAAGAAAGTATGAGAAAAGTGAATCACCTTATTTTTATGCATGTCACTTTTCAAAGAGAAAAGAAAGAAAAGAAGAGAAAGAAAAGATTGAAAAGAGATGAAAATCATATCATTTATGCATATCATTGTTCACCTGATATCTCACGGGTCGTGAGAAGTAATAAAGTGGACCTAAGAGTCCGGATTATCGTCCCACGAGGACTGCTATTAAGTACCGAAATGTGTTAGTTCCTAACTCTATTTGAACGGGCGAATTTGTTTGAGATTGTTAACTACAACTAAAGAATTAAACTAAAGAAATAAAATTTCGAAATTGCTTTTGTTTTTAAATACGATTGTAAAGTAGTTGGGAATCCCGATTTCACCTAGCCAATTATATTAACTCCAATTCAAGTTTTATTTCCTAATTATGCATTTGGTCGAATTCACTAATTTAAATTGAAATTCCTCTCTCGAGTTTAAATCAATTCTACCTAAATAAGTCAACCATGTATCTCTACAGAGGGTCCGAATATTCCTTATCTAGATGTATAACACACAAGAATTCACACACGCCCGCAATAATAACATGAGTATATCTCTATCTCTTGTTCAATTACTGGATTTATTACCACGTTCTAAATTATTAACTCACCTCTCAGATTACGGAAATAACTCAATAAATCATGAATTGGTGATCAAGCAATTCAAGCATTAAGAACAATAATAAATCAATACATGCAACAAAACATTAAAACAACGGAATTTGGAATTAAAATAATCTGACTAGGCTACATCGTTCATCCCAACGTAGAATTTAGTTACACATCATCAATAAATAACAAAAGCAATAAAAATTAACGTTCATTAAAGATAATATAAAGAATGGAAATCTTGCACCAAGTTTTGATTCTTCAATTATCTTCAATTCACGCGCCTTTGCAGTGTTGGAATCTCCAAGGATTTGATGTTGAATTCTCAGTTGTGGCTCGTTCTTTGGAGAGGCAAAGGTCTGAATTTCGTGCCTCTTATGTTGTATATATAGGTTTTGGAGAAAACCTAGGTCAAAAAGCCCAAAGCCTGTCAAAAATCGCGAGAAAAATCTGATCTGCGGCCCAGTCGGACAAGCGCGCGATCGCGCAGGCATAATGCCGGCGATCGCGTGGAAGACCTTGTAACTCTCGGGTTATAATTTACAACCATCTCGCGATCGCTTGGTGTGTAACCAGCGATCGCGACTTCATTTTTCTTCCGGCTGTGCAAGTTAGTCCCTGACTTTTAATTGCACCTTCAGTCCTCAACTTTCAATTGTTGCAGTTTAGTCCCCAAACTTTATCTTCTTCTCGGTTTGACCATTCAAGCTCTTAATTCATTCAATTAGGTCCTCCAACCTCTGATTTAGTCACTTTGGCACCAAGCATGTTTCCCGGTTGTTGTAACAAACTCCTCACTTGTCCAATTTAGCTCCAATTAACATCCAATCGTGTCATTTTTCCATTAATTGCTTCATTCTTCTTCAATTGGGACATTTTCTGAAAAGTAAACAAATAAACATAAATTAATTAGAAAATATTCCCACACGACAATAATTAATCCTAATTCAGACATACAAATAAGTGTATAAAATACGCTTATCAAATACCCCCAAACTAGAATTATTGTTCGTCCTCGAACAATGTAAACTAAACTACAAAAATCAAAGAAATAAGAGAACAAATATTTTTGTTGTGTCAATATGTTTACCATATGCCTCTACAGTCCAAACCAATTTAAGCTTCAGCAAGCGTCATGAACAACAATGCAAAATATTTTCTAGTTATATCCTGCTAGAGTTTCAAGTGTGTGTGTGAATAGCCAATGTCAAAGGCATACTTATGCAAAAGATATACTCAACACTGTGTGGCTCATTATGCATAATCCAGCCCGAATCCCATGTGGTCAATCTATGATTTCTAATAAAATTCCTTTCAACGCTCATGGATGATCACCACTTTCTGCTTTTTCTCTCGCATCCCAGGTTTTTATCTATGTGGGTTCTAAAAATATTCTTAGCTTTTTCCACACAAGGCATTCAAAATCAGAAATATGCATGCACAACTAATCAAAAGAAAGCAGTCCCCAATTCTACAACCTCAACCACCACAGTTCAGTCAACAAAGCTTATACCATGCAATATTTTTTTTTATGGACGACTTTTTCTTTTAATTGTCCCTGTCTTTTACCATCTTTGTGCAAAACTTTTCATACGGGCTTTCTATATGACCCCTGTAGCGGGCTTTCAGATCGGCAACTCCCAAACCAGATGGCTTTAGGGTATCAGGTTCAGAGAACCCCTCAGACGTACTTGCCCGAGTCATAAAGGCTTAAACAGAAAAGTTAAAGATGTTATAATGTATTATGTGTAAGTCCACTCTCCGTACTTGCTTTCTAATTGACCCTTGTAGAGAGCTTTATGTCGATGACTCCCAAGCCAGTTGGCTTTAGGGCACCAGGTTTGAAGGACCCCTCGGACTTACTTACTCGAGTAAAAAAGGCATTTGAAGAGCGGAATAAGACCTTCAGCATTTTTCTGTTTTTATGCTGGAAATGGTTTATACCAGTTGACCAAACTGTAATGACTAAAGTGAAAAACCAAGAACCACAGACCTCCAACCCGTCAATACACACAAATTCCAACCATTTTACCCCCAAACTTGCCTTTTAGCATGATTGGTTCTAATTTAGGGGTGGGATGTCTAACGATCTAAGTTCAGGGCTTTTTGAGTCATTCCTAAGTTCAAATTGCATAAAACTTTACCCCAAATGCATTAAACAACATCCCTCACACAAGAAATTATCCAACACTGGCTATGTGCGCAATAAGTATGAATCTAGCAAAACATAACTAGTTCAAAATAAGTTCATGCTTTCATGTTGTCCACTTTTCAAGCATAAACACAAATTGATTTATACTATATCCTAGGCAATAAATATGTTAACACATTTTCAATTTTTTTTTTTTTTTTTATATATATATAGCCCCTAAAGAATCGAATGAATATAAAATGAATGAAGAATGCAATGAATTTTCACCCCAAACTTGAAATGAACATTGTCCTCAATGTTTGTCAAAAAGATTCAACAAAAGAAAACAAGACGAAGAAAAGAGAACGAGAACTTCCCAAGTTTAGAGGATGTATTTCTTTAAAGCTTCCTGTTGTACTGTCTTGGATGAATCGACCCTTTTCTTGCTTTTCCCTATTTGGTTTGAGGTGTCCCGATTTATGTTTACCTTGCAAATAAGAGATAGGTAACATTAGAAGTCATAAACATCAATAAGAAAAATGGAAGTTCAGTGCCACACCCCCATACTAAGGTTAAAGCACAATTTTTTTAATTTTCAACAATGGTAGACCACACATATTCAAGCCTTGATATAACCTAGAAAAACACAACTTTTTTCGAGCCATATTTTGATATGTTAAAGTTCATAGCATGTTCTACAACATATTAAAAATTTAGGTCATTTGGAGTTCTATAGGGTCATGTAAAACTATGGCAAAGTTGGTGACGTGAGTGGATTTTCAGGTGCAATGGCCTGCAGTGGCCTTGCAATGAGGCTGTCATGGTGCAAACATTGTTTTAATGGATTTCATGCCATGTAGTGTACTAATTCATGAACTAAATACACTTACTCAATGATAACCATGTCATGAAGATAAATGCTCGGAAGAATCTCTAAAATTAGCACAAGAATGTCTTTGTGGCATTTCATCAAACACTATATGGGCATTGCAAAAAATCAATGGATATGCATAGGGTTGGAGGCATGAATGAACCCAAAATTTTTTGTCTACTAAACCACAAATCACAAACTCCAACAACTAGCTTAAGCCCCTTCTTCACAATTCACAATTCCAATTATTCGAAATCTAAAAGAAAATTTCATAAATTTGAGTAAAGTATGTTTCAAGTGAAGAATTACATACCTTTGATTGATTTGGATGCGGGAAATAGCAATGATATTGATACAACTAGGTGTTGATGACATGCACACAGAATGTGAGATCAAATATGAGGTGATTAGGGGAGAGAAAACGAGTTTATAATGTTTGAAATTGAAAACATGAGGCACAACACTTAAACTGCCGATTTTACTCTCAGTACAGCTACACGATCGCCTGGATGGAGTGCCAGCGATCGCGTGGTTCAAGGTTTAAAAATCTGTTGATTTTTTAATGCAAAGTCGCGATCGCCGAAGCCTATTGGCACGCGATCGCTTAGTACACGGCAGTACTGCAAATTTTTCCTATTTTTGATTTTCAAAATCGTTTTTATCCCCCTAATCACTTCATGATTGATGCAATGATTTTCCAAACATTAACTTCATGATTTAAACTAGTGTGTGTGAGTTTGGAATGACGATAGAAACCTAGCCTAATGTAAACATGCAAAATCCAAAAACATTACTAAATATGCAATAATAGACTAATATACAAAAGTGTCCTTAACATGAACATGCAAAACACCAAAACAGTTTTCCTACCATGCATATATCTAAAATTCAGCAAATAAATAAATTATGAAAGCGTAATAAATAAAAGGGAAGAAAGGTCGGGTTGCCTCCCAACAAGCGCTCCGTTTTAAGTCTAAAGCTCGACTTTTTGCACTTCTTTATTATGGAGGCTTGAATGATCCTCTTGAGGCTTTGCATTTCTTGCAATTCCCTGCCTTGCATATCTCCATTTGTTTTCTCACTTTCTTGAATTCCAAAGCCTCACTTTTAGCCAATTGTTGAGGGATGTTCGGCTTTTCTTCCTTTTTGTCCCTCCATCCATCTTTTTCCTTTACGAACTCATATTTTGTGATTAGATCCTCCTCGAACTTAATCCCTTGCTTCTCATTTTCTTCTGGTTTCTGAATTACTCCTTCCACTTTGAAGCAACTTTCCTTTAGATATTCGAGATCCTGTCTTGGCTTGATGCTGAAACTGACTTGTTCATGCTCGACTCGAAAAATGATTTCCCCTTTTTCGATGTCTATGAGAGTTCGCCCTGTAGCAAGAAATGGTCTTCCAAATATCAGGGGCATCTGAGAGTCCTCCTCCATATCAAGGATCACAAAGTCAACTGGAAAGAAGAACTTGTCCACTTTCACAATCACGTTCTCCACTATCCCATATGGATACTGTATAGACCTGTTAGCAAGCTTTAGTGTGATATTGGTTGGTTTAGGCTCCCCCAAACCTAGTTTCCTGTATACAGACAAAGGCATTAAATTAACACTAGCCCCTAAGTCACACAATACATTATCAAAAGTGAAATTACCAATAGTGCAAGGGATAGAGAAAATCCCTGGATCGGTCAATTTTTATGGTAATTTCTTTTGAAGTATGGCGCTGCACTCCTCACTCAGTGCTACTGTCTCAAAATCAACCAATTTTCTTTTATTTAACAGCATCTCCTTCATAAACTTTAAGTAGAGGGGCATTTGAGCCAAGTCTTCGGTAAAAGGAATATTTATGTGCAGTTTCTTGAATATTTCCAAAAACTTTCCAAACTGCTGCTCCAACTTATGCTTTATCAATCGTTGTGGATAAGGAACTGGGGGCACATAAGCTTTGACTGGTGGTCGAACTCGAACTTCTTCTTCGACTTTTTCTTGAACTTCAGGAGTCGACCTCTGTTCTTTTTCACCTCTTTCCTCTTCCACCTCATCTTTCTTTTGGCTCTTCTGCTTTTTATATTCCTCTGCAGTCACTTCGGATAACTGAACCCCGCTTCTGGTTGTTATTGCATTAACATGCTCACGAGGGTTCATTTCAGTGTTGCTTGGTAACTGTCCAGGCTGCCTTATTGAACTGCTTGCTGCCAGCTCTCCCATCTGTTTCTTCAAATTTTTTATTTCAGCAGCTTGATTCATTATCTCACCATTCTGACTCTTGACCAGCTGAATTAACACTTCTATGTTTTCAGATATGTTTTTCTGAGATTGTTGTTGTTGCAGTTGCTGTTGCTGTTGCTGAAATCCAGGAGGATGCTGAACATTTTGATTATTAGACCAGGAGAAGTTGGGGGTGGTTCTTCCATTCTGGGTTGTAGGTTTGTGAATAAGGACCACCCTGTTGCCTGTTTCCCATGAAATTGACTTGCTCTGGGTTTGATTGATTTTGTTGAAGTGGGCAGGAATTTATTGCGTGATTTTCAAAACAAAAATCACACAAAGTTGTATGAGCTGAATTCACTGGCTGCACACCCATACTGTCGATTTTCCTTGTTAAGGCATCCAGCTTAGCATTTAATGCTGTAATCTCATTAACTGCAACAATTCCTCCAGACTTTGGTGTAGATCTATCTGAGTACCACTGGTAACTGTTCGCAGCCATCTTCTCAAAAATCTCAGAAGCTTCTTCATATGTCATATCCATTACTGATCCTCCAGCTGCTGAGTCAGCGTACTTTTTATTCTCATTCGTCAACCCATTGTAGAATGTCTGGACTAAGATCCAATCTGTGATTCCATGGGTAGGACACTGTCTGATAAGCTCATTGAACCTTTCCCAAGCTTCAAAAATGGATTCCCCTGGCTGTTGACTAAAGGACAGAATTTCACGCCTTAGCTTTGACATGCGGCCAGGTGGGAAAAATTTATCTACAAATTTCTGGCTCATAACTTCAAAAGTGGTGATTGTGTGCAGGGGCAAAGAGTAAAACCAGGCTTTTGCTTTGTCCGCCAAGAGAATGAGAATAGCTTTAATTTCACGGCATCCTCTGAAACTCCATTCATGCGTTGCATATCACATAGTTCCAAAAATGTCCTAAGGTGCACATGAGGATCTTCAGATGGCAATCTATGAAAAACGCACGAATTTTGGATCAAGGATATCAAGGAAGTCTTGATCTCAAAATTATTAGGTCGGATTGCAGGAGGTACAACGCAGGTTCCAATGTTCCCCACAGGAGGAACCATGTAGTCTAGCAAAACACGCCTTTCATGATTTGGTTGCTGTCCATTTACAGCTGCGGGCAGATTTTGTTGATTTCCCTGATTATCCTGAATTATATCATCTGCCATGGCTAAGTCTTTTGGTTGATTCGCTTCCAACTGTTGTCTACGCCTCTGTCGAAAGGTGCATTCAATTTCTGTATCAAAAGGAAGCAAATCAAAAGACTTAGTCCTTCTTAACATAAATTAAATAAAACAAAAATTAAAAACAAAAACTGAAAAATAATATAAAAAATAAAAATAAAAATAAAAATAAGCAAAATAAAGTTCAAAGTAAAATAAGAACTAATGGGTATCGATATTAATATAAAAACAGTCCCCGACAACGGCGCCAAAAACTTGTTCACCTGATATCTCGCGATGCGAGATATCCCCGCAAGTACACGGGTCGTGAGAAGTAATAAAGTGGACCTAAGAGTCCGGATTATCGTCCCACGAGGACTGCTATTAAGTACCGAAATGTGTTAGTTCCTAACTCTATTTGAACGGGCGAATTTGTTTGAAATTGTTAACTACAACTAAAGAATTAAACTAAAGAAATAAAATTGCGAAATTGCTTTTGTTTTTAAATACGATTGTAAAGTAGTTGGGAATCCCGATTTCACCTAGCCAATTATATTAACTCCAATTCAAGTTTTATTTCCTAATTATGCATTCGGTCGAATTCACTAATTTAAATTGAAATTTCTCTCTCGAGTTTAAATCAATTATACCTAAATAAGTCAACCATGTATCTCTACAGAGGGTCCGAATATTCCTTATCTAGATGCATAACACACAAGAATTCACACACGACCGCAATAATAATACGAGTATATCTCTATCTCTTGTTCAATTACTGAATTTATTACCACGTTCTAAATTATTAACTCACATCTCGGATTATGGAAATAACTCAATAAATCATGAATTGGTGATCAAGCAATTCAAGCATTAAGAACAATAATAAATCAATACATGCAACAAAACATTAAAACAACGGAATTTGGAATTAAAATAATCTGACTAGGCTACATCATTCATCTCAACGTAGAATTTAGTTACACATCATCAATAAATAACAAAAAGAATAAAAATTAACGTTCATTAAAGATAATATAAAGAATGGAAATCTTGCACCAAGTTTTGATTCTTCAATTATCTTCAATTCACGCGCCTTTGCAGTGTTGGAATCTCCAAGGATTTGATGTTGAATTCTCAGTTGTGGCTCGTTCTTTAGAGAGGCAAAGGTCTGAATTTCGTGCCTCTTATATTGTATATATAGGTTTTGGAGAAAACCTAGGTCAAAAAGCCCAAAGCCTATCAAAAATCGTGAGAAAAATCTGATCTGCGGCCCAGTCGGACAAGCGCGCGATCGCGCAGGCATAATGCCGGCGATCGCGTGGAAGACCTTGTAACTCTCGGGTTATAATTTACAACCATCTCGCGATCACTTGGTGTGTAACCAGCGATCGCGACTTCATCTTTCTTCCGGCTGTGCAAGTTAGTCCCTGACTTTTAATTGCACCTTTAGTCCTCAACTTTCAATTGTTGCAGTTTAGTCCCCAAACTTTATCTTCTTCTCGGTTTGACCATTCAAGCTCTTAATTCATTCAATTAGATCCTCCAACCTCTGATTTAGTCACTTTGGCACCAAGCATGTTTCCCGGTTGTTGTCACAAACTCCTCACTTGTCCAATTTAGCTTCAATTAACATCCAATCGTGTCATTTTTCCATTAATTGCTTCATTCTTTTTCAATTGGGACATTTTCTGAAAAGTAAACAAATAAACATAAATTAAATAGAAAATATTCCCACACAAATAAGTGTATAAAATACGCTTATCAATCATACCATTCATTACATTCCATTATCATGCTTATTGATTTGACAATTGTTTTGATGTTGATTCTATGAATTAACTATGCGAGATTTGAATCTTATTTATATATAGATATGAAATGAATTGTTAAATGTAGTAAACAATAAATCATGAAGTTTTCATAATGATTTCTACTATTACTTAGCAATTTTGATATAATGATAAAGAGCACGAAGTCAAATGTTTTATATATGATTTGAAGCCAATATACAAGATGAGTATTGTGTTGGTATAACATATATGGAACTAAATGTAGGGAATGAGATATGAGTTGATTATCAAAAGATATGTTAAAGTGATTATGATTTCATTCACATGTATGAGAAATAATGTCAAAGTTAAGAGATAAAGAGTATGATTTATATTCATTCATAAGTTAAAGTTTGACAAGAAAATATTGAGAATGATAAAAGCTTATATGACTTCATACACTTTATATTGAAATTAACCTCTTATTACATGTATCAAGTTTTATTCACTGGACCTAGCGGTTTACAGTCATTTCATGACTTTCTTTATAGATAATGGAACATTAATTATTGTATGTGTGAATTCCCTATAGGGGATGTCGATCGAGAATGAAGAGTACTTATTGGTAACCAAAAGAGAGGAAATATTAAGCTTTTCTATACCTAGAAATAAACTTGGAATGGGAGTATGATTCCTTGTACATTTAAAAGTCAAATATAGTTCGGGCTTAATTTTGAGATGCAAAGTAAATGTTTATGAAAATAAACGAGTTTTGTATTATAAAGTTCCGCTTGATATTTAAAATTTAATTTTATAAAGTGTTGAAATTGTTTTTGACTCGATTGTTTTAAAAAAGTTAAAGTCAAGGTAAGGATGATGATCCTAAAATTTTAACAGGGTAAACTCATTGTTTACGACAATTAAAATAGTTCTAAATAAGTTTAGATAGAGTTTTTCATAAATGTAGCAAATATGCCCTTTTTTGAAATACGATTCTAGTATCTACTTGTAACTAGTTTCTCAGTTCATTTTACGCTACTATTAGCTTCCAGGAAAAAAAAATTAGACAGAAATTTGGGGTCGTCACATTAATACTCATCATATACCGTTTACGGTAGACGTGTAACGTACATGTTTACCACTAGTACTAATAAATGTGCAGTATTTAATGAATTATATGAGTTATATGTGATTTCCCCCTTACCATATAGGATAATTTAAGGAAACCCTACATATTAAGTATACAATTCAATATAAAGGGGACAAGTTTTATTTTTTAGTTATCAGATGTTAATAGAATTTAATTAAAAAAAAAACATTTTAATTATGTATTAAAATATATTTTCAAACAATAATCCTCCCTTATTTCCCTTCTCTCTCTCTCTCTCTCTATCCTCTCACTTTTCTTTATTCTAGATCTACCATTCACTCTCAATATACCGCAGCCCACCTAAAATCTTCGTTGACCACCACCACGTATCGCTAATGCAGGTGACACTCACAATGCCGTGAGAGACGCTTCTGTGGTGATGATGCTGTGGCAACCACATGGTAGCTGCGACACCTTCTATCTCTTAAGATCCCAGAACATAACCTACTATCTCCACCAGCTGGTGCCCCGTAGAAGTGACGATGTGATCGTCGCACGTCCTTGTTGCTGCAGTGGCAACTACATGGTGCTTTGTCCCTCCATAGAAGGGTTGCAAAGGCACCCTCAAAGCTTTTGCAGCGACATCCTCAAAGCGTCGCTTCTAAGAAGGCAAACAATGTTGCCGCTGTAGAAGGTTGTACGTTGTCGTGGCCTTCGTCTTCGATCTATTGGTTGTGGTGAGTCATTGGTGGTTTTTGTTTGTGTTGAGTGGTTGGCGGTGATTTGTTGGTAATGGTGATGGTTTTTACTAGTGCTTTAGGTCATGGCAATTTTTAGGTCACGAGGAGTTCTGGATGTGACTGATTTAACTAAATTATTAGTCACAAGATTTAATTTGCGACTAGATTTATAATTATTACCTATAATTTGTATCAACTGTGATTTAAAGTGACACTTGACTAATACGAGACGTGATCCGTTTACTGAATCTATATGTTAAAAATTTTTGTCGATCACAAATGTGACCAATTTATCTTTTGAAATATGTAAACGAGAGATACAGAAAACATAGAGAGAAAATAAGTTTAAGAGAGAGAAAATATGTATGATTCAAAATTGATTTGAGAAATTTTATAGTTTAAAATTTGGTTTATAAACCAAAAAAACTAACATATCCGAACAGGGGCTTAAGATTATATTATTTTTATGGACCATAATGCATGGGTGTTTGGATACCACTCGGGGCCCACAGCCATGCCCAAATCAGTCGAAATCTCTTTCAGGATTCCGCCTCTTTTGTGATGAGGATAATAAATAATTGAATAATACTATGGCACCCTTCTTTATCATCTTGGATGATGGAATAATTGAGTAATACTAAGTCACCCTTCTCTATCATGTTGAGTGATCGAAATTTTGTGTAATATTGATTTTAGAGTTAATGTGATGAGAAAATAAATATTACTGTCATGTATAAGTGTAAAGTTTTATGTCAAATTTTCAATTCTTATAACAGTTTGTTCCTAATTACTCTCTGGGTCCCACATATGTTGAATAATATTTTTTACACTAATTAAGAATGTTAAAGAAAATACAAATTTTGCAAACAGTTTTCCGAATTTACTCATTATATAGCGGAGGTCCGATAATTTTTATAATCTCGAAAGTGAGGCCATGATAATACTCGAAAGAGGTTGTGTTTGAACTTGGTTATCAGGCCTCCACAGTATGATTTGATCTTCAATTCTTAACAATCATCAATTTTATGAGAAAAACATTACTAACTCCTCATAAAACGTGAATAGCATAAATCAAAGTAAGTGAAAATCATAATGATGATGCTGAAAATCGCACTTCAAATATTTTGAACTTAAGCAATAAACTAGCATGAATTGGATCTTTGAATACCTGCAATAAAGGGGAGGAGGTGTGTCATCGTCGCCCATCCGATGCTTAAGTTAGTAAAGAGGAAGGATAAAATTTATGCAAAAGGCTATAAATTGTAGAGATAATTGTGTACCTAAATTGTGATTGAAAGACGAGTATTTATAGACGTATGTAATTAAATCCTTGTAGGACTAAAGTGCTTGAAACTAGGCATGAGTCATTTTGAGAATCATCTTCCTAATTATTAGGGATAAAATTATAAGTCCCAAATAGGGTTTTATTGGAAGATGAATTCTATTTGGATTAGGAGGTTGTATACTCTACGTGTCGACCAAGTCATACCCGATCAATGAGAGGCGTGACCCAAGCATCATGTACCCCGAGCACATCATGCACCTTTTTGGTGAGATATATGCACTCAGGGTATTCTATCATCGGGGGTATTATGAGTGGTCGGGACAATGTTTTTACCATGGACATTTTGAGTGTGATCGGGGTTATACTCTTCTCGAGATTGTTCATATCTTCAGGGTTCCCAATATGGTGTATGATATAATGTTTAAGTGCTCGGCCTCGAGGTTCATATGTTGCTCGGGGGTACCAAAATATGATGTGGCTAAATATTCAAGTGCTCGGGGATGAAGATAAATAATATACTCGGGGTATAAATGATTGTCGGGGTTAAGGTCTTTCTCGGGGATAGAAAATATAATATATTGTGATATTTATGCGGTCGAGGTTGGGACCTCCTCGGGTTCATGATAGTTCTTGGGGTTACACATTTGCTTAGGAGATTATATTTTGTCAAAGAGCTCGGGCTTGAGACTTGTGAATGTTCGAGTATGAATAAAATTTATATTCATAATCAGATAATAAATTTGAAGTTTCTACCACTAAACGAATTAAGGACAGAAAATTAGAATTAGATAAATTAAATAAGTGTATATAGATTAGTATAAGAACAAAATAAATGTTAATTAATATAAAAATAATAATAGGACTATACGACGAGAAAAATAAACGAGTTTTGTATTATAAAGTTCCGCTTGATATTTAAAATTTAATTTTATAAAGTGTTGAAATTGTTTTTGACTCGATTGTTTTAAAAAAGTTAAAATCAAGGTAAGGATGATGATCCTAAAATTTTAACAGGGTAAACTCATTGTTTACGACAATTAAAATAGTTCTAAATAAGTTTAGATAGAGTTTTTCATAAATGTAGCAAATATGCCCTTTTTGAAATACGATTCTAGTATCTACTTGTAACTAGTTTCTCAGTTCATTTTACGCTACTATTAGCTTCCAGGAAAAAAAAATTAGACAGAAATTTGGGGTCGTCACATTAATACTCATCATATACCGTTTACGGTAGACGTGTAACGTACATGTTTACCACTAGTACTAATAAATGTGCAGTATTTAATGAATTATATGAGTTATATGTGATACAGTCAACAAGTTGTGTAGTTCTTCAAAAAAAAAAAAAAAAAAAAAAAAAAAAAAAAAAAAAAAAAAAAAAAAACTGTGTAGTTGACAAATTTTCATTCGCAAACCCGCATTTTAACGTTTTAATTAATATTTATTATGGATAGAGATCACTGGAGCTTTGACTTTTCAAGTAATAAAATAATTATTACCCGAACCTTATCACGTTAATACATTATTATTATTTTCTCGTAAATAATAAAATTGCCACTCCACGTCTCCACTTCGCAGTTTACACAGATGGAACAATTGAAGCCAAGCGCTCCCAATTCAAGCCCGCTCACTCCCATCGGATTTCTGGAGAGAGCGGCCACCGTTTATGCCGACTGCCCATCAATTGTTTATAACTCCACCACCTATTCTTGGTCGGAAACCTATCTCAGGTGCTTGAAAGTGGCATCTTCGATTGTATCGTTGGGTATCAAGAGAGGCCAGGTGGTCTCTGTGGTGGCGCCAAATATCCCCGCCATGTACGAGCTTCATTTTGCTATACCTATGGCTGGCGCCGTTCTTAATAACATCAATCTCCGCCTCGATGCACGCACCGTCTCCGTCCTCCTCCGCCATGCCGAATCGAAGCTTGTTTTTGTTGACAATCAATCGGAACCTTTGGTTGTCGAGGCCTTGTCTTTATTCCCCCGGAATTCTGAACGACCTCATCTTGTTTTTATCACTGATGATGAATTTGAATCCCATTCATTCAATCGGACTTATGAGGACATGGTCCGTGATGGTGATTCGAATTTCAATTGGATAAGTCCTGAAAGTGAATCCAATCCTTTAACGCTGAATTACACCTCCGGAACCACCTCTTCGCCGAAAGGAGTCGTCCATAGCCACCGCGGGGCATTCATTATTTCTATGGATTCGTTACTCGAGTGGTCTGTTCCAAAAGAACCGGTATACTTATGGACTCTGCCTATGTTCCATGCCAATGGCTGGAGCTACACATGGGGGATGGCTGCGGTGGGCGGCACCAATATTTGCCTGCGGAAATTCGATGCGATGGCAATCTACACCATGATACGTAATCATAAGGTGACCCATATGTGTGGTGCACCAGTGGTACTTAACATGCTATCAAACGTCCCAGGTGGCAGTTATAAACCACTAGAAAGCCCAGTTCACGTACTAACAGCCGGAGCTCCGCCTCCAGCGGCGGTGCTGCTCCGAACTGAGTCGCTTGGGTTTATTGTGAGTCACGGGTATGGATTGACTGAAACAGGAGGTCTGGTTATATGTTGCTCGTGGAAGCAGAAGTGGAACAAATTGCCTGCCAGTGAACGGGCCAGGCTCAAGGCCAGACAGGGAGTTAAGACCCCTGGAATGGCTGAATTCGACGTGATTGACCCTGAATCAGAAAAGAGAGTGAATCGGGATGGCAAAACTCTGGGTGAAGTTGTACTGAGAGGAGGCTGCGTTATGCTGGGATACCTCAAAGACCCTGAAGGCACCTCGAAATGCATGAAGAATGGATGGTTTTACACAGGCGATGTTGGTGTTATGCACCCTGATGGATACTTGGAAATCAAGGACAGATCAAAGGATGTGATCATTAGTGGTGGGGAGAATTTGAGCAGTGTGGAGGTTGAGTCTGTTCTGTACCAGCATCCGGCGATCAACGAGGGGGCGGTGGTGGCGCGGCCTGATGAATTCTGGGGTGAGACGCCGTGCGCTTTTGTGAGCTTGAATATTGGGTTAAAGGAAAAGCCGACGGAAAAGGATATAATAGTGTTTTGCAAGGAGAAATTGCCGCGCTACATGGTGCCGAAGACGGTGGTTTTCCAGGATGAGCTTCCCAAAACTTCCACCGGAAAAATACAAAAGTTTGTGCTCAGAGAAATGGCCAAGAAGATGGGATCGTCAAAGGCGAGTAGGCTGTAGTTCATTGGGAGGAAGTCAAATCAATCCTGGTTGAGACGTAAAAGAAAGGAAATGATTTGCAAACATCCGTTTGGCGGCGTATAATGTAATTTTTAATCATATATTTTCTCTCTTTAATTTTTAATTATACATTTTAATATTTTATCTACAAAACTCAAATAAATTAATTTAGACCAAATTAATGAGCCACTGAATAGTAACATTAGAGGAGATCGACCTCAAAACACAATCTCCCATGCTATTTGGAAAATTTCCAATCCAACACCATAATCTATTTTATTTTTATATATACTAGTTAATCATCCCGTGCGATGCACGGTAAGAAACGTCTAAATAAAAATAATTCCATTCGAAATTAAATAAATTCTTAAACAAAATAAATAACATTCACAAATAAGATATAAGTTTATCATTTATTAGTTTTATGTATAAACATCAACCTTTTAGGGAGAAGTCATACATGTGAAAATGATTGTGTCTGACTCTTATTGATAGTCATGGCATATGATACCATCAATGAAAATTATTATTTTTTAAATTTAATAAGTATCCTAAAATTCGAATGGTTCAACGATATCCTTGAAATAAAGAACTTGTGTCCTGCATTACTGTCAGTTAGAATTTGACCTTGTAGAATATGATCGTCAAGTTTTGTAATGATTGTTCACTATCTCCTCGAACCAAAAATTCACCTTGCAAAATGAACACTTAAATGTAGGATCTCCAGTATTCATGTACTCTAAATATTCAAACAATAGATGAAAAAGTTAACAACAGAGATCATTCATATAAAAGATAAAATTCTGTATTTTGACAATTGATAATGAAAAACAACATGTTTAATAATAATAATAATAATAATAAAAAAAAAAAATTGCGAGGTTGACAAAGATATTGCATCAAATTTATGATATTTTAGGTTTTCAATATTTTTATAACATAATTATTTTCTGATTGAAATTATAATTTAGTATTGATTATCTCAATTTTTAGTTAAGTAAATTGAGAGACAATTTATATATTATTGTGAAAAAATATCATAAAATTTGAATTAAAATATAGCAAAGAATATCTTGGTATGGTTAATTACTTTTTAAAATTTTAAAATTAACAGTTAGGACAAAAATCATTAATAACTATATCATTTCAAACAATATAGATAAATTTGTTAACCGTTAATGTTAAAAAAAATGTGATATGAGACTTTTTGGAATAAAAAAAATCAATTAAAAATTAAATGTAATTGTCATTGAAATAATTTTGATAAGTAATGCAATATAAGTAAGAACTTTAATATGTATATGTAATAAATAACTTAAAAATAGGATTTAGTTATAAAAATTTCAATACAACGTGATTTATAAAAATACGAATGTGTATAAATTTTAAATATAATTTTAATTGAGAATTTGACAATGGATCTTTATGACTGAACCAAATATTTATCTATAAAATTAAGACCAATAAAATATCACAATTATTATAAGAAATTAATTACGTATTAAATGTAATTATCTATAAAAATATTTAATAATTTAATAATAAGCTATAGAACAGAGCTCCAATTTTCAGATGTACTAAATAATTAAAAATAAGATTATTTATAAAAAAAACTATACGTATAATGTGATTTATAATTTAGTACTCCCTTTGTCCCATAAAGATAGTCTTCTACTCATTTTCACACAGATTAACGACAAAAAAGAATATAAAATATTAATTTCACTCTTAAAAAATAAAATAGACTATCTTTTTGAGACGGACAAAAAAAGAAATAGTGGACTATCTTTGTAGGACTTAGAGAGTATTATCTAGTAATAAAATTTTGACATAATTTTTAACTGAAAATTTTACTTTGAATTTGTATAACTGAATACAAATATTTATTTGTAAGATTGAAAACGTTAGAAAAACACATTTTTTTTTTTATGAAAAGAGAGATTTTGACAAAAAAAAACCAAATATAAATAAGTAAAACCAAAGAAATTATCGTTCTTATATCATAAAAAATAAAAAAACAACTTCTCGGTAAAAGCAAATTTTAAAAAAATAAAAATAATTCTAGTTTCTTGTTTTTATTATTTTTTATACAATGTAATATACAATTTCATCAAATATATATACTGACCCATGAATAATATGTTTTTTCTTCACTCAACGGCCTAAAGCATTAACATATCTATCCAACCCAAAGCTATTCTAAATAGCCCAACATTAGCTAACACATTGCAACCCCAACAGAGAAATTTAGAACATAATATAAATAAACTATTAACAAATTATCTTATTAGTCCAAAATAATTTTGCATTCTATATTGTTTTCGAAGCTTTCTCTACAATATTATTGTTTTAATATTTTTTCTTTTTTGTCAGAAACCCAAATCTATGTTCAATGACTCAAAATATCACAGGTCTTGAAGAAAAGAGTAGTGTCAATCCTTTTTACCTTTTCAAAAAATAATTTACGAATTTTTATTTTCAACTGGTTTCACTACAAGAAAATTTTGCTTTACCTACAAATAATGCGCATAAAAAATGAGATTTGTATGTAAAGATTGCCTTTCTCTGCAAAATGAGATTTTGTAGGTATTATTAGAAAATATCATTTTTTCCTACAAATATAGATGTAGCTATGTATGATGTATCATGCTTGTCAAATATTGATTTTGCTTACCATGATGAATAGAATTACTTTTAATGCTTGATGCTGATTAAAGTGATTAGTCTTGAAAAACTTGAAAATTAGGTTGGTACCCACTTTGAGTATAGGAATTGTATCATAAAAATCTCTTATTTTTAGATGTCAAATTTTAGAATTAGGAAACTGAGCTTAGTTTTTTAAAGTATATAATGATTTGCAGGGAAGAATGAGTTTTGGACTGCTTATATAACTATGACTCAATATGTAAGAAATATTCAATTTTATGTTTGTGCTTTAATTTTTTTTCTCTTACTTAGTGTTATATATCTTTTGGGTGTCTATTTATGTATATATATTGTTTTATCATATCTTGCAGGATGAGATGCTTGTCAAAGTTGATGAATATGTCTTGCAAAGGTTAAGGAACAATAGCTTCCGAAAGACGCCCCTTTGGAGGGGATATCCGTTGACAATCCCAAGGATGGAGACTTTGATGAGGATGAGTAGCATGTTTAATTAATTTATGAGGATAGATATTTATGTTATTATTATTGTATAGATATCAAAAGAGCACGTTTGCTAAACTCTTTTTAAATTTATTACAATCACATTTAGTGACAATGAATTTTTATTTGGAGTTTGATACAATATTTGAAGTCAATAATATATTGGTTTACATTAGAAATTTTAATTTAATTTATTTTTTGCATATTGTTAATATTTTGTATAAACAAAAAATAATTAATACTAATAAATAAATAAAAAATTTGATTTAAGTTTCCCTATTTTTATCCTATAAATAAGCTTTCCCCACGAACAAAAATTTGTGTAGACAAGAAATTAAGTTGCAAAGTGCTTTCCATACAAATGATTATTTGTGGGGAAAACTACGATTTAGCCTAAAATATCATTTTACTCTATACATACAAACATATTTTGTGGGTCAATCTAATATTAGAATACGAAAAATTGTGTAGGGATAGAAATTAGACAAAAAATAATATTTGTTTCTAAAGGATTTGTAGGCTCAAACTTCAGCCAACGAAACATATTTCATAGGTAAAATAAACATTAGCATACAAATAATTTCATTGGGAAAGATCTTAGACGATAAATGATTTTTGTAGCGAAAGGGTTTGTAGGCTCATACCTCCGCAGACAAATGTACAAATTTTGTCGACTTATGTTTATCCCCTCGACGTTTGCCACACAAACCTCCCTACAAATTATCTTCGTCTGGGAAGGCTTTTACCCACGAATAAGAAGCTTTCCCTACAAATTTATTTTGTATGCGGAATATAAAATTCTAGTAGTGTTTGTAATATTAATAACTAATAAGCATTACCACAGCACCAGAAATTTTGAATCGAAAAACGTGATAAATAGAAGGTGGAGTGGTCATGTTAAACAGTATACATTTTTTTAAAGAAATAACCTTTTAATTGAATCTTTTATTATTGTGTATATCTTCATAATAATTATATATAACAGAAATAAAAGAGGTTGTATATCGAAAAATGAAAAAAAAAAGGATATAGAAAACAAAAATGAATAAACATATTTTGGAAAAGGGAAAAAAATGAAACAAATTATGAAAAAGCGAAAAAGGAAAAAAAAAACTGGCTTTCTAGTATAATTAAGCGGCGGGAAATAGAAGTCATATAAACACAATAAATATTAAGAATGTAAGTAGACGTCAGCGATTTTAAAAATAATAAATAAATATTGAAGGACCAATTATTTTTGAAGTGAGTTTTGAAGTTAATTATTGGATGAGAGACATGAGTAGTGTGAACATGATAAATATTGAAATCCCAAAAAATTGGATAAATAAATAAATAAAATCTGCACATAGTACAAGAGTTTTGGAGGGAAACGGTGAAGTTGACTGAGGTTGACTCAGTTACTTTTATATATTATATAGATATAGATGGCCCATGTTTGATCATGATTTAGAGCATGTTTGGTAATGGAAAAAGTTTTGTTTTTTTTGAAATTTTTTGGTTTTTTTATGGATGTGTGGTTTAAAAAAATTTGAAAAGTAAAAAATGATGGACTTGACTAAGAATTGATGGTTGAGATTGAGTTTGAAAAATTGAGATTTTTTTTTTTTTTTTTATCATTAGCAAACGGGCTCTTAAAATTAGATTTTTAATAGATTTTGATAAAAATTGATGAGATATGTGGTTAAAAATTTTTGAATTCTATAAAATGTACAGTTAAAATTAATTGTGAATTTTAACTTGAGATTAAAATCAAATTTTTATCAGAACCAAACAAGGGCATAATAACAAAATAGTCGTCGCATAAACCCACATACAATTTCTCACCTATTTTTAACTGTCATTTTAGGAAATTTTATAATTTTATCAACTTATTTTAATAATTGGATTAGGAAAGTTCAATTAACTCAAAATCAATTTATATGTGACATGTAATAAATGATTTATGAATTTGTGAAATATAAAAACATTTATAAGTAGGCCAAATTGCATTTTTTTATGATGATTATTGTAATATTTTGAAGTAAAAAAATATGCAATATGGTTGCCAAATTCAAGATCTCAAAAAGAAATTTAATACAAGCTAACAACTTAGATCGAACTTTAAACATATCATTCTTAAAATCGTCTCAAATACTAAATGTGAAAGTTTTACTTATAGTTGTTACTTTTTCCAATATCCAATCTTTTTAATTTATCTTATTTAAGTCCAAAATGATACCTATGGACATGGCTCTTGATAACATTTATGCAAAATTCACGTTGGAGGATGAGGAACAAAGGGTGGAACTGCAAGGGGATGATATGATTCAGGAAAATGAGGATTATCGTTAATGCTTGGTGGGGAAATTCCTCACCGACTGTTTTTAATGCGGAACACAATGGCAACCATTTGGAGGCTGTTAGGTAATGTGTTACCAAAATCAACCCCTTTGGCGATGATGAAAAATCGAGGCCCGTTTTAACTTCAGGCTTTTATAAGCCAATATTGAAGATCAATTAAGTCCACACCACAATTGTTTGTAACCCACTTGGTCGGGTATCTTGAGGGAGTCAACCCAATTGGGATTGGTGCTCGATACTCGACTTTGGAGATAATGTCGGAAAAAGGAGATAAAACCGATCAAAGCTTATCATTATCTATTTATCCTCGGTTGGTTATTATTATCAAGAATTATCTTTATCTCCTTGTTGATATGCCTCATCCAGTCCTCTCACTCTCCTCCATTCTGTTAAGCTCCATCTGTGGGAAGGATTCTTCACCTATAAATAACCGAGCCCAGCTATGCATTCAGAGTGCCTTCTTCGTGTTCATTTGCTTAAGTATTCAGCCTCTCTTCTTGTGCTTCTTCGTGACACACGGCTGCTTCCTTTCGTGACCTTCGTGGGCTGTCCTTTCTCAGTGATCGATTTCGGTTTGTGATTACCCGTACTTCCTTCGTGGTTGTACAAACCTCCAAATTGTGGTGTTGCACTTGTGGTGGTTGGAATGATTTTCTGAGCCAAAATCAAAAAGGGGAAAAATCAAATTTTCTAACCTAGTTTCTTCCTCTTTCATTTTAGTGTAATTTTTCTTCGTTTTAATTGAATTAACCCTTGCATTTGTTGCATTGCAGGTCCAATTGAAGCCTACAACTGGTATCAGAGCAACTGGTGAAGGATTTTTTGGTCCAGAAAATCAAAACTTGAAGAACAGAGGCGATTAGGTTTGAAAATTTCGAACTGAAAATACACGATTCCGGCCAAACCAGTGGTCGGATTGTGAAACGGAGACCACCTCCTTAATCAGCAGGTCGAGGCGGTTCCGGGTGTGTGGCGCGTGACTTTTCGGCGGTGGTCCGGCTGCGGCGCGTGATTTTCCGGCGAATTTTTTTTTTCAGAATCTTTATTTTATTATTTCTAACAACTGTGTGTTGTTAGTTTTGTGATTTCCTGTTTCAGCAGTTAAATTTGGCCAGAACTTTCTTGGTGGTGTTAAAGTGGAAATTGGATTAAAAGCTTCCAGAACCCTAGGGTTTGAAAAAATAACTCTAGGGACTCGCATCTCTCGATATACGGACACAGACAGTTCACTCTGGTAAATTGGCTGAAACTCATTTAATTTTTCCGCACTAGCAGACCATCGTGTGGGGGTGGTCAATAGGATTGGGGGCTGCCATTGCTTGATAGCCATTGCTTAGAACCTAGGACTACGTGCATTATCTGAGTTCTTTAAATTTCTGTGTGAAATTATTGTAATATTCTTTGATTGTTGAAATCTGTTGTTTTTTAGTTATCTCTTATTTACCTAGACTTTGTCCCAGACTCCTATTCTAGTTTCTTCCCTTGACCTGAGAACTTGATTCTCACGGAATCCTAGGGTTCTAGAATAGCGTATATTTGTGAAACCATAGGAATATTGTTCTTGGTTACTTTGTGTAATCTGTGTGTCCTTTGGTCTTTTACAATTTTGAATTTGTGTTCTATGCATTTTTTTGGTAAAATGTCTGCGCATCATTTTGAGATGGGGGTCTTTAACGGTAAGGGGGATTTTTCAATCTAGCAACAAAAGATGAAAGGTATTCTTGTTCAACAAAAAGTTTCAAAGGCTATTGATAACACTTTTTCTTTAAATTTGACTGAGGAAGAGAGAAAGGACTTAGATGACTTGGCATACACTTCTATAATTTTACATTTGTCTGATGCTGTTTTACGAAAAGTTGGTAAATTAGACTCCACTAAAGAACTTTGGGATAAATTGGAGGAACTTTATGTGTTAAAGTCTACTCCTAATAAACTTTTTCTGCTTGAAAGTTTTTTCAGTTTTAAAATTGATCCTTCCAAAGACTTAGATGACAGTTTAGATGTCTTCAATAAACTTGTGCAAGATATCACTAATTGTGGTGAAAAAGTTCCTGAAGAATATAAAGCTGTTATTTTGTTAAATGCTGTTCCTGATATTTATAAAGAGGTTAAAAGTGCCATTAAATACGGGAGAGAGACATTAACTACTGAAATTGTCATCGAGTCGTTAAGGAGTAAAGAATTGGAGTTAAAGACTGAGAAAATTGAAAGAAAAATTGGTGAGGTCCATATGATGAGAGGTGGGTCTCAATCTAGGACATATGATAATCAAAGTGGACATCACTAGTACAAAATAGTCCAAAAAAAAGAAGCTATTCACGTCGTTTTTTGAAAAAAACGACGCCTATAAAAACACGGTGGCAAAATTGTAAATAAAATTTAGATAAACGCGTCGGTTGTTTTATAACAACCGACGCGGGGGCCACCGCCCAAGTATGGGTGTCGGTTCTGATTAAAGAACCGACGCCTATGTGCGTATTATAGGCGTCGGTTCTTACGTTAAACCGACGCCCATTATTTAATGGGCGTCGGTTCAACGTAAGAACCGACGCCTTTAATTGAATTTAAATCCCCCGGGCTAGGTCTCATTTCTTCACACATTTCATCTTCCACCCGCGCGCCATCCTCTTCCTCCCTACCATCACTCCGTCGCCACCTTCGCCATCTCTTCCCCTCCGCGAGCCAGCCCACCCCCGCTCCCCTATTTTCTCGTCACACCCCGTACCCACCTCTCTTCCCCTCCGCCCGCCCCCGTCTCCGTTTGCCACCAAGTCGCCGCCGCCGCCATTCTTGCACCAGCTGCCACCACCCCCACAGTTCTTGCACAGCTGCCGCCACCCCCCACCCCCTCGCTGCGTCCACCTTACAGGCCGGTAAGTAGTTTTTGTTTTTTTTTTGTTTTTTTTTGTTGTGAACATATATTCGACTCCTGAGAGTGGTCAATAACCCTAATGGGCTACAAGAAAATTAATTAATATATAGAGTTTCTTTATCTATTAGGATGCATTTGTTTTTTACTGGTTTTAGCAAAAAAATTTCCTGATTTGAGAGAGTTCTTGATATGATTCTTGTTCCAACCTGACATGTGATTTCTAGAACTCTATGGGAATGATGATAATACATTAATGATTGAATACTTGCAGAAAATCATGACTTGCAGAAATTCTCAAAAACAAATGTATCAGAAAGTGAATATGTGAAAATTTAATGAAAATTTATGTGTACTATTATAAATTTGGAACATTACTCCATGGCTTTGCTTGGAATCTAAATTTTGGGATAGAGCACGGGGTTAGGGGATGAGGTTATGTTGGCCGAGAGAAGATGATAGTAGATCAATAAATTGATAACAGTGAATTTTGGAATTTAGTGGGGTGATTTTGTGGATGAGATACCACAATGTGGATATTTTATTTATTATTTCATTTGTTTTTATTGAGTTAAGGTTGTGATTGTAAATTTGTTGTGGTGTATTTATTAAAAACATATTTTAAATGTGGTGTATTAATTAAAATGTAGTGGCAATAAAATTGCCCTTTATGTAATGCATGTTCTATATACAAGCTTTTTCATGATTTTTCATCAAATGTGTCTATACAAGCTTCAATACATACAACCCACACATTTTCATATTTTAAGTTTAAACTAGTTTCTTCATTTCTTTAGGTTATAATTGAATTTATTATTTATGATTTAATATGTTGATTGATTTAAATGAATTTATTACTCTAGTTTGAATGTTAATGTAGATTATTGATTTTGAGTAAGTAGATGTATAAATTCAATTTTTCAATTATTAGAGTTTTATTGACATTGTAGAATGTTAAAAAATTTTATTTGATTTTCAAAGTTACGGATAAGTAATGATTGTGAGGTATTTACAAATGAATTATTTGAAATGTTTTGTACTTGTTGGATGTTTTGGTGAGTTGAGATGATTACGTTGTAATGATTTGGAGATATGAGCATATATAGTGAATAATTAAGAGGCTAAAAATGTTTGAGTTTTTAACATGTTGAGGTTGAATATTTTACAATAGATGATAATGTTGAAGTTTGATTGGGAGTTTTTTTTGAGTTTTGAATATGTTGAGGTTGACTATTTTAGTTTTATTATGGTATTTTGATTCCCCTTACAGGATGGTTAAGTCCAATTTATAGGGGAGATTCTGTCAAAATTTATGTAGGAATTTATAAATAAATATGAAAATAATAAATTATGGCGATTTCATTTGTTTTAACACGTGGTGAATATCTTTATATATAGGTTTATTAGAAATGGATCGGGGTTGGATGTATGGGAGACGTAATACAAATGAATATGTGAAAGGAGTTGAAGAATTTATGAAACGTCCTGAGGAAAACAAAATAAAAGAAGGTGAAGAAATGCTTTTATGTCCTTGTTTTGATTGTAAGAATCTGAGAAAATTTCGTAGCTCTGAGCAAGTGAAGAGTCATTTGATTCGTCGTGGGTTTAAGGAAGGTTATACACGGTGGATATGGCACGGTGAGAGTATACTTCCTAGGACGAGCACCGGTGATGATAAGGTTGATCAGGAGGAGAATAATGTGGATAATGATGAGAATGATATGGATAATGATCGGATAGATGAAATGCTGCGTGACATACAAGAGGATTTCATCGAAAAGCCTCATATTTTCGATAGCTTGTTTAATGATTCTGAAAAATCTTTATTTCCTGGTTGTAAGAAATTCACAAAATTGTCTGCTGTGTTCAAGTTGTATAACTTGAAAGCGAAGAATAGGTGGACTGATAGGAGTTTCACGGCTTTATTGGAACTTTTACGAGAGATGCTTCCGGAGGATAACGAGCTTCCTTGTTCAATTTACGAGGCAAAGAAAATGTTGTGCCCGATGGGTATGGAGATCGAGAGGATACATGCATGTCCAAATGATTGTGTATTGTATCGGAATGAGTATAAGGACTTGCACCTGTGTCCAAAATGTGGGGCATCGAGGTATAAGCGAAAGGAAGCAAATGATAATTGGGAGGATAAGAAAGGATCTCCAGCAAAGGTGTTATGGTATCTACCCGTAATACCAAGATTTAAACGCTTGTTTGCCAATGCAAAGGATGCAAAGAACATGCGGTGGCATGCCGAAGGGAGGAAAGAAGATGGAAAGCTAAGACACCTGGGGGATTCTCCTCAATGGAGGACCATTAATAGGATGTTTCCTGAATTTGGTGGGGAAGATAGGAATCTTAGGCTTGGACTATGTACAGACGGGATGAACCCGCACGGTAGCATGAGTAGTCGACATAGTACTTGGCCGGTTCTTTTGGTGAATTACAATCTTCCTCCTTGGTTATGTATGAAGCGCAAGTACATCATGTTGTCGTTGCTAATTTCAGGGCCTAAACAACCGGGAAATGACATAGATGTTTACCTAGCGCCCCTAATTGAAGATTTAAGACTGTTGTGGAATGAAGGTGTGTTGGCATTTGATGCACATAGCAAAATGAATTTCACATTACGTGCTATGATATTTTGCACCATAAATGATTTTCCAGCTTATGGTAACTTGTCGGGTTATACTAACAAAGGAGCTAAAGCATGTCCTATTTGTGAAGAAGATACAGTTGATTTTTGGTTGAAAAACTGTAAGAAAAATGTGTATATGAGTCATCGCATATTTCTCCCTGTTCATCACCCTTATCGAAAGAAGAAAAAGCCCTTCAATGGAAAAGTCGAGACTCGAGTTTCCCGCTTACCGTTAACAGGAAAAGAGGTTTATGAACGAGTTAAAAATATTGATGTCGTGTTTGGCAAACCTTTTAAACCTCCTTAGAAGAGTCTTTGGAAGAAGAGATCCATATTTTGGGATCTACCCTACTGGGAACACTTACAGGTAAGGCATTGTCTGGATGTAATGCATGTGGAGAAAAATGTATGTGATAGTGTCATCGGGACATTATTGAACATTCAAGGAAAAACAAAAGATGGTATCAAAATTAGAAAAGACATGGTAGAAATGGGAATACGAGATAAGTTAGCACCCCAAGAGTTGGAAAAGCGTACCTATTTACCTCCAACTTGTTACACTTTGTCTAGAAAGGAGAAAACAAGTTTTTGTGAGTGCCTAAATTCTGTTAAGGTTCCATCTGGATACTCATCGAACATAAAAAGTCTTGTGTCGATGAAGGACTTGAAATTGGTTGGTATGAAGTCTCATGACTGTCATGTCTTAATGCAACACTTGTTACCAGTTGCAATTCGTGGCATACTCCCAAAACATGTTAGAAATGTCATTATAAAACTTTTCTTTTTTTTCAATGCAATTTGTAGTAAAGTTGTTGATCCAGAGGCATTGGATGATTTGCAAGCTGATATTGTTATCACTCTATGTCAATTTGAAATGTATTTTCCTCCATCATTTTTTGACATTATGGTGCACTTACTTGTTCACTTGGTGAGAGAAATTAAGATTTGTGGTCCAGTTTTCTTGAGGTATATGTATCCATTTGAGAGATACATGGGTATATTAAAAGGATATGTGAGAAATAGATTTCGACCAGAAGGCAGTATGATTGAAGGTTATACTGCTGAGGAGGTTATTGAATTTTGTACTGATTACTTGGATGATATTGATGCTATCGGTATTCCTAAATCTTTTCACGAGGGAAGACTGAAAGGTAAAGGTACTATTGGATGCCAAACAATTGTGCCCAGTGTTGAATTGCGAGACAAAGCACACCTCCTTGTCTTGCAACACGTTACTGAGGTTCATCCATATTTGGACGAGCACATGTCCATTTTAAGGCGGCAGAATCCTTCAAAAGTTGAAAGGTGAGTTACTAATCAACATAATCGCTCATTTGCCAAATGGTTCAAAGATAGAGTGATGCAAGAATTATCACAAATGCCGAATAAAATTTCTGAAACTATAAAGTGGTTAGCGTACGGCCCTGGCATGCTTGTGAGGTCTTATGAAGCATATGACATTAATGGGTATACATTTTATACAAAACGTCAAGATGATAAGAGCACGATGCAAAATAGTGGAGTAACTCAAGTAGCAATGTCAAAAGATTTTTCCAGTGCCAAAGATACTAGCCCAATAGAAGCTGTAATGTCTTATTATGGTGTCATTGAAGATATTTGGGAACTTGATTACAGGGAGTTCAAGTTTCCTCTCTTTCGATGTAAATGGGTTGATAATCGACGGGGTGTTCGGGTGGATGAATTAGGCTTCACTTTGGTGGATTTTGGTCGGTTGGGTTATCTTGATGAGCCATTCATACTAGCATCACAAGTAAAACAGATATTTTACGTTCTTGATCCTGCCAATACTAAGTGGTCAGTTGTCCTTCAGGGCAAGAGACATATTGTTGGCATTGGTGATGTGGTGGATGAAGAAGAGTACGATCATTTTGACGAAACTCCTCCATTTTCAGTTGGTATACAACCAGATGCGATTATAGGGGAAGATAATCTTGACACAAATTACATGCGTGAGGATCATGAAGAAGGATTGTGGGTTGACCGTCGCTCGTGATTAATTAATTGTGTAAGATTGTTTACTTTCATACTTAGTACTTTTTAATTTTATTCATATGTGCTCTACTCATTGTTAATATTCTTTATATATGCTTTATTTATTCTTACTAACTTGTTTATATATTTTTGTTTATTTATATACGCAGATACGTGCACAGTCCCGTGAAAGTCATGGCTGATTCTACCAGTTCATCTGATAATCAGAGTATTAGTCAACCGAGAAAGACTAGAGGACCAACAACGTGCAGAAAGATGAGGAGGAAGGGGGATGAAGTAAAGGTTATTGAGTTTGATGATCGCAATAGGCCGATCGGACCCCATAAGAAGAAGTTCAGGTCTTATATAGGGTCTGTGGTCCGTATTCATGTGGATATAAATATTAGTGATTGGCATAATGTCCCTGAAGGCCTTAAAGATATGATTTGGGAAGACATAAAGGTATTAGATCACTTCAAACATATTAAAATTAATCAATCTTGTATATTTTTCTTTAGTGTGGTATAACATCCCATATTATTGTTGTATTTCAGAAGGAGTTCAGCATACCCGATGACGAAAGGAAACAAATTATTTTAAAAGTGGCGGGGATGCGATGGAAAGATTTTAAGACTAGGTTGGTGCATAATTTCATTAACAATACGCACCCAAAATATGCATCACCTACTCTGCTATATGATTACGTGACCGAAGAGAAATGGGAGCAGTTCAAGAAAGAGCGTGAAACTGAGACTTTCAAGGTATATTTAATTGTAGTGTGATGATTCTTATTAATTTCTTATCATTGAGTTGAAAACTAATGAATGTAATGCTTTATTTTTTCAAGGAAAAAAGCAAAAAGGCCAGGGAAAGCCAGTCGCACAACGAGCATCCACATTTTCTAGGCTCCGCTGGTTATGCCGGGATGAGGCCACAGTGGCTTTTATCAGACCCACTGTCTTCGGCCTCTTCGTGTGGGACAATTAGTTCGTCCATATTAAACGATGATCGTAGCTTAGATTGGGTGCGTGCTAGATCAAAGAAGAAAAAAGATGGATCTTATTACACCCCCAATGAAAAAACAAGGGAGGTTTACGCAAAAATTGTAAGCATAGCCTCCCAATTTTGTTCGTAATATGAATTAAATTTCACTTCAGTACCTATATTTAGTTTTCATTTTTTTTTGAAAACAGATTGAAAAATCTGAGGAAGCAACTCAAGGGACCTTTGTCCCTAAGAGACACCACGACGTCTTATCTGAAGCCCTTGGAAAACAGGATCATCCTGGTCGGGTTAGGGGATATGGTGTCTACGTCACGGTGAGGGATGTATATGGAAAACCTGATGCGGCCAGCAGACGATCGAGTGGACTTGTGTCTGTAGATGATATTAAGGATATTATCATGAAGGAGGTGGAGGTTGGTATTACCGAGCGGGTCAGAAAAGAGTATGCAGCAGAGGTACAGAGTAAGATCGACTGTATGCAGCAGAAATACGAAGCTCTCCTCCAACGCATGGGCTTAAATGTTGATGCTGAAATGGACATAACTCCACATCCCCGACCACCAACTCGCAGTAGTTGCTACTCAGTTAATCCAGATCCATTTGACGAGCTTGAGGTATTTAATGTTAAATTATTTTTGAATATTATCGATTATATTCCAATTATTAGGGGTAACATTTACTTTCAATCATGTTGAACAATAGAAGCCGATCCATTGTCGTCTCGCCGTAAGTTGTAATGGTGAGAATCAAATAGTGGCTAGGGGAATGGTTTTTCCATCCGGACCAGAGATTGTTGTGCACCATCAACAACTATTGGTTGATCATGTTAAAGTGTCAGTTGATGATGTTGTACAAGGTGCCGAAGAGTCCCTTCTTCCAGTGCCATCTCCATACTTCAATAGGGTGGGGGAAGCTATTGGAAGCTTCTGTCAATGGCCTAAAAATTTGGTGATTTTAGGAGAGGTAATAATAATTTTTATTTACATGACGTTTCTTTCGAATTTTACTCACATTTAAAATTATATTAGACGTGTTATGATGATAAAAATTCTGTAATTGTAGGAAGAGTTGACAAAAAAAGTAAAAAAAATTGGAAAATGTAAAAATACCCAGAGTTTTGATCTATCATCTACCCGACGACTCCCGCTCGTTGATGATGCAACGTTACAACGTCTGGGTGATAGTTGCAAGCGGCTACACACTCTGATCCTTACATTGCCTGTTGGTACAGACTACATCCAATTGCCTTTAGATGCATCTGTGCTTCATCACAAGGACGATGAAAGTCTTTATGTTACAATCGACGACATCACCGACTTGCTTTCAATGAGATGGCTGAATATATCTATCTTGCAAGTATTCATAATGTAAGACTGTTTAATGCATATATATATATATATATATATATATATATATATATATATATATATATATATATATCATTTAAATTTTCATTTCATTTTATTCATTGATTATTATTTTTAGGTTCCTTCATGGGTTGTGTGAGGAAATCGGTGTTCAGGCAGTTGGATTTATGTGTCCGTCAAAGATTGCGTCAATCAGAGTAAAAACACAAGAAGATAGTGTTGTGAGTTACATGGTTGAAGCAATGACAGCACTGAGATCTAAGAAATTCATTTTAGCGCCGTACTTCCAGGAGTAAGATCATTTTTACTTAAAATTTGAACCATTAGACATTTCAATGTGTATTTACACGTTCATAATACGTAGGAATCATTGGATGTTGCTTGTGATATGTTGCGAAGCCAACAAGGTGTACTTCATAGATTCAGCTCAATCTTGTAAGCGTACCATAGAAATCAAGCCTTCATTGAATATGTAAGTAATTATTGCATTTTTCATGGTTTTTAGTTTAGTGCAAGGTTGATATATAAGTTGGGCTAGTTTCATAGAATAATCGTGGAGAATTTGATGTGAAATTGATGTGTATATGTTGTGATTATGATAGTTGTTAGGATAGTTTTCAATAATACGTCTCTTTACAGGTTGGATAAGTTCAATTTTTAGGGGAGACTCTGTCAAAATTTTTTTAGGATTTTTGCGTTTCATTATTATCTCTATAACTTATTCATGATATCCATCGATATTTTAGGGCCTTCCGAGCATTTTGGTCATTAGAAGGCCAGAGGACACATTCCAATGTAAATTGGAAAAAAATCTCGGTATGAAAACTAGCTAAGCTTTCAAAGTTTTTACAAATCTTTGAATTATATATATATATATTCACTTTCATTAGATATTAATTTTAAAGGTTCAAATTTCAGTGTCCTCAACAACCTGGAGGAGATGAGTGTGGCTACTATGTTATGAGAAACATGTTGGAGATAGTCACGGCTCATTCTCAACTTACTTCTCTAGACAAGGTATAAGTTATTTATACGATTTCTATTTTATAAACATAATAATTATTAATTCTTTTTAATTGTTTTTAGGCATTTCAGGAATTTTACTCAATGGAGGAAATCGACGAGGTTCGAAATTTATGGGCTCAATACTTTGTCAAAAACTGTGTATAGTTTTGATTTTTAATGTTATGTATGAACAAATTTGTTGACAAATTAATTTAAAATTCTATTTGTTGAGTTATTTAATTTTGTTATGCATTTCTATATATATATATTGATTGATGATTGTTGATTATTGATGGGATGTACAATGCGGACAAAATATAATATACAGTTGCGTGCGTGCGTGCGCGCGTGTATAGGAGTGTATAGGAGGTTTGGCGGGGTTAGATCAATAAAAGGCGTTGGTTGTGTCCTTAAACCGATGCAATAGAATGCACTCATGGGCGTCGGTTTTAGGGGCACAACCGACGCCCACGATGGTACTATGCGCGTCGGTTGTAGGGGCACAACCGACGCCCATAGTTATATTTTAGGCGTCGGTTGTGACCCTACAACCGACGCCTTTTGGTATGTTTGAGGCGTCGGTTGTGCACCTACAACCGACGCCTTTTTTTGTTTTACGCGTCGGTTGTGCCTAAACTCTGAACATTGTGCGTCGCTTCCATAGGCGTTGCTGCTACAACCGACGCGAATATCCCTTTACAACCGACGCGAATAGCCGTTTCTGTACTAGTGCATGCATCTAGTAGTAAAAAGAAAGGTAGAAGTCGGTCCAGGTCAAAAGGTAAAACAAAAGGTAGAAAATGATATGGGTGTGGTAAACTTGGACATTTTATTAAAGATTGTTATATTGAGAAAAATAAGCAAAGAGAAAAACGTGGTGAGGCAAATGTTGTTACTTCACCTGACAATGAACTTTGTGAAGTCTATGTGTTATTGAATTCTGAACCTACTGAAGTGAATATGACTGTGAAATCACACTTGCATGAATGGATACTTGATTCTGGTGCATCATTTCATGTTTCATCTCATAAGAATTGGTTTGAAAATATGCAAGAATCTGAAAGTGGTCATGCTATTCTCTGTAATAACCATGCTTATAAAATTGCTCGGATTGGTGATATCACTTTAAAATTTGATATTGGCTATGTGCTCAAATTATGTGGAGTCAGATATATTCCTGAAATGGCTAGAAATCTTATTTCAGTAGGAGCTTTAGAATTAGAGGGTTTTTCTGGTAAAATTGGAAACAGCATGTTAAAAATGACTAAGGGTGTCATGGTTACGTGTAAAGGTATAGGAAGAAATGGTATTTATGTGACAATAGCTGAAGTGATTAATTCCTCTATTAATTCTGCCAACACTGATGAAACACACAAGTGGCACAATAGATTAGCTCATGTAAGCATTAAAGGACTTAAATTGCTTAATGAAAAAGGTGTGTTTGGAAAAGATTGTGTATCTGACATGCCATTCTGTGATCACTGTGTGCTTGGTAAACATCATAAGTTATCTTTCTCATCTGTTGTGCATAAAACTACAAGAGTTTTAGAATATATTCTGTAACACCCCAAGTTTCAGTATCTAAAACCTAGGCGTGTTAACTTCCATTCACATTATATGCGGAAATAATCGTTTAAAACGTTTGAACGTTTCATTTTCTATTATGAAATTTTTAGAAAAATTTCGACAGAGTCTCCTCTGTAAATTGGACATAGCCAACCTGTAGAGGGACATCAAAACCATTTATAAATACACATCACAACTCACTCCATCCCAAACATCATCCAAACCATTATAATAAGTCTCAAACTCCTCAACAATACAATTCCAAGTAAATAAACTTTAGCAAATGAAATAAGAGGTAATTTAACCTCAATAATACATGAATTAAAGGATTAATAATTAGAAATTGAAATAAATTCTAATTTAACTTTATTTTAAAAGAGTTGATGCGGGTATAGCCTGAGTCAGCTGCCGAGTGCTCTCCTCGGATCACCTAACTTTCATCACCTGAAATGTTGGGGAGGGATTGGGGTGAGCTAAAGCTCAGTAAGTAAACTGTATGCATGAATGCATGCTTATGACATGAATGCTTTTCGAAAATTCCATGTATGTATCCCCAATTACTTTACTTTCCAGAACTTTCAAACTTTTCGAACTTTCACTTAACATTTCAAAACTTCACTTCATTCCATCGTGAGCTCACTTGATGTAACTTCTAGTCAATCAGAATACAGTGGTCAATTACTTATTTGGAACCAGGTTAACATGCGCATTTCCACCGCAAAGCGGTTTAACATTCACTTTCCCACCGCGAAGCGGTGTAACATTCACTTTCCCACCGCAAAGCGGTTCATTACATTCGGGTACGCCGGTCCCCCGCGCCCCATTTCCCACTCGCATCTTTCATGAACTAGAAGCACACCCATTCATTCTTTAAAAACTTGGGATACATAACTTTTGAACAAACTTGCACTTTGACACATTTCTTTCATTTAAAACATTTGACTTCCAAATTTCGATGTCAATGCATGCTTGATGATGAAATGACATGATAATGTGCATGCTTAAACATTCTTCTCAATAACATATGCTTTCATAATGTAAATGCAATTCATCAAAGCAAGTAAGTTGCACGACAGCCCTTTACACATAACTTTCACATTTACATTCAACTTCTATGAAAATAGGGGGAAGTTTACTTACCTGCAGTCCTTAGTAATTTACCGTTTCTGAATTTGCAAGTGGAGGAGGTTCGACTTCCCGTGTCGTCAATGTACCAAAATCCTAATTGTACACATTCATTAATATGTATAACTTTTAATCCACAATGTGTCCTTACGTTTAGATTAAAGCACATAAAACAATATTCGAGACAAGAATTGAATCTCAATGCACATTAGAAGGTATTCTCATCTTTTAAATTCAAACTCAAACTCAAAATTCCTTAACTTTACAAAATTACTTAATCGTGACTCTAACAAGTTCACTGATCTAAAAATAACTAATTATTACGAACTTTACCACAAGGTCGTTAACTAAACTTCAAATTTTCACAGCTTTAACGTTATACAATTAGAATTAAAATTTCAATAATTCATCAAGGTTCCACACCAAATTCTCAATTTGACAATCTATGATTTAAAAATCTAAACAAAAATCAAAGTTTGAAACTTTAACTAAACCGTCCACTAAGCTACCAATTTCATAAATTAGGTTTACAACACAATCTATACATACATTTATATACATTACTAAATCTGAAATCTGAAAATAAATCAAATTTCAAGCCAAAAACCTAACCTCAACAATTAACTAACAATTAAAATCTTACATTTCCAAAATCCGAAATTTAAAATGAAACAATTACAGTCCAAAGTCTAACTAAAAATTTCAGTTAACTGGCCTCATAATTCGAAACTGAAATAGGTACACATACATAATTATCCCCCAAATTTGAATTTACAATTATTATATAAAAATTTAAACTAAAAATATATCAATTAACCAAATTAATTCTTCCATTTTCGACATCTGAAAATTGAACCATATAAACCTAAAAATCTGAAATTTATATACGAGTATAATATATATACATCAATATATATATAGAAAAATTCATATATGCATACAATAATTACATGTGTATGTTGTGTGCGTAGAACCGCGGACAAGTGCGCGACTGCGTGCTCTTGTGTGTGCGTTCGTGTGTGAGGGGGGCGGAAAAAGGTACTACCGTGAGTGGAGGTGGTGCGCCGGCAAGAAACTGAGGGAGAGGGCGAAGTCGAGCGAGAGACGGAGGCAGAGAGAGCGAGAGGCGAGGCAGAGAGTGAGCGTGAGGGAGATGTGAGAGACGAGTATGAGGGTTTAGATTAGATTAGGTTTAGATATAATCTTTTGGAATTTGCAACTTGGTCCCTCAATTCTCTCAATTTAGAAATTTAAGTCCACAACTCCCAATAAAATTTCAATTCGCCCTAAACCTTTTCCCAATCTCAATTTAATGAAATTTAAACAATTTACTACTCAATGACAAATAGAATTTAACAAGCTTAACAATTAAAATAATTAATTACACATAGAGTTCATAAACAATTTATAAACTTTCGAATTGATACATTGATCGAGACGGCGTCCAAGTCCTTCCACTGCAAAAATAATTCCAATTATAGACATTAAAAATTATCAATTTAAAATTTATAACAACATTAACATAAATCTCACATAGGATTTCAGAATTGCCCATAAAATGAAAAGCGGTTTTACAATTCCTTACCCCCTAAAAAGAAATTTCGTCCTCGAAATTAAAACTTACTAAAAATGGGGTTCATTGGTACGCATTTCATCTTCACGTTCCCAAGTAGCCTCTTCTACTGCATGATTCCTCCAAAGGACTTTAACTAGAGTTATCTTCTTCCTTCTAAGTTCCTTATTTACTTTCATTAGGATTTTCACAAGTGACTCCTCATAAGTCAGATCCTCACAAAGATCTAATGACTCATAACTGAAACTATGGGAGGAATCCGAAATATACTTCATCAACATTGATGCATGAAAAATATTGTGCACACTCGATAGCGCTGGTGATAATGCAACCCGACAAGCTAGGTCACCCATCCCTCCTCAAGAATTCAAAAGGGTCGACAAAACATAGGCTTAACTTTCTTTCTTCCCGAATCTCATAACTCTTTTCATTTGAGTTACCTTCAAAAAGATCATATCTCCTTCAACGAATTCCAAGGTTTCCTTCTTCTGTCCACATAGTTTTTCTGTCTACTCTGTGCAATTTTCATTTGTTGACGAATCTTTTCAGCAACTACTGCTGTCTATTGTACTATTTCTGAACCCAATAACTTTCTTCCTCCAACTTCATCCTAATGAACTGACGATCTACACTTCCTATCGTATAGTACTCAATACGGATCGAAGTTTGATAGCTATTGTTGTAGGAGACCATCAACCGAAATTATCCCACCTATGAATCCATTCACTAACTTCCTATATTCCAGCCTTTCACAGGATCTATTCTAACGTCTAAACCTTAATATATATATATATAGATTGATCACATTCTTAAAACTAAAATCAAGAAGATTGACCAAAATAAGACTTTATAATCCAGAATTAGTGAAACTTGACGTCTATACCAAAATATACAGTAGAAATACTAAAACTTTGACATAATCTTTCTGGAAAGATTAACAAACGAAATCCTTTCTGAACATGCTGACATTTCTTTAAAATCGGAGGATCAAACTTAAATCCAGTAATCCATACCTATATTTTGTAATCAATTATTCAGCATCATATACTCATCTTAAAACTAAAGCCAATATACTAATTTAAGAATCCATGCTTTCAAAATCATCATAACAATACTCTAACCAAGTATTTTATAAATAAATCATTGACCTATCACCAATGAATAAGACTTTTGTGATTCATATAGGATTCCTCGTCAAAGTTACTTAACCCAAAGATACAACTCCACAATAAGTAAAAGTTACACTAATGATCATCTTAGATTTCAACCAATCCAAATTTATGTATATTCCATGGAGATCTCAAAATGAATAATATGCTCTACTCACATCTAATGTACAACCAACAATGAGTAACCACAACTACATCACCAAAATTTTACATAAATTCATCTATCTTGTCATAAACAAACCATTGATTAGTTCAACATATCATCACACTATTCTTACATAGGACAATCATGCCCTTCATTAACTATCTATTCACCATAACTTGTGATAATCATGTGACATGTCACTTATCACCATACCATATGACCTCAACATTTAATCATATCAGTCTCCTTAAGATCACAGTATAATAACCACCATATCCTTCACACGAACCTTTTATGTCAATATACTCACTAAGATTTTATATCAATCTCTCAAACTCAATAAATCTTGGATTCTGCCATTATCACTCTTTCTGCACACTACTCCATAATAAATAATCATTGTGAAGTCTTATTCTCATTTTCCACAAATCCTATCCACAAGGATAATTGCCTAAAATTTCATTTCTTATTTTTGAATCAAGATACCATCAATAATAATCTTCACAATTTCATGGTATGTACTATCATAAACTTTCCTCCGATCAAATGCATTACTTCTACAATACTTGTACAAATCTAGCACCTGATAAAGTTTCTTTCATCAATTTCATCCAACAATCTCTCATATGATATTTTAGTATCATCCATGAAAACTTAACGTACATCAGTGAATCATTCAAATTACGATGAAACCTGATTTATCTTCCATGACTGAGATTCATCTTTCTTCGAATTTCCACTTAGAACCAAATACAACATAACTTATTCATGGATGGTCAACTTATTTCATAATTTCAATACATTATCACCTTCAGTTCTCATCATCACATTATTCCTTACAATCATCTATTATACCTTTTATATACAATTGACCTTATGACAATCATTATCTCACATAATCCCAAACCTTCAATCATATGTCCCCAAATTCTCATTTCGAATAAATGGTTACCCCTTTAAGGCGTCTCACTATAAAATACTTTCAATATCTCCCATTCATGATAACTGACTAATCCCAATAATCATATTACATGTAAATTCAACAGACGGTAAATGGTTTTCCTAACCATCACAAAGGTCTAAAATGCATGCTCTCAACATAGCCTCTAAACTCTGTATAAAGAAATATTTGCTGATTACTTAAGTCATTATTCAATAACCCAATGACATCACGTCTCTTCACTAATCTCTGTAAGCCCATGGAAAATTCTCTCCAAATTTCAATAAATCTTTACTATTTCTTTAAAAACATATCAAACCATAATAATTTGTCATCTCTAAAACTTCCTTATCACCAATTATCACCAAAATAATTAAAACGATAGAAATTACCTGAATATTCTCTCTATGTAGTATATCCAATAACATATTATTCACAAATCAACATAATATCATCAGCTTATCTTTAACATATCTTCCCGATCAAATTCCAAAATAAATCAACAGTATTATCTCATATCCTCATAATTTATAATATTCTCCAATACAAGTGATCATTCCTTACTAGTGATCAATCCGTTCCCAAGAATAATTAAGATTCTTCCCAATAACACCATAATACTTGTCTTCACTCATCTTTTCAAAATATAACTTATCATTTCCCAATGTATGGATCAAATCATCACATAACTTCATGTATACCTTGATATCCCAGAAAACCAATCCATAATTCCTCAACATAACAATTTCAAATCATAATTTCCAATATCAATATCTCACTTCCTTCAATACATTAGTTGGCTCAAAAGACTACTCATACTTATAAATATATGCCACAAATCATATTCCCAAAATTTAATCACAAGACCAAACTACATAATAAATTTCTCTCAAAATAGAGGAATAATTCACTTACTCAAACACAATATCCATTCCTTAATTCCCAATAATTAAGAATCAAATCTTTAAATCTCAAATTTCATAATTTTTCTCATAGAAGTCTCAATAAAATCATATCACTCATAATCTTGACATCTCATCACAACTTCATAAAACTGGTTTTGCCATGTCTAAAATCAATTTTGCAAAGTCTTATAAAACCATATTTCTTCTTCATGTATAGCTCCTGAGCACCCCATGGCAAAAAGTTAGGTCGAACAAAACCTTTGTCCATGAGATTCTATAGTTGCACTTTGAGCTCTTTTAAGTTACAAAGGGGCCATCCGATATTATACCTTGGATACTAGAGTTGCGCACTTAATCGATGACAAATTCAATTTCTCTTTTAGGCGGTAAATCACAAAGATTTTCTGAGAACATCTTTAGTCATTCTCGAATAACAGAAATTTGTTCGAGAGGAGTATTCACCTAAGACACTTCAATTATTGCAACCAGGTAGGCTTAATAACTCTTATTCATCAATTGACGAGCCTTCATCACTGATAATAACGAAATAAAAAGTTTCATCTTTACTTCAATAAGGCGAAAAGAGTTTCATTTGAAGGTTTAAATATCACCTTAACGTAGCCAGTGATTGAAACCTTATACCGCAATAATCATTCCATTCCTAGTATGACATCAAGTTTGTAGGTATTCAGTGTTATGAGATCTATCATCTACTCCTTCCCATTCCCTATGATTGGGGAATTTCTCAACGCATAACTTTAGTTCAACAATTCTTCAAATGACGTTGACAATATAAACTTGGTCTCCAGCTACTGAAATGGGTAAATCAATTTTCCTATAATTGTGGGACTATCAAAGGAGTGGGTAGTCCCGAGATCAAACACGGTAAGTGCTTAATACTAAGTTCGATGACTTCCCAACTTCCGACTTGGATATAATATACATTCTTGCCGACATAGTCTCCATGACTCAAAGCACTATTCGCATTCACTTCATATCTTTCACATAAGGAACTTATAAACATTAACCAAATTTTATAAAAATTCATTACCATCTCATTTTCTCATTTACATAACCAAGACATACTCGTCATATTCACTGACAACATTCTAAACCTTTCACTTTCCGACATTACACATTAGCATGCAAGAATTTACAATAATCGAGACATCAAATAACATTTCATAATTTAAACAAAATTAACTTACCAGATGATCGAGGGAGAAGCACTTGAGGCATGACTCAGTACCCGAACCATTTTCAAATAAATTTTAAAAGTCTACAGAATCGCTTTTAAAACTCTTAGCTCTGATACCAAAAATGTAACACCCCAAGTTTCAGTATCTAAAACCTAGGCGTGTTAACTTCCATTCACATTATATGCGGAAATAATCGTTTAAAACGTTTGAACGTTTCATTTTCTATTATGAAATTTTTAGAAAAATTTCGACAGAGTCTCCTCTGTAAATTGGACATAGCCAACCTGTAGAGGGACATCAAAACCATTTATAAATACACATCACAACTCACTCCATCCCAAACATCATCCAAACCATTATAATAAGTCTCAAACTCCTCAACAATACAATTCCAAGTAAATAAACTTTAGCAAATGAAATAAGAGGTAATTTAACCTCAATAATACATGAATTAAAGGATTAATAATTAGAAATTGAAATAAATTCTAATTTAACTTTATTTTAAAAGAGTTGATGCGGGTATAGCCTGAGTCAGCTGCCGAGTGCTCTCCTCGGATCACCTAACTTTCATCACCTGAAATGTTGGGGAGGGATTGGGGTGAGCTAAAGCTCAGTAAGTAAACTGTATGCATGAATGCATGCTTATGACATGAATGCTTTTCGAAAATTCCATGTATGTATCCCCAATTACTTTACTTTCCAGAACTTTCAAACTTTTCGAACTTTCACTTAACATTTCAAAACTTCACTTCATTCCATCGTGAGCTCACTTGATGTAACTTCTAGTCAATCAGAATACAGTGGTCAATTACTTATTTGGAACCAGGTTAACATGCGCATTTCCACCGCAAAGCGGTTTAACATTCACTTTCCCACCGCGAAGCGGTGTAACATTCACTTTCCCACCGCAAAGCGGTTCATTACATTCGGGTACGCCGGTCCCCCGCGCCCCATTTCCCACTCGCATCTTTCATGAACTAGAAGCACACCCATTCATTCTTTAAAAACTTGGGATACATAACTTTTGAACAAACTTGCACTTTGACACATTTCTTTCATTTAAAACATTTGACTTCCAAATTTCGATGTCAATGCATGCTTGATGATGAAATGACATGATAATGTGCATGCTTAAACATTCTTCTCAATAACATATGCTTTCATAATGTAAATGCAATTCATCAAAGCAAGTAAGTTGCACGACAGCCCTTTACACATAACTTTCACATTACATTCAACTTCTATGAAAATAGGGGGAAGTTTACTTACCTGCGGTCCTTAGTAATTTACCGTTTCTGAATTTGCAAGTGGAGGAGGTTCGACTGCCCGTGTCGTCAATGTACCAAAATCCTAATTGTACACATTCATTAATATGTATAACTTTTAATCCACAATGTGTCCTTACGTTTAGATTAAAGCACATAAAACAATATTCGAGACAAGAATTGAATCTCAATGCACATTAGAAGGTATTCTCATCTTTTAAATTCAAACTCAAACTCAAAATTCCATAACTTTACAAAATTACTTAATCGTGACTCTAACAAGTTCACTGATCTAAAAATAACTAATTATTACGAACTTTACCACAAGGTCGTTAACTAAACTTCAAATTTTCACAGCTTTAACGTTATACAATTACAATTAAAATTTCAATAATTCATCAAGGTTCCACACCAAATTCTCAATTTGACAATCTATGATTTAAAAATCTAAACAAAAATCAAAGTTTGAAACTTTAACTAAACCGTCCACTAAGCTACCAATTTCATAAATTAGGTTTACAACACAATCTATACATACATTTATATACATTACTAAATCTGAAATCTGAAAATAAATCAAATTTCAAGCCAAAAACCTAACCTCAACAATTAACTAACAATTAAAATCTTACATTTCCAAAATCCGAAATTTAAAATGAAACAATTACAGTCCAAAGTCTAACTAAAAATTTCAGTTAACTGGCCTCATAATTCGAAACTGAAATAGGTACACATACATAATTATCCCCCAAATTTGAATTTACAATTATTATATAAAAATTTAAACTAAAAATATATCAATTAACCAAATTAATTCTTCCATTTTCGACATCTGAAAATTGAACCATATAAACCTAAAAATCTGAAATTTATATACGAGTATAATATATATACATCAATATATATATAGAAAAATTCATATATGCATACAATAATTACATGTGTATGTTGTGTGCGTAGAACCGCGGACAAGTGCGCGACTGCGTGCTCTTGTGTGTGCGTTCGTGTGTGAGGGGGGCGGAAAAAGGTACTACCGTGAGTGGAGGTGGTGCGCCGGCAAGAAACTGAGGGAGAGGGCGAAGTCGAGCGAGAGACGGAGGCAGAGAGAGCGAGAGGCGAGGCAGAGAGTGAGCGTGAGGGAGATGTGAGAGACGAGTATGAGGGTTTAGATTAGATTAGGTTTAGATATAATCTTTTGGAATTTGCAACTTGGTCCCTCAATTCTCTCAATTTAGAAATTTAAGTCCACAACTCCCAATAAAATTTCAATTCGCCCTAAACCTTTTCCCAATCTCAATTTAATGAAATTTAAACAATTTACTACTCAATGACAAATAGAATTTAACAAGCTTAACAATTAAAATAATTAATTACACATAGAGTTCATAAACAATTTATAAACTTTCGAATTGGTACATTGATCGAGACGGCGTCCAAGTCCTTCCACTGCAAAAATAATTCCAATTATAGACATTAAAAATTATCAATTTAAAATTTATAACAACATTAACATAAATCTCACATAGGATTTCAGAATTGCCCATAAAATGAAAAGCGGTCTTACATATTCATTTTGATTTGTGGGGGCCAGCCACTCATCCTACGATGGGTGGTAATAGATATTTTTTATCCATAATTGATGATTTTTCTCGAAAAGTGTGGGTTTATCTGTTGAAAGATAAAACTGAGACCTTTAAGAAATTTAAAATTTGGAAATTGCAAGTTGAAAACCAAACTGGCAAGAAGATAAAATATCTGAGAACTGATAATGGCCTTGAATTTTGTGATAATGATTTTGATGATATGTGTAAGGAAAGTGGAATTACTAGACATAAAACTGTTCCATATACGGTTCAAGAAAATGGGGTTGCTGAACGTATGAATCGTACTATACTTGATAAAGTTAGATGTATGATGTTGAGTTCTGGTATTCCTAAATATTTTTGGGGTGAAGCTGTTGTTACTGCATGTTATCTGATTAATTTGACACCTTCTAGTGCATTAAATGGTGATACTCCGCATGAAAAATGGTATGGTAAATGTGCTGACTATACTTTGTTGAGAACTTTTGGTTGTGCTGCTTTCTCTTATCAAAATGAGGGGAAACTAGAATATAGAGCTAGGAAATGTGTTTTCTTAGGGTATCCTAAAGGAGTTAAGGGATATAGGCTTTGGGATAGAAGTCAAACTGGAGTTAAAATCATCATAAGTCGTGATGTTACATTTAATGAAACTGAGATTCCGTGTCTAAAGTTAGAGAATGACATTGTGAGAGAAAAACAACAAGAAAACACTAGTGGCGAATCCAAAGAGGATTTAGAGACTGTGAGTGTTGAAATCCCCACTACACAAATTGAGGTGGAGCGTCAAAATCTAGAGGTAGAAGACAATCAGGATGAAAATGTTGGGAGTGATGAGGTTGTAGAGGAACATCAAGTAGAACAAAACCCTTTATTTGATTATCAGTTAGCTAGAGACCGAGTTAGGAGAACACATAGGGTGCCTCAAAGGTTAGAGTCTGATTTTGAGTTAGCTTATGCTAGTTATCAAGAATTAGTTGATAGGGAGCCAAATACTTTTGAAGAAGCTTTAGAGAGTAAAAAGCTGAGAATTGGGTGAAAGCGATGAATGAAGAGATGAGTTCCCTCGATAAAAATCAAACATGAGAGTTAGTCCCAAGACCTAAAAACAAGTCTATTGTTGGGTGCAAATGAGTTTTTAGAGTTAAGGAGGGAAATACTTTGGGAGAGCCTTTAAGGTTTAAGGCTAGACTCATGGCTAAAGGTTACACACAAAAGGAAGGGGTAGACTATAATGAAACCTTTTCTCCTGTTGTTAAGTATACCACTATTAGGACTATGCTTGCATTAGTTGCGCATTTTAATTGAGAACTTGAACAACTTGATGTTAAAACTGTTTTTTTGCATGGTGAACTTGATGAAGAGATTTTTATGGATCAACCAAAAGGTTTTGAAAATAAACTAAAACCTAATAATGTGTGTTTTCTTAAATGCTCTCTTTATGGTTTAAAACAATCTCCTAGACAATGGTACAAACGTTTTGATTCTTTTGTGCAAACCATTGGTTTTAAAAGGAGTGAATTTGATCATTGCTTGTATTATCAACAGGGGAGTGCTAATAATAAATGTGTGTTCTTATTATTATATGTTGATGATATGTTGCTTGTTGGCCCTAACTTGAAATTCTTGAATGAAATAAAAACCACGTTGGGTAATGAATTTGACATGAAAGACCTAGGTAATGCTAAAAGAATCTTAGGCATGGAAATTGAAAGAGATAGGTCAAATTCAATTCTATTTCTACATCAGACTCCGTATATTATGAAAATTTTGAGAAAATTTGGCATGATTGATTGTAAACCAGTTACTTTGCCTTTAGCCAATCATTTTGTCTTATCAAAGGAACAATCACCATCTAATGAAGAAGAAGAAGAATATATGAAGAAAATTCCATATTCTAATGCCATTGGATCTGTGATGTATTTAATGGTGTGTACTAGACCTGACTTAGCTTTTGCTGTTAGTACACTTAGCAGGTACATGTCTAATCCTGGTCCCAATCATTGGGAAGCTTTAAAATGGTTGTTTAGATATTTGAAAGAAACTTGTAATGTTGGATTGGTATATAAGTTTAGTACTGAAGGATTAAAATTGAAAGGATTTACTAATGCTAATTATGCTGGTGATAGAGATAATAGGAAATCAACTTCTTCCTATGTGTTTACTTTGTGTAATTCATGTGTTAGTTGGAAATCATAGCTACAGCACGTTGTTGCATTATCCACTACTGAATATGAATATATTACTGCTACTGAAGCCTTTAAAGAGTCTTTGTGGTTTAAAGGTATATTAAATGAACTATGTGTTCTTGATGGAAATGTGACAGTATATTCTGATAGTCAATCTGCTATTCATCTGTGTAAAAATCCCGTCTTTCATGAACGTACTAAACATATTGATGTCATATTACATTTTATTAGAGATATGGTTTCTCAAGAACTGGTAAAACTTGAGAAAGTTCTTTCAGAATACAACCCTGCAGATATGGGCACTAAGGTGCTTCCTTTGGTAAAATTTAGAAGTTGTCTTAGTCTTCTAAATATTGGTACAGGTATGTAAGTTTCTTTTGTGCTATTATTTTTTCTTTGTTAAGCTTACAAGTTAGTTTGGTAACAAGGTGGAGGTTTGTTAGGTAATGTGTTACCAAAATTAACCCCTTTGGCGATGATGAAAAATCGAGGCCCGTTTTAACTTTAGGCTTTTATAAGCCAATATTGAAGATCAGTTAAGTCCACACCACAATTGTTTGTAGCCCACTTGGTCGGGTATCTTGAGGGAGTCAACCCAATTGGGATTGGTGCTCGATACTCGACTTTGGAGATAATGTCGGAAAAAGGAGATAAAACCGATCAAAGCTTATCATTATCTATTTATCATTGGTTGGTTATTATTATCAAGAATTATCTTTATCTCTTTGTTGATATGCCTCATCCGCTCTCCTCACTCTCCTCCATTCTGTTAAGCTCCATCTGTGGGAAGGATTCTTCACCTATAAATAATCGAGCCCAGCTATGCATTCAGAGTGCCTTCTTCGTGTTCATTTACTTAAGTATTCAGCCTCTCTTCTTGTACTTCTTCGTGACACACGGCTGCTTCCTTTCGTGACCTTCGTGGGCTGTCCTTTCTCAGTGATCGGTTTCGGTTTGTGATTACCCGTACTTCCTTCGTGGTTGTGCAAACCTCCAAATTGTGGTGTTGCACTTGTGGTGGTTGGAATGATTTTCTGAGCCAAAATCAAAAAGGGGAAAAATCAAATTTTCTAACCTAGTTTCTTCCTCTTTCATTTTAGTGTAATTTTTCTTGGTTTTAATTGAATTAACCCTTGCATTTGTTGCATTACAGGTCCAATTGAAGCCTAAAGAGGCCAAAGAAAGGGATATGCATCAAAGATATTGGGGCCGGGATCTACATATTTCAATTCTTCAATGCATTAGACACGAATCTCGTTCTGCAGAATGGCCCATGGACATTCAATCTGCATCTTCTTCTCCTAAAACATCTTAAGGATGATGAAAACCCTATGAGGGTTGATCTATTTGAGACAAGTTTTTGGGTGCAAGTCAACGAAGTGCCAGCCGGCTTCCGACCAGATCGTGTTCTAATGCATATTGGTAATTATATTGGTTCATTCCTTTCGTCTGATCCCAATAATTTCTCAAGAGGGTGGAAGGCATTTTTACGTATTAGGGTTCTCATGGATGTGCGCCTCCCATTGAAAAGGAGAATGAAATTAAGGAAGTCAGGGGGTGAATGGATTTGGGTCACCTTTAAATACGAGAAATTGCCTACGTTTTGCTTTATTTGTGGAATAATTGGTCATGCAGGTTCTTCATGTGAAAATTATATGAAGCTCAAGGTAGATAGATTGAAAGACCATATGGACTCTTCCTAAAAGCTCCATCTCGAAATGATTTGTCTTCAGTTGGTGAGAAATGGCTTCGTAGTTCTTTGGCGGAGGATTCATGTAACAACCCGGTTTATACTAGTTAAAAAGTCAAGAAATTATTTTGTCAAAGTCAAATGTTCAAATGGTCAAGTAAGGACTTAGATTGAACAAATAAATTTATTAGGACTTAAATTGAAGCAAAAATTTTCATAAGGATTTAAATTAAGTAAATGATTTCTTTATGAGTTCTATTTTATAATTTCAAGCATTTAAAGGACATGAATGAGACAAATTAGAAATCTCAAGGATTTAGTTTTCTATATTCAAATTTAAGGACTAAAGTTTATATTATATGAAGGATTTTGGACTTGTTGTAATTTCATTATATTTATCCATCAAATAATGGACTAAAGGCCATTTTTATGTGTGCTTTCGGCAGAGAACAGAGGGAAATTTTGAGAGAAATCGAGAGAGGAAGAAAGGGGAAGAAAAAGGGGAAGAAAAGAAAGAAAGGAGAAGAAAAAGTTTGTCCAACTCAAGTGCCTATTGTTTTGGGTTTATACTACCACTTTTTCTTAACTTTAAGAGGTAAGTGGAAAAATATTTATTGTTCAATAATGTGTAAAATTAGGGCTTTTGATTTATAGTTTAAATGTGAGTTATATATGAATGTGGGAATGATGATTTTGGTGATTCTAATTGTATATTTAAGTTTATTGAAATAAATGCTTGGTATTAAAGATTAGGGTTTTATGTTATTGGGTTAATTTAGTGATTAAGTTAAGATAAATTTGTATTTTGGTTTGTTTTGTGCTAGAAATGGATATTTTGGTGTGGATAATGAATATTGGTTTAGCTATGAGAAGGGGTGAATAAACTAGTGAGCTTGGTAAAACTTGAAAATGGGAATTTAGATAAATGTGGCTCTAATTTTGAATCTCAAAGTGATATTAGAATTTAGTTAGTCATTAGAAGTGATTTTGTGTTCCTAAGTAAAAAAAGGTAAGTATGGTGTAATATGAGAAAACAAGTCGAATGAGTTAATTCAAGAATGAGGCTCTTTTGCTATATTATTTATTAAGGTGATTTTAGATGTTGACGTGAAGATTTTATTTTATCTCAGGAGGTGACGAGGAAGTTGGCGTTATATATCGGCCAAGCTAGTGGACGGTCAATTATTTTGTGAGTGGAGAAAACTTAAAAGAATTTACGTTATTCAAGTTTTCTATTACATTGATTTTCTTTAAGTTACAAATGATTTTGAAAGCAATGACTTTTAGAATGGTTATCACAATAAATGTTTTATAATTACGTTTGTTTAAGCATGATGGTTCTAATACCATTTTTACGAGCATGATTAGTTAAGTTATCATGTATGATTTCAAAACCACCAGAAGTACCCGATGTGGTTATCTGTTATTGTGTTAGTGCACGGAAGGGGCCTTGGGCCCGTGTACTAGCGGATATTATTTGTGATCTTAAGGCTCTGTCACGGAGGGGGCCTATGGCCCGTGTTCAGATGATCTTAAGATCCACTCTTATGCACGGAGGGGGCCTATGGCCGGTGTGTAAGGGTGCATATATGAGGTCTTTGGGACCCACTTTTGTACCCAGAGGGGCTTTGGGCTGGGTACGGAGGTGCTCAGTAGTATACGCGTGTATGACTAGATACAGATTTCAGATGATTTAGTTGGGTACCTTTGGTGTGATTTTCTTATGTATTACAGTTTATCAGTTATGCCACAGATGATTATTCCACGATCTTTATGATTATCCTTAGCATGTATGAATTGATTTAAAGTGACAAAAGCTTATGAAATAAATTATGTTTCAGAAATAGTTTATAAAATACTTTTATTTCAGAAACTCCACTCACTGAGTCACAAGCTCACGTTTCTCCCTATCTCTTTCTTATAAGAAAAGTTACAGATTTTGAGCAGCTTGAATAGATTCATCGTCGTCGACGAGCTAAAAGTCGGCATTTCTATGGTTTATTCTGATATAGTAATTAGAAGTTATCTTTTGGGCTCTTGTGATAGGCCGTGATATTCTTTTGTGGCCTTGTCGATAAAAGACCTAGTGATTATGTAATACATGTTGTATGTGTATATATTAAAAGAATTGACTAAGAATTTCAATTGTCTTATTATATTAATGTTATGTTTGGAAGGTTTGGGAAGTCTTTATGATTATCATGCATGATTGTTGAGGATTTGACGTTGAATTACAGGTTGGTTATGTTAATGATATAGGGGAGACTCTGTCAAAATTTTTATTAATTCTTATGTGATCAAATTTATTTAAAAGGTGAATCTGAAAGATAAGAAAAGTCAAGTTTGCCTTGGTGGTGGGTCCAACATCTAGTTGTCACCTGCCATCGGCACACGTCACGTTTCAGGTCCAGTAGGGTGATCTGGGACGGGTCGTGACAATTCAAGTTCCAAAAATCAGAAGGACGTAACTGATGCTGTGGATGAGGAAATTTCCATGCAAGAAGGAGTAAATTACTCACTAGTTATTAAGGGAAAGAGTGTGAATCATAAATATGCTTCAACCAATCCAATACCTGAAAAGCTATCACCTTTAATGCCTAAATTAAAGGAAAATCCTTTATTCAATAAAGCACATGCTAAATATATGCAAGGAAAGGACAACACTAATTACTTGGGCCTTGTTGTTATAGACCAGAAGAGACATAGGACGGATCCACACACGAAATGAACTTGAACAATCCAGTTTATGAAACAGACCCATTGTATGAGGACCTAAAAAAGGTAGCAGTGGTGGGCTTTGCTTAGCATGTCTATTGATCAAAAAGAGTATTCTTATTTGGAACTACCGTGGAATGGGAAATCCACGGATAGTTCAGGTCCCTGCAGGCCTGGTCACTACTAATAAGCCCGATTTTATCTTTCGATTGAAACTCTGGCTTGTAAGCAAAAAATGCTATCAATAAAAAATAAATTGAATTATGATTGTTGCATTGATGTAGATTGTGTATGGCATAGTGGAGGGCTAGCCCTTCTATGGAAGGAACATAATATGGCCTCACTCATTAGCTTGTCTCATTTTCATATCGATGTAGAAGTGACAATACAAGATCAACTGAAATAGCGTTTCACAGGCTATTATGGAATCCTCGATCGAAATAAGTGTCGATAGAATTGGGACCACTTAAGACTTCTCGCATCCGCATCTACCTTACCATGGGTTGTTCTTGATGATTTTAATGATCTTCTCTTCCAACATGAAAAGATGGGCTAACAAGTGTTTTCAAACCCGGCTCACCCAGTCAACCCGGACCCGTATTTTATATATTTTTTTAACTTTATTTCTTTAATTTTATACGTTTTTAATGTTTTCTAATATTATTTAATGTTCGGGTCGACTCTAAATTGACCCTCTGACCCTTGACCTAGTCTCTCAGTCGGGTTGGGTCTGAAAACTTTGGGGCCAACATCAACAACCTTTATGGCTACTTAACGAATTTAAGGAAGCAATTGAAGATTGCCAGATATCAGATCTAGGAATTGACGAATACCAATTTACTTGGTGCAAAAGTAGGGGTTCAATGGGATGGGTTGAGGAGAGACTCGACTGGGCTTTTGCATCTTCAAATTGGACTGAAAATTTTCTAGGCGCTTGTGTCAACAACTTGGGATTTTTTTCATCTAATCATGCACCTATATTTTTGCAACCTATAGCTACAATTCCCAGTAGTCTAAAAGAAGATTCTATTTCGAAAATTTGTGGCTCCTGGAAGTAGATGCAAGCAAGTTATCTGCTCAAGCTGGGATAAATTAGTTGGTGAACCTCTTTTAAACCGTATTAAAGACTGTGGTGAAGATTTGATATGCTAGGAGGATGTTCTGGTATATGAAAACTGAATGTCAAGATACGACAATGTAGAGCCCTTATAAGTCGACTCCAAATTAGAACATATTTGATTGGTCTTCAACAGTTTCGGTATGCCCAAACAGATTATTTTAAAGCTTTGCATCAAAAAGAGATATATTGGAAGCAGAGGTCTAGGAGACTTTGGCTTAAAGAGGGTGTTTCACATATAAAGTACTTCCATAAAGCAGCTTCATCACATCGGAGAACAAATCATATTCAAGAATTAAAGGACAAAAATGGAAATTAGACATCAGATTCGTCGTCTATCCATGGTTTATTTCTGAATATTTTCAAGATCTATTCATATCCTCACTCAAAGACGATGAACTAGGCCCACTTGCTTCAGGTATATCACATTTATTTCGGCTTCTCACAGCGAGTTACTTACAGGCTACAGCTCCATTTACTGCTTCAGAAATTCGTAAGGCTGCTTTAATATGCATCCCGACAAGGCCCCGAGGTCGGACAACATGAATCCAGCTTTCTATCAAATTTTTAGGATGCAGTGGGTAATCAAGTTATCTCTCAATATATATATATATATATATATATATATTCTTTAAATACATGCACATTTCTAGTGGGATTTAATAATACATCTATTGTCCTCATCTCGAAGAAAGGCAACCTAGAAACTATACAAGAATTTAGGCCTATATCGCTTTGTAACGTTGTATACAAGATAATGGCCAAAACTCCTTGCAAACTGCCTCAAAAATATTCTGTCTGGCATTATCTCACAAATGTAATGTACATTCATTCCCGGTCGCTCCATCACTGATAATGTTATGCTACCTCTTAAGGCACTTCATTGCATGAAAAAGAAACAAAGAGGTAAAAATGGCCTGTCTGCTCTTAAGATCGATATAAGCAAGGCATACGACCACCTTGAATGGAGATTCCTGAAGCATGCAATGACTCAAATGGGATTCCCTCAAAGATGGGTCGACTTGGTTCTCTTGTGTGTCTCCACGGTTCGGTACCATGTGGTACATGGGGGTGCGGAAATTGGACCCATCATCCCCGAGCGGGGTCTATGTCAACGCTTCTCTTTATCACCTTATTTATTCATTATTTTTTCAGAAAGTTTGTCCAAACTTGTTCAATCCAAGGAAGCTATAGGTGCTATCCATGGTTGGCGAATTGCAAGTAATGCAAATTCTCTTACCCACATTTTCTTTGCGGACGATAATATATTATTCTTTTGAGCCAACTTGAAGGAGTGTGATGAAATTAAGGAACTGCTGAACAAATATGAAAAAAAATCTGGCCATTCTATAAATTATCACAAGTCGACTATCTATTTCTGTCAGAATGTTGATCCAGATTGCCAAGATGACATTATATCGGATTTGAGCATACAAGCTTTGCAAAGACATGAGAGATACCTTGGCATACCATCTTTAATCAGACGGAATAAGAAGTAGGTCTTTGCTTTCATTAAAGACCGTGTGTGGAAACGAGTAGAAGGATGAAAGAGAAGTCTTTATCTAGAGTGGGTAAAGAAATATTGTTAAACACCGTTGCATAAGTTGCCCCTAATTATGTCATGAGTGTGTTCTTGATTTTGACGCAGTTTTGTGGGGAAATTGAAAAAATCATGAACAAGTATTGGTGGCAATCACACCATGGAAACAAAAGAGGAATTAACTAGACTTTCTGGGATAAATTATGTCTCTCAAAATTCAAAGGGGGGTATGGGTTTCCGAAGGATACATGAGATAAACATTTCTCTACCAGGCAAACTTGGCTAGAAACTCATCATTCAACTCAACCATCAACCTTGGTTGCTCAAGTTTTTTAAGCTCGTTATTTCCCATCTTCTACCTTCTTGGAGGCTAAACTTGGACATCATCAGAGTTATGTAAGGAGAAGTATATTGGCTGCCCAACCTCTCCTGCTAGATGGATGCAGATTCTGTATATAAAGTGGCACATCTATCAAAATTTGGTGAGATCTTTAGCTGCCTAACCCAGATCATGGTTTTGTGACATCCGACCCAATCCCAAGTGTTAAGGAAGCAATTGTAAGTAGAGATGGCAAAAAACCCGCCCCGACCCAAACCCGACGGGACCCCGACCCTAATGGGGCAAAAAAATACCGACCTGCGGGTTGACGGGGCGGGTTTGGGATCAAATTTGAAAACCCGTAGCGGGTTCTGGTCGGGCACGGGTCGGGAAAGACCCGACCCGCCAATGACCCGCCCCGCTTAATTAATTACTTTTTAAAATAAAAATACATTACTTAACCCTAACTTACTAACCCAGTAAATATAATTCATATCCATTCCATCTCACTCTTAGCATCTCTCTGGCTCTCTTTGCGCCTCACTTCACTCATCTCACAAGTCACACTACTCTTTCGTCTTCTCTTCCTCTCACACTCCTCCACTGACCCACGTCCACCCTTCCACCTACCGAGTCTCCACAGTCTGTGTTTTAGCTTTCACCATTTTCTTGTCTTTTTTTCTTGGATATTGAGCACGCTGGATGAGAAGAACCTTTGATTTATATAGTTAAATTATTGTTCGCTCCAGCATTAGTTTCTTCTGTATACTTTAGGTTCATTTATTTTTTGTTTAGTATGCCGGTTTGTGTTTATTTCAAAGATCTTGCTTCACAATCTTTATCCCTCGAACAGTACTTCTATTGATGTCTTGACAGGCCAAATTATTTTGCCTTTACCGGGTGTAATGGCTCTACGAGATTCTTGAAAAATCAGAATTTCTATCATACGACCATGCCACAATTGCTATCATAATGGGCAAAATAAAAATGGAAAAACGGGTCACAAATGGGGCGGGAGAGGAACCCGCCCCGACCAGTGAAAAATCCGAACCCGCCCTACCCCTGTAGCGACCAAGAATTTTTACGCGATTAATAATTATTTTAATAGAAAATCGTGTCGCTACTATTTCACCCATTTTTATTAAGTTAACGCCACGACGTATTCGTATAGCCAAGTCAAGAAATAATCGAGATCGTTCGATTTTAAATTAAATTCCGAATTTCTAAAAATATCTCCATTCTCTTGATTTAAAGTATATTAAGTCTAAGTACTTAATTCAATGTTATCCCAATATTTATTTGTACAAAAAATTACTTTTATTATTTAAATTAAGAAAATATATGCAAGCATGAGAGGTTCCATTATATGTAATCATGAAGAGCATAATATTTGTATAAATATGGAAAAGTATATGAATGATTTATATACTCCATTATATATAATCATGAAGAGCATAATATTTGTATAAATATGGAAAAGTATATGAATGATTGATAAGACTCCATTATATGTAATCATGAAGAGCATAATATTTGTATAAAAAATGTTTTTATGAAAAGTAAGTATGTTTTTATGAAAAGTAAGTATATCTTATGTTTTTATGAAAAGTAAGTATGTTTTTATGAAAGGTAAATACACCTTATGTTTTTATGAAAAGTAAGTATGTTTTTATGACAAGTAAGTATATCTTATGTTTTTATGAAAAGTAAGTATGTTTTTATGAAAGGTAAATACACCTTATGTTTTTATGAAAAGTAAGTATGTTTTTATGACAAGTAAGTATATCTTATGTTTTTATGAAAAGTAAGTATGTTTTTATGACAAGTAAGTATATCTTATGTTTTTATGAAAATTAAGTATGTTGTTATGAAATGTAAATATACTTTTATACAAATATTATGCTCTTCATGATTATATATAATGGAGTATATAAATCATTCATATACTTTTTCATATTTATACAAATATTATGCTCTTCATGATTACATATAATGGAACCTCTCATGCTTGCATATATTTTCTTAATTTAAATAATAAAAGTAATTTTTTGTACAAATAAATATTGGGATAACATTGAATTAAGTACTTAGACTTAATATACTTTAAATCAAGAGAATGGAGATATTTTTAGAAATTCGGAATTTAATTTAAAATCTAACGATCTCGATTATTTCTTGACTTGGCTATACGAATACGTCGTGGCGTTAACTTAATAAAAATGGGTGAAATAGTAGCGACACGATTTTCTATTAAAATAATTATTAATCGCGTAAAAATTCTTGGTCGCTACAAACTTACCCCCTTAAAATAATTTCGTCCTCGAAATTAATCTTACTTGATCTTATGATTTCTGAACACTTAATCAGAATCTCTTCTTCTTCTTATGTAGCATCATCGCTACCATATTTAACCCAACCATATTTAACCCACTGGACTTTGACTAAATGCATCAATTTGTTTTCTTAAAACATGGACTTTTCTATCAATAATAGACATATGTCTACTCATAAATTCTTCTGAATCAAAATGAAAATTCCCAATCGTATGTGATATTTCATCATATCTTGTAGTATTCATGTAACTTGTCATTTATCATCGTATCATGTGACCTCAAATATTCGTATTAATATCTCTAAAATTTCAATAAATCTTTACTAACATATCATACCATAATAATTTGTCATTTCTTCTTATCACCAAATATCCCAAAATAATTAAAACGATTACCTGAATATTCTCTATGTAATATACCCAAACATGTTATTCACATATCAACATAATCATCAGTTTATCTTTCCAATATTTGTAACCCAAAATTTCTGCAAAATTCAATAAACAAATATCTCCCAAATAATTAAAATTCTTAACTCAAATATCATAACATTTCCCGTAAGGTATTCCTTTCACTTGCACAAACTTATTAATCCTGATTCAATACAGTCCTTATTTCACTTTCACGTATCCCCGTATTATTTCTATACCTTGATTATTATATCAAAATATCAGTACCCAAAAATCCAAGAAAATATTCCATATCTCAAATCCCGTCATCATCAAATCTTCCTTTTATCAAGAAAGTAAACGGCGCATAAACTCTTGTTCCCTCTTTTCCATTATTCTATTCCGCGCTTTCTTGCTGGAATCAATATCACGCGGATTCCCTCTGATCCTTAATGCTTTTAAATAGTTCATGCTGGGAAGAGGTTAGATCCATCAAAAACATGGATATCATTCTTACAAACATTCGCAAGTATTATTCCAGTCTTCCAATGAATGATCTGAGGAAAATCTATCGAATAAGACTCGAAAGATTGAGGTTGCTGATGGCTCATGGTGTTTCAGAAGATGTTCGCTGGTTGATCGAAGCAAAGGTTCGACTATCTGGTGAATTACCTATGACATTTCCAAAGCACATGCCTGGTTTAGGCAAAAGCACCTTCGCAAAGAAACGAAGAGCAAAAAGGCTGAATGGTTGCTACAAATGTGCTCGTTGGAACTGTGATACTCGTTGCAAAACAGTAGGATATTCTTCTACTAATCGGGATGATAAAATCAAATTCATAAAGGGTGGACTGAGTAAGGAGTCTTTGGATGATATTCGACTGACTCTTGAGACGCACCCAAGTGGTTATGTGCAACGTGAACTTCTCTCCTTATACGCTCAGTTTAACGGGGACAAAAATCGTTATAGTCTCCAAAATATAATAGCAAAAGATCCTGTTTGCCAGTCTGTTTTACAAAATGAGGCTTCTGGCAGTTCAACAATGATATAAGGTAAATCTCTTGATACACATTTAAAATATTTTGCTGTTTTCTTTCACGCGTTTTGGAAATAAAATATATTTTCCTTTCTCGAGTTTTGATAAAGCTGGAAATAAATCACCGAAAGGTGATATCTTTGGTAAAACAGTCAAAAGTTGGCCGATTTTGTCAAAAGTAAATCTTTACTTTTTCAGAATCAATCAAAAACAGTAAGTTTTTCCGGCTTTAAATAGCCAAACATATTTCATAGTTCAGGCATCCCAAAATCACATCTTCTTCGTAAGTTTTCTCTTCTATACTATCAAAGATGGAAGCACCAAAACTTCGACAGATCAAAACTATTTGTGTATTTTGTGGATCAAAAGTGGGGAAAGGCTTCAGTTATCTAGAAGCGGCCGTAGATCTTGGAAAGAAACTGGGGGAAAAAGGTATCACTCTTGTGTATGGGGGTGGTAGCAGTGGTCTAATGGGTTGTGTTTCCCAATCTGCTCTTGCAGAGAAATCAAAAGTAATCGGTGTCATACCTGTCCCTTTGGTAGATGTTGCAGGCAAAACACGAGGGCATGAAGTTCAAACCTTATCTATCCATGAACGCATAACTTGTATGCTATATGGTTCTGATGCCTTTATAGCCCTGCCCGGAGGTTTTGGTACCTTAGAAGAAATCTTTAACATTACCTCGTGGGCTCAACTAGATCTCCATACTAAGCCTATTGGGCTTCTGAATGTTAACAATTTCTTTGATGGCTTGTTAACCTTTCTTGATTATGCTGTGGAACAGGGATTCATCTCTCCATTTTCCAGAAGGCTCCTTATTTCTGCTCCTACTATTGATGAACTACTGGATAAGCTGCAGTCATATATCTCAATACAAGATCCAGCAGGGGTTAAGATAGATTGGTCGCAAGGAAGGGGAATCAAGCGAAAATGGAGTCCGGTTAATGTAAACTTAACTTTATGAATCTTAGAATAGGTGGGGGTAGAGTACGGAGTATTCTTACTCTCGAGACACCCCTCTAATTTCCTAGGATTTCCTTAATGTTTAAATCTTGTGTGTACCTCAAAGGTTCCAGGTGGTAGATTACGGAGTATTCTTACTCTCGAAACACACCTCTTTGAAGGTTTCTATATTTCCTCAAAAGATCAGAGGTGGTAGGATACGGCTACTCCGGAAACACATCTCTCAATTTGAGGAATTTCCCATGTTGCTTTCTTTTGCTTTTGCGTGTTTCATGTATTTCTTTTCCAGTGTGACTCTTTGTGTGTTCTCCTTATGAGAAAATAATAAAATCTCTGCTATCATCTACTAAATCTCGTTTGTGATGTAAATGAACTTGCATGTCTAACCTTAATTCCTTTAGTGGATGCTTATCATATCATGCTCTTAATTCCAAATGATAAAATTCTGGACAGAGTCTCCCTTGTAATTTGGACTTATCCCAAACCATAAGCATACTTCATAACTCACAATAATAAATAACTCCACATTTGATCACAACGATCTAAAAATATTGAAAAATGATTTGAAATTGTTATGTTGAGGAATTATGAATTGAATTATGGGATATTTTTTTGATGACTGTGACGACCCGAATTTTCGACCATTCGAGTGCCACTAAAAGTGACTCATATCATATTATCGAGACTTAAATAGTAATGTAAAATTATTCAAAAGAATAATTAGAATCCCATAATTTAATTTGTGAATAAAAATAGAACATAATTTTCTTACATAAAGTTCAACATAATTATCTCATCAATCTTAACCACTTTTGCCACTTCCATGTTGACCGCCTCGAACCTTCAATTATCTGAAAATGGTAAATATCGTGGAGTGAGATTTATAAAATCCCAGTAAGTATACCAAGCATAATTTTCTTTTGAAAGCATATGGATCATTTTCATAACATAGGATAGGATCGAAATCCTCATAAACATAGAGAGACACAAGAATTTTACCGAACTTAGATGACAAGAATTCTTATGTGTAGCGCTACTAAACTCCGGTCCCCTTAGCATAATCATAAACATATCATATGGAACCCATAACAATCTTGTGAGATTGATTTCATAGCAATGATCCAAACATTTTCATAAAAACATTTTTTATACAAATATTATGCTCTTCATGATTACATATAATGGAGTCTTATCAATCATTCATATACTTTTCCATATTTATACAAATATTATGCTCTTCATGATTATATATAATGGAGTATATAAATCATTCATATACTTTTCCATATTTATACAAATATTATGCTCTTCATGATTACATATAATGGAACCTCTCATGCTTGCATATATTTTCTTAATTTAAATAATAAAAGTAATTTTTTGTACAAATAAATATTGGGATAACATTGAATTAAGTACTTAGACTTAATATACTTTAAATCAAGAGAATGGAGATATTTTTAGAAATTCGGAATTTAATTTAAAATCGAACGATAGAAATGATTAGAAATATGTTCAGATTATCTATCATTTAGATTTAATGAGAAATAGCGAGCCAATTTTATGAAGTTTTATGAGATGTTAAGATTATAAGTGATATGATTTTAATGAGACTTTTATGAGAAGCATTATGAAGTTAGAGATTTAAAGATTTGGTTATTGGGAATTAAGTAATGGATATTATGTTGAGTAAGTGAATTATGCCTCTATATTGAAGAGAAATTTATTATGAACTTTGGCCTTGTGATTAAATTTTGGGAATATGATTTATAACTTATTAATATAAGTATGAGTAATCTTTTGAGCCAATTAAGGTATGGAAGGAAGTGATATTGTGATATTGAAAAAAATGTTTTTATGAAAATGTTTGGATCATTGCTATGAAATCAATCTCACAAGATTGTTATGGGTTCCATATGATATGTTTATGATTATGCTAAGGGGACCGGAGTTTAGTAGCGCTACACATAAGAATTCTTGCCATATAAGTTCGGTAAAATTCTTGTGTCTCCCTATGTTTATGAGTATTTCGATCCTATCCTATGTTATGATGAAAATGATCCATATGCTTTCAAAAGAAAATTTATGCTTGGTATACTTATTGGGATTTTATAAATCTCACTCCACGATATTTACCATTTTCAGATAATTGAAGGTTCGAGGCGGTCAACATGGAAGTGGCAAAAGTGGTTAAGATTGATGAGATAATTATGTTGAACTTTATGTAAGAAAATTATGTTCTATTTTTATTCACAAATAAAATTATGGGATTCTAATTATTCTTTTGAATAATTTTACATTACTATTTAAGTCTCGATAATATGATATGAGTCACTTTTAGTGGCACTCGAATGGTCGAGAATTCGGGTCGTCACAACCCCGCACCGCCCCGAATCTGGCGGGTTGTGGGCGCAGGTATGGGGCACCTAAATGGCTTGCGGGGGGGGGATGCGGAATGGCTGACCCGCTCCGAACCCCCCCCCCCCCCCCGTTGCCATCTCTAACTGTAAGCCAATTGTTTATACCAGGTGAAAATAGATAGGACTATGATATTATTTTTGATCTCTTTAACGAAGAAGAACGAAGACAAATATTGAAAATCCCCTCGAATTCTTATGGAAGAGCTTGTCGAATTTATTGGGTTCACGATAATAAAGGACTTTATTCGGTTCGAAGTGGATATAAGATGTTGATGTTGGAATTCTCCTAGAATTACCCAAACACTATGCATAATTTTTTACGCACTAAATGGAATCTTAAAATTCCAGCAAAGGTGCGCAACTTTCTCTGGCGGGCATCACAACAAGTTACTTCCTACAGTAGACCACTTAAGGGCCAAGAGAGTGGACATTGATAAACATTGTTCAATATGTTTGTAGCATGATGAATTTTTTTTACATAGCTTGGTTCATTGCGAGTTCGCTCGAAGAGCTTGGATGCAATGGGGATTACTCCCTCTCCTTCCTCGGCAGATAGCTTCAAAGATTGGTTGAACCTTATGCTAAGAAACAACAAACAAGACCAAGAATATAAATGACTATGGGGGAAGGGATGCCAATCCCCGTCCCCGCCCTGCCGGAGATTTACCATTCCCATCCCTGTCTAAACAAGGTTGGGGCGGGGGCGGGGGCGGGGGCGGACCGGATCGGGTCAGGTCAGAGACACCCATAATCCTCGTTTACGTCCTCATTTATTATTATATATATTTTTATCAATTAATGTATTTTTATAATGGTTATCTAATGTCTTAGTTATATAAATTCTTTTCTTAAAGTATGATTATTTTATAAAATTCTCAAATAATAGCGCTAAAGAATGATTAACTTAAATAAAAAAACTCATAATAACTTTTACAGAGTAGTACAAGTTTAATTATGTTAAGAAGTATGTTTGGAGAGAATGAGATGAGACTTATGACAGTAATAGATGAATAGTAGTATAGAATTGAAATGTAGGGCTTGATTTTGATATTATTTATTTGGGCGTCGGGTAGTTCATGACACTTTTAATTTGTTTGATTTTTTTTAATTGAATTTATTAATCAGGTATGGTTTCAGGGTGGGGATGGGGATTTGATAGCAATCCCCATCCCTGCCCCAACCTCGATCGGGTATCTTTTTTATCCCCGTCCCTACCCCGTTCTGGGAGGGTTCCCGTCGGGTTCGGGGATTCTCTGCCCCATTGCTATCCCTAACCAAGTACTAATTGGCATGCTTGCTAGTCCATTTGGACGAACCAAAACGAGTTGGTTTGACACTCTCGTTCCCATACCGAAGTTCGTAGCGACTACAAAAATCTTTTTGCGTTAGTGACGTGAAGTCCATCAACCAGTAGCAACATTGAACCGAAATCTACAGACAGTGGGCTTTACTAAATGGTACCCATCTCCGGCATGCTCATTTAAAATCAACATTGATGCTGCAACTTGTGAAAACCAAGGAAGAGCTAGACTTGGACCTGTGATACGTGATGACCTGAGCTCTTTTATTGCGGACAGAGTTATTCTGGTTAAGGGGATTACTGATCTAGTTATTGCTGAAGTTTTGGGAGTTCGTGAGGCTCTATCTTGGCTAAAAATTCGATTTCCTGAGGTCCAAATCATCGAGATGGATGCTCTTTTGGTCTACAATACTCTTCAACAAAATGAAGTCTGCAATTCCTACTTCGGACTGCTTATTGAAAAGTATCGACTACTTACAAGTGATATGCCAAACATTCAATTCAGTTTGGTGAGGAGATCGGCCAATTAAGTTGCACACACACTAACTAAGGCTGCAAGTTCTTTTCATGATACCATTGAATGGTCATATTTTCTGCCTTTGTTTATCTCGAATGTACTCCTTGACGATTTGATTAATGAATAAATTTTTTTTTGACATAAATGATTAATTTCAAAATTTTTTCTTATCAAATTAAAAGAAATAATAGATATCTGATCTTTTTAAGTAATTATAATTAAATCATTTTCATTTTCATTTTTACAACATTAGGTTTCGATAAACTCTTTTGTCATTTTGAAATTAATTTGTTAATTTACTCATTTGTTCATTTATCTATTTTAATTTTATAAATTTAAAAGTACCTCAATTTATAAAATATATACTACAGACTTTAACAATTAATTCATTGAATTTTATCTAAAATAAAAATATAAGATGTTAGCAAACTCATTTTATTTAAAAATAGAACATAGTCAACATGTTTATTTAACATACACAATCTTTTTCGGTAACATAACCATTTGACTACTCTGTGAAAAATAAAATGTCATGTTGCTTTGGAAACCATTGAACAAGAGTATTTTTTTTTTTTTTTTTATAGAGACTATAGATTAAAATAGTTTTAAATGTGTTGTTGAAAGTGGATGGAAGTGGTATAAAAAATAAAATAATTGTTAAATAAATCAATTCAGTGGTTGGAAATGAAGTTTGAAAAGTGATTTTATTTTTTAAAATATGTATTTAAAAGTTATATGAACAATTGTGAAAAATGAGTTTTTACATAATGTGTGATTGAGATTGAACATTGAAAAAAAAAATTTGAAAAATCAGTTCTATAGAATAAGTGATAAAGTCTTATGTCATGTAGGTTAAGCCACCATTTATAAATTGGGATTTGACAAAAAAATCATCCCAGAATCTGAAGAAGTAATGCATTATGCAATTAAAAAAAATAATAACAGTGTCAATGGAACCCAATATTTAGCCTCCATCTGGAAAAATTATTGTTTGAATCCCATTTTTATCAAAAAATGAGTTATAGAATAGTGATTTTTTTGAGAATGTATAGTTAAAAAGTAGGAAATTTTTTAAATTTATGTATAGATTATTTTATTAATATAATGTGTAGTTGAAAAATGAATTTTGAATTATAGGGCTCAAACAAGGTCTTCATTTTCAAGTTTCAATGACACATTTTAATGGACCAAAAAGTACCAAGCACTTATCGACCTCTCATTTTTATCTATATATTGAATTATTTATAAATTCTTCCATATGGAGGCTTTTGTAACGCCGCCATGAGTAAAAAAAAAATTGATATAGATACTGGATAAAACGAGACAATTTAAAAACATCATTCACAGATGTAATGTAGTTTTACATATAGATCAAAACAAAACCAAAATCAAAATCAAAACTAAAACCAAACTCAAGCTCCTGTACAACAAGATCATACCAAAAGAGAAGCCCCTGTACAATAGATCATGAGTGTATTGTGCTGATTTCAACCTTTAACAACACAAAGTAGTCAAGTTAATCACTAAGAATATATGATTGACAAAATGTATGGAATGATATATATAAAATAATCAAAGCATGAAAAAAAGGAAGAACTCTCTTGTGCTTCGAAACCGAGTCGTGTGGTAGGAATCGAGGGCTCAAAAAATTGCCCCAACAACCACAATAGGCAACACCACACATAGACAGCACGAGACACTCCGAGGTAACCCACAAACCCACTTTTTTCACGAAGAAGAAGGGACCGAACTAGATTGCCCAAAACACGAAGCCACGAAGGTCGCTGTTTACACCGCACGAGGGCACGAAAGCAGGGGCCAACACTCACGAAGAGGAAGGCAGCAAGCAAGCCAGGGGCGAGCGGTAAGGTAATGGCTTTTCACAGAGAAAAGATCGGGTTTCTCACAAAGAGAAAGGGGAATAGCCGCTATTCTGAGAGAGAGAGAGAGAGAGAGAGAGAGAGAGAGAGGCTAAGAGAGTGTGCGTGAGTATCTCTACCGAGAGTGAGGGTTAATTAGAATAAATAGGTAGGTTTAGGTTTTAATTAGAGAATAGGGTTGAGAGCCTAATTAAAACCCGGGCCGCCAATCGGATCCACCTATCGAGTAACAGGGCCTGAGGGCCTACGAAGCTAAATTTCCGACATGATATTTCATCATCACCCCCGAGGTTTGTTTGGGACCAAAAAATCCTAACAAACCTCCACCTTGGTACCGAACAAACCTGCAAAAGACAAAACAACACATGTTTAATAAATGCAAGAGTTAAGTCCTAAACTAATCAGAACTTTTCATACCCGTACCGATATTTAGAAGCAATAAACAACTTATAAAATTTTCCAATGTGAGCACCTTTGTGCCAATTTCTACAGGGTTATAATCTGTATGCACTTTCTCAAGTTTAATTTCATCTTGAGAAACAAAATTTCTAATAAAATTCAACCTAACATCGATATGTTTAGTGGGTTCATGAAAAACGGGGTTCTTACATAAATGAATAGCTGATTGACTATCGGAATATACAGTTACACTTTCTAAACCACAAAGCTTCTTTAAAGGTCTCGGTAACATCAATATATTCAGACTCAGTAGTAGAGAGAGTAACAATATATTGGAGCTGAGACTTCCAACTAACACATGAGTCACACAAAGTAAATACATAAGAGGAAGTAGATTTCCTATTATCTCTATCTCCACCATAATCAGCACCAGTAAAACCCTTCAATTTCACATTATTAGATTTGCACTTATAGATTAAACTCACATTGTAAGTATCACTAAGATACCTAAGTAGCCACTTCAAGGCTTCCCAATGAGTGGGGCCTGGATTAGACATGTACCTGCTCAAAGTACTAACAGCAAAAGCCAAATCTGGCCGAGTACAAACCATCAGATACATCACAGAACCAATCACATTAGAATAAGGTATATTACTCATATAAGCTATTTCTTCCTCATTTGCAGGTGATTGATCTTTTGTTAAAACAAAATGATTTCCAAGAGGTACAGAAGCAGGCTTACAATTAATCATACCAAACTTCTTTAACACCTTTTGCACATAGGGAGTTTGATGCAGGAATAAACAAGAATTAGACCTATTTCTCTCAATTTCCATACCCAAAATACGTTTAGCATGGCCTAGGTCCTTCATATCAAATTCTTTGTTTAACTCACTTTTAACTTTGTCTACTAAAATCATGTTAGAACCAATCAATAACATGTCATCCACATAAAGTAACAAATACACACACTCATCAGTGTTGTGGTGCATATAGTATAGACAATGATCAAACTCACTTCTCTTGAAACCAATAGATAGCACATAAGAATCAAATTTCTTGTACCACTGTCTAGGTGATTGTTTTAAACCATATAATGATTTTTTAAGGAAACACACATGATGAGGTTTTTCTTTATCTTCAAAACCTTTGGGTTGAAACATAAAAATTTTCTCTTCAAGATCCCCATGTAAAAAAGCAGTTTTCACATCAAGTTGTTCAAGTTCCCAGTCATAATACGCAACAAATGTAAGCATGACTCTAATGGTGGTATACTTAACAACGGGAGAGAAAATCTCATTATAATCTACCCCTTCCTTTTGTGTGTATCCCTTGGCTACTAACCTAGCCTTATGTCTCACAAGCTCACTCTCAGTGGTACCCTCCTTAACCTTGTAGACCCATTTGCAGCCTACAATAGATTTATCTTTCAGCCTGTCCACTAAAACCCAAGTTTGATTTTTATGGAGTGACTCTATCTCCTCTTTCATGGCACTAATCCAAAATTTACTATTTTCACTTCTCATAGCCTCCTCATAGGTATTGACCTCCTTATCAGCTAGGTCTTGGTAACTAGCATAGGCTATAACGTAGTCGCACATTCTTTGGGGCTCTTTATGTGGTCTTCTTTCCCTATCTCTAGCTAACTGATAGTCATTCAAAGGGTTATGGTCAACAGGATGATCTATAGGGTCATCTTCTTCAAATTCTACATTCTCGTGATCTTGTTGGGGGTTACTCTCCACCTCACTCGGCCTAATGGGGATAGGGACTCTAACACTCTCCACCTCAAGAGAGGGTTCATCTTCACCTATCTCTAGCTGTTCCTCATTTCCTAGACACGGCATCTCAGACTCATTAAAGGTAACATCTCTACTGATAATTATTCTCACACCCTTTTGGCTTCTGTCCCACAACCTATACCCTTTAACACCTTCGGGATATCCTAGAAAAACACACTTTCTAGCTCTAGGTTCTAACTTTCCCTCACTTTGATGAGAAAACGTAGTACAACCAAAAGTTCTAAGCATAGAATAATCAGCACATTTTCCATACCATTTTTCATATGGTGTATCACCATTCAAAGCAGCGGAAGGAGTCATATTAATCAGATAGCACGCAGTCATAACAACTTCACCCAAAAAGATTTAGGCACACCAGAGCTTAACATCATACATCTAACTTTATCAAGTAATGTACAATTCATTCTTTCAGCAGCCCCATTTTGTTGGAGAGTGTAAGGCACAGTTCTATGTCTAGTAATACCATTATCTTTACACATATTGTCAAAATCAGAATTGCAGAATTCAAGACCATTATCAGTTCTCAAATATTTTATACTTTTACCTGTCTGATTCTCCACTTTTAATTTCCAAGTTTTAAACTTTTCAAAAGTTTCAGATTTATCTTTCAACAAATAAATCCACACACGTTTGGAGAAATCATCTATAATAGATAGAAAATATTTGTTACCACCAAAAGTGGGATTGCTCCCTGGACCCCAAAAATCTGAGTGAATGTATTCAAGCATTATAATTGTCCGGTGTTTGCTGCATGCAAAAGACATCCTGTGATGTTTACCAAGCACATAATGATCACAAAATGGCATGTCAGACACCTTATCCTTTCCAAACACACCCTTATCATCTAAATATATTAGACCTTCAACACTCACATGTGCTACTCTATTGTGCCATTTATGTGTGTGATCGGTCTCAATGGATGCAATAGTATGGTTTTGACCATCTACTACCTCAGCATGAGTTATGTAAATGCCATTTTTTCTAATGGCCTTAAAGGCCCTAAGTGCACATTTAAACATTTTAATCATCCCGTCACCAAGCCCCCCAGTGAAACCTGTATTTTCTAATTCTCCCACAGATATCAAATTTCTACCCATATGTGGGATGTACCTAACATTCTTCAATGTATGAAAAAAACCGTTTTCAAATTTGACAGTAACATCGCCAACACCTGTAATGTTATATGCGACTCCACCCCATGAAACAACATGACCATGATCAGACTCATGCAAATGACCAAACCAATGCTTATGCGAAGTGACATGGAAAGATGCACCAGAGTCAAGAATCCATTCATCAGTATGGGAGTTCATAGACATGTTAATTTCACTAGGCTTGGGATCTAAAATGACGTAAACCTCACCAGATTCACTATGTTTTGGTGCTACAATGTTTGCCTCCCCTTGTTCACTTCCCTTTAGTTTATTTTTCTCCTTATAGCAATCACTAATAAAGTGTCCTAACTGGCCACAACCATAACACTTTTTACCTGCAGCTTTCCCTCGTGATTTGGATCTACTTCTACCCTTTTTCTTGTTACCACTACTTTGCCCGCTCCCACTATTTTCACCACCCTTTGTTTGAGTCATACCTCTCATAAAGTGGATCTCCCCTTGTTTTCTCCCACCTTTCTCAGCTCTTATCTCTCTATCCTTACTTTTAAGTGAATCAATGACTACCTCCGGGGTAAGGGTCTCCCCCCATACTTGATAGCATTCTTAACATATTTATATATGTCAGGAATGGAATTCAATAAAATTATGGCCTTGTATTCTTCAGGCGCTTTATCACCACAGTTTTTGATATCTTGAACAAGTTTATTGAAAATATCAAGATTGTCATCTAATTCTTTTGAAGGATCGATTTTGAAAATGAAAAAGCTTTCAAGTAGAAAAAGTTTGTTCGGGGTGGATTGTGTTAAGTAAATTTCTGTAACTTTTTCCAAAGAGCTTCAGTAGTATCGTGTTTACCAACTTTTCGTAAAACACTATCAGATAAATGCAAGATAATAGAAGTATAAGCAAGTTCATCAAATTCCTTTTTCTGTTCGTCAGCCACAGTAGCAGGAAAAGAATTATTAATTGCTTTAGAAACTTTTTGCTGAACCAAAATACCTTTCATTTTCTGTTGCCAAATAGAAAAATCACCCTTTCCATTAAAGACACTCAAGTCAAAATGATGTGCAGACATATTTCGAAAATAAGCAACACAACACAATGGAAGAATATGCAGCTCACAAAGAATTTCACATAGAAACCTAAAGGGCCACAATATATATACGCCGTTCTAGATTCTCAGGATTCTGTGAGACTCAAAGGATCTCAGGTCAAGAGAATTTTCGACATAGGTAAGGTCTAGGGAACAATTCTAATATCAAGAGCAACAGGAAAATAAATAATCACCAAGATATATCGAAAACATGTATAACACAGCAATATCCAAAGCACAGGTAATAGCAATTACATCCTATAACTAGCAACAGGCAACCGCAAGCCTAATGATCACCCCACACGATGACCTGCTATTACAGAAATTTAAAAGTGATTAGCCAATTTACTAGAGCGGACTTTTCTGTGTCCGTAATTGGGAGCGATGTGAAATTATTGTTTATTTTGCGAATTTGCAATTAGTGATCCTTCGATAAATAGGCAGATACAGCACCAAGTAAGAATCAACCTTCAAAGTTAACTGTGATTGCAGAAACAACAAAATAGCACAATCAGTCAAAAAAATTTCCAACACGCAGGTAATGAGAAAATTTAGAAATAATTTCAGCAATAAGGTAATGAACACAAAGTTCAGAAATATCGATTCCAAAAAAAACACAGAAGTTTGCCAATCAGTCAAGCACCCGCTCTGATACCAGATTGCAGTGATTTCAACCTTTAACAACACAAAGTAGTCAAGTTAATCAATAAGAATATATGATTGACAAAATGTATGGAATGATATATATAAAATAATCAAAGCATAAAAAAAGAACTCCCTTATGCTTCGAAACCGAGCCGTGTGGTAGGAATCGAGGGCTCGGAAAATTGCCCCAACAACCACAATAGGCAACACCAGACACTCCGAGGCAATCCACAAACCCACTTTTTCACGAAGAAGAAGGGACCGAACCAGGCTGCCCAAAACACGAAGCCACAAAGGTCGCGGTTTACACCGCACGAGGGCACGAAAGCAGGGGCCAACACTCACGAAGAGGAAGGCAGCAAGCAAGCCAGGGGCGAGAGGTAAGGTAATGGATTTTCACAGAGAAAAGATCGGTTTTCTCACAAAGAGAAAGGGGAATAGCCGCTATGCCGAGAGAGAGAGAGAGAGAGAGAGAGAGAGAGAGAGAGAGAGAGAGAGAGAGAGAGAGAGAGAGAGAGAGAGAGAGAGAGAGCGTGAATATCTCTACCGAGAGTGAGGGTTAATTAGAATAAAAAGGTAGGTTTAGGTTTTAATTAGGGAATAGGGTCGAGAGCCTAATTAAAACCCGGGCCGCCAATCGGATCCACCTATTGAGCAACATGGCCAATGACCCAATTAACACCTCAAGATAGAATGGCAAAGTCTCTAACCTGTCACTCTTGGGTTCCACATATTGTGGTTAGTTGGGGCAAATAATTCTTCGATCATGGGTCGAGGGCCTACGAAGCTAAATTTTCGACACGATGTTTCATCATCAGCCCCGAGGTTTGTTTGGGACCAAAAAATCCCAACATGTATCATGGCAAAAATGGATTCACATAGCCAACTTTCATATTCATCAAGAATAGAACTCAGTTTGAGTTTTTGTTTTTGTTGCAAATCATCCTCATGACCTATCAATTTACACCCGCTTGACATTATATAATCTTTTGTAATTACTTTCTCTATCGTTTCTGTTGGATGGAATTTTGTGAATAGTGATGCCAAAATAAGTATAATGACAGTTTGTAAATCCTTGCCGAATATTGGACAGAGTAACGGTAAAGAAAAACAGAAATAAGAAGAAGAAGAAAAGAAGGGACAAAGCCGAGGTAAGAGTTGGACTCTTTGTCCTTCAGTCGAATTTGTCCCGCAACGGTGCCTACAGATTTCGGCAATCGACTCCCAAGATACAACGGCTTCACTTGTGTTTGTAGCATTCCAAAACACAAGTACAACGAACTAAATTTAGGCTTATGTACTCTAAAGGATGCAATGAATGGAAATCAAAACAAATGAAATGAATTTGATTTTGGAGAGAAAAGAGGATGAGAGATGTTTTTCATATCAAAAAGTGAGGAATAGGACACCCAAAGGGTCCTATATATAGATCATGAAAGGGTATTGACGAAATGGTTGAGGTCCAAACCATGCACTCTTTCCAAACAATGCACCTTTATGAAAAGGTGTCTTGTGGCCGGACAACCGTGCATGGTTTTACTCAAAAAAACCAAAATTAAATTTGACGTGCGGTTGCACGGTTTCCCAACCATGCGGTCGCACGGTCAAATATTTTGACCTGATTTTCGTCCTTTTTCGTAATTTCTCATTCATCCGATATTGGTTTTCGAAATGCTAAATATACCCTTCAATACATGCAGAGAAATCAAAATTCTCTTTCGGGGGCGTTGCCCCTGAGCCCCCATGGGGGGCGCTGTCCCCTCGACTGACGGGGCAGGTCGATCCCCGTTTGTGCGTCCCGAAGCGGTGAAGTGACAAACAATTTTGCCTAAACGGATTTAGCCGACCTTTTGAGTATTTAGCCGAAGTCGACACGAAGTCACTTTAATCGATTTTCAATTCTCGATTTATTTAACCAATATCCAACAGTTTCCAATAAAAAACAAGTAAATCAATTGGACATACACAATCGCATCCTATACAAGCAATGCCTTTTTCAAATTCAGTGTATTCCCCAACGTAAACATAGTGGTAAAGCAATTTTTATAGTAGGGTATCAAATAGTTACAAGTAAATGATCTGTGTGGGACAAGGTATCAATGAAACCTGAACAATGCATACGGTAGCTCGTAATTTTTGGTGACAATCATAAGTCAGGAAACTAATTACAAGAACAAACATACTGTCAAGATTTCTAAAAATAGCTTACTGACTCTAAGTTGCAATTACATAACCATTCTCCACGCATCGATTCTAAAATCCATAACCCTAATGGATAATTCTACTTGTACACACAAATTAATGTTACACAATGGCTTACACACCACTCACGACCTCATATTGTGGGACCCACCAATGTGAGTGATGTATAAATCAATGTGCAATCCATAGAGTACATGTATCATCGTCCCTAACTTTATTTTTCCGGTAGTATCTGCAACAAATGTACCTTTTAAAGACCAAAGGACAAAATGTTCATTTCTCTAGGCACTTGTCTAAAGCAGGTTCAAAGACGAACATAAATTAAAACGCTCCCATTAATTTTTTTTTTCCTAGGGCAATATCAAGTCTTATTTCAGCTGGAAATTAGAAGTGTTAAATATGAACCATATAATTGAATATTTTCCCAAGTAGCAAAACAATCAAACTTTGCCTTTTAATTATACTAAGCCTCTGTTTGACATTAATCTGTTTAAAAACCTATTTTTAAACAATACAATTCTTCGAACTACTTTTTAACGATAGGCATTTTCTTTCCCCACTTTTCAACCACATATATTACATAAAAAACATGTTTTTAAATACAAATTTTTTAACAAACGGGGCCTCTCATGCTTAATTTTTATTAGATCATATGATCGGGGCTTTAACTCCAATCAGTATGGTAAGTTCTTAGTTAGCTATCTTCATGGGTAGTTACTTTGCAAATACCTAAATCTCATTCTAAACCTGCTCCGAATTTCAAGAATTCACAAAGCTCATTCAGCCATAGTTCCCTGCTTGTATTGATTTTGAGGCTATTCTCAAAAACAATGTGGGACTTCACTGCACTAGCCATGATCAAAAACTTCTCCTTTCTCCATCTTATCATTCTAACATTACCCAATACCTAGTATCATAAAGCATAAAAGGTTAAAAAAATACTCTGTAAAACTTATCTTTTAACCTTAAATGTATTTTCCCATAACATATAATCTCTACAGAACTTCTTCATTTCATTACATGCTCAAGCTCATCATGTTCTCTTTTCTTGAACCTAAAAACCTAACTTATCACTCTTAGGGACAACATGATCAATCTTGAATGCGTGTATTACGAAAGCTATGGTTCCAAGTGTCAAGATTTTGTGATCCTCGAAAGATATTTCATATGATAAGTTCACATAACAAATATTTGTCATTAGCAATGTGTAAACACACACACAAATAAATAAATAAATAAAAATAATAATATTTTATCTTGCTTTCATGAAATTCACTACTTTCCAGAATTGTCATTACTTCACATAACATTTCAGCTTTTCAATTAAAAAAAAAAAAGGTTTAGCCCATTTCTTGAGGGCCCCAACCGATCCTGTCCTGAGTCATTGGTTGAGTAGGTTAATCGCAGATTATGCATCCCAGAGTCATGGTGAAGGACTTGATGGTAAACCCAAAATTTGGGTAATCCCCGCTTGCAACAAGGTACAAATCCAATATTTCTGAGTTCGAACCCTGCACGTTGCTGCTCTGAGCCTTACCAGCCCTTCCCTTTGTCACTGAGAGATGTGCCTGGGGGTAAGCTTTTCAATTAAAGGTTGCACGTTTCTTGGAGAAGTCATGAACCATGTGTTTGAATGGCCAGAGATGAACCTATAATTCCAGATTGCATATTTGACATCAACTTTTCAATCTCTTGTCTCTCTTTCATGAAAAACTCTTTCATTATCTGCTTCAAAGTTAAGTTTGTTTGTTATTCATTAGTGATACGTTATACGTAAAACTTCCCAAGAAATCACAGTTTGTTCCACTCAAGCAGACCATTCCTTCGCAGCTTGAAGTACTAGAGGGAGCAAATTTCTTAAGGAGAGTCTAGATTGTTACAAGTCTACATCTTTTATGCTTGCATGTTTAAATTGCAGTTTTGGTTTGAAGTATATATTTTTAATTTCATCTATCTACTTTCCAAGTTCACCATTTCCTTGGATCTGCAGATAGTAGAAAATTTGTCTAGACATTATTCTGTGTTACTCTGTCACCCACCTATTACGATAATAAATAAGGATAAAACTAAAATTTAATCATAAAATTAAAAGGATTTCATGAATGATCTACCGATCTTTCATCACTTCCTATTAAAATTTAAATTGCAATTCTCTAGTTCTGATCTCTTCCTCTTCTAGGAATTTTCTGGAGAAACTCGACATTCATCTAGAATCTAGAGTACAACAAAAGCCAAATTAATCAATGCCAAAAAGATCAACCAAGAAATCGCGACAATAATAATTCAGTATAACAATGCTCAAAATAGAAAATATGACTTGAAAAAGGCTCTGGAAATTAAATAAGAGTCGAAAATAGAAAAGAGAATTGACCATGATGAGCGTAGATAAACGAGTTTCTCCAAGAATAGATGTGATCGCCGGGCTTTAGTATGTCCCTTTGGATTTTGTTCGATATCAATCCAACCATTGTACCTCTTCTCCTTCTTTGCTCCCTCTCTCGAGTTTTGATTTCTAACTAGGTGATATGACGGCGACGCTTTGCTTGGTGCTGAAGCGGACTGTTGAATCTTACGTGAAAACTAGAGATTTTACATGGAATGACGATGTATTTAGCCGTGGTGTACCTTGAAAATGGCTATACAAATTTACCATTTTATGAAAATAGTTAAAATTTTTATCAAATCATAAGAATAGCATTAAACATTAGGAACCACCAAAAATACCCTTACATATCATACTAGTATTTCACCCATGCGATGTATTGATTTAATTGTTTTTAATATAATTATTTGAGTAAAAGAATAATATTTATTACATTTGTATATATAGTCTAGTTCCAATAATGAAATTGACAATAATAAACATGTTGTATTACAATATCGTTCAATTTGTCGACAAATCAATATCTGCTATCAAAATCGGTTCACGTTCTAGATATCGTTTGTACGATATAACATTATATTCATCATTTTCCTGAACAACGCTTGAAGCTAATCGGCTCGAACTAAATGTTGCTTCTACATGATCGTTGTATATTAACTCGACAAAAATAAAGATTAAAAAAAATGAATGAAAGATGGAAATTTAATACATACTATTTTATATATTAAGATTAAGATATAGATGAAGACACCATTTAATCTCTCGATAGCTAGCATTAATTTTGACATCAACCTCATTCATTTACAAACTGTTTCTTCTTAATAGATGACCAAATATGAAATTCTTGTATTGGTAATACTTCAAATAAATTTTAGTATAAGTTTTCTTAAAAAATGATTAATTTGAACAAATTCTAGCAAAATTATCTATATTTAAATATTTTAATTCCTTTTTTTTAATTTCCAATGTAAGAAATTTAAATAGAATATCACACATTCTACCAATAAAACAATTTACACGTAAATCCAAAAAGATTAATTACTTTTTAACCTCACATTCTCCAAAATTTACTATTACAAATCAAGTTATTTTGAATTAATGAGTCTCAAATAGGGGCATAGTCCAGAATACAATAAAAAATTTGGATCTTAATAATTGTCTTCCTTCCGTTCAAATAACAAGCTCCTATAAAAAAAGGCCAATTTCAATGGACTTAGGGTTTGATAAATGTAGGCTACATTGTCAAATATTGTTAATTCCACGGTGCCTAAGTCTAATTGAGTATGTATTTTCAAAAAAATTCATATTGAAAGCAATGATTATTAGGTATGAACTGCTTATACATGTACTGACACTTCTTAATATTTCAATGACTGTTCGTACATTAAATTGATGTATATATGTTTCGAGGTAAAATGTCTGGTTGTAAAGCGTAGAGAAAATGTGTATTGTTAAAGAATGATTTGAGAAATTGTATTGCTTGTAAATTGATTTATAAATTGTAACGATTGTGTTAAAAACGAAGGCTAAAATATTTTATAATATCTAGATACAAAGATGAGGTCGCCCTCTTTTAAATAAATAACAAAAATTCTTATTTTAATATGATAATGTTTTTAAGATTAATTTATTTATGGGAAATAACCACAAATAGATTCAACAACTATAATATTTTGTAAAATAGACTTTGAAACCATAATATTGTGAAAATAGACTTTGACTCTTAAAACTTACTAAAATACCCTCATACATAAGATTTACAATATAAGCCATTAAAGTATAGAAAAACTCCATTTAAATCCTTAGATAATTTTATTTTAATTAATTTTTGCATTTAAGTCCTTAGATAATTTTGTTTTAATTAATTTTTGTTTATATGATTTTTGTTCTCTCATAATAGCCCCCTGAATTGGTATCAGAGTCATACGGCATATCTAAAAGATAAATATTATATGACAAAAAATAAAAATAAAAATATAATATATACATTAAGATTTATAATTATGCATACATTAGTACTTCCCAATAATTATAAAATAGAAATCTTGAGAACTCTAAAAGATTTAGACAAAGAGATAAGAAGATATATTTATGATCTAATAAATTTCGATATAATAAAGGAAGATTTTATCATAAACGAAATATTAGATTTAATCCACAAAGATATACTAGAAGAATTATATAAAGATTATAGAAATGGATTATCATAGAGCAGATTCTTAAATAATTAGATATCTAGACATAGAAATAAATCAAAAATTAGATTTAATAATAGAACAAAGAATAATTTAATGGATCAAATAAGAGAAGAAAGAAATATAAAATGACAAGAAAAATTAAGATTAAAATTATTAGAGAAAAAGAAATAATATTTTAATATAATTTTCAAGCAATTACCGAAAATACAAATGATTATAGAAAATAAAGAAAAAAGTAGAAAAGAAAAATATGATGAAACAAAAATATTGGAAGACTATCTAAAATATTATAGCATATATTATAGAAAATTAATGTTTGGATCAATAGAAGAATATTGTAAATATCAAATAATGAACTATAAAGAAGTAAAATATGAAACGGAACTTATTCTAGAAATCGAACATATCAAAGAAAGAAATTAATGACAGAATTTTCAGAAATAAAATTTAAAAAACAAATAATAGAAAATATAAGACTTCCAATTGGATTTTATCAAATAAAAGGAGCTAATACAACTATGTTTCAACTATTAAGTTCATGGGGAGAATCCGATGGATTTCTTAATATGCAATTAAATTGGATAAATGTCTTTTTATGGCAAACATATAAAAATATAAATTTACAAGATAAATAAGCTATTGAAGAATTACAACAGTTAAATATACAAGATATGAATATCAAAGAGAAATTACAAAATATTCAAAATAAACTAACAATACAATTTAAAGAATTAAAAGATATGATAGGAGAAGTTAAAAATATAGATGAAGAAATTTTAAAAGAATTTCAAAGAAAATTAGGAGAATTAATTAACCAAGATAAAATTGAAATAATTATAGAAAAAATAGATAAGCTAAATAATAAAATAAGAAAGAATGAAAGAATCATATCAATAGAAGAAAGAATAAAAAAATTAGAAATAAAAATAAATGATATGTATGACAGACTATTTAAGGTACAAAAAACTCAAACTATTAAACCAAGAGTATAAAATGTCAATAAGTGAATATATTAAAGATCTAAAAATATTAATAAAATCATTAATAAGTGATGTTCAAGAAGTAAAAAATGAATTAAAAGAAGTAAGAAATGATATAAATATACTAAAACTAGATATTAGAGAATTCAAAGTAATAATAAAAGTAAAGATAAGAAAATAGACAAAAAACTCATAGAAAAAGAAATACTTAGAATAGGAAAGAAACACTTTGAACAAGAAAAAATTATAATAGAAGCAGGAAGTATGGATGATGAATTTGGAAAAAATATATTACCAAAAAAAACTAGAAGAAGAGTTAGAATTACAAAAATCCATAGAAAAAACTTTAGGAAAACTAAAAGTTGAAGAAAAAACTGAAGAAGAACAGGATAAAAATGAATGAAGAATTAGATTTGCTTATAAAAAATTTTGATAAATTAAACATAGAAAATTTTAATGAATACCAAGTTTTAATGAATACTGGAAGAGCACCTAACACAGCTCCAATAGGAACTTCCAAACAAGGATTATCAAATCCGGATGAAAGTTATGCACCCTTATATAGTAAACCACACCGAAAATATTATAATAGAATCAGAGACAGACAACCACCTAAAGGGAATAAATATAAAAATAGATTTGAACCAAATAATAATTACGATAAACCTATTAATCATGGAGGAACAAAACTAGATTTGGATTGTAAAATAGATACTAAAAAAGTCTTATTAACTTGGACATATTCGATGATATTATTCTTTTTATACAATAAAGATGACACATGGGAAAATACTGAAAGAATGATAGGCTTTTTAACATCATCTTTTGTAGGACATGTTAGGAATTGGTGGGAAGGAATAAGTAGTGATACGAAAGCATTAATAAGAAGTAATGTATAAACAGAACTAATAAAATCAGATAGAAAAGGTATAGAAAAGTTAGTAGATTATATTGCGGATGAATTTTTAGGAGAAAATTGGATAAACAATGCTGAAACAGAAACAATTAGAGAAAAAGATAATGCAAGAGTAAGATTAATAAATTTGACAATATATGATATGTGTAAAATCAAAGAATACATTTGTGAATTCAAAGAATATTATTATGTCCAATTCTATGTAATGAAAATCAAGAAGTATATAGAGATATGTACTATAATAAATTACCATGTACATGGGGAATATACTTTAAAATAGAATTTGAAAAATTTATCAGAGACAGCCCTGGAACACCTAGAACATTGGATCAAGGATAAAATTCATATTTGAAAGATTAGCGTATATATGTCAGAAAAGACAATTATTAAAGAAATCGGGAAAAATAACTAAAATATGTTGTGAAGATATGTAAAAACCTATCCAATGGGATGTAATCTTGAAAGAAGAAAAAAAATAAAAGGAAATATAAAAATAGAAAGTTTAAAAAGTTCAGAAACTTTAGGAAAAGATATATAAAACCTAAGAGGATATATTACAAAAGAAGATATAATTCAAATAAAAAAAGAAAAACAGAACTTATAAAAAAGACAAAAGCCAATGCAAATGTTGAAAATTGTGGAGAAATTGGACATATAAGCCCTGATTGTTACAAAAAGAAGGTTAAAATATTACAAAAAGAATATCTAGAAATAGAAAGTGAACTAAGTGAAATATCTGACATTGAAGAATACTATGACGAATAAGTCTATATAAGTGAAACATATTCAGAAAGAAATGAATCAGAATTGGAATAGAGAAATAGAAGAAATATAAAAGAACATAGATGAACAAAAATATGAAGGAATAGAAGGTTATAGATTAAAAGTAACTTTTGATAATAATAAGTTCAGAAAAATACAAAAATTATCTTTAGATTTGAAAATAGGAAAATGGGAAATATTAGACAGAATATGGAAAAGAGAAAGAGTAGCAATAAATGAATATCATAAAATTGAAAGGGAAATAGATGTTAGAACTACTAAAGGAACACACAAATTAAATCTTTTAACAAAAAATACGATTACCGAATTATTAACAAAGATCAATAGAAAACAAAGTGAAAAGATCCAATATGTTTATTTAGCAGGTATTCAAATAATATTCAAATCCTTGTTTAGAGAAGGATTAAATTCACCTTTAACTGTAAGTTTACATGATGGAAAAATAAAAAAATTAAAAGATAGTTATTTAGGAACAGTAGAAGGAAATCTAGCATATAAGAAACTAATATTTACATGTTACCCAAAATATTGTATATCATTAAAAGACCGAAATTTTAATGAAGTTTTAGGACTACATTTCAAATTACATAAAGAAGATATGATGGAACCAGGAGATAAAATCATGACTATAGAATATAGGACATTATACACATTTACTAATTCTAATTTTGGAAACATTTATTCTAAAAAACCATATATTGAAATTCATAAAGAATGCAAAGACTTTGGTAAAGCTGTGGAATCAGATAAACAAATAAGTTTAGTCCCAAGAAATTATGAACTTACTATAACAAAAAATAAACCAGAAATTATAGAATTGAGAGCAGAAGAATACCCTAATAATAGCATAACATTTGAAGATGGCAGATTAATTAGAAGATCAACAAGTTTACCCAATAAAAAAACAATTAGGAGAAACTAGTAATACAAGAGAAATAAAACTTCATAGAAATGTTGGAAATATGAAAATAGAAGGTGAATATTTCAATGAAAAAGAACATATAAAAGGATCAAATATATTAATTGATACAAGAGCTAGTGAATGTCATATAGCTTCAAACAGGAACAAATGACTAATATCTCATAGAACTGATTCGTATAGATATATAAATTTTGATGAACAAATATATATGACTGAACTTGAAGTTAAAGTACCAATAAAAATAGGAGGAATAAATCTCTTAGTACCATGTCATGTAGATAACAGTATAGTAAATCCTCATGTATTATTAGAAATGAGCTTCCTAGATGGACTAGAAGATTATAGTATAAAACGTTAAGGATTATATATAACTCATAATGGTCAAACTATACTATATAGAAAAGCTGAATGAATGAATAACCAAATAAGTTTTTCATTAGCTATTTATATTCAAGTTACTATTGTTGAAACAAATATAACAACATGTGCATTAATAGACACAAGAAGTGATATAACGATATTCAAAAATTTCTTAATAAAATTATGGAATACTAATGGAAAGATAAAAATTACGGGAGTAACAGGAGAAAATACTTAGATAATTAATAATGCTGATAAAATTGATATAACACTTGGAAGTAAACAAATCGTTGTAAATAAAATATATAATTACAACAAATTAGAATGTGATATATTACTAGGAAATGACTTTATACAACAATTTCAATATTACAAACAAAATAATTACATGATAATGTTACAAATACCTTGTGGATATTTACTAAAAATACTAAGAGAATTTAGACCTTACAGAGTTCAGCCAACACAGCGTGGTGATCAATGGGAGAAAAACCAATTACACAAAAAGAAATAAAAAATAAAAGAATAATGTATAAAAAACTCTTGAAAACAAATATATAAATAAACATGGAAAAAATCATAGAACAATTAGAATTTTTTTTTTTTGGAGAAAATCCATTATTATTTTGGATACCACATCATCCAAAAACTAAATTAGAATTAATAGAAAATGTTATTATAAGAATTAGACTAATAATGTATACTATACAAGATACACAATAATTTAAAAATCAAATAAAAGAATTACTTAACCAAAAATTAATTAGATCAAGTAATGGACCCCATAGTAGTCCAGCTTTCATAGTAATGAAACATTCTGAACAAAAAAGAAGAAAAGCTAGAATGATGATAAATTATAAAGAATTAAACAAATATACCAAATTTGATGGATATTTTTTTACCAAATAAAGAGGTACTAATAAATCTTGTAAAAGGAAAACAATATTATTCTAAATTTGACTATAAATCAAGATTTTGGCAAGTAAAAATGGAAGAAGATAGTATTCAATATACCACATTTAGTACACCTCAAGGTAAGTATGAATGGATGGTTATGCCATTTGATTTAAAAAATGCACCACAAATATATCAAAGAAGAATGGATAATATATTTAGAAAATTCAATGAATTCCTAATTGTATATGTTGATGATATATTGATATGTTCTAATAATAATAGAGAAGAATATAGAAATCATTTGATAAAATTTATAAATAAATGCAAAAAAGAAGGAATTGTTCTTTCAAAAAACAAAGCTATAATAGAAAAACAAGAAATTGATTTTCTTGGATTATCAATAGATAAAAGAGGAATAAAATTACAGACCCATATATCTAAAAAGATAGAAAGTTTTCTAGACAAATTAGAATCAAATGAACAAATAAATTTTTTTTTAGGATGTTTAAATTATGCGGAGGGATTTATTGAAAATTTCTCAAAAAAGAGACATAAATTTCAGAATTTACTTATGAAAACAAATACCAAAGGATGGAGTGATGAACATACAGAAATTGTCAAATCACTAAAGGAAGAATGTAAAAATTTACCAAAATTATGATTGTCAAATGAAAAAGATAATTTAATAGTTAATACTGATGTCTCGAATAAATATTGGGCAGCAATATTAAAGATCTTAATGAAATTTGTAGATACTCCAGTAGAACGTTTAACCAAGCAGAAATAAATTATACTACTTATGAGAAAGAATTGTTAGCAATCATTAGAGGAATAAAGAAGTTTTCATTGTTTTTATTATCCAAAAAATTCATTGTTGAAACTGATAATTCTCAAGTTGTAGGCTTATTGAAAAATAAGTTACCACCAGAACCTCAATATAGAAGACTCCATAGATGGCAAGCCTATTTGGCATTTTATAATTTTTATATAGTTCATATTAAATGTGTCAATAATTATCTTACAGATTTTTTAAGCAGGAATATTGAATTTGCAGATGGATAATATCAAAAAATCCTTGATAGACGCCAAACAGTGAATGAACTTCCTCACAGAGGAAGCTGAAGATATAAAACTTGGAATTGAGCAATTAGCAGAAACTCTCCAAGAAAGTTTCAAGCAATTGATGGAAATCTCAAAATTTCATTACAATTATACCAAAGAATTGAGTGATAACATAATTGAGATTGAATTTCAGTTTGAATCATTAATTACCAAACAGGGTGATACCAAACAGGTTATATCAAAAATACAAACCGGTACATCTTATGGAAGCAGTGGTGGACCAACAATTAAAAAGTGATGAACCAAGTCCAAAGAAAGTAACCATAAATGAAGCCAGTTCTCGAAAAGTGACAATCAAAAATGAACATACAAGGGTAATAAAAATTCGTGCTGAGGAAGAAGATGATTCCCTTTTTTTTTTACCAAAAGAAGACGAATATAAAACTACCGTTAAAGTTATATATGAACTCCAAGAATGTGATTGTTATTACATTTCATCTGGAGATCATGTATATTCGTATTTGATCGTTACTCAAGGAGGAGATCCCGTTATGACAAAAATGACAGCAGATTATGGATTTTTGGATCTTATCTACCCAGGGAAAGATTTGAAAGAAATTGAAAATTTTGATGATTTACTAAAAGGAGAAATTTCAAAATTTGCCCAAGGAAGACCCATATATTTAAAATTTTATTCGATCAGTCTTGAAATTGATGGAAGGATATATTATCCTCCAGAGCATATTATCACGATTGGATATGTTGCTCGAAATTTTCAAATTGAAGTTGGAAAAAATACCAAGCCAGTACCAAATGTTACAAAGTCATGGTTTAGATTTCGAAGGGTGTTGGGAATTAAGGTTCTCTACAACATTGCCAAAAACTTGTATGATAAAAAATTCAAATGCATATGCCAGTATAATGGATGGACCCTCCTCACTAATGGAGGAAAAGAAAAGTCAACAATCTTGAAAGAATACATCAACAAGTTTGACACTCATCAAATCCATGGAGCCTTTACTACTTTATAAGAGGCGTGTATAGCCATAAATTGCCTCACATGCCAACAGAATTGATGGACAACTGGTATCTACTCTATTAAAGGAGAATGAAACGTGGCAAAAAATAGACAGCCCAATGTAAGGGCCATGTGAAGAAAAAAAAATGGAGGACATGTGTGTCCTTGTAAAAATCAATAAAGGGACATGTGTGTCCTTATGTGTCCTTCTAATATCCTTGTAATATTAATGAAAAGCAGAAAAATTATTAGGTTGATGATGTAAGTAGTGATGTAATTGTGTCCAATGTAATATTATATATAGAGGCCTCCGGGCTAATTGAAAGGCAGACTCACTTGAGCACTCAGTTTGTGGGAAAGCCAAAAATCTTTTGTCTTTGAAAAATTCTCTTACCAATCTTGTTTCAATCTTCATATTATTAATAAAATCCCTATCTACTTATCAAATTATGATGAGTTTCTAAATTCTTGTCTTCTAAATCCTATTTCCAAAAAGAAGATATATCATTAAGAAAACTCCATACACTCTGTCCTAAAATATTTTCCATCTAAAAGGTTATACAGTGAAGGCATATATCCAGGTTTAACTAATAACTCGTGAATGCAGGAAGCCATTGAAGGGTGTGGAGCAGAAACCTATAAGCCTGAAGGTCACTAACAATAGAAGGAAAATGCAAAGGTACTGAGAACATGAAAAGAGGTTAGTATTTTTAATATATCTATCTTTACAAAATTAGGAGGAAGAAGAGCTTTTAACATGATAGAATTCAAAATTGTTAAATTTAATTATCAAAACATTCCTTATAAGGATGAATATTATAGCATAATTGAATCTTTATTCATGCATAAACAAGTTACTAGACCAAATAATGAAATAAAAAAGTTACATCATGTCTATATGCCATGTTTGTTAGCTATTTTTCCTAAACTAAAAGAATTATTGGGAATAGAAATTACAAAATCAATCATTTACTTTTGGCTTGATAGTGATAATACTGAAATAAATAATAAATTATATTTAGGACATGTATTTAGTAGCGATAATGATTATGATCCTATAATAGATTACGACAGTGATGGAAGAGATGAATCTTTCTTTACCAGTTTTTGAAAATCTTAATATCTTGAATGAAAGCAATTATATCATGAAAAAACCCAGAACTAAGAGAGGTCCCTATAGAGTTAAAAATAATATCAAAAGTAAAAAATGTATTAAATATGAAAATGAAATTGATAAAATAGGTTACCAAGAATAACTCTACGCATCACAAGAGATATTAAAAAGTTTTAAAGAAAATTTGATAGAAAACTTTGCTAGAGGTACTGTAAGATCTATAATGATACAAGATATTCAAGATATAATTGATAAATTAGAAAAGAAAAAGAAAAATATTTCAAAATATAATATACCATTTGAACCAAGAATAGATATTATGGCTGACATAGATATTATCAATTCTCAAACACTGATAGAATTTGAAAAGTTACTTAAAACTTTATAACTACTTTATACTTCCGTGTTTTTATAATACCTAGATATACTATTGAAGGATTAGACAATTCGTTAGAAAAAATATTGGAAAAAATAGATAACATTATATCTCAATTAATAGACATGGATGACTCATCTGAACAATATTATATACTTTCAGAAAACCATGATCAATACATTATAGATTATTCTGATATATTACAGCTTAAAATAGATTTAGAAAATAAAATTATGACAAATACAGTCCAAACCTAATGCCAGGATATACAATCGAAGGACTAGATAACCGTTTAAAAAAATTGAAAGATAAAATGGAAGATATTAAACATCAAATGGAAAATGAAAACATATCTTTTGAAGAATATAATAAACGTTTAGAAAAATACGAACAATAAATTGCAGATTATTGTATTTTACTAGATCAAATAATTGACTTATATAAAAAAATATTGTATAATAATCAACCTGATAATTAATGGATACTTCAGAAGCATCAACTTTTAATAACTGTGATCATAAACTATATTTAGAAAACAAAGAAATTTCATTTTTATCAGCTATTACCGAAAAATCTAAAATATACATTCTGTTGGACAATCTAAACTAAAAGAGATATACGAATATATTGACTATGCTATCCTAAATTGAATAGAATTTAATTCTGTTGAAACAGTAAAAAATATACATACAGTTCATAAAATTATAGAAGAATATGAAGATATAGAAAAAGAAGTTTTAGAAGGAATAATGTTAGGATATATAACTAAAAAAGATCATCCTAAATCTTTTGAAAAATTATCACAATATAGAACATTTTTAGAAGAACTTAAAAAATTGAAAAATATAAATATAATCAGAAGCCCTGAATTAAATCAACCTGACTAAGTTTAGGGACACATCTTGCAAAATAAACAATCATTTTCATTAAGGGTAATTTTGACATTTTGATAGAAAGGTCTATTTTACTAAAGTTATTCTCTACCAAACCCATTTAACTAAAAACTCATTTATTTATTCACATTCTATTTGACTGACATTTTTTCTTTTTTCATAATTTTTAATTACAAATTTCAAGAAGATTATAATGTATTTGGAAGAGTAGATAATTTAAAACATATTACTCCCTCCGTCCCATAAAGATAGTCCCTTACCCATTTTCACACTGATTAAGAAATGTCAATTAATGTCGCTAAAAAAATAAGTTTTACAATCTTTTTTCCTAATATGCTCCTAATAAATTTTGTAGTATTCCACAAAATTGAAAGAGTACAAATTTATTTAGACTAATAAAAAACACATTAAATAAGGACAAAATAGGACATAAAATATTAATTTCACTCTCAAAAAAGAAAGTGAACTATGGACTATCTTTTTGGGACAGACGAAAAAGGAATAGTGTATTTTTTTGTGGGACGGAGGAAGTAGAATATATAATGAGTGGGTAATTATATCCTCATTTAGTTATTTACCTATGTTTGGCAAACGTAAAAAAATATGTTTTTAAACAACACAATTTTTGAAATAATTTTTTAACCACACATATTTTTTCTATCCACTTCTCAACCATATATGTTGCCTCAAAAATATAAAAAACTTGTTTTAAATAAAAAACTACGTGAGAAATCAACAGTTTGACATTCATGTTTGGCGGTTGTGGGGAGAAAAAAATAGTTTTTTTTTTTGTTGTTTTTAGGTAGATGGGTGGTTAAAAATTGGAGAGAGAAAATGTGTAGGGTTAGAGATTGATTTGGGGAATTGTGTAGTTTAAAAATTGGTTGAAAAACCAAAAAAACCATATTATCCGAACAATGGATTTGTTGTACAGTGCATGATTAGGCTTACAACTGTACCTCATAAATTTCATAGGTTGTAGGCTTGGATCTTGAAGTAAAAGGGTATTCAGCACTTATGAAAGTAATGTTTAAATTCCTTCATTTTTCAAGACGTGAGCAATATTTTATGTTTCGTGAATTGTGTAAATATGAATACTCTTTGAAAACCTGCAAGTTGCAAAATTCAATGAACATTTAATGAGCAACAGTAATTTCATTTCGGAAAGGAAAAAAAATAATTCCAAAAATAGCAAGTTTAAATGAGCGGGAAAATGATTTAACGGCTGTTTTACTTTAATATATAATAACTAGTATTCGCACCCGTGCGTTGCATGGAACAAAAAAATTATAATTATTAATTAATGAATAACTAACTAAATATATTCAATAATTAATGAAAAATGTGAGAAATACATAACAAAAATAATTAAATTCATATATTATGGGAAAGAATATGAAGAAATAAAAAATGTATTCAATAGCAAAATTCAATGTAAATTACAAAACACTTCTTTAAAAATAATATTTGAGGTTCATGATTTTTAAACAATTACGATTCATGGTCATTGCATACAATACAATTAAAAAGAAATGTGGTATAGAAATGTATATTATAGGAGAATATATGGTTAAAAAGTAGAGATTTTTTTTTTATATCATGTATAGAATACCTCATTGATAAAATATAGTTAAAAACGAATTTTAAAAAATGAGATGTGAATTAATGAATGCCAAACATAAATCAAAGAATGATCACCGTAAAAAAATGTTTTCCCAAAGAATGAATAGACACAATTTCTTTATTGGACTTTATTATATCAATCCTTAAAATTTAGGATATTAAAACTACCAATTTGATCGTGCAGAACATCAATCAATACATGAAAACGAATTGCACGTGTATTAAATTTATTTATGGAAAATAACAATGTTTTTTATTTCTTGCGTTAATGTTGCTCAACGTTACAAATAATATTTTTGTAGATATTTTTAGTAATATCAAAATATAATAATGATAAAAAAAAAAAAAAACAATTTCTAGTTTACAAACGGATTTTTTTTTTTTTTTTTTTTTTACATTCTTGAATGTTACATAATTTGTCCTTAAAATCCATATAAAAATTATCCAACTAATGAATCAATGCATTATAGAATTGATTAAATAATTTGTTAGTTCCAATGCACTGATCCTCGTGTAGTGGGGAATGAATGTCAATGCAATGATGCTGATGTAGTTGATATTTAATGATCTTAAGTCAAACAAATAAATGCCATAATTTGACCGAAAAAATGAGGTCAGCAGTTTTGACGGGAAAACATGGCCAACTATCCTATTATATATATATATATATATGTGTGTGTGTGTGTGTGTGTGTGTGTGTGTGTGTGTGTGTGTGTCAAGATTAAGATATAGATATAGAAATAGATATAGAATAGATTCCAACTATACCTATTAGAATTTAGAAAGTTACAGTTAAGTCCTTAAAACTTTACATCTATATACTTTTAATTATTTTTGTTTACATGAATTTATTTGATTTTTGTTCGCTCATTGTAGCACCCCCTCCATTGGTATCAGAGCCATATGACAGATCTAAAAGATATATATTATATGACAAAAAATAAAAATAAAAATATTATACATACACCAGAATTTATAATCACTCAAACAATAATATTAACTGATAATGAAAAAATAGAAATATTAAGAGTCTTAAAAGATTTAGATAAAGATATAAGAGGAGATATTTATGATCTAATAAATTTCAATATAATAAAAGAAGATTTTATAATAAATGAAGTATTAGATTTAATAGAAAATGACATTGTCGAAGAATTAATACAAAATGATATCACAGAAGAATATGGAATACCATAGAGGAGATCCTTTATTAATCAAATATATAGATATGAAAACAAATGAAAATTAGGTTTAATAACAGAACAAAGAGGAAAAATATTAAGATCAAAATGATAGAAGAAAGAAATATAGAAAGAAAAGGATTCCTAAGATTAAAATCATTAGAAAATAAAAGAAAATACTTTAATATAATCCTAAAACAATTACCTAATATACTTATGATTATAAATAACAAAGAAAAAATCAATATAGAAAAATATGATAATACTGGATAAATAAAATACTATATAAAATATTATAGAGTACAACAAAGAAAATCAATGCTAAGATCAATTGAAGAATTTTGTCAATATAATATAATGATATGTAAAGAAGTAAAATATGATACAAAACTAAGATTAGAAGTTGAGCATACTAGAGGAAAAATTTAATGATGGAATTTTCAGAAATAAAATTTGAAAAACAAGTAATAGAAAATATAAGATTTCTAGTTGGATCTTATAAAATAAAAGGAGCCAATATAATTATGTTTCAACTATTAAGCTCATGGGGAGAATCCAATGAATTTCTTAATATATACAATTAAATTGGATAAGTGCCTTTTTATGACAAACATATAAAAACATAAATTTAAAAGATAAATTAGTTGTCAAGGAATTACAACTATTAAATATACAAGATAAAAATGTCAAAGAAAAATTGCAAAGTATCAAAAACAAATACAATTCAAAGAATTAAAATATATGCTAGGAGATGTAAAAACATAGATGAAGAAATTTTAAAAGAATTCCAAAGAAAATCAGGAGAATTAATTAATCAAGATAAAATTGAAATGATTATAGAAAAATAGAAAAATTAAATGAAGAAATAAGGATAAATGAAAATGAAAGAATCATATTAATAGAAGAAATAATAAAAAAATTAAAAATAAAAAAAGATGATATGTATGACAGACTATTTAAGGTACAAAAAATCAAAACTACTAAACCAATAGTATAAAATGTCGATAAGTGAATATATTGAAGACCTGAAAATATTAAAAAAAATTAATAAGTAATGTTCAAGAAGTAAAAAAATAAATTAAAAGAAGTAAGAAATGATATAAATATAATGAAACTAGAGATTAGAGAATTTAAAGAAAATAATAAAAATAAAGATAAGAAAATAGACAAAAAACTTATGGTAAAAGAAATGCTTAGAATATGAAATAAAGATTTTGAACAAGAAAAAGTTGTAATAGAAGCAGGAAGTATGGATGATGAATTTAGAAAATATATATTACTAAAAATACTAGAAGAAGAATTAGAGTTACAAAAATTCATAGAAAAAACTTTAGGAAAACAAAAATCTGAAGAAAAAGAAGATGAATGAAGAATTAGACTTGCTTATAGAGAATTTTGACCAATTAAGCTTAGAAAATTTTAATGAATACTGAGTTTTAATGAATACTGGAGGAGCACCTAGCTCAGCTCCAATGGGAACTTCCAAACAAGAATTACCAGATTCAGATGAAAGTTATGTACCTTTGTATAGTAAACCACATAGACAATATTATGATAGAATCAGGGATAGACAACCACCTAAAGGAAATAAGTATGATGATTGATTTAAACCAAATGATAATTATGATAAACCTATCAATCATGGAGGAACAAAATTAGATCAAGATTGTAAAATAGATACTAAAAAAGCCTTATTAACTTGGGCAGATTCAATGATATTATTATTTTTATACAATAAAGATGATACATGGGAAAATACTGAAAGAATAATTGATTTTTTAATAGCATCTTTTGAAGGACATGTTAGGAATTGGTGGGAAGGAATAAGTAGCGATATGAAAGCATTAATAAGAAGAAATGTACAAACAGAACTAATAAAATCAGATAAAAAAGGTATAGAAAAGTTAGTAGTTTATATTGCAGATGAATTTTTAGGAGCAAATTGGATAAGTAATGCTGAAACAGAATCAATCAGAGAAAAAGATAATGCAAGAATAAGATTAATAGATTTAACAATATGTGATATGTGTAAAATCAAAGAATACATTTGTGAATTCAAAGAATACTATTACGTCCAATTCTATAGTAATGAAAATCAAGAAGTATACAGAGATATGTATTACAATAAATTACCAGGTTCATAGGGAATATACTTTAAAATAGAATTTGAAAAATTTATCAAAGATAATCCTGGAATATCTAGAACATTAGGATCAAGGATAAAATTTCTATTTGAAAGATTAACATATATATGTCAACAAAGACAGTTATTAAAGAAATCGAGAAAATTAACTAGAATATGTTGTGAAGATATGGAAAAACCTACAAAATGGGGATGCAACCCTGAAAGTAGAAGAAACATTAAAAGAAAATATAAAAAATAGAAAATTTAAAAAATTCAGAAATTTTAAGAAAAAGCTATATAAAATATAAGATAAGATATTACAAAAGAAGATATAATCTAAATAAAAAACAGAAGAATAAATCTCATAAGATAGATAAAAGCAAATGCAAATGTTGGAATTGTGGATAGATAGGTCATATAAGCTCTGATTGTACCAAGTAAAAGGTTAAAATATTACAAAAATAATACCAAGAAATAGAAAGTGAACTAAGTGAAATATCTGACATTAAAGAGTACTATGATTAAGAAGTCTATATATATAAGTGAAACAGATTCAGAAAGCAATGAATCAGAATAGAGAAATAGAAGAAATAGAAAACAATAACATAGATGTACAAGAATATGAAGGAATAGATGGTTATGGATTAAAAGTAACTTTTGATAATAATAAATTCAAGAAAAAACAAAAGTTATCTTTGGATTTGAAAATAGGAAAATGGGAAATATTAGATAGAATATGGAGAAGAGAAAGAGTAGCAATAAACGAATATCATAAAATTGAAAAAACAATAGATGTTAGAACAACCCAAAAGAACACAATAATTAAATCTTTTAACAAAAAATACTGTTACAGAATTATTAATAAAGATTAATAAAAAAACAAAGTGAAAAGATTCAATATGTTTATTTAGCAAGTATACAGATACTGTTTAAATCCTTATTTAGAGAAGGAATAGACTCAGCTTTGACCGTGAGTTTACATGATGGAAGAATATTAAATCTAAAAGATAGTTATTTAGGAGCAATAGAAAGAAATTTAGTTTATCAGAAATTAATATTTATATGTTACCCAAAATATTGTGTATCATTGAAAGATAGAAACTTTAACGAAGTCTTAGGACTACATTTCAAGTTACATAGAAATGATATAATGCAACCAGAAGACCAAATCATGAATATAGATATAGAACGTTATACACATTTACTAATTCTAATTATGAGAATATTTACTCTAAAAACCATGCATTGAGGTTCATAAAGAATGTAAAGATATTAGTAAAATCGTGGAACCAAGTAAACAAATAAATTTAATTCCAAAAGAATATGAACTTACTATAACAAAAATAAACCAGAAATAATAGATTTAAGAGAAGAAGAATACCCTAACAATAAAATAATATTTAAAGATGGAAGATTAATTAGAAGATCAGCAAGTGTACCTAACAATTAGGAGAAACTAATAATACAAGAGAAATAAAACTTCATAAAAATGCTGAAAATATGAAAATAGAAGGTGAATATTTTAATGGAAAAGAACATGTGAAAGGATCAAATATATTAATTGATACAAGAGCTAGTGAACGTCATATAGCTTTAAAAAGGAATAAAGGATTAATATTTCATAGAACTGATCCGTATAGATATATAAATTTTGATGGACAAATACATATGATTGAACTTGAAGTTAAAGTACCAATAAAGATAGGAGGAATTAATCTCTTAATACCATGTAATATAGATAATAGTATGGTAAATCCTCATATAATGTTAGGAATGAGTTTCCTAAATGGATTAGAAGATTATAGTATAAAACGTGAAGGATTATACATAACCCATAATAGTCAAACTTTACTATGTAGAAAAATTTAATAAATGAATAATCAAATAAGTTTTCCATTAGGCTGTTTATATACAAGTTACCATTGTTAAAACAAATAAACCACTTGTGCATTGATAGACACTAGGGGTAGGCATCAACCCGCCCAACCCGCCAAAACCGCCCAACCCAACCCGATCGGGTTGGGTTGGATTTTGATGAAAATTGGGTTGGGTTGGGTTATAAAAAAAAATTTGTTTGGGTTGGATTGGGTTGTGGGTTGGATGACAAACCCAACCCAACCCAACCCAACCGAATCATAATTTAAAAAATATAAGACCATTTAAATTTCAAAAATCTTAAATCCATTTTTAATTTGGATGAAACTCAAATATAATTTGAACATATTTTAGTTTTATTAGAAAATATTCAATTTATTATATTTGAGCTTATTGTATTGTACATAATTTATTTGAGTTAATAGTTGATTTATGGGCATAATTTTTTAATTTTCTAAGAATTTTATTTAATTGGACCAAAGCCCAAACAACCCAACCCAACCCGACCGAAACTTGATTGTGTTGGGTTGGGTTTGAACTCATGTTTCGGTCGGGTTGGGTTAGGTTGGGTTGGGTTTGAACTCATGTTTGGGTTGGGTTGGGTTGATTTTTTATCAACTCGACCATAGTGAGTTGGGTTCGGGTTGGGCAAAAAATCGACCCAACCCAACCCACGCCCACCCCTAATAGACACATGAAGTGACATAACAATATTCAAAAGTTTCTTAATAAAATCATGGAATACTAATGAAAAGATAAAATTACAGGAGTAGCAGGAGAAAGTACCTAAATAATTAATAGTACTGATAAAATTGATATAATACTTGGAAGTAAATAAATAGTTGTAAATAAGATATATAGTTATAACAACTTAGAATGTGAAATATTACTAAGAAATGACTTTATACTACAATTTCAATAATATAAACAAAATAATTACATGATAATATTACAAACACCTTGTAGACATTTATTAAAAATACTAAGAGAATTTAGACCTTATAGAGTTGAGCCAACACAGCGTGGTGAAAAATGAGAGAAAAAACCTACTAGACAAAATGAATTAAAAAATAAAATAATAATAATATATAAAAAAGATTTGTGGAAGAAAATCCATTATTATTTTGGAAACCACATCATCCAAAAGCCAAAATATAATTAATAGAAAATGTTATTCTAAGAGTAAGACCAATGATGTATACTATATAAGATACACAAGAATTCAAAACCCAAATTAAAGAATTGCTTAACCAAAAATTAATTATACCTAGTAATGGACCCCATAGTAGTCCAACTTTTGTGATAGTGAAACATTCCGAATAGAAAAGAGGAAAAGCTAGAATGGTGATAAATTATAAAGAATTAAACAAATATACCAAATTTTATGGATAATTTTTACCAAATAAACAAATACTAATAAATCTTGGAAAAAGAAAACAATACTATTCTAAATTTTATTGTAAATCAGGATTTTGACAAGTAAAAATGAAAGAATATAGTATTCAATATACAACATTTAGTACACCCCAAGGTAAGTATGAATGGATGGTAATGCCATTTGGTTTAAAAAATGCACCACAAATATATCAAAGAAAAATTGATAACATATTTAGAAAATTTAATGAATTTTTAATTGTTTATGTTGATGAAATATCGATATGTTCTAATAATAAAGAAGAACATAGAAATCATTTAATAAAATTCATAAATGAATGTAAAAATGAAGGAATTGTCTTTCAAAAAATAAAGTTATAATAGAAAAACAAGAAATTGATTTTCTTGAATTATCAATAGATAAAAAAGTAATAAAACTACAAACCCACATATTTAAAAAGATAGAAAAAATTTCAGATAAATTAGAATCAAAAGAATAAATACAAAAATTCTTAAGATTTTTAAATTATGCAGAAGAATTTATTGAAAATCTTTCAAAAAAGAAACATAAAATACAGATTTTACTCAAAAAGACAAATACCAAAGGATGGATTAATGAGCACACAGAAATTGTTAAATCACTCAAGAAAGAATGTAAAAATTTACCAAAATTGAGATTACCATATGAAAAAGATAATCTAATAGTTAATACTGATGCCTCAGATAAATATTGGGCAGCAATATTAAAAACAGATCTTAATGAAATTTGCAGATATTCCATTGGAACATTTAACCAAGCAGAAATAAATTATACTATCTACGAAAAAGAATTGTTAGCAATTATCAGAAGAATAAAAAAGTTTTCATTATTTTTATTGTCCAAAAAATTCATTATTGAAACGGATAATTCTCAAGTTGCAGGCTTAGTTAAAAATAAATTACCACCAGAACCTCAATATAGGAGGCTCCATAGATGGCAAGCCTATTTGGCATTTTATAATTTTGATATAATTCATATTAAATGTGTCAATAATTATCTTGCAGATTTTTCTAAGCAGGAATATATAATTTACAAATGGATGATATTAAAAAGTTATTGATGGATGCCAGAGTGCGAATGAACTTCCTCATAGAGGAAGTTGGTGATATAAAAGATGGAATTGAACACATGGCAGAATACCTCCAAAAAAATGTTAAATTGTTGATGGAACTTTCTGTCTCTCATACCAAATATACGGAACAATTGAGCGACAGAGTTAGTGAAATTGTATCACTATTCGAGTCGTTAAATACCAAACTGGTTTTTACCAAATATACCAACAAGTACAATACAAACAGGTACATCATCTAGAAGTCGTGGTGGACTAAAAATCAAAAGAGATGAACCAAGTCCAAGCCCAAAGAAGGTTGTCATAAATGAAACAAGTCCTCAAAAATTAACAATCAATGCCAATGACGAACATACAAGGGTAATTAAAATTCGTGTTGAAGAGGAAGATGATTCCACTTTTTTACCAAAAGAAGACGAATATAAAAATACTGCAAAAATTATATATGAACTCCAAGAATGTGATTGTTATTACATTTTGTCTGGAGATCATGTTTACCCATGATTGGTCGTTACTCAGGGAGGAGATCCCATTATGACAAAAATGACAGGGAATTTTGGATTTTTGGATCTTATCTATCCAGGAAAAGATATGAAAGAAATTAAAAATTTTGATGATTTATTAAAAGGAGAAATTTCAAAGTTTTCCCAAGGAAGATCTATATATTTAAAATTTATTCAATCAGTCCTGAAATTGATGGAAGAATGTATTATCCTGCTGATCATATTATCACAATTGGATATGTTGCTCGAAATTTCCAAATTGAAGTTGGAAAAAATACCAAGCCTGTACCGAATATTACAAGATCATGATTCAGGTCCGCAGGGTGTTAGGGATAAAAGTCCTCAATATCATTGCAAAAACATTGTATGAGAAAAAATTTAAATGCTTATGTCAATATGAACAATGGACTCTTGTCACTATTAGAGGCAAGGAAAAATCAACCATCTTAAAAGAATACATTGACAAATTTGATAGACATCAGATCAATGGAAACGTTACAACTCTACAAGAGTCGTGTATAGCCAGGAATTACCCCACGTGCCAACAGAATTGATGGAGAGGTGGAAGCTACTTTTAAGATACCAACAAAGATGGAGATAAGATGGAATCTGCTTTTTGAAAAATGTAAAGACAACACCATGTGAGGACCACGTGAAGCTGGAAATAATGAAGGGACAAGTGTCCCTATAATATAGCCATGTGAAGATTATAAAGGGACATGTGTCCCTATGATGTAATATAAAAGTGTAAAATTGAGTCTGATTATTGAAGCCAGTGATGTAAGCAATGCCGAAATTGTATTTCATATAGTATTATAAATAGAAGCCTTCTGGCTAGAAAAAATGCAGAGATCACTTGAGTACTCAACTTGTGAAAAAGCCAAAGAAATCCTCTTTCTCTGAAAAATTCTCATACCAAGTCTTGTACCAATCCTCTTTAAATCAATAAAATTCCAATTGTTTTAAAGATATGAGTTTCTAAGCTTCTGTCTTCTAAATCCTATTTCCTACAAGCAGATATATTATTAAGAACACTCCCTACACTTTGTCCAAAATATTTTCCAGAAGAATGTTATACAGAGAAGGCATGGATTCATGTGAGGCTAATTACCCATAAAGGTAGGAGGCCATTGAAGGGAAGGATAGCAAGAACCTGTGAGCCTGAAGGTCACTAACATTAGAAGGAGAATACAAAAGTACAAAGAACAGGAAAAGAGGTTAGTATTCTTAATATATCTGTCTTTATGGAATTAAGAGGAAGAAGAATTGTTAAAATAAGTCATCATGGGAGAATTTAGAATTATTAAGTTTAATTATCAAAACAGTCCTTATAATGATGAATATGATAGCATAATTGAACCTTAATTCATGCATAAACAATTTACTAGACCTAACAATGAAATAAAAAAGTTATATCATGTTTATATGCCATGTTTGTTAGTAATTTTTCCAAAATTAAAGGAATTATTGGGATTAGAAATTACAAAATCAATTATTTATTTTTGGCTTGATAGTGATAATAGTGAAATAAATAATAAATTATATTTAGGATATGTGTTTAGTAGTGATAATGATTATGATCCTATAATAGATTATGACAGTGATGATAGAGATGAGTTTTTGTTTACCAGTTTTTGAAAATCTTAATATTATGAATGAAAGAAATTATATCATGAAAAAATCCAAATCTAAGAGAGGCCTATATAAGTTAAAAAGAATGTCAAAAGTAAAAAAAAGGTATTGAATATGAGAATGAAATTGATAAAATAGGATATCAAAAGCAACTCTATGCATCACAAGAGATATTAAAAAAATTGAAAGAAAATTTGATAGAAAACTTTTCTAGAGGTACTGTAAGATCTATAATGATACAAGACATTCAAAATATAATTGATAAATTAGAAAAGAGAAAGAAAAATATTTCAAAATATAATATACCATTTGAACCAAGCATAGATATCATGGCTGACATAGATCAATTCTCAAACACTGATAGAATTTGAAAAGTTACTTGAAACTTTATAACTACTTTAAGTTTCTGTGTTTTACAGTATATGCCAGGATATACTATTAAATGATTAGATAATTTGTTAGAAAGAATAATGAAAAAAAATAGATATCATTATATCTCAATTAATAGATATGGATGAATCATTTGAACAATATTATATACTTTCAGAAAACAATGATCAATATATTATAGATTATTCTGATATATTACATCTTAAAATAAATTTAAAAAATAAAATTATGACAAATACAGTCCAAACATAATGCCAGGATATACTATCAAATGACTAGATAACATTTTAGAAAAATTGAAAGATAAAATGGAAGATATTAAACACCAAATGGAAGATAAAAATATATCTTCTGAAGAATACAATAAACTTTTAGAAAATACAAACAATAGATTGCAAATTATTGTATTTACTAGACCAAAGAATGGACTTATATGCAAAAAGTTTGTATAACAATTTATCAACTTAAAAGTTTAAATTGATGGACACTTGACAAGTATCAACTTCTAATAGTAATGTTCATAGACTGTATTTAGAAAATAATGAAATTTCATTTTTATTAGCTATTGCTGAAAAATCTAAAAATATATATTCTATTGGACAATCTAAATTGAAAAATATATACGAAGGTATTGACTATGCTTGCTTTAATAGAATAGAATTTGATTATATTGAAACAGTTAAAAATATAAATACAATTCATAGAATCATAAAAGAATATGAAGATATAGAAGAAGAAGTTTCAGAAGGAGTAACATTAGGATATATATAACTAAAAATGACCATCCCAAATATTTTGAGAAATTATCACAATATAGAACATTTTTAGAAGAACTTAAAAGGTTAAAAAATATGAATATAATAAGAAATATTGAATAAAATCAACCTTACTAAATTAAGAGATGTATTTTGCAAAGAAAATAATTTACTTCATTAAGGGTAAAATAGACAATTTATACATTGGTAGCCATTTATATAAAATATAGATTTCACGTGGCTGTTTCAATAAAACCCTCGTATTTAGCCACCAATTGGTAAAGTGATTATAAATCTACATGATTTCTCAAATAATTTTTTAAATAGATATTTTCTCTCTTCAATTTTTAACAACACCTATTACCTCAAAAAAACAAATAAATTGATTTATAATCACCAAACTTGAATATGATCAGAGGCATAGATGGATAAACTGTTTATAAACAATAAATTTTCAACGTCACATTTTATCTAAAGATATTTCCCCCCAAGTCATTTCACAATCACATATTTTACCCCTGGAAAAATCAGATTTCTTTATTTATAAACCTTCGTTTGGTAATCAAAATAAATTGATTTATAAACTAATTTATAAATTACACAATTTTTCAAATTATTTTTTAACCATACTCATTTTCTCTCTCCAATTTTCAAAAATTATTTTTTACATCAATCAAAATTATAAATAAATTCGTGCATGCTCATTAATTAGTATGCAATTGGAATATCATTTATCGTGAATCAATGGATTGATGAAGTTTGTGAATTGCCAATGCCTTTCATTTTCCCATACCATATTTAGTTCCTCAATGCATATCTTGGTGGCCAAAATTAATATTCAAATCTCTCTCTCTCTCTCTCTCTCTCTCTCTCTCTCTCTCTCTCTCTCTCTCTCTCTCTCTCTCTCTCTCTCTCTCTCTCTCTCTCTCTCTCTCTCACACACACACACACACACACACACACCACAAGACAAGATAGCCATAGTGCCATACACAGACAGTTTCTCAAATGCACTTGCCATTTTTTAAATATTAAATAAAATTAAATAAAAATTTTTGTATCATTAAATGTTGTATTTAAATGTGTGTTGATTAATGCAATTGTAATTTGAATTCGTGTAGATGAATGGGGTATTAAAATTTGTGTAAATAATATTGAGATAATAAAATTACTTTTATTTTTTGAGAAATTATATGTTTTCTATACGATGAAAAAAGAAGAGTTTTTAGGTTTAAATTTCTATATAAACTCTTTTTTTTTTTTTATATTTGTAAATTATTGTTCTCTAAGAATTCATATTTATCTATTGTATTATTAATATTTTTTAATTGAAATAATATTTTGATTTAATTATAATTAAAGTTTAGTGTTATTAAAATATTTGTTGGTTAAGATTAAACAAACGTTTATAATTATTTTGATTGATGTTTATGAAAGAAATTTATAGAAAATTTTAAATACGAGAGGTAAATGCAAAAATTGTGAATATTATGGTTAACGGAAAATAACATTTTTTAATCATTCTTAATTTTAATAGTTGTGTGAAAGATATATGGTATAGATTTTCAGTATAATTTTTTGACTCTAACATTGCCTGTTGTCATATCATGATAATTTCTAGATTTACGTAATTATTATTTTTACTACTTGATTTTATAATTAAAAATATAATTTTATTCTTTAAATACAAATATTTGTGGGTATAAGATTAAGCACGCATTTATAATTATCCTGATTGATATTTTTGAATAAAAATTGAAAAAATTTAAATATGTGAGACAAATGCACAAATCATGAGAAATATATTAATATCTTCTACAAAATCAATATTGTATCAATAACATTACATAAAACATGAATCATTAAATAAGCTACTAAATTTGCATTTTCTTTGAATTTAATAATAACTCATTCGAATTCTTTGGTAAAAATCTTTATATTTACGATAATGTTTTTTTTCCAGTGATATATACTATTGAGTTCCAGAAGCGTGGTCTACCACATGCGCACATTCTATTGTTTCTTGCGAAGGAAGACAAATATCCTACTGGAGATGATATTGATTGCATCATTTCAGCTGAAATTCCTGATGAGAAGTTTGATCCAAATTACTACAATGCAGTGAGAGACTTCATGATGCATGGACCATGTGGAATTGCTAAAAGTTCTTCTCCGTGCATGGAAGATGGTCGGTGTACTAAACATTTTCCCAAGAAATATGTAAATCGTACAGTCATTGATGATGATGGCTACCCAATCTATAGAAGAAGAGATGATGGACGAAGGGTTCAAAAGAATGGTATTGAGCTCGACAATAGATTTGTTGTGCCTCACAATCGCTATTTGCTACTGAAGTATGGTGCACACATGAATGTAGAGTGGTGTAACCAATCTCGATCGATCAAGTATTTGTTCAAATATGTCAACAAGGGGCATGATCGTGTTACCGCGACCTTTTGCCAGAATAATGATGATGAAGACACGAGCAAAACCATCGATGAGGTAAGCATGTACTATGATTGTAGATATATTTCTCCTTGTGAGGCAGTATGGAGAATTTTTGGATATGAGATTCAGTACAAAAACCCACCGGTTGAAAGGTTGAGTTTTCATCTTCCAAATCAGCAAAATGTCACATTTTCAGATTCTGATCCAATTGATGAAGTCTTGAATCGTCCTACTGTTAAACAAAGTATGTTTTTGGCGTGGATGGATGCAAACAAACAATATGCTGAAGCAAGACAACTAACATATGCTGAATTTCCTACAAAATTTGTTTGGAAATCATCGACAAAAAATTGGCATCCTCGGCAGCGTGAATTTTCTATTGGGCGTATCTTTTATGTACCTCCAGGGTGTGGAGAATTGTATTATTTACGATGTCTTCTCAACATTGTTCCTGGACCCACCAGCTATGATGAAATAAAATGTGTTAATGGTGTTCACTATGCCACTTTTAGAGAAGCTTGCTATGCACGAGGATTGTTGGATGATGATAGAGAATACGTCGATGGGATTATTGAAGCAAGTCAATGGGCTTCAGCACATTCTTTGAGATGCCTTTTTGCAACATTATTAATATCAAGTTCTTTGTCACAACCTGAACTTGTGTGGGAGAAGTGCTGGATCTACTTATCAGAAGATATTTTATATAGACAACGAAATTTGTTGCACCACCAAGGTACTATACTAAGATCTTATTGTCAAATATAAGTATGAAAGCATGTGTGTATGAACTAATATGTCATTTTTACTCTATAGTATTTTTAATGAATAATATTATATATTTTCGTAACAGAGCGATGATATAACATGTGTGTGTTTGTGTATTTGTTTGTGTATAAATCGATGTACTGTTTAGTTTTATTTTCTAATAAATATTATGTACAGATTTGGAATTGACCGATGATGAAATACGTAATTATGCTCTTGTGGAGATTGAAAAGATTTTGCGGAGTAGTGGAAAGAGTCTACGCGATTATCGTTCTTTGCCATTTCCGAATTCTAGATACTTTCAAGATTTCCGGAATCTTCTTATACAAGATGAGATGCGATACGATCGAACATTATTGATTGAAGAACATAGGAAGTTGGTGTCTAATCTGACAACAGAACAACATTATGTCTATGATACAGTTTTAAATTCAGTCCAATCAGATCAAGGCGGCATTTTCTTTGTCTATGGCTATGGAGGCACGGGGAAGACATTTGTGTGGAAAACTTTATTTGCAGCATTAAGATCAAAAGGAGACATTGTCTTGAATGTGGCTTCGAGTGGTATAGCATCATTACTTTTACCAGGTGGTAGGACTGCACATTCAAGATTCGCGATACCACTTTATCCGAATGAAGATTCTACATGCAATATTAAGCAGGGGAGTCCATTGGCAGAGTTAATTGTCAAGTGCAAGCTAATTATTTGGGATGAAGCACCTATGGTGAACAAATATTGTTTTAAAGCTTTGGATAGAAGTATGCGAGATATTTTGAGATTTTGCAATCCACAAAGTATGGAATTACCTTTTGGAGGGAAAACAGTTGTTTTTGGAGGAGATTTTCGACAGATCTTGCCAGTTATTCCAAAAGGTAGAAGACAAGATATTGTGCTTGCAACAATCAACTCATCATATTTATGGAAAAATTGCAAAGTGCTGAGATTGACTAAAAATATGAGACTGCAATGTGTCGACTCATACCAAGAAACAACTGAACTATATGATTTTTCTGCATGGATTGCAAGCATAGGAGATGGTACAATTGGTGATGATAACGACGGACATGCCACGGTTGAAATTCCAGATGATATTTTGTTGAGTGGATTTGATAATCCAATTGAAGCAATTGTCAAGAGTACGTACCCACAATTTCCTGGTGATGTTGATGACACAACTTATCTGCAAGGAAGAGCTGTTCTTGCACCGACACTTGATGCAGTTGAGTCTGTTAATGATTATATGAATTCGCTAAATATTGTTGAAGGAAAGACTTACTTAAGTTCTGACTCGATTTGCAAATCAGACGATAGTTTTTCGTCTTTACAAGATCTTCATACTCCTGAGTTTTTAAATGGAATTCGAGTATCTGGTGTCCCCAACCATGAATTGAGTTTGAAGGTTGGCACCCCGGTTATGCTTCTACGGAACATAGATTATTCCGTAGGTTTGTGCAATGGAACGCGGTTGGTTATTACAAAGCTTGGAAGTCATGTCTTGGAAGCAAAGATTCTCGCTGGAAGCAATGCAGGCCATAAGGTTCTTATACCTAGAATGACTTTGACTTCATCCGACCAAAGCTTGCCGTTCAAGTTACAGCGAAGACAATATCCTCTCATCGTGTAATATGCAATGACCATCAACAAGAGTCAGGGACAATCACTATCTCATGTTGGACTTTACTTGAAAAAACCAGTGTTTAGCCATGGTCAGTTATATGTTGCGGTATCTAGAGTTACAAATCGCAAAGGGTTGAAAATCTTGATTTGCGACAAGGATGGCGAACAAAATAACTCGACGACCAATGTAGTTTTCAAGGAAGTATTCCAAAATTTGTAATAGTTGATGTATTCCTTATTTTTTAGTGACAGTATTATTGCAAATATGACTTTTATTTCATAAATGCTTCTAATATTGGGTATTTTTAAATTTATTTTGTATAACATCATACCCGTGCAACGCACGGGTGAAATACTAGTTAAAATTAAATACACAGCAATCTGGGAGAGGCAAAAGGTGGTGATATTTATTTTTGATTTACATATACATGCACGGCTGGAAACAAGGCATCAACATTGGTGGAATTAAATAAGAGGCTGGGAGTTAATTGGAGATAAGGTCAGCCGTGGGGGAGAAGTCGGTGGAAAAGAGTGAAAAAAAAAGGTTGGCAGAGATTCTTGGAACAAATAAAAAGGAGGAGCTTTGGAAGAAATCAGGTGGAGGAATTAGTGGTGGCACTTGGGGGAACAAACAACCAGCCGGTTGGGAATTAAATCAAGGGGACAAGAATTGAGGTCATATTGGTTGTGGTCGGCTGTGAAATATACATTGAATTGTGGTTGGCCGTGTGAGTTGGAAGAAAAAATTGGCTGGGAATTAAGGAAAAAAAGGGCAGAGGCCGGTGAATTCTTGGTGGAAGGAGGATTGTTAATTCTTCAAACTTCGAGTTTTATTTATATTATTTATTATTTTTTTTTTCAAGAACACAAGTAACTAAATTTTAAATCGGGATTGACAATATAGATTTAATGCTTTTAGTTTGATTTTAATTCTCAAGTTGGTACTTTATTTTTAAATATTGATTTTATTATTGCGTTTAATGCTTGAGTTACTTGATCACCAATTCATAATTAAATGATTGCTTTCATAATCTGAGAGGTGAGTTAACAATTAGATCATGTAATAAAATCCGGAAATTTCAATAAAAAGATAGATATATAAATTTGTGGTTGCTTATAAATTCCTAAGTAATTTAATGCATTTAACTAAGGAGAACTCTGACCCGTTGTAGAGATACATTGTTGGCTTAGTTAAATATGCATAATTTGAACTCGAGAGAAGTAAATTAGATGCAAGCGTGAATTCGACCAAATACAATTCTAGAAAACAACTTGAAATGAGAAATTAAGTTAGAACATTACTTTGAAATCGTTAGTCCCGATATTCATTTAATTGTTAGAAAACCCACCACGTTTATTCTTATTTCGTTAATTGCTTTTAGTTTTAAATTGTTATTTTTTTATTTAAATTGATTTGTTTATTTCATTGATTTCCAATTATTTGCCCTTTTTGTTTTTATTAGTTTGCAATTTTTTTATTTAGTTTTTGTTTTAGTCTAGGAATTTTAGAATCGAAGTAAATTTATAACGAATTATCTAGTCCTCGCGGGATCGACAATCCGGACTCAAAAGTCAATTTTATTACTTGTTAACGATATCGTGCACTTGCGATATTTTTCACAACACCAAAAAGCAACTATTATTTGAATTAGTTATATTGTTTATTAAATCAAATATCACTACTAAAAACAGGGTTTCTCCGACGGATATTTTCCGACGGCAGTCGGCACCGTCGGAATATATTTTATTTTATTTCACTACTAAAAAACAGGGTTTTTTATTTTATTATTATTTTTTTTGGGAAATTTCCAACTGGAATATATTACCGTCGGAAATTTTCTACGGGAAATTTCCGACGGTGTTAATTTTTCCGTCGGAAAGTATTACCGACCCGATGAATTTTCCGACGGGTAAAGTCCGTCGGAAAAAAACATTTTCGACAAAAAATGACCTTTTACCGACGGATTTTTCCGTCGGAAAAAGCTTTTTTTTTGTAGTGTATTACATGCACCTATAATTTAAATCAATTAATATGAGTGACTTTACCTCAAGTTTAATGAATTCAAAATAGAGTGGGAATATCACGTCAACCCTCTAAACGTCCGTACGCTTTGTCTAACCAAATAGAAAATAACTATTAAATTAGTATTTTGGAAATTTAAATTTTAAAATGAAATAAATGTTTAGGGGTCTAAATTGAACATCTAACATAATTGAAATTAGAGGGTTTGGGGACTGAAATAGATTTTTTCAGAAAATATTGGACTGATAATAAGAATTAAGAATTTCAAGGACCGATCTATTAAATCTCGAAACTTTGGGTCTGAAAATTTCATTAAAAACAACTTCTGGGACTGAAATAAAATAGTTTTAAAACATGAGGGCTTTAGGGAATAATTTCACAAAATCAAAATATAATACCGATATTACTCCCATTTCTCTCTCTATCATTGACAGAGAGAGAATGAGGGAAGGGGCGACGCCTCTTCTACGATCCAAACCCCCCGACCGTGACGCTAGCGATAGCACCATTGTCGTGTGGTGGTGGCGGGAGGAGCCATGAGTGGTGGGGATTTTTTTTGGTGAATTTGATTGCAATATCAAGTGCAAACCGAGGCTTAGGATTTGGGAAGTTTTCCAGTGGTGATTACGGTAGAAGGTTGAGGTAAGTGATGGTTTTTCATTCATTCTTGGTTTTTGGGTTTGTTTGAGGTGAATTTGAGATTTTTGGAGATGGGGTAGTGGCCGGTTCCGAGAGTGGTGGTGGTGGTTGTTGATTTGAGCGGTGGTTCGGGTGGCGAGTTATGAAGTTTAGGTTGGATTTGGTAATAGCAGTGGTTGTCGATGTGTGGGGTTTTAGCAGTGGCTTTGGTTTCTTAATGGTGATAGCGGTAGAAGGTTGAGGTAAGTGATGGATTTCATTCATTCTTGGTTTTCAGGTTTTTCTTTTTTTAGGTGAATTGTTAAGAACATATTTCCATGAAAAATAAGTTCAAGGAATTGTGGTGTATTTTATTTAAAATAAAAGTTTCTTCAACCTTGAAGAAAGGATAACTTATAAATCACTGCAACAATAGATGAGAGTGACAATTGCAGTGACACTAATCCAAGGAGAAATATGAGTGAACAACATAATGTTGGGAAGAGATATCCCCACATAATCAACCTCAAGATGCCAACGAGGAGGTTTCTTAGCCTAACCCACCTCGTAGGCACAGAAGTAGACATTTGATGAGGAATATAACACGCATGGAAGCTCAAATGATAGAGATGCAGAGACAACAAATTGAACAAACAAATACTATGAATTCTTATATGGCAAGAGGATATATGATAAACGATCCTGTTGCACCATCGCAATACCCGCAAAATCAACCACAGCATCCATCCTCTAGCGCAAACACTTCCAGTTACTATTGCATGCCTTCAAGAGACGTTGAGGCGGACTTCATGCAGCCCCATGAAGAGGATGTAGCGTATGAATCGCAAGAAGAGCGCAAGATTCCACCTGAATATCACATGGAAATCATACCATTAAGGTCCGATAGTGTTTTCAACCGGATAGAGAGTCTCTTGTCTAGAAATAGACAAAGGAGAAGGCTGAATAAGTTCGCCCTTTAACACAAGCGCCTGGGAATAGGCGAGAGGGAAGGGTTAAAGAAGCCCATCCAAAAAACCAAGTGCTGAGGGATAGGTATGAAAGGAAACCTGAAGAAGCTCACCCTCAAGAACAAATGCTTAGAAATAGGCGAGAGAGAAGGGCTGCAGAAGCCCACTCTTAAACATAAGAAGTCGTCTGCTTATTCAAGGCCACATTATGGACAGGCCTTATCACCCTGTAAAAGAGATCAACCACAATGACCCTTTGGCCAACCACACCCTCACATTGAGATGATGTCTGACCATGATGAAAATCATGAGGAGCCTCCTCGTAAGAAATAAACGATGATGATGAAGTTAGTCCTTTCTCGGAAGGCATTCGACAGTATCCTGTGCCATCCGACTTTGAAATGCCTGAAATCACCAAGTATTCTGGGAAAGGTGACCTTGATGATTACCTTTTAAACTATTGTGCTAGCAAGGAGATGGCAGGAGCCACTTCGGTGCTGAAATGCAAGGCATTCATACTAACTCTAAGGGGAGTGTTGTACGCTAGTACAAAAAGCTCCCACCTGGTAGCATTCACAATTCTAGGGACCTAAGAATAGCCTTCAAGAATGACTTTGTATCCTATAGACTGGGACAACTCCTGTAGCGACCAAGAATTTTTACGCGATTAATAATTATTTTAATAGAAAATCGTGTCGCTACTATTTCACCCATTTTTATTAAGTTAACGCCGCGACGTATTCGTATAGCCAAGTCAAGAAATAATCGAGATCGTTCGATTTTAAATTAAATTCCGAATTTCTAAAAATATCTCCATTCTCTTGATTTAAAGTATATTAAGTCCAAGTACTTAATTCAATGTTATCCCAATATTTATTTATACAAAAATTATTTTTATTATTGAAATTAAGAAAATATATGCAAGCATGAGAGGTTCCATTATATGTAATCATGAAGAGCATAATATTTGTATAAATATGGAAAAGTATATGAATGATTTATATACTCCATTATATATAATCATGAAGAGCATAATAATTGTATAAATATGGAAAAATATATGAATGGTTGATAGACTCCATTATATGTAATCATGAAGAGCATAATATTTGTATAAATATGGAAAAGTATATGAATGAATTATATACTCCATTATATATAATCATGAAGAGCATAATATTTGTATAAATATGGAAAAGTATATGAATGATTGATAAGACTCCATTATATATAATCATGAAGAGCATAATATTTGTATAAATATGGAAAAGTATATGAATGATTTATATACTCCATTATATATAATCATGAAGAGCATAATAATTGTATAAATATGGAAAAGTATATGAATGATTGATAGACTCCATTATATATAATCATGAAGAGCATATTATTTGTATAAATATGGAAAAGTATATGAATGGTGCTTTACTTTAAGAAAATGATGTGTTAAAATTAATAGAATTGAATGATTATGTTTACAATATGCCAACTTTATACATCTATTTAAACCCATCTCTTTTACACACAACTCTACACATATACACTTATTTCCAACCTCTTGACAAAATCCACAAGTAAGAGAAATTCAAGGTGGTCAAGAAAGTTTTGGTCCATTTACTACTACACTTCATTTTAATCTTTTAAAAGGTAAGTATATCTTATGTTTTTATGAAAATTAAGTATGTTGTTATGAAATGTAAATATACTTTAAGTTTTTATGAAAAGTAAGTATGTTTTTATGAAAGGTATTACCTTATGTTTTTATGAAAAGTAAGTATGTTTTTATGAAAGGTAAATACACCTTATGTTTTTAAGAAAAGTAAGTATGTTTTTATGAAAAGTAAAATACCTTATATTTTTAAGAAAAGTAAGTATGTTTTTATGAAAAGTAAAATACCTTATATTTTTTAGAAAAGTAAGTATGTTTTTATGAAAATTAGATATACCTTATATTTTTACGAAAATGTTTGGATCATTGCTATGAAATCAATCTCACAAGATTGCTATTGGTCCCATATGATATGTTTATGATTATGCTAAGGGGACCGGAGTTTAGTAGCGCTACACATAAGAATTCTTGCCGTCTAAGTTCGGTAAAATTCTTGTGTCTCTCTATGTTTATGAGGATTTCGATCCTATCCTATGTTATGATGAAAATGATCCATATGCTTTCAAAAGAAAATTATGCTTGGTATACTTACTGGGATTTTATAAATCTCACTCCACGATATTTACCATTTTCAGATAATTGAAGGTTCGAGGCGGTCAACATGGAAGTGGCAAAAGTGGTTAAGATTGATGAGATAATTATGTTGAACTTTATGTAAGAAAATTATGTTCTATTTTTATTCACAAATTAAATTATGGGATTCTAATTATTCTTTTGAATAATTTTACATTACTATTTAAGTCTAGATAATATGATATGAGTCACTTTTAGTGGCACTCGAATGGTCGAGAATTCGGGTCGTCACAGTTGGTATCAGAGCAAGTTATACTTTTCTGTAGACTCCTTAAATCATTTCAAAATATTTCTACAAGAAATTGCAATTAATCTATTTTTAATTTCAGTTAAAGTAATTAATTTTCTTCATATTTTACATCTCTTGGAAAAAAAAATGTTTATGCATGTACAGTAAAGCAGTAGGTTACTGTTCGGTGAACAGTAACCGGGACACTGTTCCCATGAACAGTACTCGTGACGGTCACTGTTCATCATTTAAAAAAAAAAATTTTGTTCGGTGAACAGTGCGTTTACTATTCAAAAAAAAAAAAAAAAAAAAATAACTATTGATTTTGTCGTGATGGAGAAATATGAATGGATATACTTTTAAGTCTCTTATCACTTTAGACCTAACTTTATGTATTTGAAAAATTTTCTTAGTTGTCTAAATTATTATTTAAGTAAATCATTAGCAAATTGTTATTATGAATCAGATTTTGGTCTAATCATTTATGCAAATTTTATTTTGAATAACCAAATTATTTTATTTGGTATTATATTAAATTGGACTCAATCATGTATGAAAATTTTAATTGGGCTAAGTAAATTACTACATGTATTGATAATGTATCAATTGGGCCAAATCTCATGTAAAGATTCAAAAATGGTTAATGAATTTTTTCTAAGAAATAGACCATTTTTTAATTATGAAAATTTTGACTCATCAATCCGCTACGCCACCTTCCACGTTTTGACTCCTCGAACCAGGTATGTTATGTATAATAGCAATTACATGGCATTTATGATTATATTGAAGCATGTTAAGTATGAAATATTCATATGTTATGAATCTTTATGTGTTACACATAATATACATGTCAAGTATGATATAAATTGATAGAAGACTCAATTTTTTTATTCTTTTCAATGTAGAATCATGAGACAGAGCGGATATTTATATGAATTTTGGTGCATATTAAGCTTAGTAAGATTGACTCAATTAGAAATTAAGTTGGGTTGTAACTTTTGCCCAAAATATATGGAATAATATATTAAACAAACAAAATTAATAATGAATTCGTACAATAATTTATCCCTTTATCACTACCTTTGTGTAAAAACAAGGGAAAAACTGTGGATGGTTATTAGTACTTCCTCTTCAAGTTTCAATTTTCGGTTCAATAATTTATCCCTTTATCACTACCTTTGCTTAAAAGCAAGGAAAAACTGTGGATGATTATTGGTACCACTCTTCAAGTTTCAATTCTGAAAAAAAAATTCGGAAAGAAAAGAAAGAAAGAGAACGGGTGTTGAGCATAATGGGAATAATATGACTTAAGAATGATTTTCAAAATAATTGTTGTCCTTGAGTTTAGAAATGATGAACCTTAAATGGACTTTGCATAATTGATTTTAGACATGGCACTAAGTATGAGAAGTCAACAGAAATGATTAGAAATATGTTCAGATTATCTATCATTTAGATTTAATGAGAAATAGCGAGCCAATTTTATGAAGTTTTATGAGATGTTAAGATTATAAGTGGTTTTAATGAGACTTTTATGAGAAGCATTATGAAGTTAGAGATTTAAAGATTTGGTTATTGGGAATTAAGTAATGGATATTATGTTGAGTAAGTGAATTATGCCTCTATATTGAAGAGAAATTTATTATGAACTTTGGCCTTGTGATTAAATTTTGGGAATATGATTTATGACTTATAAATATAAGTATGAGTAATCTTTTGAGCCAATTAAGGTATGGAAGGAAGTGATATTGTGATATTGAAAAATATGATTTGAAATTGTTATGTTGAGGAATTATGAATTGAATTATGGGATATTTTTGATGATATTGAAGTGTTGGAATCGTTTTCAATATTTTTAGATCGTTGTGATCAAATGTGGAGTTATTTATTATTGTGAGTTATGAAGTATGCTTATGGTTTGAGATAAGTCCAAATTACAAGGAAGACTCTGTCCAGAATTTTATCATTTGGAATTAAGAGCATGATATGATAAGCATCCACTAAAGGAATTAAGGTTAGACATGCAAGTTCATTTACATCACAAACGAGATTTAGTAGATGATAGCAGAGATTTTATTATTTTCTCATAAGGAGAACATACAAAGAGTCACACTGGAAAAGAAATACATGAAACACGCAAAAGCAAAAGAAAGCAACATGGGAATTTCCTCAAATTGAGAGATGTGTTTCCGGAGTAGCCGTATCCTACCACCTCTGACCTTTTGAGGAAATAAAGAAACCTTCAAAGAGGTGTGTTTCGAGAGTAAGAATACTCCGTAATCTACCACCTGGAACCTTTGAGGTACACACAAGATTTAAACATTAAGGAAATCCTAGGAAATTAGAGGGGTGTCTCGAGAGTAAGAATACTCCGTACTCTACCCCCACCTATTCTAAGATTCATAAAGTTAAGTTTACATTAACCGGACTCCATTTTCGCTTGATTCCCCTTCCTTGCGACCAATCTATCTTAACCCCTGCTGGATCTTGTATTGAGATATATGACTGCAGCTTATCCAGTAGTTCATCAATAGTAGGAGCAGAAATAAGGAGCCTTCTGGAAAATGGAGAGATGAATCCCTGTTCCACAGCATAATCAAGAAAGGTTAACAAACCATCAAAGAAATTGTTAACATTCAGAAGCCCAATAGGCTTAGTATGGAGATCTAGTTGAGCCCACGAGGTAATGTTAAAGATTTCTTCTAAGGTACCAAAACCTCCGGGCAGGGCTATAAAGGCATCAGAACCATATAGCATACAAGTTATGCGTTCATGGATGGATAAGGTTTGAACTTCATGCCCTCGTGTTTTGCCTGCAACATCTACCAAAGGGACAGGTATGACACCGATTACTTTTGATTTCTCTGCAAGAGCAGATTAGGAAACACAACCCATTAGACCACTGCTACCACCCCCATACACAAGAGTGATACCTTTTTCCCCCAGTTTCTTTCCAAGATCTACGGCCGCTTCTAGATAACTGAAGCCTTTCCCCACTTTTGATCCACAAAATACACAAATAGTTTTGATCTGTCGAAGTTTTGGTGCTTCCATCTTTGATAGTATAGAAGAGAAAACTTACGAAGAAGATGTGATTTTGGGATGCCTGAACTATGAAATATGTTTGACTATTTAAAGCCGGAAAAATTTACTGTTTTTGATTGATTATGAAAAAGTAAAGATTTACTTTTGACAAAATCGGCCAACTTTTGACTGTTTTACCAAAGATATCACCTTTCGGTGATTTATTTCCAGCTTTATCAAAACTCGAGAAAGGAAAATATATTTTATTTCCAAAACGCGTGAAAGAAAACAGCAAAATATTTTAAATGTGTATCAAGAGATTTACCTTATATCATTGTTGAACTGCCAGAAGCCTCATTTTGTAAAACAGACTGGCAAACAGGATCTTTTGCTATTATATTTTGGAGACTATAACGATTTTTGTCCTCGTTAAACTGAGCGTATAAGGAGAGAAGTTCACGTTGCACATAACCACTTGGGTGCGTCTCAAGAGTCAGTCGAATATCATCCAAAGACTCCTTACTCAGTCCACCCTTTATGAATTTGATTTTATCATCCCGATTAGTAGAAGAATATCCTACTGTTTTGCAACGAGTATCACAGTTCCAACGAGCACATTTGTAGCAACCATTCAGCCTTTTTGCTCTTCGTTTCTTTGTGAAGGTGCTTTTGCCTAAACCAGGCATGTGCTTTGGAAATGTCATAGGTAATTCACCAGATAGTAGAACCTTTGCTTCGATCAACCAGCGAACATCTTCTGAAACACCATGAGCCATCAGCAACCTCAATCTTTCGAGTCTTATTCGATAATTTTCCTCAGATCATTCATTGGAAGACTGGAATAATACTTGCGAATGTTTGTAAGAATGATATCCATGTTTTTGATGGATCTAACCTCTTCCCAGCATGAACTATTTAAAAGCATTAAGGATCGGAGGGAATCCGCGTGATATTGATTCCAGCAAGAAAGCGCGGAATAGAATAATGGAAAAGAGGGAACAAGAGTTTATGCGCCGTTTACTTTCTTGATAAAAGGAAGATTTGATGATGACGGGATTTGAGATATGGAATATTTTCTTGGGTTTTTGGGTACTGATATTTTGATATAATAATCAAGGTATAGAAATAATACGGGGATACGTGAAAGTGAAATAAGGACTGTATTGAATCAGGATTAATAAGTTTGTACAAGTGAAAGGAATACCTTACGGGAAATGTTATGATATTTGAGTTAAGAATTTTAATTATTTGGGAGATATTTGTTTATTGAATTTTGCAGAAATTTTGGGTTACAAATATTGGAAAGATAAACTGATGATTATGTTGATATGTGAATAACATGTTTGGATATATTACATAGAGAATATTCAGGTAATCGTTTTAATTATTTTGGGATATTTGGTGATAAGAAGAAATGACAAATTATTATGGTATGATATGTTAGTAAAGATTTATTGAAATTTTAGAGATATTAATACGAATATTTGAGGTTACATGATACTATGATAAGTGACAGGTTACATGAGTACTACAAGATATGATGAAATATCACATACGATTGGAAATTTTCATTTTGAGTTAGAATTTATGAGTAGACACATATGTCTATTATTGATAAGAAAAATACATGTTCTTAAGAAAACAAAGAGATGCATTTAGTAAAAGTCCAGTGGGTTAGATATTATAATGATGAGATTACTAAGAGAAAGAAGAGAAGAGATTCTGATTAAGTGTTCAGAAATCATAAGATCAAGTAAGTTTAATTTCGAGGACGAAATTATTTTAAGGGGGTAAGTTTGTAGCGACCAAGAATTTTTACGCGATTAATAATTATTTTAATAGAAAATCGTGTCGCTACTATTTCACCCATTTTTATTAAGTTAACGCCGCGACGTATTCGTATAGCCAAGTCAAGAAATAATCGAGATCGTTCGATTTTAAATTAAATTCCGAATTTCTAAAAATATCTCCATTCTCTTGATTTAAAGTATATTAAGTCCAAGTACTTAATTCAATGTTATCCCAATATTTATTTATACAAAAATTATTTTTATTATTGAAATTAAGAAAATATATGCAAGCATGAGAGGTTCCATTATATGTAATCATGAAGAGCATAATATTTGTATAAATATGGAAAAGTATATAAATGATTTATATACTCCATTATATATAATCATGAAGAGCATAATAATTGTATAAATATGGAAAAGTATATGAATGGTTGATAGACTCCATTATATGTAATCATGAAGAGCATAATATTTGTATAAATATGGAAAAGTATATGAATGAATTATATACTCCATTATATATAATCATGAAGAGCATAATATTTGTATAAATATGGAAAAGTATATGAATGATTGATAAGACTCCATTATATGTAATCATGAAGAGCATAATATTTGTATAAATATGGAAAAGTATATGAATGATTTATATACTCCATTATATATAATCATGAAGAGCATAATAATTGTATAAATATGGAAAAGTATATGAATGATTGATAGACTCCATTATATATAATCATGAAGAGCATATTATTTGTATAAATATGGAAAAGTATATGAATGGTGCTTTACTTTAAGAAAATGATGTGTTAAAATTAATAGAATTGAATGATTATGTTTACAATATGCCAACTTTATACATCTATTTAAACCCATCTCTTTTACACACAACTCTACACATATACACTTATTTCCAACCTCTTGACAAAATCCACAAGTAAGAGAAATTCAAGGTGGTCAAGAAAGTTTTGGTCCATTTACTACTACACTTCATTTTAATCTTTTAAAAGGTAAGTATATCTTATGTTTTTATGAAAATTAAGTATGTTGTTATGAAATGTAAATATACTTTAAGTTTTTATGAAAAGTAAGTATGTTTTTATGAAAGGTATTACCTTATGTTTTTATGAAAAGTAAGTATGTTTTTATGAAAGGTAAATACACCTTATGTTTTTAAGAAAAGTAAGTATGTTTTTATGAAAAGTAAAATACCTTATATTTTTAAGAAAAGTAAGTATGTTTTTATGAAAAGTAAAATACCTTATATTTTTTAGAAAAGTAAGTATGTTTTTATGAAAATTAGATATACCTTATGTTTTTACGAAAATGTTTGGATCATTGCTATGAAATCAATCTCACAAGATTGCTATTGGTCCCATATGATATGTTTATGATTATGCTAAGGGGACCGGAGTTTAGTAGCGCTACACATAAGAATTCTTGCCGTCTAAGTTCGGTAAAATTCTTGTGTCTCTCTATGTTTATGAGGATTTCGATCCTATCCTATGTTATGATGAAAATGATCCATATGCTTTCAAAAGAAAATTATGCTTGGTATACTTACTGGGATTTTATAAATCTCACTCCACGATATTTACCATTTTCAGATAATTGAAGGTTCGAGGCGGTCAACATGGAAGTGGCAAAAGTGGTTAAGATTGATGAGATAATTATGTTGAACTTTATGTAAGAAAATTATGTTCTATTTTTATTCACAAATTAAATTATGGGATTCTAATTATTCTTTTGAATAATTTTACATTACTATTTAAGTCTAGATAATATGATATGAGTCACTTTTAGTGGCACTCGAATGGTCGAGAATTCGGGTCGTCACAACTCCCACCCCAGCAATTGCAGGACATGAGGTAGGGAAAAAACGAGTCTCTAAAAGGTTACTTAGCCCACTTCATAGAAGAAATGCATAATTGTGAAAACATAACGGAAGCAGAAATGTTCTCCTCTCAAAAAGGAGGTCTAGACATAACGAGTATGTTCTACAGGGATTTTCAGAATCGTAAATCGAGAGATTACAATGCTCTTGTGGACTTAATGAAGGAGGAGATCATCTTGGAAGAGATGGCCATCCTCAGGAATGCTACAACACTGAAAATCAGTCTAGAGCTAACCCTCAATAGGAGGAAACGGGAACCTGTTCGAAAATCGCCACGGAGGTAGTTCTCGCTCATTTCCAGGTTTTGAATCTAGTCATGAAGCTGAAATCATAGAAGCTTTCCCAAACTTGCACTCTGCACTCCCTGTGACAACACTTGTCATTACTATGGAAGAAGCTGGTACTAGCTGGAGTGGTAAACAACACATGATTAGGGCATATTATGCGTACCATAGATTCTATGGACATGCAACAGAAGATTACAGGGACATGCAAACGTTGGCTGAATAAAAATCCAATGAGAGGAGAGGAGGCAATGTGATATGATCCGGACCAGGCGTCGAAGGGCGAAGTCGAGCCATCGGCAATATGACAGTGATCTACGTGCAAAACGGAGTAAGTTCCATGTTGGGGTCGAGCCGAGAAGGGGGACGGATCAAGCCTGACGCGATCCCAGTCGGGGAATCTCGTCGAAACGCGAAAATAACGATAAATCTAAAACCCTAGGAAAGATCTAAATCAGATCTGACAAGAAAATTAACAAGAATTAAAATAAATAGACGGGAATTAAAATAAGATTGACGATAGGACCTAGACCCAACAATCACGACGCAAAAATTGACGATGCGGATTGAAGAACCGAGGTTTTCGAGACGCCACAAGGGATGCCAAATTCCTTGATAAGTTTCTGATTGGAACGCCACAAATATTCAAGAAAATATCTGATAAGTTCTATGAATTGTTCTTCAAGAACAAGAAAAAAGGAATCCTCCTTTTAGAGAGAGAAAATCTCACATTCATTCAATAATTCAAAAGTTGTTCTTTTACAATGATAAAAAAAGCATAATATAACCAAAAAACGTGTCCAAAATTAACCTAGCCGCAAAAAACACAAATTAAAACGCGTTGGAATTACGGCCGTGAAAATATACATTACGGCCGTAATTGACCCTCGGGTCCAAACTGATTTTGTGTCTTACGGCCGTGACATTGATTCTTACGGCCGTAAGACACCTTCTGAATAAAAACTGTATAACTTGGTTACGACCGTGAATCTGGAGTTACGGCCGTGCTATAGCAAAGTTACGGCCGTGAACACTGGTTTTACGGCCGTGAATGTGGTCTTGGTCGCCAAACCTTAACCCTTTTGATTCGGCTCGATCCCTTTGTCTCCTCGGCTCGCTTCCAACATGAAACTTGTGCCGTTTCTCTCGTAGATCACTGTCACATTGCCCATAGGTCGACTTCTCCTTTGGTCTCCTACTTCGGATCACATTATCCCCCCTTTCTTGGAAAGGATTCGACCTCGAATCCGTATATCGCCTCTCCTTTATGTAACTCTTTCTTTCGTTGGTTCGAGGGACCTGTTCCTGTTTGGTGCTATACATCATCCTTTGGGGTTGTCCTGTCCGGCAATTAATTTTCCTGTTGGCCTTAGCTTTGTAATCTGATTGTAGTACCTGCAAAACAGAATTAGCCAAACTAGGGAGGGATGTGTTAGCGAATGCAAATAAGCTCATTTTTGTGGTGGACTCTCTTTTCTTTTTCTTTGTACTCTCAAGCTCACCTTTTTCTGAGGTCGTGGCCTCAACTCTCTTGTTTTCAATTTTCACACCCTCTCCTTTTTCTGAGGTCGTGGCCTCAACGCTCTTATTTTTTCCCTCAAACTAGCTTTTTATTTTCAATTGATCCTCTTGGACCTCTTTAGGCGTTAGCGGAGCAAGAGTGATCCTTTTCCCTCCCTTCACGAAAGAATATTGATTTTTGAACCCATCATGCACCACTCTCCTATCATGTTGCCATGGCCTTCCCAATAAAATATGCCCAACATTCATAGGGACCACATCACGTACAACCTCATCTCTATAACCCCCAATGGTGAATTTAATATTAACCTGCTTGTTCACCTTAAGTTCTCCCGACTCGGTTAACCACTGTAATTTATAGGGGTTGGGGTGTTTCACTTTAGGAAATCCTAACTTCTCCACCAATAATGTACTAACCACATTAGTACAACTCCCCCCATCAATTACCATCCCACAAACCTTTTTCCCTACCAAACACCTAGTGTGGAAAAGATTATCCCGCTATTCATCAATCTCAACCATCTTAGTTCGAGAACTTAGGACACGTCTATTCACAAGGGACCCTTTCACCGCATAGGTTAACCCCTCTTCATCGCTACTACTAGCCCCAATATCCACTAACTTAGGCATTCCCTTAAATTCATCCTCGGAACTAATTTCACCGTTATCACGTAAGATCATTAGTTTCTTATTTGGACACTGGGATGCTATATGACCCCTACCCAAGCACTTAAAGCATTTAACATTTCTGTCCCGAGTAGTTTGAGAATCAGAAATATTTTTACCTTTCGTTGTAGGCTCCTCCTTCCCTTTCGGGTTATGTTCATCGTTGGATTCCTGCTTAGGTTGAGATGTAGGATAAGTTCCTGGTGATTGTTTAGATGTCCCCTTCCGCCTTAATTGCCTTTCTACCTTCATTGCCATGTGAACCATGTCTTCTAGTTCCACATAATGTTGTAACTCAACAATGTTCGCAATATCCCTGTTCAGCCCACTCAAAAATCTAGCCATTGTAGCTTCCCGATCCTCCACCACATTGGCCCTAATCATGGATACCTCCATGTCTCTATGATATTCCTCTACACTCCTAGAACCCTGCGTGAGCCCCTGCAACCTTTGATAAATATCCCTATGATAGTGGCTTGGGACAAACCTCTTCCTCATGATGGTTTTCATCTCACGCCATGTATCCACCGGCTCTTCACCATTTCTCCTCCGATCCTTCACTAACTGATCCCACCAATTAATGGCATAATCGGTGAACTCAACAACCGCTAGTTTCACCTTCTTTCCTTCAGAATAATTGTGGCAATCAAACATCAATTCTACCTTCTTCTCCCAATCTAGGTAAGCCTCCGGATCACTCCTCCCATGAAAAGGTGGAATAGACATTTTTATTTTACCTAGATTATCATCTATCTCATCCCGATCACCACGATCTCTTCTATTATTTGCCCTTTCATTCCTATCTCCTCTACCCCTTCTCCTCCTTACACTATCCACAGATGATTGGATACTACTTCCTTCACTCGCAAACTCTTCATCATCAAACCCATAACCAACCCTTTGATTATGTCTCCCCCTATGATCCCTCCGGTCTTCCCTCCTAACCCTAGGACCCGCACGAGTTTGTTCCCTGCGCAACTTGTTAATAGTTTCCTCCTGCTTATCCATCCTAGTCATCAACTTCTCAAACTGCTCATGTATCGTCTCCATCACACCTACATCATTTTTATTCACTCTATTCATACCTTCCGGTCGTTTGTTGTGGCTCGTTGATAGAGCTGCTGGCTCCCTTTTGTAAATTCCCTGGTTGTCTCCGACTGATGAAGATGATGAATCTCGTCTGCTAGACATTATTTAGTCCTCACATAAACAAATTCGGAATATTTAGGAAAATAATGGAATTTTTTTTTTCTAAACTGTTAGACAATCTGACTACGAATATGGCGAAAAAAAGGGAATTGGATTTGGACGAGAAACGAACAAGAAAAACACTTTTGAATTTTTGGGACCGACTCTTATGGATCAAACTGGAAAAAAATTATGACGACACGAAGAACGCGAAGAACACGAAAAATCAAGAAACGCAAGAATCTGAAATAGATCCAAGCTCTGATACCAGAAGACGCGATCCCAGTCGGGGAATCTCGTCGAAACGCGGAAATAACGATAAATCTAAAACCCTAGGAAAGATCTAAATCAGATCTGACAAGAAAATTAACAAGAATTAAAATAAATAGACGGGAATTAAAATAAGATTGACGATAGGACCTGGACCCAACAATCACGACGCAAAAATTGACGATGCGGATTGAAGAACCGAGGTTTTCGAGACGCCACAAGGGATGCCAAATTCCTTGATAAGTTTCTGATTGGAACGCCACAAATATTCAAGAAAATATCTGATAAGTTCTATGAATTGTTCTTCAAGAACAAGAAAAAAGGAATCCTCCTTTTAGAGAGAGAAAATCTCACATTCATTCAATAATTCAAAAGTTGTTCTTTTACAATGATAAAGAAAGCATAATATAACCAAAAAACGCGTCCAAAATTAACCTAGCCGCAAAAAACACAAATTAAAACGCGTTGGAATTACGGCCGTGAAAATATACATTACGGCCGTAATTGACCCTCGGGTCCAAACTGATTTTGTGTCTTACGGCCGTGACATTGATTCTTACGGCCGTAAGACACCTTCTGAATAAAAACTGTATAACTTGGTTACGGCCGTGAATCTGGAGTTACGGCCGTGCGTTAGCAAAGTTACGGCCGTGAACACTGGTTTTACGGCCGTGAATGTGGTCTTGGTCGCCAAACCTTAACCCTTTTGATTCGGCTCGATCCCTTTGTCTCCTCGGCTCGCTTCCAACATGAAACTTGTGCCGTTTCTCTCGTAGATCACTGTCACATTGCCCATAGGTCAACTTCTCCTTTGGTCTCCTACTTCGGATCACATCAAAGCCGAATCAAGGGGTCGAAGTAATTTGGGCAGAAATTCCATTACGACCGTAAAAGAGGACCTTCACGGCCGTAACACATATATTCACGGCCGTAAATCATGTTATCACGGCCGTAATCAATTGTCGAAGAAAAAGGAAGAAATTCTGCAGAACGATGCTTACGGCCGTAAGCTTGGAAGTTACAGCCGTAACATTCAAAAAAGGGAAACTTCACGGCCGTAAGAAATTCGTCACGGCCGTAAATAATAAACACAGTTTTGAACAGAAAGGCCTTTACGGCCGTAAAAGAATTATTCACGGCCGTAAATGAGTAGCGGCCAGATTTTTCGGATTTTTAATTATTTTATTCCTTTTTTGGTTTTTAGGTTATTTTCCTATTTTAGAATTTTAGTCTAATTAGAATTCTATTTTGAGTAAATTAGATGCTAGGTTATTTTGCTTATTTATACTTCTTCCATTCATTGTAAAAAAGACAGTTAAGTTGAGTTTGAGTTTATGAATTAAATTGAGAGAGGATTCTCTTGTTAAAGGTTGAGGAGTCCCTTTAGTGTTCTTCGAGAACAAATCTAACTTATCAAATATTTTTGAAATATTTGTGGCGTTTCCAATTAGAATCTTATCAAGGAAATTGACAAGTCCTTGTGGTGTTTCGAAAACCTTGGATCTCGATTCCGCATCGTCAATTTCTTGCGTCGTGAATCTTGGGTCAAGGTCCTATCGTCAATTTTATCTTTCCAGTACTTTAATTCTTGTTATTTTCGAGTCAGATCAGATTTAGATCTTTCCTAGGGTTTTAGATTTTGTTATTCCGCGTTGTTCGACGAGATTCCCCGACTGGGATCGCGTCATCTGGTATCAGAGCTTGGATCTATTTCAGATTCTTGCGTTTCTTGATTTTCTTGATTTTTTTCGTGTTCTTCGCGTTCTTCGTGTCAGTCATATATTTTTCCAGTTTGATCCATAAGAGTCAGTCCCAAAAATTCAAAAGTGTTTTTCTTCTTCGTTTTTCGTCCAAATTCAGTTCCGTTTTTTCTGCCATACCTGTAGTCAAATTCTCTGGAAAATTATAAAAAATAAAAATAAAAATATTTCGAAAATTCCAAATATTTCCCAAATATTCCGAATTTCCTTGTTCGTGTCTTAAAAATGTCTGATAGAGAGGTTTCCACATCTTCATCTTTTGTTGGAGACAAGAAACAGCTCAGGGGTGTGAATAGAAAGGATGAACGGGGTAATGGTGATATTGCAGCAATGAGGGCACAATTTGAGAGATTTATGGCTCAGATGGAGAATCGAGGTGCAGAACGTGAACAAAGACCTCGGGATCAATCTCATGATGGTTCTCGGGTTAGGAGAGGTAATAGGCGTGAATGTCATGCTAGGTACGGAGATGGGATGGATGAAAGGCCATTGAAGCGAAAAGAGACATCAAAACGGGAGAGTAGTGATCATGTTCACAAAAGGAGGGAGGAACCGACAACCAAAGGTAAAAATAATTCTGATTCCAAGCCTTTTAAGGATAAAAATGTTAAGTGCTTTAAATATTTGGAACGGGGTCACATTGCACTTGATTGTCCACGTAAAAAGGATAGGTGTAATAGTGAAGGGGCAAAAAGTATTATGGTGGATGAGTCAATTATTGATAGGCATGCTCTTAGCATTAAGCGTAAGGCGAATGTTTTGGAAAATGTGGATGGGCAAAGGGATACTATTTTTCGCACTAGATGCTTAGTGGATGAAAAGTTTGTAGCTTGGTGATTGACGGGGGAAGTTGTACTAATGTAGTTAGTACAATGTTGGTGGAAAAATTAGGCTTACCTTTAACGAAACATCCAACGCCTTATAAATTACAATGGTTGACTGAGTCAGGGGAAGTTAAGGTGAAGAGACAGGCCTTGGTGACATTTTCTTTGGGTGGGTATTCGGATGAGGTAATTTGTGACGTGGTACCAATGCAAATTAGTCACATACTGTTGGGGAGACATTGGCAGCATGAAAGGGCTGTGCTACATGATTGGTATACGAATAGATACAGCCTGGTAAAAGGGGGAAAAAAGTTTACTCTAATGCCACTATCTCCAACTGAAGCCCTGAAAGATCAACTGAAGGTGAAAAGTGAGTTTGAGGGGAAAAATAAGAGAGTTGAGGCCACGACCTCAGAAAAAGGAGAGTGTGTGGAAATTAAAGAGAAGAGAGTTGAGGTTCAAACCTCAGAAAAAGGAGAGACTGTGTGCAAAAAGCAAAAGAAAAGAGAGTCTACCACAAAAATTAGTCTATTTGCACTTACTCACGCTAACACACCCCTCCCCAGTTCTTTAAAATCTGTTTTACAGGTACCGAAGTCAAACCATGAGCTTAAAACAGAAAAGGAACTTGTTGGCACAAATGAGCAGCCCAAAAGACCGAGAAAGTTGAAGGAGAAAAATGGACAGTCAAAAATGTTGAAAGCAAGCACAAGGCATAAATATAATCATCGAGCCCAAGAAAGCAGGAGGAGCTTGAAAAGCCGACCAAAAACGGATTCGAGGTCGAATCCTTTTCAAGAGAGGGAGTATGATATGATCCGGACCAGGTGTCGAAGGGCGAAGTTGAGCCATCGGAAATATGATAGTGATCTACGCGCAAAACGGAGTAAGTTTCATGTTGGGGTCGAGCCGAGAAGGAGGACAGATCAAGCCGAATCAAGGGGTCGAAGTAATTTGGGCAGAAATTCCATTACGGCCGTAAAAGAGGACCTTCACGGCAGTAACACATATATTCACGGCCGTAAATCATGTTATCACGGCCGTAATCAATTGTCGAAGAAAAAGGAAGAAATTCTGCAGAACGATGCTTACGGCCATAAGCTTGGAAGTTACGGCCGTAACATTCAAAAAAGGGAAACTTCACGGCCGTAAGAAATTTGTCACGGCCGTAAATAATAAACACAGTTTTGAACAGAAAGGCCTTTACGGCCGTAAAAGAATTATTCACGGCCGTAAATGAGTAGCCGCCAGATTTTCCGGATTTTTAATTATTTTATTCCTTTTTTGGTTTTTAGGTTATTTTCCTATTTTAGAATTTTAGTCTAATTAGAATTCTATTTTGAGTAAATTAGATGCTAGGTTATTTTGCTTATTTATACTTCTTCCATTCATTGTAAAAAAGACAGTTAAGTTGAGTTTGAGTTTATGAATTAAATTGAGAGATGATTCTCTTGTTAAAGGTTGAGGAGTCCCTTTTGTGTTCTTCGAGAACAAATCTAACTTATCAAATATCTTTGAAATATTTGTGGCGTTTCCAATTAGAATCTTATCAAGGAAATTGACAAGTCCTTGTGGTGTTTCGAAAACCTTGGATCTCGATTCCGCATCGTTAATTTCTTGCGTCGTGAATCTTGGGTCAAGGTCCTATCGTCAATTTTATCTTTCCAGTACTTTAATTCTTGTTATTTTCGAGTCAGATCTGATTTAGATCTTTCCTAGGGTTTTAGATTTCGTTATTCCGCGTTGTTTGACGAGATTCCCCGACTGGGATCGCGTCACAATGTGACCTCAAATAGGGGAAGGTCACACAGGCCAAATGATCAAAGGTTTAACTTGACTGATTGCAGGGATAAAATGAGAAATGCTTTAAGAGGAGGAAACAACAACAATCATCAACGAGAAAGGAGCAATGATAGAAACATAGCTCCAACACCTGATAGAAATAGAAAGAACTTGCCTCCTCCTCCCAATGATCCACAAATTCATGAGATCGACACCATCTTTGGAGGACCTCACCTAGGAAGGAGTACAAACAACTCCTAGAAGTGGTAAATAAGAGAGGGCAAAGAGCTTGCCAATGTGAACTACCACATAAACTCTCACACCCTTCTAGGACTTCAAGAACGGATCCCGTCACCTTCACATTGGATGATGCAATTGGAGTGCATTTCCCGAACAATGATGCTTTGGTAATTAGCACGATAGTTGTCAAAAATGGCTTATCTCGAATGTTAGTAGATGACAGGGCTTCAGTGAATGTAATTTATGTGGTAACATATAACAAGATGGGTATTGGCACCCCTGATCCCAGTTCCGAACCTCATCTACAGCTTCATCAGAGACTAACTAGTACCAAGGGGCTCCGTAATCCTCATGACAATGTTGGTTCAAATCCAGTGATGGTTCCCAATCATAGGGGAAAATTGAGGATGTGCATTGATTTTTGTCAACTTAAATCAATCTTGTCCAAAGGACGGTTTTCCTCTACCCCGGATTGACCTGTTGGTTGACTCCACTGCATGGCATGAATGTTAAGTTTCATGGATGCCTACTCCAGATACAATCTGATCCCTATGCATGAATCTGACGAAGTGCACACATTTTTCATTACGGATAGGGGACTCTATTGTTATAAGGCCATGATAGAAAAATGTTGGGGCCACCTATCAAAGGTTGGTGAATCAAATGTTTGCAAAGCAACTTAGAATTACCATGGAGGTATACTTGGATGACATGCTGGTGAAAAACATGATGGCCTCGAAACACATTGAGCATTTGATTGAGACCTTCAATACACTGATGAAGTATAGAATGAAGCTAAATCCTCTCAAATGTGCTTTCGAAGTAGGATCTAGGAAATTCCTAGGACTCATGGTGAACAATAGAGGGGTTGAAGCAAATCCAGACAAAATCAAGGCTTTACTTGAAATGCACCCACTTCGAAATCCCAAAGAGGTACAAAGTTTGACACAAAGAGTAACGGCTTTGAGCAGGTTAATCTATAAGTCCACAGAGAAATTCCTTCCTTTCTTTAAAGTCCTCAAAGTAGGGAAAAAGTTCTAATGGACACTAGAATGCGAAGAAGCCTTCACAAGGCTAAAAAAATTTCTAAGGTAAGCCCCATTGTTATCTAAGTCGAAGTCCAGAGAGCCTTTGTTCCTATATATAGCGGTTTCAAAGGAAGCAATGAGATCTATCCTAGGTAGAGAAGAAAATAGGAGTTAACTCCCAATGTATTATGTAAGCAAAGCCTTGCTGGATGCTGAAACATGCTACCTAGACATGGAGAAGCTGTCTTTAGCATTGATTAAAGCGAACCAGAAGCTCCACCCATATTTTCAATCACACTCCATCCTAGTGCTTACTAACACAAATGTTGAAGCTCTGCCAAAGCTAGCAAGCAGCAAAGATGCAAAACTCCTGAACATAATGCTCACCGAGCACCTTTCGGTCCCTTCCATTAAGTCCGGAGAAGAGGTCCTTTTAGTGGAAGAAGAGACCTCATGGATGAACCCAATACTTGCTTAATTGAAGCATCAGACTCTTCCAGATGACTTCGAGTCGGCTTGGAAATTACAAAGGTATGAAGCTCACTTCATTTTAAAAATTGAAATTTTGTATAAATGGAGCTATACTGCCCCTGGCCTTTTGCAAAGTGGGGATTTGGCATTATTGGACCATTCCAAGAGGGAGGGGAAATCATTGCTATACAATTGTGGCTATAGACTACTCGACCAAATGGATTGAAACTAGACCATTGATAAAAATCACAAAGGCCATTAGAGTTCATTTGAAAGAACATAACTTGTAGGTTCGGCATTTCCCATTCATTGGTGACGGATAATACGAAACAAATTAGGAATAGGATGGTTGAGGAATTAATTGATAACTTGAGTATATGCAAACTAATTTCCTCCCCTCACCATCCACAAGAAAATGGGTAAGTAGAGGCGGTCAACAAGACCATAAAAACACTCTAAAGAGAAAGCTGAAGTCGATGAAAGGAGCGTGGGTAGATGAACTTCCTCAAGTTTTATGGGCAATCCGGACTACATCGCACACCGTCACAGGAGAAACTCCATTCTCAATGGCTTACGAGTCCAAGGCAAATGTGCCCACTTGAAATCAGAGTGCCATTTTCTAGGAAAATTCACTTCGACGAAGTGGTAAATGAAGAAGCCCATTGAGCAAGGCTTGACTTCTTCCTTGAGAAGAGGAGTGACTCACAAATTGTACTTGCCCAATACCAAGAGAAAATGGCCCACTACTGCAATAAAAAAGTGAAGAGGAGGTTCTTCAGAATTAGGGACTTGGTTTTGAAGAAAGTTCTGCTTTCAACTCAAGAACCCAGAGTATGAGACTTTAGAACCTAATTGGGAAGGGCCTTACAGGGTTACCTCTGAGGTAGTCCCTGGGACATACAAAATAGAAGCCCTCTTCAGAAAGCCTTACCCTATCCTTGGAATATGGAAGATCTCCGCCGTTATTATTAGTGAGCAAGTTGTTATCCTTGTATGGTACACGCTCCTTAATTTTCTAAGTTATGCAATGAATGCTGTCCTTGTGTATACTTTATATTGGTTAATTTAAAAATTATGTTGAGAAACATGGTTTGTACTCATGTTAGCAAAATAATAACTGTTCACAAATTATGATCACTAACACTTGTCAAGATAAGATCCAGGGCAATAGTGTTTAAAAGGTATATGATTGTTGCGAAGACATAGCCCCATAGATCCATTATTTATTAAGTCTAGATAATTATGTATTACAAAGACACCCCAAGAACACGAATTGAAAACAACCCCTTCACTAAGGGACTTTGTTGTTTGTTAAAGTCCTTTGATAAGGGACTTCGTCATTTGACGGAGTGCACTCCAGAATAAGCATCTACATGCTATGAACACTTTGAAATATCCAAAGGAGTAGATAGAGCATGGACATCTTTGAAACTACAAACATTTCGGCCTCGTTCTCTTTGTTGTTTTCACCCCGTTTTTGAGTTTGCGATTTTCGGAAATATCGAAACCGCGTTCACTTTACCCATTTTCAGAAATGCTTTTTCCAAAATTAAAAAAAAAATACAAAGGAAACTCAAAATGAGTTTATTACGTTTTGGATATTTTGTGTTAAAAAGTCCAAAACGTCAAAACTTACGTTTTGGACTTTTTTTTTTTTTTTTTTTTTTTAATGTGAGACACTACCTTCACTTGATGTTCTTATGTTATTTTGCCATTATATATAGATCCATGTTAAGATTATTTATTTATTATTATTTTTTTTTGTAAATGTGAGACACTTCCTTCACTTAAAGTTCTTATTTTATTTTGCCATTATATATAGATCCATGTTAAGATATTTTTTTTTATTTTTTTTTATTTTTATTTTTTTGGGTAAATGTGAGACACTTCATTCACTTGAAGTTCTTATGTTATTTTGTCATTATATATAGATTCATGTTAAGATTTATTTTTGTAAATTTTTTTATTTTTATTTTTATATTCTTTTGTTTTAAATGTGAGACACTTCCTTCACTTGAAGTTCTCATGTTATTTTGTCATTATATATAGATCCATGTTAAGATTTTGTTAGTATGTGTTGAATTTTTGTTTAGCTGAAACAATAATAATGATGAATTTATTGACATAGAGAACTAACTGATTTATTGACATTAAAATTAATGTAATTCAATAAATCAACCAGTTTTTACATATAAAATATCACAAAATAAATATATCAGAAAATTACAAAGTAAACGCATTTTTAGGTTTTCTATTTTTGAAAACAATTTTCCAAAATCACAAAGAGAACATGTTTTCAGTAATCCTAAAACAAACAACCAAAATTCAAAACTCAAAATTCAAAATCGAAACACAAAGAGAACGACCCCTTCATTTCCTATCCAAACAAGATTGGAATATCCTTGCAAAACGTTGACCAAACCCAAAATGAGCTCAACGCATCGCTCCGAAGCCCGACTAGGGATTTCCTGACAAATGAAAGATAGCTTCCCTTCAATCAGATCTAATCAATGGACATAAATATCTTCACCTAGATCTGTGGGACTATCATAAGAAGAAACATCATATCACTTGTTACAAGAGGAAGTATCATAACACTTGTTACTTATTCAAAATTGAGCTAAAACGTATCACGTGAAATGTTTAAATTAGCAAAAGACGAACACAATGCTTAACAAAAGACAAGGAAAAAATCTTATAAATAAAAGATCAAAGCACATAAATAAAAGATTGTTGTATCATTAAATGAAAGTTCATTACATAAAATGTCTTTTAAAATATTACAAAAAATTATGAAAACTAAGAAGTGGGAGTAGGAGCATCTTGGGCAGGAGTGACATTATCAGAAGTATTGCATTTTGACCTGAAGTACCCTCAGTAGGGTTAGTGGAAGATTTCGTTCCCCTCTTCAACATCCTTCGGAGGCTCTGAATAGAAAACCTCTACTGCACAAAGATCAAGGTATGGAAATTGCTCCGTCAACCATTCGAGCTCTAGTGTTTCCAAAGAACCTCTGCATGACTTCATAATCTTCAGTATTCTCAAATCTATCTTTGAAGTCTTGGACCCGTTGAGCTACGTTAGCTTCAACACTTAATTCTAGGGAGGTTTATGCTTCTTGAACCTTTTCCAGAGCCTCCCTCTCCTTTCGCAAGCTCTCTTTTAACTCTACAACTTTATCTACATGGCTTCCTTCTTTAGCGTTGGCTTCACGAAGGGCCTCAACAGTCACAGTTTGAGCCTAAATGGCATTATCATACTTCTTAGAGAAGTTTACCACATCTCCTTTAGCAGCTATGAGGTCCTGCTTCAGTTTTTCATTATCTTCCTGGAGAAGCCTCACATCACTCCTCTCCTCACCAAGTAGCTTACGGGTTGCCTTCAAGGAATCCTTGAGATCTTGAATATCTATCCCCATTATGTCAGTATTATGAATGGTGACCTCAACACTCTTTTTCCCCCGCTCGAAGTCCTCCACAGATGACTCCACTTCCTCAATCAAAGTAAGAACCCTAGCACTGATGGCCTTGGAAGCAATTAACTTCTAAACGGAAGAAGCATTGGAGGAATAAACTTTCCACTCTTCAGACCAGAAAGAATCCACATCTAGGGAAGCTTTTGCCAAAGGTGAAGGGAGGGAGGATAGGACCCCTTGTTTAATAAAAGACAACCTAGGAAGGAGGATAGTCTTGATAGCACCGACCTCGTCAGCAACAGTCGGAGTGACTTCCTCATCCACTCCGGGTAAAGTAATTTCCTGTTCTTCAACCCTCTCTGACAATTCTGAAGTGGATCTGAAGAATCAGTTAATAGAGCGGAGGAGTTGAAGAATCAATTTGACTTTCTTTAGCCTTTTTAACGGGGCCATCTCAAATCCTATCACCTCAACCACATCATCCTCTCCACCTTATTTGAACAATGTCCGCTTGGACTTGCTGTCCTCCTTTTGTTTTAACCTCCTCTCCTGACCTTTATTAGGGGCCATCTTGGAGGCATGTTCTTTTTTTAAGGCCAACAGTTGTTGATCGGAAAGTGATGGGATTGGAAGTGTGGGAACAGAGCCTCCAACTCTGGCTACGGGGGCCTTAGCCGCTTTCTTTAAAGCCTCCACCTGAAAACCAGCGAGAATGGTTTTGTACTTCATTTCCTCATCACTTCTAGGCCTCAGGACGAGTGGAATTCTCTTGGCTTTGGGGCCCTTCAGAGACACCTTGGAAAATTCCTTAGAACCTACGCATGCAAGGAAGGAAAATCAAAGGTTAATGGAATGAAACCATGTGAAGGAAATTAGAGAAGATTAGGAATTAGAAGACTTACTAATCTCTTGCACTAGTTTGTGCCTAATGAAAAGTTTATTTGAGTATGGATGATGCATAAGGAGATCGGATATTTTGGACTGACCTCTTGTCACACCAACCATGTGCCTATTGATTGAGTCCAGAGATTTGGAGCTAGTTGGTATGGACACAAGTTGTAACTTTGGAGAAAAGCCTCAAAGAAAGGGTGTAGCGAAAGCCTCATCCTGCACTCCAAAGCGTAAGTAAGATCGCTACTTGACCTTCTAGAGGAAAATAGGGTCGATAAGGAGGGATGGGGTGTATTATTCGGACTCCCTCTGGTAGCCGAAATTTTGATGAGACACTTGCCAGGTCATTGCTCCCAATCTCCACCTCATTAGAACACAAGGCTGAGGTTATAAGTTGGTGAAGACAACGATTTGAGTTACCTGTGAAAGAAGTTAGAATGAGAGAAATATTTTGTGGCGCCCCAAATTCATTTCCTATTTTTATTCATTTATTTATTTTCCTATCATATTTTGATTTTTCAAACAAATAAAATAGTATTATATCGACCCGCTCTAAATATAAACTTGAACTTTTATTTTTAAAGCATAATTTGACATTATCAAAAATAAGTATTTATCTCTGATATTTAACGTGTAATTTAGTTTTGAAGAAAACAGTATAAACTAACGATAATATAAAAACTTTATAGTTAGAAGTTGATATAAAAATATCTGTCTAAAATAGGGAACAGAGAGTGGATAGCGGAAGATAGCTAGGAATAGCTATTTAAAAATATTTAACTATTTTGAAATCAAATAAAATTATTTAAAAGTAGTTGGATCTTTTTCGGGTTTCCCTTGTCCGAGGCCCATGAAAGAGGTGGCACTAACCTCTACTTCATGCATTGTCACACCTACAATGCAAAACTAAAATGGCTAATGCTCAGCAAGTAACATATGCATGATCATGCGTATAGTTTCAATTCCCTTTCTCACAATTATCTCATCCCCAAGCTCCATGCCTTGTCTTTATCTCAATTTATCCACATTTCTTACTAGGAAAGAAATCCCATTATGATGTACCATATGAGCTCAAACATCACATGGCTAATAACATGCGCATTATAGTGCTTGTGGTCTATTATCGCCCACCGAGACTCAAGACTCCATAATTTGTATGCATTGTTGCCCATCGAGACTTGAGATATTGCACCGGGAATTATATTATATCAATCAGGCCTGGTCTATTATATACAGAGCTCGGCGTGCTGATCCGCAGTCCAAAGGCCGCCAGAGACCTCTCGACACTACCCGTATACCGGCGTCAGACCGCCAACACCCCATCCTCGACTACCCTTAATGACCATTGAGAGTCTCAAGCGAGTGCATATATCCGAAAGTGAAGTAAAGTACGGTACACTCATAGGGCTATTCAACTATCATCCACATCATTTTCTTTCCATATATCTTCATATATACTTCATCTCTTTCTTTACCATTTATGAAGGACTTCTTATAAGTCACACAATGCACATATCAATGCCCATGAATGCCAACATATATTTCGTGCACCAATTTTACGTCATATAATCACGTAATATGGCATTCCAATTATATCCATGTGCATTAATAACATACAATATCATCAAATCATGTTTTGCATGTTTTCACCATATAAACATAATTGCCACATTATATTTCACATATATTGTACCAATAATATATCTTACATAATCACATAGAAGCACATAATAATTTAATACTATTGTTTTGCATTGCATTGTAGTTGGAATGTTACTTACCTCACTTCTTGGATATCCTAGAATTCATGACTTTACTCTTCAATATTTGGTACCACTAATCCGCTTGGAATCAAATCACTCCTTGCATATCATATATATAAACTATAATTTAGTGATGTAATATTACATTATATTTAAACTATAAAATATTAATTAGGTTCCAACAAAATTAAAGTGAACCATTTCCTTACAAAATATTTACCTGAAATAATTATTGGGACTGCCCTAATTTAAAGGGGTTGATTTGCTTTATTATACCACATAAGGAATTTAATCTAATAGTCATATCCAAAATAATAATCATAACATTAATTATATTATATTATATTATATTATAAAAGAAATAAAATAAATAAAAAAACAAGAATTTACCTTTCAGAAGGGGGGTCGACCCCCCTCCCCCCAATTTTTTTTAAAAGGAACTCCTTCCTTTTTTCCCCCTCCTTTTGACCAGCCATGGCCTATATTTATAGTTTTTATCGGGGACTAAGCTGCAATTATTTTATTTGCTCTTTTAGTCCCAAAAATTAATAAAAACTTCAAAATGACTCTAAAAATTATATGATGATATGAAGTCATAATAAAAAGTTCTTGGGGGTCTATATGAAGTTGTTGATGAGTACTTTGTAATAATATTTTCAGATCATAAAATCGATATCCGAGGTAAAAGTTATCGTTCGTTAAAGTTAATCGCTTAAAACTATTTTATGTCGATTTCTTTTCAAATTGCTACTTTCATTTTAATTTTTGGTACTCTTATTATCATCAAAATTGAACTTTCAAAATACCATTCTAAAATACCCATGATCTAGTTTTTCGTATCCTTGTTAAAATGCAATATGGTCAACTATAGGAAAAGTTGCGGCTTGTCAAAATAGGTCGTTTAAAACTAAACTTTCGAATGCCAACCTTCTTAATTAAAGTTTTCGAGACATGTACGTCAACCGAGTACATGTCTACAATATTCCGTTTTGAAGGGTATTCAATGCTCTACATTATGGTATTCTCGAATAGTTAAGACAGACAACAAAACTAAGAATTTACGCATTCCGAAACTATACGCGTAATTCATCGTTAATAAATGATATAATATATTTATAAACATATGTTATGTCCAACTTATTTTATATATATATTATTTATTTTTTTAATTATTATTATTTTGACCAAAAGTTTACGGATTGACTTTGGTCCATTATTTTTCATCGTTGGGACGAATTCTTAGTTTAACTTTGAAATACACTCCTTATACTTCAATTCATATCTTTCCAATTATGGAATCGATAATCGCTTTATTTAATCAATAAAATTACTTAAAGTAACATTTAATATTCTTACTTATTTTTCGTTGGTATTACGTCAACTAAATTAAAAGTCTGATTTAATATCGAATATGTCCCTTTAAATAAGTCAAATAAATTAAAACTTCTATTTGACTTTCAAGTGGGTCCCGTTAAATACGAATAATTTAATATAACAATATGACGAATTTTCGAGGCGTTACATTCTTGCCCCTCTTAAAGAAATTTCGTCCTCAAAATTTAATCGTTAATTATATCAGTCCTTATAATTTCAGACTTGAAACTCGTGTAATCACTAGAGTCAAATTTATTATTGCTTAAATCACATTCTATACACTATTCGCATCGTATCTAATTTGATTATTATAATCAGTAAAACTTCTATCATGCATTCTCTTCATCATCGTCCTTATAGATCAGTCTATTTGATGAATCGATGTTCTTCACTCCCTCATTTAGACATAATACTGAAAAGTAACAAAAATATAAGTAAAATTTCTCCAATACTTCATCTTGAATAACTTGCAATAAACATGTCAGCAACAACGTAAATCCTTCATATGTGATAATGTATTCGTAATCGCAATCTAATCATCAACTTAATAATATATAGTGATAATTTCTAGGTAGATCACATACTTCAAATCGTTTTTGGTTGTCTTGGTCTCATAGTTATTTTCATATTTGCGATGCCTCTATACTTTTAATGTAAAAAGGTCGAGACGAAACTTAAGTCTTGGTTTAAATATTCTTCTTGTCGTGATAAGACATGAATTCACTCTAGAATTTATTCGTAGAGAAATCTTTATAAATCATGTATCATCCTCTTTCAGCTCAAATCTTTAGAATTGGCATAAGAAAACATCAATTTTGTAAAAACCTTCGCCCTTAAAATATTGTCCTGTCACATTAAAATATTCTTCCATTTGGGCATCGTAATATGTTTTATACGACTTGACAATAGTATCTCATTAATCTAAGAAACTTTTTGTTTCAATGGAGTCTATTAAATCAATGAGCTCCTATTGGGGTCAAACTAAAATAATCCAACTATTCTTCATATAGTAGTTACAGTAAACGAGATGAGAATAAAGAAAGTTTACTTAAAATCTCCAATGAGTACACGAAAATTAATTCATTCTCTCATTCCAAACAATACAACTCATTATCTTTAAATGTTTCAGCTTACTATCCATCTCTTTTGCTTAATTCTATTTAGTGTTTCCAAATCACAATGCACAGGTTCTACTGAAGGAGTTCACCATAAATATGTTATTCTAATCTTATAGATTCATAAATTCTGACTTCGAGTATTCTCAAGCAATCAGCTTAGATGATCTGAATAATTGAGATTTTCTCAAATAAAGAATGATACTAATATTAATTTAGGATGATTTGAAATCTCTGAACAAAGCTATCGAAACGATATTTCAACAACATAACGATATCGAGGGATTCAGAACAAGTTTATCAAATACATATTATCTTCTAGCCCTAGCTTAAAATTATTGTGCTGATCCATGTTGATGGAATTGCATCAATTGAGACAACAATGATTATGAGTCAAGTTGATACAAAAGAATTGTTGAGGTTTGAAAGGATATATATATATATATATATATATATATATATATATATATATATATATATATATATATATATATATATATATATATAGCACTTAAGCTAAATTCGAATCGAAATGTCACAATAAAGTGCTATACGAGTCGTACTATTTCACTTGTTGAGGATTTCCAATATGAACAGATGGATTCAAGAGTTCTCGATTATTACATAATAACTCAATGAACTCATACGTTTGCTAAAATTCAAACTCGAGGTGTCACAGACACTGAATCATATCTTTTTATACGAATATGGATGCAAACGAAAAGATCAATAGGAAAACTAGGCTAAAAGATTCTTGATTCTTTAGGTGAAGAAAGAATCTCATTCGTAGATACAAATTTCAATATTTTCGTATTTGAGAGGAGAAATAAATATGATTTGAGTTCCAATAAAACCATGATAGGTTGTGTCATTTTAATAATAAGGTAACGACTAGGCTACCAGAAGTTATAGATCAAAATATGAGTTTGTTGTAGTGGATGATTACAACAAAATTTAAGCTCAGTGGGAATAAACACTAATTCTTTCAAAGGAAGACATATGTATGTAGAAATCAATTAGTAGAGAAAACTGAGGCTCACGTGAAATAACTGATGAGGGCAATATTTCAATTTTCCCTTATCACAAAGGAAGAAAGAACTTTGGACTTTGGAGCTAAAAAAATGTTCTTTCAAGAAATGGAGGGATAGAAGAAGAAAACACATTAGAGATATCAATTCTCTACATTTCAATTTTAACATCATACTTTGAAACATAGGGGGTACAACGACATTAATGGAGTATGAGGAAAGTTCATGAGAAAAGAAAATTCTTTAGCTCCAAAGGAAAACTTTATCCAAATCATATGAATTTCAATCTGGGAAAGTGAATTGATATGGATATATTTCATTAGAATCGAAATAAATCATAATCAGATCAAGATATAAAAAAAATTAGGGAGTTTTGCACTTCTGAAGATTAAGTGTTAAAAATAGAAAAATCTTGGTCCACAAGCAACCATGTTTATCATGTCAGGCAGATGAATATTAATGAGTAGTAAGCGAGTTAAAAGCAAATCAAGATGTCATGGTTCGATAGTAGGATTGTCACATTCTTTCATGAAGCGAAATGACAAAGAAAAATATGTGACTTAAAGATGGGAAAATATCAAATCAAGAATTACCAGAAACAATCGATTGTTGAATACGCATAATTGAATGAGTAACACCCAATCAATAAATTATCAAAATCGAGTGTTAGAATTTCGCATCATTTCCTAAATTAAAATGATAAATAGGAAGATGTGATTTATAAATAAATGAATCTAAAATATTTTCCAACGTAATGGGTAATTTACAAGATTTGAACATAAATGTTTGGTTAAACAATTTATATGTGCATAACCAAATAAGGGTTTCATTGAGAGGAAAGACAAGTGAAAGATATGGAAATACTAAAGACATGGTTCACTAAGAAAGTGACCTCAATCATTGGTTTTCCTTCACATGCAAGTGAGGAAAAATCTTTATAAATGAAGACTCAAATTTAGATCATTTAACTTTCACAAAAGGACAATAAATACTATTAGAGTCCAATAAATTGAGGTTTGTTATGTCATTTTGAATAACACGATGATTGGGCTTAAGGATATGTCGAGCTGGATCACAAATGATACTAATTAATTTTATTGCAAGACTATGTAGTAATTGAATAATTTACATTCACAGAGGGTGCAATATGAGCCCCAAATTTAATCGATGTATTGAATGTGAAGGGAAATCAAGCTTTTAAACATTCAATATACCGACAAGTGGGTAATTTAGAATTTCAAAAACTGGACAATGATTGGACCATCAATAGATACAATTGAGATGGCAACAATTGGACAATCAAGAGACATAATTGAGATGAATAGATATGCAGAACAAATGGATTACAATACAATGTCTAATCTGAGTCAAATAGTTATTAATGAACAAATGTTCACTAATGAGACCAATAAATGTCGAGTCAAAATAAAGTCCAAATAGGAGTCAAATATTTATTAATGAACCAATTTCGTGAAAACAGATGGATGTCGAGTCAAAAGAATATTTAGGTAGGAGTTAATATTTAAAACTTACGACATCTCAAAAAAATAGAAATTCAATACAGTAAATCAAGAATAGAATCTTCGGACTTATCAAGAATAGTGCTTTATTAGAATGAATTTCGAGACCGTTGTAATAAATAATTACAATATAAGATTTGGGCTACTTGGAATATATTTCAATTTAATGAAGTGAAAGATCACAAGCAAAGGAGATGAGATTATTACAATTTTCTCAGCAGGACAAGTTGCGGCTTGTCAAAATAGGCCGTTTAATACTAAATTTTCGAATGTCAACCTTCTTTATTAATGTTTTCGAGACACGTATGTTAACAAAATACGTGTCTACAATATGTCATTTTGAAGGTCATTCAATGCTCTACATGATGGTATTCTCGAATAGTCAATACAGATAACAAAACTAAGAATTTACGTGTCCCGAAACTATATACATAATTCGTTGTTAATAAATAATATAATATAATAAATATATATATATAAACATATGTTATGTCCAACTTATTTTATATATACTATTTGTTATAAAATATAGATTTATTGTGAATGACCATTATATCCCTATAAATTTTATATTATTACGATTGTACCATTGTCCACCCCTATAAATAAGGGGTTTAACATCCTCATTTGTGGAAATTTTGAAAGAAGAAGAATTCTCCCTACCCTCTCTCTCTCTCTCTCTCCTTTTTAATAATTTTATAATACGTTATCAACACGAACCTCTAACCAACTAAGTTAACAAATGTTTAATCCATATACTGAAGGTAATAATTTTAATTTTTTTTTATATTACGGCACAACCTTTATGGTTGGTTCTACCGATTTTAAATATATTACGTTACCACCTATACGGTTGGTTCTACCGTTTTTAAATATATTATGTTACCATCTATATGGTTGGTTCTACCGATTTTAAATATATTACGTCACCACCTATATGCTTGGTTCTACCGATTTTAAATATATTACGTCACCACCTATATGGTTGGTTCTAACGATTTTAAATATATTACGTTACCACCTGTATGGTTGGTTTTACAAGTTTCAAGTAAATTACGTTACTACCTATATGACTAGTTCTACCAGTTTTCTAATATATTCATCTTTTAAATTATATTGATGTTTAAAATATTGATCTATCCACTAAATTTGTGGTTTAAACGAATTCACCTTTTATATTTTTCTAAAAGGATAATTTTAATATTTAATCCATTTATCATTTCAATAAATCCTTTTACAAAAGCAAAAGACAAGTGCAAGTTTTTCCTTTTTCCTCAATTAAAGAAAGGTAAGCATTCTTGGTTATATACAGCACACAAAATTTTTGAAGAACCTTTTCCTAACTTCACTTTTCATTACATTTATTATCTATTTTTTAATTCATTAATAAAATATTAGTTACTCTTGTTAATCATAACCTTGATTAATGGATACTAGATTCGATTTTTATCAAAATAGTGACTTCAAAATCATCTTTGAAATGAATATCTTGTCGATATAACAACACAAAATTATAATTAATATTCCAAAAAAAATGCTCAATATATAAATTATGTTATGTAACATTTATTATTATATTACTAGTTGACTACCCGTGCGATGCACGGAATATATAATGTTTAAATCATAAGTTTGAAAATATCTTGATTCTATCATATCAAATAAAAAACATAATTTAAAATAATTTCAATAAAAAATGTTATTCAATTTGAAACTTTAAAAAATATATATATATTCAAAATAAAAAATGATACATGTACACTAAGTATACCGCGTCATTCAAAATTTGACACTCGTTTAAATTTTTTGAATAATTTTTTTTTACTTTTAATTACGTTTTTCTCTAAAAATTTGTCCATCTCATCACCTATTTCCCTTTTAATATGTTATAATTTTTTATTAACTATATTTTTTTTAACGTGTTGCTTACATATATTTTATTTGAAATCCAATATATTAATTAATATATTTTATTTTTCCTTATTTTTTAAACTTGCCAATTTTTGTCAAAATTGTGAAATGATAAAGCCTCCATTTGGTAATTTTTAGTTTATAAACTTGTTTATTTATGATTTTGAGGTAAAAAGTAGCTGCTGAAAATTGGAGAAAGAAAATACGTATGGTTAAAAAGTTGATAGAAAATAATTAATTATTCTTTTAACATGCATATTGAAGAACCTACTCATGTATTGATATATTAGAAAGTAAAATTTTAATAATTCTATTTATTTATTTTCAAAATATATTAATTCAATTTTTTTCATTTCTAACATAACAAATTTATATATATCATATATTTATTTATTTTAAAATATATTAATCCAAGTTTTTCATTTTCAATGTAACACATTTACATAGATATGATATGACATTTATTTATATTCAAATATATTAATCCAATTTTTTCATTTTGCTACATAACACATGTTATTGAATTTGAAACTTTAAACATATATTTTATTTTTCCTTATTTTTTAAACATGCAAATTTTTGTCAAAATGATGAAATGATTAAGCCTCCGTTTGGTAATAATGTTTGGTTTATAAATTTGTTTATTTATGATTTTGAGGTAAAATGTAGTGACTGAAAATTGGAGAGAGAAAATATGTGTGGTTAAAAAGTTGATAGAAAATAATTAATTATTTTTGTAACATACGTATTGAAGAGCCTACTCATTTATTGACATATTAGGAAATAAAGTTTCAATAATTCTATTTATTTATTTTCAAGATATATTAATTCAATTTTTGCTTTCCTAACTTAACAAATTTATATAGCATATATTTATTTATTTTAAAATATATTAATCCAAAATTTTCATTTTCAATGTAACACATTTACATAAATATGATATGACATTTATTTATTTTAACACGTGTTATTGGATTTGAAACTTTAAAAAAAAAAAAAACTAATCAAAATAAAAAATTCTGAATGTACACTCAGTGTACCGCATCACTCAAAGTTTGACATTAAATTAAATTTTTTATATAAAATTTCTTTTGACTTTTGTTTACGTTTTTCTCTAAAAATTTGCCCACCTGATCACCTATTTTCCTTTTAATATGTTTAAATTTTTAATTAACTTTATTTTTTAATATGTTGCTTACATATATTTTATTCGAAATTCAATATATTAATTTATATATTTTATTTTTCCTTATTTTTTATACATATCAATTTTTTTCCAAATGATGAAATGATTAAATTTTCTACCAATTTATCATTTGTCGTAAAAGTTGATAGCAAATAATTAATTATTTTTGTAATATGCTTATTGAAGAACATACTAATTTATTGACATATTAGGAAGTAAAACTTCAATGATTTTATTTATTTATTTTTAAAATATGTCGATTCAAAATTTTCATTTCTAACTTAACAAATTTATATAACATGTATTTATTTATTTTCAAATATATTAATCCAACATTTTCATTTTCAATGTAACACATTTACATAGATATGACATTTATTTATGTTCAAATATATTAATACAATTTTTTCATTTCCTACATAACACATTTACCTATATATCACATTTATTTATGTTCAAATATATTAATCAAATTTTTTCATTTCCTACCTAACACATTTATATAGATACACATTATTCATGTTCAAATATATTAATCTAATTTTTTTCATTTTCAATGTAACACATTTACACATAATACATTTATTACAACTCTTACTAAACATGTAATAAATAATAAAATTTTCAAAAAAAATATTTATCTTTTCTTTATTTTTTATTTTTATATATAAAAGTAAAAGTGAGGAGAGAGTGTCATTAAATGCAATTTTTCCTCCAAAATCACTCTCTCTCCTCACTTCTACTTTTATATATATATAGATATAGATTATACCCAGATTTTTCAAGGAATTAATTATGTCTCGTGTTTGATTGAATAGTTATCCTAATGGCAAACATCACTAAACTCGAATTCATTGCACTTGATTTATCTGGAAAGAATTATCTATCGTGGATTTTGAATGCCGAAATTCATCTTGTCTCAAAAGATCTCGGGAATACAATAAATGAAGGAAACAAAGAATCCTTGCAGAATCATGCAAAAGTACTTATTTTCCTTCGTCACCATCTACATGATGGATTAAAAATTGAATACCTTACTCTGAAGGATCCACAAGTCTTTGGAAAAATTTGAATGAAAGATTTGACCATCAGAGGACTGTAGTCCTTCTTACAGCCCGCTATGAATGGATACACCTTTGTTTGCAAGATTTTGAAAGTGTGAGTGAGTACAATTCTGAACTATTTAAAATATGTTCAAAGTTGACATTGTGTGGAGATAAGATCAAAGATGAAGATATGTTGGAAAAAACATTCTCCACACTTTATGCCTCAAATGTATTCCCGCGGTAGCAATATCGTGAGTGTGGTTTTAAAAAGTAATCAGAACTTATATCTTGCCTTTTAGTTGCTGAACAAAATAATGAACTGTTGATGAAAAATTATGGATTAAGTTCAACCGGTTCTATACCATTTCCTGAAGCAAGTGGTACTACATTTCCTGAAGCAAATGCAATATCAAGAAATTGACACGGACGTAGACATGGATGTGGGCATGGACACGAACGTAGAAGTGGACACAAACATGAATACGAACATGGACGTGGGAGAAACTTTGGATAAAGTCATCAACAAAATCATCAGCAATATGACAACAAGTTTAAAAGGCACCAAGCAAACGAAAAATAATATAATCAAAAGGCAACATTAAGAAAGTTGTTTCCGATGTGGCATGAAAGGGCATTGATCACGTACCTATCGTACGGCGAAACATCTTGTGGACCTCTACCAACAGTCGATTAAAGGAAAGGAAAAACTCGAGACAAGTTTTGCTGATGGTCCAGTTAATGTAACACACTTAGGTGTCTCTGATTTCCATGATACAATGGAAAATATAGATTAGTTTACTTTAGTACTTTTTTTTGTTTCAGAAAGTCAATATTGTTCTTGTTTTGAAATCTTAATATGTATTTTTGAACTATGTTTAACTTCTTTTGATTATCAATCCAATTTTCTAAAAAATATCTGTTTTGTTATATTTCAGATGAATTGCCAAGATACATGTCTAGTTGATAGTGCAACAACGCATACTATTCTTCTAAAGAAAGAGTATTTCCTAAACTTAACATTGGCAGAACATAATGTTAATATGATATCCGGTACATCGAGAATCATTGAAGGCTCCGACAGAGCTTGTATTATTTTATCAAATAATACACAATTATGCATTAACAATGCACTTTACTCCAGTAAATCTAGAAGAAATTTTCTCAATTTTAAGGATATCTGCTATAATGGATATCACATTGAAATGATGCAAGAAAATAACATCGAATATCTTTGCATTACTTCTTATGTATCTGGCCAGAGCAGATAAAAGAAAAACTTAGCACTTCCTTCCGAAATGTATTATACATCCGTTAAAGAAATTGAATCAAATATTGTTATGAACTCGAAGATCATAGACTCAAAAAGTTTTATATTGTGGCACGATCGACTTGGACATCCAAGAACAATAATGATGCGTCGAATAATTAGCAACTCACATGGACACCCTCTAAAGAACTAGAAGATTCTTTCACCTAGTGATTATCCATGTGTTGCTTGCTCGCAAGGAAAATTAGTCATTAGACCTTCCACTACAAAGGTCAATGTTGAATCTCCAACTTTCTTAGAAATGATTCATGGAGATATATGTAGGCCAATACACCCATCATGTGGACTATTTCGTTATTTTATGGTGCTAGTTGGTTCTTCTACTAGATGGTCACATGTTTGTTTACATTCCACAAGAAATGTAGCCTTTGCTAAGCTACTAGCTCAGATAATAAAATTACGAGCTCAATTTCCTGATTACTCAATCAAGACAATTCGTCTTGATAATGCTAGTGAATTTTGATCACAAAGATTCAATGAGTATTGCATGTCAATTGGGATTGTCATTGAACATTCAGTCGCTCATGTCCATACACAAAATGGGTTAGTGGAATCATTTATTAAATGTCTACAATTAATTGCTAGACCACTACTCCTGAAAACAAAACTCCCAGCTTCTATTTGGGGTCATGCCATATTACATGCTGCATCATTGATTGGTATAAGACCAACTACTTTTTATCAATACTCACCCATACAACTTGCGTAGACTTAGGATTTATGTTGGTTTTGATTCACCTTCCATTATAAGGTACCTTGAACCTTTAGTAGGTGATTTGTTTACTACACATTTTGCAGATTGTCATTTTGATGAAACGATTTTTTTTCAACTTTAGGGGAAGTAAAGTTGCATCCTGAAAAATAGGATAAAATTTCTTGGAAAGAAACAACTCTATCTCACTTTGATCCCCAAAGCAATCAATGTGAGCAAGAGGTTGAGAAAATTATTCATTTACAAAGAATTGCAAATCAATTACCTAATATATTTGTTGACACAAGAAAGGTGACAAAGTCATACATACCAATAGAAAATACTCCAGCAAAGATTGATGTCCCTGTAGGAAAAATTGCTATAGCAAGTGAATCTCAAATACGCCAGAAGCGTGGTAGACCAGTTGGTTTAAAAGACATTGTACCTGTAAGAGAAAAGTAAACCAACCAAAGACTCCTGAACGAGTAATACTAGAAAAGGCCGATCAATCTAATAGTGGTTTACATGGTTCCTGAAGAACCAAAGATTTCAGTGAAACAATCTAATAGTGAGAACGTGGTTCCCGCAGAATCACAGATGTCTGAGAATAATGAGATTTCAATAAATTATTTGTTATCCCATAAATTATGGGAAAGGGAGAACTTTATCATAGATGATATTTTTTCCTTTCAAGTGGCTCTTGAAATATCTCAAAATGAGGATCCTAAGCCACTATATGTTAAAGAATGCCAACAAAGAAATGATTGACCAAAATGGAAGGAAGCTACGCAAGCGGAATTGAATTCCTTAGAGAAACGAAACGTCTTTGGACCAGTAGTTCGAACACCTGAATATGTAATCCCTGTAGGATGCAAATCGGTCTTTGTAAGGAAAAGAAATGAAAATAATGAAATTATAAGATACAAAGCCCGACTTATAGCTCAAGGCTTCTCACAAAGGCTTGGAATTGATTATGAAGAAACATATTCTCCCGTAATGGACGCCATCATGTTCAGATTTTTAATTAGTTTGACTGTGTCCGTAGGACTTGATATTCACCTAATCGATGCAGTAACTGCATATCTATATGGCTCACTTGATAGTGACATATACATGAAAGTCCCTGAAGGACTTAAAGTGCCAGAAATAAATGATACATACATGAAAAGTATGTTTTCAATTAAATTGCAAAGATCATTATATGGATTGAAACAAACTGGGCGCATGTGGTATAATCGCCTTAGCGAATACTTGTTGAATGAGGACTATAAAAATGACGATATATGCCCATGTGTTTTCATAAAGAAAACAAATATTCGATTTGCGATTGTGGCAGTTTATTTTGATGATTTAAATCTCATTGGAACTTCTGAAGATCTCAATAAAACTACTGATTACTTGAAAAATGAATTTGAAATGAAAACTTTGGGAAAAACCAAATTTTGTCTTGGTTTACAAATTGAACATATCCAGAAGGATTATTTGTTCATCAATCTTCATATACGGAAAAGGTCTTGAAACGATTTTATATGTATAAAACACATCCATTAACATCACCAATGGTTGTTCGATCACTTGATCAGAAAAATGATCCATTTCGTCCACTTGAAGATGGAGAAAAGTTTCTTGGTCCAGAAGTATCATATCTTAGTACAATTGGGGCATTATCATATCTTGTAAGGTTTATCCCACAAACTGGTATCAGAGCATTATTTGATCAAAATCAGAACCTAAAGCAGTGCATAAATCGGGCATAAATAGGTGTAGTGCAAAAACAATTGAAAATGACCCAGCTGAGACTTAAATCGCATGTTTTGAAAAAAATAAAAACGGTTTGGACCGATGGACACATCAGGCCGTCCCCATAGATAGTGGGGAACCCCCTGGTATGATGCATGTGACAGTACATGAGGGCCATGTGAGAATTTCAACGATACGCGTGAGGATGCATGAGGCATTTTCTGGTGAATGTCCATTCAGGCAGTTTGCTCCTGTGTTGATTTCTGACATCTTGATGTTATCAGTTTTTTGTTTCAAGTACTGCAACAAGTGGAGTGTTAAGATAGGTGGACCGACCAAACCCATCAAAATTGACAGACATCTACCTGAAACTGTAGGTTGACCCGTGAACTAAGTAGAAGGTTCATGGGTCAAGAAGTGTGAACCGCGAGTTTCGCGGTTCACACCTTCATGCCGCTGGCTCATAAAAAAAAAAAATTTGAATTACAGCATACGATTGATAGTTAAATAAGTGTTAATTTAGTTGAGATGTACTTAAGCTAGAAATTATTGTAAAGTGTGTATCAATCTAGTTGGGAATTACTTAATTTATAATTATGCAAATGATTGATAGTAAAAATAAATTTAGTTGTTATTTATTTACGCTGTATTTAAATTTTGCAAATTTAGAAGTAATTCATGTAAAATAAGATATAAACTTCATGTAAACATTTATTGCTATAAATATAAATTTATCATATTTAGCAATTAACAAAAACACATGTTTTGAAATTCAAAAAGAATATTTTTTATTCATAAGGGTTAAACCAGGTTGAACTTTGACACATGTGGGATCGATTCAGATGGGTCAGTGGGTGGACCTGAGTTTTATTTCAAATTTTGTGGGTCCACTAGGATCAACCCATAAACTCGCAACAATTGAGCTTTTTTCCATGTGGGTTGTCACCAGGCTCATATGTAGGTGGGTTGACCCGATCCGACCCACCCAGATTGACATATCTAGCAGCAAGAGTTGGACTATTTTTCCATTGGTTGTTCTATTGTCGAGATATGTGTTGGGATTTCTTCATTTATTAAATTACTTTAGGGATAATAGCGATTCTAAAGCAGTAAATTTATTTCTCTCCTATTTTATAGACTGCAGATTTAGTCCACTCTGGTATATTGGCTTATCACTTTTAAATTCTAGTTGTAGCAGGCCATTGTGTGGAGTGGCCATTACGTTTGCGACTTTCCTATTGCTAGATTATAGGAATAATTTACTATTACCTGTGCTTTAACAATTGTTTGCTGTTAATATCATTTTTGATCCTTTTTCTGTTACGTTATAATTATTTGTTAGTATTGTTACTTAGACCTTACCTGTGTCGACAATTCCCATGACCTGAGATCTTTGAGCCTCAATGTAATACAACTTTTCATTTTACGTGCTTTCTTAAATTTCACGTGATTTTTATGTTGATGCCAGTATGAATTTTTTTAATTATGATTATTATTGTTAATAACTTGATTATTTTGCAGTGGAAGGACTTGGACGCTATCTCGATTAAAGTGACAATTAGAAAGATTATCACTTGTTTGTGTGCAGTCTATGTGTAATTATTAATTTTAATTGCTAAGCTCGCTATTTACTATTTAATTAAGTTGTAAATAGCCAATACTGCATTAATTTGAATTGGAGATAAAGTTTTAGGACATTTTGTAATTTAAAGAATGTTTTTTGCACTTATATTAGCTAGTTGAAGAGTGTAGGGACTAAATTGAAGTTTTCAAAAGTTAAAAATTAAAAATCTAGCCTAACACATCTCAAAACCGTCCCTCACTGTCTTCGTCCCTCTCTTCTCTCCCCTCTCAACTCACGGAAGCCTCACCCCTCTCTCATGGCCATTCTTCCCTCCATTTACTCACTCCGGCAGTACCATAACCTCCACAATGGTAAGACACTCTCCTTCCCTCCCCCTCACTCGAAACACACATACGCACACACAGAAACTGCACACAACACATGCACACACATCACACATATGAAAAAAACATGAACATGATGATGTTATTGTGTTTATATACAGATATATATTATAGAAATGTATGAATTTCAAATTTTCAATGACGAAGTTAGTGTGTGTGTACACATATATATAATCCCAGATTTTGAATTTGAGAAAATTAGGTGGTTTTGGTTGATTTTATGTTTAATTTGGAACTTCAATTGAAAATCTCAATTTTGTTAATAGTTAGATTATTAATTGAGTAATTTTGTAAAGTTAGGTTAATTTATTATATTTTCAGTATGAGTTGAATTAAAAGATAAGAAAAATTTATGAAGTGCATTGAAATTGACATCTTGTTTCGAATAGGGTGTTTTGTGTTGGACATAGTTTAATGTCACGTTTGAGTTAAATTGTGAATGTGTTTTTGAATTAAAAGTTATTTCTTATTTGATGAATGGATATAACTAGGATCTTTAGTACATTGGGCAACCGAGGCTCTTCCAATTGTATATCTAGGAAGTGAACCTAAAAGATTTCAGGTAAGTAAACTTCCCCTATTTCCATCCAAGTTGAATGGTTAATGCGGATTTATGTGCTTAAATGACAGCCATTTAATTTACTTGCTTTTATTGCTTTTCGATACTTTATACTAGTATGTGTTGTTATCGAATTTGGAAAGTCAAATATTTTATATAGAAAATGTGAAAAAGCACGATTTTCTCTCAAAAAATATATATCCCGAGTTTTAATAAAGAAATTGGTGTACTTATGTGTCATGAAGGAAGTGAGTGAAAAGTTAAGAATTGTTGTTAGTGATTATGACGAAGAAATCTTGTTTATGTTAATGAGAAAGTGATAAGGAAATGTTTTTGTATAATTGGGTTGTGTTCCTAAGTTTTATATGTGAGAAATGAGTAGTGAATAAGAATGGTACATTAAGTCATGAAGACTACACATGCACGAGTGAATACATTGTCCAAGCGAGAAGTTGAGTATGCATCGAACATGGTGTCATGCACTATGTATTTGTGTGACGTACTTGCTTCAATCAACTGTCATAATAAGAAGGTGGTGTTTGAACCTCCAAACGAAATCTCTTTTTTCTTTGTTGGGGTTGAGATGAATCCTTCTATTCCAATAGTATCTACAATGAAGGCTCGTCAGCTAACGATAAGTTTATAAAGCTTACCTCATTGCAGTAATTGAAGTGCCTAAGACAGGTCCTTCTCTCGAACAAATTGTAATCGTTTGAGAGTATCCAAATGTGTTTCCAGAAGACCTTTATGACTTACCACTTGAAAGGAAAATTGAATTCATCATTGATTTAGTACATGGATAGCTGAGTATACAAGGCGTCGTATTGAATGGCCCTTGTAGAACTTAAAGAGCTCATGGAGCCACTTCAAGATCTATATATACATATATCTTTAGTGTATATATGGAAGGTTATTTTTCAGATTTCGAATTTCAGAAAATTCGGTGGTTTTGGTTGATTTATGTTTAATTTGGAACTTCAATTAAAACTCTCAATTTTGTTAGGAGTTAGAATATTAATTTAGTAATTTTGTAAAGTTAAGTTATGTAATTTTTAGTTTGAGTTGAATTAAAAGACAAGAAAAATTTCTAAAGTTCATTGAAATTGACCTCTTGTTTCGAATACGGCGTTATGCGTTTGACATAGCTTAATATTATGTTTGGGTTTTTGAATTAAAAGTTATTTCTTATTTGATGAATGGATATACTATGATCTTTGGTAAATTGACGTCATGGGCAATCAAGGATCCTCCACTTGTATATCTATGAAGTGAGCCTTCAAGATTTTATGTAAGTAAACTTCTCATATTTTCATTCAAGTTGAATATTTAATGTGGATAAATGTGCTAAAGTGACTATCATGTAATTTACCTGCTTTTGTTTCTTTTTTTTTTACTTTATACAAGTATGTGTCATTTAGATTAATGTTCAAACATGAATGTTATCATGTCGTTGCATTGACAAACATGCATTGTTATCAAATTTGGAAAGTCAAACATTCTAAATAGAAAATGTGGAAAAGTACAATCTTCTTTCAAAAAATATGCATCCCAAGTTTTAATAAAGAAATTGGTGTATTTCTATGTCATGAAAGAAGTGAGTGAAAAGTTAAGAATTGTTAGTGATTATGGCGAGGAAATCTTGTTTATGTTAATGAGAAAATGACAAGTATATATTTTTGTATAGTTGGGTTGTGTTCCTAAGTTTTAAATGTGAGAAATGAGTAGTGAATATGAATGGTACATTAAGTCACGAAGACTACACAGGCACGAGTGAATACAATGTCCAAGTGAGAAGTTGAGTAGGCATCGAATGTGTCGTTAGGCACTATGTATTTGTGTGATGTACTTAGTGATGGCAGCACAGATAGGTATGGGTCGGGGACCTCATTCCTATCCCAATCCTTGTAACATGTGGGGCTGGGGTGGGGGCGGGGGTTAAAAATTCCCCATTTAAATCCCCGTTATTATTTTTTTTTTTTTGGATCAACAATTTAAAAAAAAAAAAAAAACATTTTTATCCCATGCCTTTAAGTTAGTAATCTAGGTTGGGATCATCCAACTTGGTTTAAAAGAATATGTAACATTTCAAAATGTATTGAATTTTTTAATTTTTACTATTTTTTAATTTTTAAATTATAAACGGGGCGAGGATGGGTCGAGGTCTCATTCCCATCCCTGTCTCCATCCCTGTAACGGGGATAAAATCATTACCATCCCACCCCATTCGGGCAGGGTTCCTGGGGGATCGGTTATAGTTGGGAAATTGCCATCTCTATACGTACTGGCTTCAATCAACTGTCGTGATAAGAAGGTGGTGTTTGAACCTCCAAACAAAATCTCTTTTTTCATTATTGGGGTTGAGATGAAACCTTCTATTCCAATAATATCTGTAATGAAGGGTCGTCGGCTAATGAATAAAGGTTGTAAAGCTTAATTGGCTGCAGTAATTGAAGTGCCTTAGACAGACCCTTCTCTCGAACAAATTGCAATCTTTTGAGAGTGTCCGGATGTGTTTCCAAGCGACCTTTGTGACTTACCACCTAAAAGGGAGATTTAAATCGTCATTGATTTAGTATCCAGATAGTCGAGTTTCCAAGGAATTGTGTTGAATGGCCCTTGTAGAACTTAAAGAACTCATGGAGCAACTTCAAGATTTGTATATACATATATCTTAAATGTGTATATGCAAGATTATTTTTCAGATTTCGAATTTGAGAAAATTAGGTGGTTTTGGTTGATTTTATGTTTAATTTGGAACTTCAATTGAATTTCTCGATTTTATTAATAGTTAGAATATTAATTGAGTGATTTTGTAAATTTATGTTAAGTTATGTAATTTTTAGTTTGAGTTGAATTTAAAGATTAGAAAACTTTCTAAAGTGCATTGAACTTGACCTCTTGTTTCGAATATGGTGCTATGTGTTGGACTTAGCTTAATATCACATTTGGGTTAAATTGTGATTGTGTTTATGAATTAAAAGTTATTCTTATTTGATGAATGGATATAACTAGGATCTTTGGTACATTGACATCACGGGAAATCGAGGCTCCTCCACTTGCATATCCAGGAAGTGAACCTTAAGGATTTTATGTAAGTAAATTTCCCCTATTTTTATCGAAGTTGAATGGTTAATGTGGATTAATGTGCTTAAGTGACTGTCATGTAATTTACCTATTTTTGTTACTTTTCGTTACTTTATAAAAGTAGTTATTAAGATAAATGTTCAAGCATGTATGTTATCATGTCATTGCATCGATAGCATGGATTGTCATCGAACTTGGAAAGTCAAATGTTTTAAACTAGAAATGTGGAAAAGTATAACTTTCTCTCAAAAAATATGTATACCATGTTTTAAGAAAGAAATGGATGTACTTCTATGTCATGAAAGAAGTGACTTGGAAATGGGGGTACGGAGGACCTGCGTACCCGACGAAAAATGTTAAACCGCATTTGTGGTGGAAAAGAAAGTGTTAAACCACATTGTATGAGTGAATGTAAATGATATTTACCACTTCACAGTGGAATGAATTACCACAATGTGATGGAATGAGCAATGCTTAAAGACCGCGATTGAAGCTTGAGATGAGTAATGCGAGACCTCAAGTGTGAAGAGTAACAATTGGCAAGGGAAGTCCATATTTGATGAGATGTGTTAAGACCATGAATTTTAGACATAAATTAACTTGTGAGGAAACTCATGATATAGCCAAGAAAATGTTGGTCCTTCTGATACCAAACAACATAGGCAAGATTTGAAGAACCATCATCTGGGATTTTGTTAGGTGCTAAGTTTGAATCGTTAACAAAGCACATATAATCATGACTATGATGTATGGGGAATAGTCGAGTGTCCCAACTTAAGTAATTAGGACCCTCGAGCTTTAAGATGAAGTTTTGAGCTATTTGTGAAAGTTTTGAGGTTGTTGGTCAGCAATTGGTAGATTTGCAGAATAAGAGAAGGTTAAGAAAATGTGTAGAAGCGTGTGTCTCATAATCAAGCATGTGCTTGAGGCTCTTATACCATGAAAGAAGTTTAGAATTGGAGAGATGTTTGGCTAGGAAAGACACCAAAGCCTCACATTGATATGAGTATTTATACATGTAAATTACAACAAAAAATGAGAGTTACATGGAGCTAATATTATGAAGCTTATTGCATAAATTGTTATCCAGAAATATTGAAACTACAATTTGAATCTTTGGCTAATGGATTATCGTAAATATTTTTTGTTAAAGGAATGATGTATCTAACAACTTGCACCACCTATCATTTACAGGAAGTCGAAATCATCTAATATATTATTGGATGATCGGTTCCACCCTAAACTTTCCGATACGATTCGAAGCGCGAAAGAAACGCCAAAAAGTTCCGAACTCAGGTTGTGGTTGGACGGATGAATCATGACTCGATATTCACGACGCGATGGCTAGACGATGCAGAATAAAGAACCACGACTTTCGAAACGCCACAAGGATTTGCTCAATCTCCTTGATGAGTTTTTGGTTTTGAACGCCACAAATACTCTCACGAATATTTGATAAGTTCAATTGTCGAATTCCACAAGAATCACTCTTGATAAGTTCTAAACATATAGGAAATCCACCTATAAAATTATTGAATCACTCAATAAACTGTTTAATCAAAATCAAAGTCTAATATTACATTGAATGGAAATAGAATATAAATAAGCAAAACTAAAACCGATCAACCCTAACTGGCTCAAAATAGAATTCTAATTAAAGCAAAATACTAAAATAACTAAATAAAAGAAAAGGAATTAAAAATCTGCAAAATATGGAAAATCTCGGAAATCTGATCCGCTAGCTATTTATGGCCGTGAAGAATCCAGTTACGACGGTAAGTGATTCTCTAATCCAGAATTGATGTTGCATGTTGCGGCCGTGATTGAAATTATTACGGCCGTAAGATTTCCTTCTTTTGAATGTTACGGTCGTGATAGTTTGTTTACTGCCGTAAGTGTAGAATTGAAATCTCGCATCTTAACCAGTAACTTGATTACGGCCGTAAGGATAAAACTTAAACTTTTTGCTCCGGTTTTTGCTCCAATTTGCAATTAACTCCGTTTTGGCTTGAATTACTTGAATTTTCCGTCAAGCCTGCTATGACTCCGATTGTCGAGGGTCGGCAACACATCATACCCTTCTTCTTTAGGATGATTCGTCCCGAATCATAGCTTTGTTCTTGATTGCAACTGCTCCCCCTGGATCAAACAGAAAATTTCTGCTTCCATGCCATGAGTTCAATAAATTATGCTCCTTTGACTGGAAAGCATAGAAGAGATGGAGCTTGAACTCCCTTTGCCATACGTAGTGTGGTTGAAGCTTCCAAACATAATTAACCTACCAAAAAGATTTAAACAAAATGGGGAGGGACATGCTAGTTTCATGAGTTACAAGGTATGGATCCTTATATTCATGATAAACCACCACTAACTCCACTTCTTGAACCACGAGGCTCTTCTCTTCGCCTCTTTTCTCTTTTGCAACTTCTTGTTCAAATTTTTCATCTTCAAACTCAACCACATCTCCTAACTCCACACTTTTATCACCATGCTCGTGCACGATGACTACCCAAATGTGGATCTTCCAATTCAACGCTCAAATCTTGAACTTCCACCTCAAGTCCCAATTCATTCCTCTCATCATCAACAATTTCATTCTTAATCACTTCCTCACTACCCAACTCCACCTTTCTCCTCATCAAATTTTGGAGATTGTTTATTTGTTTTTAATTTAAACTCTCCCTCCTTCTTATCAATATCCTTATCCCCACGATGCCTCCTATCACACCACTTTTCACTCTCCTTCCTTACCCTCTGTGAATCTTCTAGTGCTTCCTCTAATGTCAATCCATATAGTATGCATGTTTTCCCTTTCTTAAGGAATTTGTATATGTGCATACTCTTATCATAAACAGCCTCCCTCCTATGTCTCCAAGGTTTTCCAAATAAAATATGATAAGATTTCAATGGTACTAAATCACACCATACAGCCTCACTATAACTTCCCTGGGTGATAGGCACCAGAACTTGTTTGGTTACTTTGAAATTCCCAAACTCCCTCATCCACGTCATCCTATAAGGTTTATAGTGTAGTTCTAGGGGCAATCCTAATTTTTCAACCACAGTGCTACTAACGAAATTAGTAAAGCACTTTCCATCAATTGCCAAACTGCACCCCTTATGATCTACATAAAATCTAGTTTGGAATAAAAAGCCCGGATCATAATCCATTCCTTATGTGGCGTTAAAAAAAAATTAAGAATGAAGAGGATTTAGACATCAAATAGTAAGAACGACTTTTATTGACTTGGAAGGAAATGAATACCAAGAATTTTAAAGAAACCCAAGAAAGTGGTTCTTGAATTTTGGAATGATTTTTTTTTTTTTTTTTTTGAATAATGAATTTTCGGAATTAAATAATAATAAAAAAATAAATTTTATTTTTTTATTTATTAAAATAAATTCGAAAATTTGACACGAACATAACAAAACAAATGGAACAGGATTTGGATAAGAATCGAACAAAATAAACACTTTTGAATTTTTGTTGAATTTTTATATGGATCAAACTAGAAAAATTTACTGGCACGAAGAACACTCAAGAAAAGAAAGACTCAACAACAAGATATGGATAATTCTTATGACAGACTCGATGATAAACATAAGAATTAAACTGGATAGAAAAACCTGAATTTAGAGTCCAACTCTGATACCAAATGATACAATTCGAAGCGCGGAAAAAACGTCGGAAAGTTCCAAACTCAGGTTGTGGTTGGACGGATGAATCATGACCCGATATTCACGGCGCGATGGCTCGACGATGAGGAATAAAGAAGCACGACTTTCGAAACGTCACAAGGATTTGCCCAATCTCCTTGATGAGTTTCTGGTTTTGAACGCCACAAATACTCTCACGAATATTTGATAAGTTCGATTGTCGAATGCCACAAGAATCACACTTGATAAGTTCTAAACATATAGGAAATCCACCTATAAAATTATTGAATCACTCAATAAACTATTTAATCAAAATCAAAGTCTAATATTACATTGAATGGAAATAGAATATAAATAAGCAAAACTAAAACCTATCAACCCTAACTGGCTCAAAATATAATTCTAATTAAAGTAAAATACTAAAATAACTAAATAAAAGAAAAATAATTAAAAATCTGCAAAATATGGAAAATCCCGAAAATCTGATCCGCTAGCTATTTACGGCCGTGAAGAATTCAGTTACGGCCTTAAGTGATTCTCTGATCCAAAATTGATGTTCCATGTTGCGGCCATGATTGAAATTATTACGGTCGCAAGATTTCCTTCTTGTAAATGTTACGGTCGTGACAGTTTGTTTATGGCCGTAAGTGTAAAATTGAAATCTCGCATCTTAACCAGTAACTTGATTACGGCCGTGACCTTCTGGGCGTTACGGTCGTAAGGATAAAGCTTAACCTTTTTGCTCTGGTTTTTGCTCCAATTTGCAATTGACTCCGTTTTGGCTTGAATTACTTGAATTTTTCCGTCAAGCCTACTATGACTTCGATTGTCGAGGGTCCGGAACACATCACTTTCTTTGTATTTGTAAAGTTTAGTCCAAAAGTGAATAAGTCTCATGTTACCACAAGGGTCATTGATAATCATGGATACTGTGTACCTAAATATGTCAGTAGTGGACATTTTACAATGAAGTAATGATAATGTCCAGCTGCAATGCCACTTGTATTTTTTCAATGGCCAGCTAGAAGTTCCACACATCCATTTATGAAATTGAGTAGAAGTTTGTGGAAGCCATCCAACTCTTGCATGCTTGGAATAAGGAAGTTGCTTGTTACATAAGGAAGTTTAAAATTCAACCATGATCTTCACACCTTATCAATCCAGCTAAGAACTTATTCATTTAAAGCCTGGTTCTTTCTTCATGTGGAGGTGGAGTCCAATTTATGCCTATAAATATAGGTTGCCTCTGGTTATATAGAATTATGCTTGCTTCTTATGTAATTTTAAGTCCTTTTCTCATTTTGTAATTCCTATCCAAGAGAGTTAGAGAGAGTATCCAGTGAGATACTAGGAGAAAAAGGAGAGAGAGAGAGACATAGAGAGTTTTAGAAAAAGAGAGGTTTTGATTTGTATTTAAAATTGAGTGTGTCAACTCTTGTAAAATCCTATTCGGGTAGTAATAGAAATTGTTTTTCCTCTTTCAAACTCCTCTTTTGTGATCAAAAATCACAACAAGTGGTATTAGAGTGTTAGGTCGAGCATTGGGGTTAGAATTTTAGGCTAGTCTTAAATTTGAAAGTTTCAGATTGGCCCTTGAATTTTTTATTTTTTGAAATTTTCAAATTGGTCCCAGAATTTCAAAATTTGCAAAAAGGTTAGATTTTGACAAGCAAAGAGTCGTATTCGCATTTTTCAACTATTCCGGATACAATGGTGTACTCGGTTTTGCTAAATTCAGCTCTAATTTGATCAAGCCATTGCAAAGCCAAGATGTCAATGTAAGAATCATCATCAAGAGCTATGATTAAGTTTATTGCCACCAACTATACACTATGGAGGCCTCGGATGGAAGATCTCCTCAGTTGTAAGGATTTGTATGACCCCCTAGAATCTAAAGGGGAAAACGGTGATCCTATTAAGGTGACTGAGTGGAAGAAGTTGAACCAGAAAACTTTTGGTCAAATCTGACAATGGATTGATCATAGTGTGTTTCACCACGTAGCACAAGACTAAGAAGAAAGATCAATTAGAAGAGTTGAGTGTTGAGAGGATTGAGATTGGTTTAGGAGTTAGTTGTTGAAGGTTTAGTATTATTTATAGGAGGAGAAAAAATAATAATAATTTGAGATAATGGTTGGTAACAGTCACAATTGTGACCGTTACCAATGGTCACAAACAATTTTTTTTATTTTTTGGACGAGTCAGCACTCGGCTCGTTAGCTCGTGGTTAACGAGTGTGCTCAGGTCATCCATTGGCTCGCTATTTTGGCGAGCCTAGCCACCCACGGCTCGTGTACGAGCTCAGTCGAAGAGCCGGCGGGCGGCTCAGCCCATTTGCCACCTCTAAGAGGAGGAGGAGGATATATATATATATATATATATATATATATATATATATATATATATATATATATATATATATATATAATTTCAAAATACCGCACTTTTATCTTCACACACATACAATTTCTGATACGCATTTTTATCTTTGCAGACACATAGGTCGGCCTCATCCCTAATTCCAACAACTCCCTTGAACCAATATGTTTCAGTACAATATCTTCTCTTCATCTCTTACCGATCATCATTCTCGCCCTTTATGTTCCAACAAATCCATGATTCGTTCTGATTTTCATTCTAAATCTTCTATATATCTACTTGAGCTCACACGTATTATTTGGTTTCCAAATCTTGTATTTGAGCTTTTGTTTGGTAAAACTATAGTGATTTATAAATTGATTTATTTATGATTTTGAGATAAACTATGGTTGAAAAGTGAAGAGAAAATGTGTATGATTAAAAATTGATTTGAGAATTGTGTGTCTTCGTTTATCGTTTACAAAATGGAGGCTAAATTGTCTATTCTTATCTTATAATAATAAAATAATAATAATATAATAGAAATAGAATACTGTTGGAGCCCCACTAAACACAATTATCACAAATCTCTACAATTTCTCTCCCAAATGAAATATTCCTACATTCTCTGAAACTATATGATTTCGAATTAGTCTACTCTCACTCTAAGCTTAACCATCCCTCACATGAGGGTGGGACCGCCCACCCTCAATGATAAGTGGCATCACCTCCCATGTGAAGTGGTAGTCAAGTTCATGATCAAGTCTGAGATGAGATTAGCATAACCCTATGTTTTTTATTCTTTTATTTATAAGTGTTATTTGTAGACTTTAACACAAATCATATAAGAAGTTTGTTGGAAGAAGAATGTGTTAAGTTATACCATGCGTAATGCAATATTCCAGTATTGGCCTTCTCCATCCTATCGAATATTGTCAGGCTTTCCAAGTAAATTTACCCGCAGACTCTTTCATTTCACCTTTTTACAATGTTCAAAAAAAGAAAAGAAAAAGAAGGTAATACTTTTTACATTTCCAGCAATTCAATCACCTACAACATCCACTCTATCTATATCAACCTTGTCAGGGGACATTTGGCTCTATTTGATTGGGACATTTTTCATAGAAATAGAAAATGTTTTTCATGGATTTTCATCTTTAATTCCTTTGATTGCATTTTTGTTGGATGAAATTAATTTTTTGTCTTGTCTGGATTTCCTTGTTTTTCCTTGAAAATAACAAGGAAAATATTTTACGAATTATGCTATTCTACCACCCAAATTTTGCCACACAATGTGTCACACCCTCACATGAGTGTTTGTGGGACCTCCCTCATAATGAGCTTTCCTATCTCCCATGTGAGGGAGGTGGCACCCGGAGTGGCACATATGTGGTAGAATAACATTACTCATATTTTATTTGGTTTAGTTGGTATTTGAGATTTCATTTTCCACATTTACCACACTTTTAAATATTAATTTCACTTTCAATCAAACAAACCAAAATTATTTAAATTCATTTTTTCCATGGAAAATAAGTTCTTAGCAACAATTTCTTTTAACTTATTTTCTTTTCACCCAAATTTTATGTTTACAATAACAATAACCCTTATAGTATGTTTTACACCAATATAAATTTGAAGATGCCACATGTTTCATATAGTGTCGGCAACAGGGCAGATTGGGGTTCGATCTACCCCGCTCGATTTTTTTCAATATGGATCCGCCCCACAATCCTCCAATTTTCGGTCCTGATTCGTTGAGAGTTTTTTCGGATCGGATCAGATTTTGTTGTCATCACTAGTTGTATACCCTTGGAGGGAGCATGAGGTCTCACTAATTTGACATGTGGCTATGCAAAGACCTCGTACAGATTGTGCTTCCATTCAGGTGTTTTTTGTGCTTTCTGGGTAAAACGTGTGGTTGAAAATTGGAGAGAGAAAATGTGTGTGGTTAAAAAGTAGTTTGATAAATTGTGTAAAAATATTTGGCTTTATAAACTTGATTTTTTACTGTTACAAAACGCACCGTTAGGGAGATCTTCGATATCATTCCCACATGCCATGAGTAGAGACAAATGCATATACCATTTAGAAGACTCTGGAGGATATGTATCAAGCCAAAACAGCTCGAAACAAAGCCTTATTGCTGAGGCGTTTGGTGAATATTAAGCGAAAGAGTGGAACTTCAGTTTCCGAGCACATTGATGAATTCCAAAGCCTAGTAAACCAGTTTTCATTTGTAGAGATGCCACTTGGAGATGAAATGCAAGCCCTCTTACTTCTCAGATCTCTTCTTAATAGTTGGGAGACTTTGGTGGAGTCTCTTGGAAACTCGGCCCCTAATGGAAAACTTACCATGTCTATGATTAATGATTCCCTTTTTAATGAAGAGGTCAGGAGAAAAGATATCGGTACAGACCAGTCACAAGCTTTTGTCATGGAGAATCGGGGGAGACAACATGGATGTAGTCGAGGCAAAAGCAAAAGTAGAGGCAAATCCATATAAGGAAGAAAGCCTTCTTACATGTGCTACTATTGTGGTCAGGAGGACCACATAAAGAACTGTAGAAAATTTTCACAAGACCAGCACAAAAAGGATAGGATAGTTCACAACACAAGAATAAAGATGGAGAGACACTAGTTACTATCTCAAGAGAGATAGCTATTTGCTCCATCCAAGAGGAGACAAGCATTCACATCTCAAGAGAAGACATTGAATGGATGATAGATACTATAGCATCTTACCACTCCACTCCTCTCAAAGAATTTTTCATGACATACAAAGTTGGTGACTTTGGTACAGTAAAGATGGGAAATACAAGTTCAACTGAGATCATAGAAATTGGTGATATTTAGGTACAAACGAACATCGGATGCAAAATAACCTTAAAGGATGTCAAACATGTGTTGGATCTTCAGCTAAATCTACTTTCTGGGATAGGCCTTGAAAAACAGGGCTACGGCAATCACTTTAGTAATGGCACATGGAAAATGATGAAAGGCTCCATGATTGTCGCCCGAGGACATGTATGAGGCACTTTATGTAAGACTCATGTGAAAATGTGCGTTGATAGCCTTAACACATTGGAATGTGAGGCATCTCAAAATCTATGGCACCAGAGACTCAGTCACAAAAGTGAGAAAGGATTGTCGATTTTGACAAAGAGGGAGCTTATTACTATTGCGAAGGAAGCTGCACTAGATCCTTTCAATCATTGTTTATTTGGTAAGCTACACAGAGTCTCTTTCAGTTCCTCTTCAATGACATGATCAGAGTTGCTCAGTTTGGTGCACTCTGATGTTTGTAGTCCCTTGGAGGTTGAATCACTAGGCGGTAACAAGTATTTCCTGACATTTATTGATGATGTTTCTTGACATGTGTGGGTGTATTTCTTGAAGACAAAGGATAATGTATTGGATTATTTCAAATTGTTCCATGCAATGGTTGAGAGTGAAACAGGAAAGAAGCTGAAGTGACTCCATTCAGATAATGGAGGCAAGTACACATCTAAGGAGTTCGATGCCTATTGTAGAAGAGATGGCATTCGACATGAGAAGACAGTTCCACATACCCCACAACATAATGGAGTAGCCAAGAGAATGAATTGGAAAATTATGGAAAAGGTCAGAAGCATGCTCAGTATGGCTAAGCTGCCAAAGCCATTAAGGGGAGAAGTTGTTCGAGCATCCTGCTTCCTTATTATCATATCACCATCAGTACCGTTAAATTTTGAAATTTTGGAGAAAATATGGTCTGGTAAAAATCCCTCCTATTCTCACTTGAGAGTATTTGGTTGTTTAGCCTTTGTACATGTATCCAATGAGCTCAGAAAGAGGCTCGATGCAAGGACTACTCCACGCATCTTTACAGGCTATGGAGATGAAGAATTCAGATACAGATTATGGTTCCCAAAGGCAAAGACGTTTATCATAAGTAGGGACGTGGTGTTCCATGAAAACTAGACATTAGAAGATATTGAAAAACCGATAGTATCTTCTAATCCTTATTTGAGTGCTCAGGATATTGTTCCAGACCATGCACCAGCACAATTGGCTATGGATAATGATACAGTGTGTGAGAAAATGCTTTCCTTTGTATTTTTTTTGGTGTTTTTGAAAACGCGTTTCTGAAAATGGGCAAAGTGAACATGTTTTGGATATTTCCAAAGAGAACGGGACCTTAGACTTGAGATGAGAATAATGAATTGGAAGATATCCTCTGATGATTGGTTGAGATGTGGAAGCCACCATTGTTGAAGATAGGAAATCTGTAATGATGATTAAAGAAAGCGTCGGCTGCAACTGTAAGCAATGCTACTGTCTTGGGGAAGAAGGAAGTCTCTTGGTTTGGGTTTTTTTTTTTTTTTTTTAAAATGACTGATTTGGGTCTTATGGATTGGTATTATTTGGGCCATATGATATTTTTTGTTCTGTACTTCCTAGTCTTGTATTACTTGTATCATCTAATTAAATAATTTTCTTGCTCTTTGAATAGTATGCTTATTATATGTAATGCATGATTGTGTGAATAAATAAAATATACTCAAAATATTGAATTTGTGAATATTGAAATTTTGAATTGTGATTTATTGAATAATTGTTTGTGCATTTCTACATTGATTGATTAATTTTAATATTATTTAATTAAATAGTACAAAAATTCTCGCTATTGTGATTGTTGACGTTCGTCGATCAACGGTCTATGGTCAAAGTCTCGCTATAGCTGGACTCTTTGACTGGATCCATCACTGGATAAGGGGTGATAGGAAGGCAGAATTGAGTGTTGTTTTTTCAACTATATACTCTTAAATTATTAGGCAATTTTTTTTTAAAAACTAAATTTCTATGATTTTTTTGCAGTGCAGTGTAATAATTTTCTTGAATAGTAGTAGAAAAAAATAAAAATTGATTATGGCGAAAATTGGAAAAAAAAGAGGAAAAAAAAAAAGAGTTGACGTTCGTGCAGGAACATTTACAGATACAGTATACCTCTTTACAAATAAAAATGCAGTCCTCAAATTTGACCACGCGTTTTTCTTCATCTACAACTTCAAGCTCTCTCTCTCTCTCTCTCTCTCTCTCTCTCTCTCTCTCTCGGGTAAAAATGGCGACGTCAATTCTCCCTCTCCTCTTTTTCTCTCTGCTCGCCGTCACACTCTCCGCTCACCCCTGCAAAACTCTATTCTATTTCGTAACAACCACCAACTATTCCCCTTATTCGCATTCCCAAAACCCTAGCCCTAACCTGAACGAGGTCGTCTTCAACACCATCACCACTACTCGATCCACTAAACATCATCCATCTCTGAATTAAAACGGTCGTCCGATCGACCTTGAACACGATATGCTTCCCTACAATGGCCCCGTTAAATTACACTCCCCAGTCTTGAGCTCGATTAGGGATCGCACCAAAGACAGTTGCTTCGCTCATGAGACTCAGTCAAGGACAGAATGAGACACTTCTCGAATTCATGACCAGGTTCAACGCAGAAAGGTTGCAAGTTCCCGACCTCCATATTTCTGCTTCCGTATCAGCTCTTACAAAGGCTGTAAGATGTGAGGCCTTCAAGATGTCCCTATCAAAAACACCGCCAAAATCTGTGACTGACCTTCTCACTCGGGCTGAGAAGTACGTAAATATGGAGGAAGCCATGTATCCAAAGAAGAGTGATACAACCCGTGAAAAATCTGAACGGAAGGATAGCAGAAACGATCGAAAGAGACAGCGTGATGACAGATCAAGGCAGGGGCGTGATCGGGATGATCGGGGAAAAACAAGGACAGAGCAGCCGCCCTCTTTCACTCCTTTGAACACCCCCCAGGCCGATATCCTTATGGAGATCAAGGATATGAAGGAATTGAAGTGGCCGGCTAGAATCAGGTCCCCACCAGATAAGCGGACAAGAACAAATACTGTGATTTTCATCGTGATCATGGGCACACCACAGAGACATGCTATGCCCTACATCGAGAGATAGAAGCATTGATCAAGAGGGGCTTTCTGAAAACATATGTGGGGAATGAAAAATGGCAAAAGCATGATCATGAGCATGATCAACCACCGAGGAGTAACAAGCCAATGGCCGGAACAATCAACGTTATCATAGGTGGAACAGCCTCGGGAGGAGATTCACAAAATGGGTGCAAAATTTATGCCAGACAGTCCTCGGGGACCGGTCATGTTTATCACCCTGACATTACATTTGGCTCTGATGACATGGAAGGAGTGATCACTCCTCACGACGATGCTATGGTAGTTACGGCAATCATAGCTAACTACGAGGTGAGGAGGATACTGGTAGACAATGGAAGTGCAGCTAATATGTTATCGCATGAGGCTTTCATTAAAATGGGGATATTAGCAAGCAGCTTAAGGCCTATCAGAACTCCCCTGCAGGGATTTGGGGGGAGTATCATCATGCCCGAAGGCACCACCGAACTCCCTTTGACATTGGGGACAGACCCCAAGCAGGTAACAGAGATCACAATGTTTCATTTTGTGAGGTCTCCAATGACGTACAACGCAATACTTGGCCAACCATTGTTGAACAGCATCAAAGCGATAGTGTCAACGTTCCATCTCGCCATGAAATTTTCGACAGCAGAAGGTGTGGGGGTTGTTCGGGGAGACCAGACAGTAGCCAGGCAGTGTTATGTTACTAGTGTCAAGAATCTCCCAGTAGAGGTAGCGCATGTCGATGCTATGGAGCCCGACCTCGAGCATCGAGGTAGGCTTTCGCCAGTTGAGGAATAATTGGAGGTCGAGGTCGGACCAGGGAAGAATGTCATCATTGGTCGGGATCTCGATGACGGTCTGAAAACCGTGCTCACACAGTGTTTGAAAGAGAACATTGATGTATTCTCCTGGAGTGTTGAGGACATTCCTGGAATTGAGCCCGAGATTGCCGCGCACAGTTTAAAAGTAAAACCCGACGTACGGCCCATTAAACAAAGGAAGAGACAGTTCGCCCCTGATCTTCGAAATTTGATTCAAGAAGAGATTGGTAAGCTCTTGAAGGCAGGATTCATCAGGGAGGTTCACTACCCAGACTGGCTTGCAAACGTGGTCTTGGTAAAGAAGAGCAATGGAAAGTGGCGAGTTTGTGTGGACTATACTGATCTTAATAAGGCATGCCCCAAGGATAGCTACCCATTACCACGAATTGACAACCTCGTGGAAAGTACCTCGGGCCATAAGATGTACAGTTTCCTCGACGCATTTTCAGGTTACCACCAAATCCCAATGGCAGAGGATGATCAGGAAAAGACATCATTCATGACTGATTCAGCGATCTATTATTATCAGGTCATGCCCTTTGGCCTGAAGAATGCTGGCGCAACCTACTAGAGGTTGATAAACAAGGTGTTTGCAGGATTGATCGGGAAAAACATTGAGGCGTATGTTGATGACATGGTTGTCAAAAGCACAGAAGCTGATAGACACGTTCATGACCTTGAGGAGGTGTTCTTCACGCTCAGAAAGTACAAGATGAAATTGAACCCCGCTAAATGTGTGTTTGGGGTTTCATGATCACTCATCGGGGTATAGAGGCCAACCCCGATAAGATACAGGCTCTAACTTCAATGGAGTCTCCTAGAAATAGAAAAGAGGTTCAGAAGCTGACAGGTCGAGTAGCAGCGCTTAACAGGTTCATGTCAAGAGCAGCTGACAAGTGTTTCCCCTTCTTCAGAATACTTAGGAGAAATAAGAGCTTCGAATGGAATGAAGAATGTGAGCATGCGCTACAACATCTGAAAGAGTCCCTAGCAATGCCTCCCGTGCTTACAAAACCAAGTCCAGGAGACGTGTTATCCCTATACTTAGCTATCTCCCAAAATGCAGTAAGCGCAGTGCTCGTCAAGGAGGTTGGTCGAGCCCAGCAGCCCATATATTATGTCAGAAAAGTCCTCCTTCACGCTGAAACCCGTTACACCCTTGTAGAACAGTTGGCATTGGCACTAGTTGTGGCTGCAAGGAAGTTGAGGCAGTACTTCCAATCACATACGATCGTAGTTCTCACAAATTAGACCTTGAAGCATATACTTCAGAAACTCGATGTATCCTTGAGATTGCTAAAATGGGCCATTGAACTAGGCGAGTTTGATATTGAGTTCAAGCCCCGACCTTCGATAAAGGCGCAGGCCTTGGCGGATTTTATTGCTGAACTCACACCAAGGCCTCGGGGGCCAGTAGATAGCCCGAGCATATCTGAATGCTGCTGGAAATTTTTTGTGGATGGAGCATCCAACTCTTCGGGCTCGGGTGCAGGGGTCATACTTATAAGCCCGGACGGACAAGTCGAAATACAGTGCGCTTTGAGATTTGAATTTGAAACAACAAACAACGAAGCAGAATATGAAGTCATCATCATTGGGCTTGAGGTTGCTCACGGCCTTGAACTTAATCATGTAAAGGTATACAACGATTCCCAGCTTGTAGTAGGACAAATCGATGGCACATTCGAGAAGAAAGAGGAGAAGATGAGTTTATACTGCCTGCGTGTTCACGACCTACAGAGAATGTTCGAAAGTTGTGAGATCATGAAAATACCTAGATCAGAAAACATCAAGGCCGATTCACTCTCTAGACTTGTGTTCATGAGTGTTGATAATCTGGAGAGAACAGTTCATATGAAATATGTGTCACACCCCAGTATTGACCCGAGGCCTGCGATTATGGACATTGATCATGAGCCATCCTGGATGGACCCCATCACCAAGTTTTTAACTGAAGGAAGTCTCCCCGGTGACCAGAGGGAGGCCAGGACCGTGAAACAAAGAGCAGCGAGGTACTGCATGATAAACAGAGTTCTTTTCAGAAGGAGTTTTACCCAGCCCTATCTCAGGTGTCTCAAAGCTTCTGAAGTTGCTCAAGCTCTTGCAGAGGTACATGAAGGCATGTGTGGTAATCACCAGGGCGCTAGGTCATTAGCCCACAGACTCCTTTGATACGGAAATTATTGGCCGACCATGAGGACAGATGCCGTAAATTATGTGAAGAAGTGTGACAAGTATCAGAAGCACGGGAATGTCATACACCGACCAGCTAATGATCTAACTCTAGTTCAGTGTCTAGGACCGTTTGAACGGTGGGGAATCGATAACTTGGGCCCTTTTCCCATTGCACGGGGACAGTTGAAGTTCATAGCAGTAGCAGTTGAATATTTCACTAAGTGGGTGGAGGCTGAACCCCTAGCAACAATTTCAGAACCCAAACTAAGATCTTTCGTTTGGAAATCTATCATATGCAAGTTCGGCGTACCGAGAGTATTGATAACGAACAATGGCAGGCAGTTTGATAACGCACATTTCAAAAATTTCTGTGCAAGTATTCATATTGATCATCGCCAGACATCAGTTGCTCACCCCTAGAGTAATGGGCTCGCAGAAGTGACGAACAGGATTATACTCCAAGACCTTCGCACGAGGATAGGAGATGCATGAGGATCTTGGCCCGAGGAACTACCCACCATACTTTGGACTTACAGAACTACGCACCAAACAGCTACTGGGGAAACTCCATTCATGCTTGCCTTCGGGATAGGAAACAATCCCCATTGAAGTAGGCATACCCAGTTACAGACCTCTTTTCCCAAATATGGAAGGGGAATGTACGTGCGAGCACCTTGACTTGCTCGAGGAAGTTCGTGAGTAGGCAAGCACAAGGATATTATCATACCAGAATAGAGCGGCGAAGTACTTCAACAGCAAGGTCACCCCAAGGAAGTTTAGGACAGGAGATCTTGTACTGAGGAAGGCAGAAGCAGTTGGTCATCCACCAGGGAAGCTCAGGGCGGCTTGGGAAGGCCCCTTTCAAGTTATACGACAGACACGAGGAGGATCCTACAGTCTTCGGGATCTCACAGGAACGCCACTACCAAGACCTTGGAATGCAGATAATCTCAAAATCTACTACAAGTAACAAAGCTAGGCTTTGAAGTTCATTCTCTTTTTTATTTTTTATTTTTTAATTTTTGTTATAGCCTGCGCGCCAACTTTTATTTTCCCAATGACATCTCTGAATAAAAGATACTTCTCACCAATTATGTTGTTCATCTCCAAAGCCTTCCCCACGAGGAAGCACACAAAGTCTTGCCCACAAGCAAGCACTCCAAAGCCTTCCCCACGAGGAAGCACACAAAGTCTTGCTCACGACCAAGCATTCGAAAGCCTTCCCCATGAGGAAGCACACAAAGTCTTTCCCACGAGCAAGCACTCGAAAGCCTTCCCCACGAGGAAGCACACAAAGTCCTGCCCACGAGCAAGCATTCGAAAGCCTTCCCCACGAGGAAGCACACAAATTCTTTCCCACGAGCAGGCACTTGAAAGCCTTCCCCACGAGGAAGCACACAAAGTCCTGCCCACGAGCAAGCATTCGAAAGCCTTCCCCACGAGGAAGTACACAAAGTCTTGCCCACGAGTAGGCACTCGAAAGCCTTCCCCACGAGGAAGCACACAAAGTCTTGCCCACGAGCAGGCACTCGAAAGCCTTCCCCACGAGGAAGCACGCGATTCTTGACCCACAAGGAGCACTAACCCCGAGCATAACCAATCGCACTTCCATCATAATTACGGTTCTGAATGATCGGGGTCCTTTCATTGCTCGGGGGTATTACATTGTTCATTAAAAATCCTTTCTTTGCTCGGGGCTATTACTTGACGTTCATTAATAATCATTTACTCGGGGTTATTACTTGATGCTCATTAATAATCCTTTGTTTGGGGCTATGACTGGATGTTCATTAATAATCCTCCCTCGGGGTTATCACTTAATATTTATTAATAATCTTATGGTCGGGGATATTACTTGATGTTCATTAATAATCCTTTGCTCGGGGTTATTACTGGATGTTCATTAATAGTCCCTCGCTCGGGGTAATAACTTGATTATTACTATTAATCCAGTGATCGGTGTTAGAACATAATGTTCATTAATAATCCCTCGCTCGGGGTTATTACTTATTAATCCTATGCTCGAGGAACGTACACTGTGTTCGTTATTAATCCCATACTCGGGATTTGTGCATAATGTTCATTATTAACCCTTGCTCGGGGGTAACACATACTATCCATTATTAATCCATTGATTGGGGTTAGCACATTGTTTTTTATTCAATCATTGCTCGGGGTTAGCTTTATTTGAGTGGTCGTACATGCAAGCGCGTGATTAGACAATAGCTCGAGACAAATACATGTATTCAAAACACAAAATATTTCAATTGTTTTGTACAGACTGAAGGGGCGGGGATACAAAGTCTATTACGAGGTACTTTTATCTACGAAGTCTAGTTCATCCTCATTATCTTCATCGTCAGGGCCATCATCACATTCAGACAAAACTAACCCTTCAGTAAGATCAGTATCAGACCCGAGGTCTTCGGGTCGAATCTCTGCACCTTTAGCTCGAACTAGTGCACGAGCTTGCTTGAAGGCGTAATTATATGATCCCGATGCATACTCCCCTTGGAGGAGGCTGAACTCTGCAGACTTCTTGAAATCCTCTATCGCCAGCACCCGAGCAGTTTCGGCTGCAGACAGCTTCTGTTCGAATTCTTTTTGTTTCCGCTCGAGCTCGAGCCTCAATTCCTCAGCCTCATCCTTGGACTCCCCGAGCTTCGTTTTCAACGTATCATGCTCCTCCTTCATTTTCTTCTGCTCGTCCTCGAGCTCCCTTACCCTGATCTCGCGCCTGGCAATAGTTCGACCAAGCCCCTGGACTTTATCTTCCTCGTCAATTGCCCTCAGGGCACGACCTTGGGCAATATTGAGGGCCTACACATTTGAATTCAGTTAAGATCGGGATCGAAAGATAGGTAAACTTAACAAACTTTTACCTTGGTAAAATAAGCCTCAAGGTGCTTGATACCCTCGCCTGGGTTGACCTCGCTCCTGTACTTAGTTACAATGTCGGGGGCTTGCGACGCTGCGCGTACATGGTCGTCTTCGAGGTCAATGAATTCGTGGGCGGGAGACTTCTCGGTCGGGGGAACATGAGGAGGTGGAGTAGGTTCCCGATCCTCGTCTCGTAGCAAAGTGTTAGACCCTTCTCCGGGTCCGCTAGTGACCTGAGCTCGGGGCCTCTTCTTTGTCTTTTTAGTCGGGGGCCAAAGTCATGCTCCCCCGGTCTTTCCTTGGATGAAGTTCCTCAGGGATGACAGATCAAAAGTCATGGATCCTTATGCAAAATAAGACAAGGTATTAGCTCGAGCATTTTCCAAAAGAATAGAAGAAAAAAGAGAAAGGTGACCAGGCTCCTACCCCCGAAGTTCACCACTCCGGCATGATCGAGGACTTCTTATCCGAACAAGTCATCCAAGTTCGTGACTAAGGGCTCTAACCCCTCGAGTAGTTGCCTATCCCGCTCTAAGGATTCAAAGTAGGCCTGACCCTCGTTGAACTTAGCAGTGTCTGGGACAACCCATTCAGACCAAAAGGGATGCCCGGGCTCCTGAGGAATGACATAGAAGAATCTCCCTTTCCAACCCCGGAGAGAGCTCGGCATCCTAGGTGTTCTGAATCTACCCCGACTAGATATGTAGGCAAAGCATGAAAAAGGGGGAAGTTGTTTGAGCTCGAGCACCATCCTACAGAGATCTAATCGGGGTACGATGGACAGGAATTTACAAGCAATGAAAAAATATACGAGCATCCTCCACCCATTCGGCACTAGTTGCCCCGAGCACATGGAGTGCTCGATCAAAAACTGAACAAAAAAAGGATGTAGTGGCCACCTCAGCCCAGCCTTCAAAGAATCCCTATAAACCAGGAACTCCCCCTCACGAGCGCTCACTACCCTATCCTCAGTGGTCGGGGCCCTAACATCGCACCTAGGCATCAATCCAAACTCTCTCGCAACCTCGATGATCTTATGTTCTTTATACACGCATCTAAGGTCAGGGTAGGTAAGGGGAATTTCATCCTTAGATTGAGCCCGAGGCCTAACATCTACTGGGTCAACCATAGGGATTAAGGTGTTTCCTACGTCCTCAGGCCTATGTTGATCGCTGATCGAGCTACTCGAGGAGCTCGTGCCATTGCTACTGGTTGAACTGCTATCACTACTAGACATTTCCTATATAAAAACTGGAAATTAACACTAAAGATCGAACTCTTACCTCGAAAGAAAACACACCACCTAGCCCGAGCACAATCAATTGACTTAAGCTCTCAAGGATTTGAACGCGTGAAAATGAGGACCGCCCCTGTTTATAAAGGTGAAAAGGGCGCGAATACCAAAGGTCGCGTGATCTGAGCCGTAAAGGACGACACATGTCAACAACCCAGCTGCCACGTGGCCTGCCAAACGTCACGTCCGTTCTGAACGACACGACATCTGGCCATTCAACCCCGATCACTTTTAATTAATCATTTTTGGCGCATCCTACCCTCCCCGAACTCGCTCATGGATGCGCGGGGACCAATGATGAGCATCGATTAAGTTTCTTCTCGAGCATGACCATACTGAAGCCCCGACCATACACTATCGTCCGCATGCGCATGTGAGATTCCCCGAAGATGAAACATTCCCCGAGCATGTGATGCCCCGAGGAACGGCTTCGCATATGCAAGGCCAAATGTTGGTCGGGGTCCTAACTGCTCGAGGTTGGTACTCGAACCCGGTTGTGGGACCCCCATCTTACGTGGAATATCTGTTTCCTACGAATACTAGAAGTTATCTCCTAATCCAACATCTGATGACACAATCCCCAAAAATTAGGAGGATGATTCCTAACAGGACTCATGCTGCGAAGGTATTTTAGTCCAATTATAACTCGTCTAGATCTCTCTATAAATACATGGCTCTCAACTACAATTCAGGTACACAATTCTTATTTTTCCAGTTTATAGCCTCTTACATAAATCTTCCTTTTCCTCTTTACTGACTTAAGCATCGGAGGGGCGACGATGACACACCTCCTCGCCTTTATTGCAGGTATTCGAAGTTCAAGTTCGTGCTAGGTAGTTGGTCGAGCTCGGAATATCTGAGGTACGATTTTTTACATCATCACTGGGTATCAAGAAGCATCTTCTATTGTATGTGGACTTATAATCCATTGATAATCAGTATTTGGTTGCTGGGTATGAACTTAAATTGTAGTTGTAAGATTGCCAAGTGGTTTTATGACTTGAATGAATTGTTGTGGTCTCATAGACTTGCCTTCTGTTATTTTGAATCAGCTAACATTACAGATTCTTATTGCTTTTTGTATTTTCATAAAATCCTCCCAAGTTGGCGAGGGCTTGAGAGTTTTTCATCGTTGGTGGTCAATTGAGCCGAGTTGCCTGCTATGTCGCTTGCAACTAAAAGCAATCTGCTCTGTTTTGGGGCCAGGACTCAGCTGGCTATGACTTTTGTATTTTGGTGATTGTAAGCCAGCCAATATATTGCATTCTGCCCCCATATGGTTAAATGGACAACTCTCAGTTGTGCAGTGATTGAAGAACATAATGTTGTAAATATGTTACATAACCTAAACTTGAGTCTTGGTGAAACCTTTTATCTATAAGACGAACTTTGTATCTTGGAAATAATTAAAGCCATCAACATAAGATTTAAAGTCAAAATTCCCTTTGATTAAAGAAGTCTTTGCCTTGTTGGACGGCCCATTATAAATGTGTATTATTACACATTTTAATTTACACAATTTTTCAAATCACTTTTTAATCACATATATTTTCTCTCTTCAATTTTTAACTTTACATTTTATATAAAAAGCACAAATAAATCTTTTCTCTCCAATTTAATAACCTTAAGGTGCGTTTGATATGTATTATTTTTCATGAAAAATATGTTTTTCCATGTGATTTTTTAACTTTGTACTGTTTGGTTGCCTAAGTTTTCCATGAAATTCATTTTTTCACTTGTCTCGAAAGTCGGTATTTTCCTTGTTTTGAATGAATTCGTTTTCCAAGGAAGGAGAAGGTTTTATTTTCCATGAAAAATCTTATATCATTTTCGTTATATTTGATCATTTTTGTTGTTCTTAATTGATTTTATTTTTTTCTAAAAATTAACATTATTATTATCAAGTACAAATGTATGAAAAAATAATTTTTTTTTATTAAAATAGATAAATTTTACTTTATTTTTCATGAAAATAATGTCAATCAAACAACAAAAGTTGGAAAATTTCCTACTTTTTTCACCTAGAAAATTAAACCAATCAAATACATTAAACTTTCAATTCTCAGGAATTCATTTTTTTCCACTCAAATTTCACCCTCGCTATCAAACGCAGCCTAATTGTTTAATTGGTTGATTGATTTATGATGTACTTGTGAATGATTAATACTCAATTTTTTTTTTTGAAAAATTGCTAATTGTTGTTGCTCTTTCTTGAAACCTAGGGGAGGTAATATCTTATTGTTTGTATTGGGTTTTTACTGTATATATTGTTTTGTCCATTTGAATTTTATTTGAATTTATTATTATTTTTTGCCCCCAAAAACTGTTGTAGTCCAAATATGTGAACTTGTAGTCTCTTTCTAATATGGTTGAAGACAAATTGAGAATATAGTACAAGTACGCTCCCATGGCACATCTCAACCGGTAAGGTTGGGGATTCACAAATATTATCAGTGCAGTGGTCTCATGTTCAAATACTCATATGTTAAAACTTGCTAGGTTCTTTGTCGTTCAGTGGATGGTACCCAGATCCTGATCAGTTAGGGATATAACCTGTGATTTACATCTTCCACCAATCCCTGTCTAGACAGGGACGGTGGGGGTCGTTCAACCTTTTTGAGAATGGAGTACAAGTGCATATCATTTTCATAGTAAAGGGATTGAACTACTTTTTTTTTCTATAAAGATAACGAGTCTGAGTTTAGTATGAATAGATAAACGTGTATTATATTCAAAATAAGATAAACTAGCTGTTTTATTGCGATGAGAGTCGATGATGAAACAATGAGTACTAGCAGTTACTGACAAGATGGGGGATTGGGGTCACAAGAAGAGGACACTTTACATGGACAGTGGTTCCAGGAGCTTCAGTCATGTCCAAATCTTTTTGTGGTAAAAAGTTGAATTTATGCATCAATTTTGCCAATGCAAGTTCACCAACGCCAACGGCAAATGTAATCCCCGGGCAGCCTCTACGACCGGTACCAAATGGGATCAACTCAAAATTGAGCCCTCTGAAGTCAATTCCTGTATCAAGAAACCTTTCTGGATGAAATTCTTCAGGATTTTCCCACACCATTGGATCTCTCCCGATTGCCCAAGCATTGATCATCATTCGGGTTCCAGCTGCAACTTCATAACCCATTAGTGTAGTATCTTGAGTTAATTCTCGAGGGAGCAGTAATGGAAGCGGAGGATGTAATCTCAGGCTTTCTTTGATCACGGCCTTCAAATAGGGCATTTTGTCTAAATCTTCCTCCGTTATTTCTAATTTGCTTCCAGCTATTAATCTCACCTCGCACTGTAGCTTCTCCATGATTTTCGGGTGCCTTAAAATCTCTGCAATTGTCCACTCTAGAGATGTATATGTTGTATCAGTACCAGCAGCAAACATATCCTGTCATAAGGAAAATGATTAGTTTCTAACCAATTGTTTCTTCAATAAATATTATAAGGGATTCTTACAAAAAGGATAGCTTTGATGGTATCAGTCTCAATAGCGGAACTGGAATTGTCCTCCTGAATTTCGAGCAATATTTGCACAAAATCTACTTCATTGCTGCTCCCATCACGTTCCGCCTTTCCTTGCGCTCGACTTCTATGCTCTTCAACTACACGCGTTAAAAACTCATCAAATGATTTAGCCACTTTCTCCACTCTGGCATCCAAACCAGTGAAACGATTAATCCAGTTAAGCCATGGAACGAATTCCCCTGGGTTAAAAGTCACCAATAAATCCCCTAGTTCCTTTACCATTAAATCAAAGTTCGCATATTGGTCTCCACCACTATATTTCCTCCCCAAGACCACTCTACTTATAATGTCATTAGTAAGCGACACCAATAGAGTGCTCAAGTTTACCAAAGAAGAGGATGAATTTCTAATTTTCTGGATCATAAGTGACGTTTCTTCTTCTCTTATATGACGATAAGATTGAACCCTCCTGTTGCTCAAAAGCTGAAGCACGCCTATGCTTCTAACGTGCCTCCAGTGCTCACCATAAGGAGCAAAGGCTACATCCTTATAGCCATAAACAATTCTATGCATAATGCTTAATTTAGGCCTGCTTGAGAAAATCACATCCTGATTTTTCACTATCTCTCGAACTGCATCAGCAGAGGAGACTATCAGTGCTGGTACACTGCCAAAATGAAGCATCATGAGTGAACCATAGCGTTTGGATAGTTCTTTCAGCGAGCGATGAGGGAATAAACCGAGTTGGTGAAGATTTCCAATTACTGGAAGTCTTGCTGGAGATGGTGGCAACCTTTTCTGGGATTTTGAACTAGCTTTAAAGTACCATTTGCGAAGGAAGATGGTGAACAAAGTCAAGTAAACAAGATGGACTGTCCAATGTGGAAAGGCAATCATTTTCTTTTCTTAAACATCTTGCATATATTCTACTCTTTATAGTATGTGTCACCAATATCTCTGGGTTGAATTTCAACATATTTTTGTTCAAAAATGATGAGCAGCAGTCTATGTTGAATTATATCATATTTTTATCTAGAAAACCTTTACCCGATTTGTTTTCTTGCCTCTAAACGACATTTTCTTGACTCCTCCAAAACAATTATTGTAAGCATTGCATAAAATAAATAAATAAATAAATAAACAAAAATTGTACTGACTTGGACTTGATCATTCATTTGAATTCTCATATTTAAATTAAAGACACCACGTAACAGTCATCAAACAGAGATTTTTCCCATAATGCAACTTGAACTTGGATGTTTAATTCGTTAAGAATTCCAAGTTGCTAAGTTCATGTCACACCATAAGAGTTTTGAAAATGAATAACGTGTACTTTGACGGATTATTTAAAAAGATTTAATTTGTGATTTTAGATCTTTAAGTTTCTAGTAAAAAATGTAAAAAGGGATATAATTTTACATCTTGTTGGACAAATTTCACTCAAAAAAGCCATCAATTCATAAAATATTGATGTAGGATCTACAATTTAAATCCTTTTTATTAAGTTGCACTATGATGTCTTTTATATTAATTTGCAAAGTGTTCGGTGGTCACAACCGCCATTTTTTTTTTCTTTATTTTGGTGTTTTATAAGTAGATGTGTGGTTAAAAATTAGAGAGAGAAGATGTGTGTAGTTAAAAAGTAAATTGAAAAATTGTTTTGTTTATAAATTGTAATCATTGCGTAAAAGAACGGTGTGTTGAACGTCTTTTACATCTTTTTTATTTTTAATCAAATTTCGAGATTTTTAGGTTGATTTGTTCGGAATATAGAAATATATACACAAATCAAATATAGATTTGTGATTTTGAGGTAAAAAAGTAGTGGTTGAAAATTGGAGATAGTAAATGTGTGTAGTTAAAAAGTATTTTGAAAAATTGTGTTGTTTATAAACTGGTTTATAAACCAAAATAGTACATTTACCAAACGGATTCTAACTTAAAAATCTTATGAGTAAAAACAATAATGCAAAAATTAAATTTATATATCATAAATTTTTATTGGAGCGGAATTTTGAATCCATCGAAATTTATGAGATGCAAAAATGATTTCGAAGATGTGAAATTTCACCCAATTGCCCTTGTTCGGCCTCTTTTATTTTTTGAATACTGTGATTTTGAATAGTATTTTCGGAAGAATGTATGGTTAAAAAATATTGAAAAGACAAAAGTAGTAGACTTGATTAAGATGCATGGTTAAAATTGAGTGTTGAATAAATTTTATTTTAAAAAAAATGAGGGTCAAACAAGATGTTGTAGCACATTTGGGTATGCTCTAAGGCTGAAAATTTTCCACCGCTTTCTATAATTAGTTTTTCAAAATAAATTTTGGATGAATAAGCAAGTGGTTGGTAAACTTGTTTATATATAATTTTTTTTCCTTACATTTTTAATTTTTTTTTTAATCGAGCACATTTTTTAAAATCACTTTATCATACATTTTAATTAAAGAAAAATCAATTTTCTTGTTTATAAATAAAAATTAGGGGGTGTTTTTCGAACGGAACGGATCTGAAATAGGTGTTCCAAATTCCATTCCAAAAATTTTCAGAATCAAAATGTTGTTCCAAATTCCGTTCCAAAATTTTCAGAATATGCAAACTTCCTCCCAAAGTGAAATTCGGAAATTCGAAAAATTTCGAAAATTTCCAATATTTAATATTTTATCAAGATTTATAATAATTTAAAGTATATGAAAAAAGAAATTCAATAAATTGATTGTTCGAAATTAAATGAGTTCAAAATTTCAAGTCGTCAAAAACTATAATTAAAGTTATAAACCACAAAAGCAACAAAATAACAACAAATAGTGCCACATTCTAAAGTCCAATTGATGATCATACAAACAGTGAATAAGTAAAGCAAACTTTGTGACACCTCAATTGATAACATGTTTTGAACTTTTGATTTAATCTGAACTTTTTTTTATTATATTTAACATGTAGAATTTTTTTTTCACAACCGATTTACCTAAATCCTATACTAAAAGTGAAGTGCTACTCTCTCTCTCTCTCTCTCTCTCTAAATGAAAGTGTTACATGTTAGTTATATATTAAATGTCATGTTAATAATATTTTTCAATAAATTATTTTTTTAGATTTTATATTATTAATTGTAATGCAAATACAAAAAAAATTCGGAATTTATTCGAAAAAATCAGAATTTTTGGATCGAAATATGTTCGGAATACTTCGGAAATGTTTGGAACAAAATTTTTGAATTTTTGAAATTTTGAAACTCCTTTCAATTCCAATCCAATTTTTTCGAAAAATTTCAGAATTCGGAAGTTTCGGATTTAGGACCAGTCGGAATCAGATTTTTTTGAAAAAAATCGGCACGAAATTGGACAAAATCGAATTTTTCAATCCAACTTGCAGCCCTAATAAAAATCAACCACCAAAGAAAGGCTAAAAAAATAGTGTTGAAAGTAAGAGACTTGAAAATGGATTGAATTAAAATATGATGGAATTTCTCAATTAATTAGAACGTGTCATGTAGTGTAATATTGTAAAATATCTTTGATTGAAAAATCGTTTATTTTTATATGAAAACAAAAGGGTAGTTATATTGCCACCACAATAGCAAATAAATACACTACATTTTTAATGAATTTTATTAATTACAAATATAGTAATATATAAAAAGATTTTAATGACCTTATTTTTATTCTTATATTTATATCCACACCATTTTAAATTGTGAACATAATTGATTTTTATTCAGATATTTAAATTAATTGGGTTTGATTCTAATGTTGTAATGGGTTTGATTTTGAAATAATTAATTTTCATGAAATCTGAGAACAAAAGTATGTTGTAATGTGTTCTCTTTTGTTCTTTTACAGACACAGGTTCACGTCAGAATGAATCTTGCAAATTAACGTTGCAGATTGCTATACTCCTCCACCTCCTTATCCACCAATACCCACCACCATCATTCGCCCCATATCTGCATCTTGCAAATAAAAAATAAAAAATAAAATATTAATCCCAGTTAATTAAACCCAAGAATAAATAGTTTGTAGGTGACTAAATATAAATTAATCCCACTCATTTAAATATAAATCAAACCCAAGGTAGGCATTTGCAAACCTGTTTCAGACATGGTGATAGGTCGAAGAAGATGGATTCTTAAATGCCGGTAGCAAATCTGGAAAAATCGGAGATGGAGATTCTTAAATGCCAGTAGCAGATCTGGGAAAATCTCGTCGGACCAATCCCTTCTTTCTTGTTAAGTGGTGCACTTTCAGGCGTCATTATCCCACCCCTACGGCTCTCGGGCGTCGTATTTTGACCAGAGGAGGCTCGGTGTTGTCGGCGTAGAAGTCGAATGGTTTATTGAGGATGATTTTGATGCATATGTCAAAAGAATTCAGCAACATTATGTATGGGGTGGAGAACCAGAGTTGCTAATGGCTTCTCATGTTCTTAGGACACCAATATCTGTCTTCATGGTTGAGAGCTACTCAGGTAGTTTAATGAAGATAGCGAATTATGGCACAGAGTTTGGGTGTATAATAATTGAAAATGATAAATGAATTACCGGAATGATAGATATACCACTGAGAGATAGAGGGAGAGACTTTGGGTGTCGTGGGGGGGGGGGTTTGAAGAGGGGTGCTGTGGTGTACATATAAGAGAGAGATTATAAGGATCAATAGGGTTATATTAGTCAAGTGAAATGGGTGTTTTTATCAAAAATACATTTTTAAAGGTGGTATAAATATAATGTGGTGTATCAATTAAAAAATGTGGTGGCAATATATTTGCCCAAACAAAATATGACTTTAAAACTTGTCTTTTTTAACAAGTGCCTCTTTCCAAAAATTATACTCCCTCCATCTGTTAAGATAGACTTTTTATATTTGTACACTGATTAAGAACATATAATTAATATATTTGGAAATATAAATTTTTCTTACATCTATACATACATATTTATATATCTATATCTTAATCTTAATCTTAATCTTTTATATATATATAAAAGTAGAATAACCGTCACCAAAATACACATATAGATTTCTACCAAAAAAAACTTTCTAAATTTGAAATTTTTTGCTAAAAAATAGTATATTAAATATATTAGCAATTTTTTTGTACATCCGTCATTAATTACATTGGTATCCGTGCTATGCTATTAATAAAATCAAATATTATTTTTTTCTATTTTATTATTATTCTTTTAATAATTATTGTATTATTTTGAAATCGAAAAATATGTAATATGGGTGTCAAATTGAAAATCAAAGCAAAAAGTTTAATGCAAGTTAACAAGTGAGAATAGATTGTAAACATATTGTCCGTAAAATCATATAAAAAAATTAAAGGTAAAGTTTTATTTTATATTTTATATTTTTCCTCAATATTTAATTCATTTTAAATTATATCATTTAAGTCCTATAATATTATCTATAATTTGTTAACTAAATTCATTTTAATCATAGATGATTAATTTCTGTTCTGATTTTTCTCATCAAATTAAAATAAATAATAACTATACGAATTTTCAAGAAAAGTTCAATTAAGTTGTGTTAATTTTTACAAACTTAAGTTGGATATCTTAATCTTAATCTTAATCTATATCTTATCTTAATCTTAATCTTAATCTTAATATCTTAATATTATTATTATTATTATTATTATTATTATTATATACTAGTATTCGCACCCGTGCGATGCACGAGACAAAATTTAGAATTTCACCACTATTTGACATATATATTTTATAAAAATTAATGAAATGTGAGATTTAAAAGTGGTGTAATGAAGAAAACGTGTTGTTAATTAAAATTACAAATGCTAACTATGTCATAGATTATAATTTTTATCGTATTTTTTATGGGCTTCGTTTATACCTGTCCACGTGGTACACATCTTTCGACAATTAAAAAAAAAAAGCCCTTTGTTCACCTATTTCGATATTTCAAAATAAACTAATGGAATATTGTCACGTCGCTATTTATAAACAAATTTTTTAAACTAATTATCAAATAGACGTTTATCAAGAAATGTCTGGTTATAAAAGACTTTTTATGGAAAAATAAACAATGGGAATAAAATGTGTTACAAAAAGTATACGTGGTTAAAAAGCTATTTGAAGAAATGTTAAAATAATTTTCGTTAATAGTATGTAGTGATATTTCAATTTAAAATAATTGATAAGATTATCCTAGCCATTTATCGATTTAATCTGAATTAGCAATATAATTTTATTGTAGTTTTCTTCATTGACTCGAAATATTGAGCGAATATTTAGTAGATATATTCGACTTTTTCTTGATCAACATTATTTTTAACTTATTATTATTATTGTAAAGTAATCATTTTTAACTACCCATTTTATCAATAAAATAATTTACCAAATGATGGAAATAATTCATAGGCTCATTATTTTATTTCAAATTTAGAATTCATTTTTTTATTACTTATAAAACTTTATTAAAATAAAAATTCATTATTTTACCTGAATCCGAAATTTGAAATAAAATAAAATATTGGTTATTTAATTAAAATTACAAATCTTAACTATGACATAGATTATAATTTTTATCGTATTTTTTATGGGCTTGTTTATACTCGTCCACGTGGTATACATCTTTCGACAATTTTAAAATAAATAAATAAATAAAATGCCCAATTCTTGATGGAAGCAATTCTTTGTTCACCTATTTCGGTATTTCAAAATAAACTAATGGAATATTGCCAAGTCGTTATTTATAAACAATTTTTTTAAACTAATTATCAAATAGACGTTTATCAAGAAATGTGTGGTTATAAAAGATTTTTTATGGAAAAATAAACAATGGGAATAAAATGTTTTACAAAAAGTACACGCGGTTAAAAAGTTATTTGAAGAAATGTTAAAATAATTTTCGTTAATAGTATGTAGTGATATTTCAATTTAAAATAATTGATAAGATTATCCTAGCCATTTATCGATTTAATCTGAATTAGCAATATAATTTTATTGTAGTTTTCTTCATTGACTCGAAACATTGAGCGAATATTTGATAGATATATTCGGCCTTTTCTTGATCAACATTATTTTTAACTTATTATTATTATTGTAAAGTAATCATTTTTAACTACCCATTTTATCAATAAAACAATTTACCAAATGATGGCAATAATTCATAGGCTCATTATTTTATTTCAAATTTAGAATTCATTTTTTTTATTACTTATGAAACTTTATTAAAATAAAAATTCATTATTTTACCTGAATCCAAAATTTGAAATAAAATAAAATATTGATTATTCAATTTATAGGAATAAATGCTTAACAAAATTTACTTTAGGTCACGTTCTTTGTGTTGGAATAGACACTACATGACAATATATCATCTAATATTTTCGATTCTCTTTCGTTTTCAATATATAGCATTTATTCGTTCTTTTTACTTTTCTTTCGTTAGTTGATAAGAAATAGATGATGGTGCAATATGCTTAAAATATGTTTGGATAATTCATGGTTAATCTTGAGTTTTGTGTTGAGCAAATTTTGAATTTTTATTTAGCATGTCAAATTTCAAATTTTTGTAATAATAATGAGGTAAAACTATTTTCCAAGTGACCGTTTATATTCTCTAGATAAGAGCAATTTTGAAATTTATATAGAAAATCACAATTTTTTTTTTAAAATTTCTATAAATCATGAATTTCCAATTTAGGCAAGTGTAAAAAAATGCGGGAAACTGTGTGGTGTTTTATTTGGAAACTTTATTGTTATAATATATAGAAAGATGTAAATCTGAAACAACCTGTTCAAGGCTCTGGGCAAAGGCATTTGAAGAACTTGAGTTCTCACAAGTAAATTGGATAACTTATTCGTTTTATTGCAGCAACCAAAAACTTCAAAGCAATCCATATAAAACACTAACAAATGAAGCTTCTTTGAATTAATTCAAATTTGTTTCTTGAATTCCAGCAGAATATGAATTCTTCACTAAGTGTACCTTTTTTGTGCAATCAAAAATATACCAACAATCCAGAAGGAACACTATCAATTAAAGCTTACTCGAACTCACTTTTTAAAATGTTTCTCCAAAATGGATCCCAAAAAATGATTTCTTCAGAGAATGTGCCTGTTCGTTAGGGAGAGTGTGTCTTTTCGTATGACTTAGAGGGGTTGAAAATAGAGAGAAGATAATCTATGAAATATTTTTTATACAATCAGGATGCATGATCTTGGTTTATGAACAGACACATTTATCATCTCAATATAATTTCAACTTATAGAAACCCAACCCAATAGAATAAACAAAATAAAATATCACTGTATAAAATAAGATTAGTAATGTATACTAAATAATCATTATGTTAAAACGTGTAACTAACATATTCTAGAGGACTAAGTAAACACATTAATTTAAATTAAATAAAACATGAATCATTAACGTATTTTAAATAATTTTTTTTTTTCACAAATATTATCAATTAAAATATTAAATAATTGCTATATATCTAGACTATTAATATGAGGATAGAAATTAAAATAAAGCTACTTACGGTTTAATCATGCATTTAATTAACATTCTAAGTCAAAAAAAAAAAAAAAAAAACCTTCTAAGTAAATCTGAAAACGGATGTTAGATTTACACTATGTAACATAACAAATATCAATTATTTAATATTTTATATATATTAAATAATTTCATTTTTCCAAAACTTTATAATAAAATAAAATTAAGATCAAGAGAAGTGAAATGGAAAGTCCCAGATGCAACACTTCGTATTCCGTCCGGATTCAAATCGATGTCAATTTTTATTATTATTTGTTTAAAATATATAGACTGCTACATTTAAAAATTATTTGTACAATTCCAAGAAATTTTGATTATGTGTTACGATTAAAAATAGATATTTTATTGTAATTATATAATATTATATATCCAACATTGACTCAACTGTAAACGTGCACTCATTTTTTAATCGCATTCAATACTGCTGTCAATTATTATTTATTTAATATGTATAGGTTTCTACATTTAAAGCAATGCAACTTCAAAAATATTAAACAATTCCAAGAATCATTGCACCAATTGAACACTACCGTAATAAATACAGCAAGAAAACCTGTGTCCTAAATTAGTAAAGATTATACAAAATTGACAAGTATTTTTTGGCGGGAAAGTGTGTGTGTGTTAAAATGGCTGCTATACTATTATTATAAAGATGAAGATATAATAACAACATAATCGTCACATAAATCCGCACATAGTTTCACAATATTTTTACCTGCCGAACCTTTGTAATTTTATTAATTATTTTAATAATTGAATTAGGAAAGTTCAATTAATGCAAAATTAATTATAGGTGACATGTAATAAATGATTTATTGATTTATGAAATATATATATATATATATATAAAAAGGTCAAAATGTATATTTTTTTATTTTTTTTATAATTATTGTAATATTTTGAAGTCGAAAAATATGCAATATGAATGTCAAATTCAAGATCTCAACGAGAAGTTTAATACAAACTAACAAATGAGAGCAAACTCTAAACATATCATTCGTAAAATTGTCTCAAATAATAAATGTAAAAATTTTACTTATCACCCCAAGTTTCAAAACCTAAAACCTAGGCATGTTAACTTCCATTCACATTAATTGCGGAATTAAATCGTTTACACGACAAAAATGTTCATTTATCTATTATAAAATTTTAGCGAAATTTCGATAGAATCTCCTCTATAAATTGGACATAGCCAACCTGTAGAGGAGCATCAAAACCATTTATAAATACACATCACAACTCACTCCATCCCAAACATCATCCAAACCATTATAATAAGTCTCAAACTCCTCAACAATACAATTCCAAGTAAATAAACTTTAGCAAATGAAATAAGAGGTAATTTAACCTCAATAATACATGAATTAAAGGATTAATAATTAGAAATTGAAATAAATTCTAATTTAACTTTATTTTAAAAGAGTTGATGCGGGTATAGCCTGAGTCAGCTGCCGAGTGCTCTCCTCGGATCACCTAACTTTCATCACCTGAAATGTTGGGGAGGGATTGGGGTGAGCTGAAGCTCAGTAAGTAAACTGTATGCATGAATGCATGCTTATGACATGAATGTTTTTCAAAAATTCCATGTATGTATCCCCATTTACTTTACTTTCCAGAACTTTCAACTTTTCTAACTTTCACTTAACATTTCAAAACTTCACTTCATTCCATCGTGAGCTCACTTGATGTAACTTCTAGTCAATCAGAATACAGTGGGCAATTACTTATTTGGAACCAGATTAACATGCGCATTTCCACCGAAAAGCGGTTTAACATTCACTTTCCCACCACGAAGCGGTGTAACATTCACTTTCCCACCGCGAAGCGGTGTAACATTCACTTTCCCACCGCAAAGCGGTTCATTACATTCGGGTACGCCGGTCCCCCGCGCCCCATTTCCCACTCGCATCTTTCATGAACTAGAAGCACACCCATTCATTCTTTAAAACTTGGGATACATAACTTTTGAACAAACTTGCACTTTGACACATTTCTTTCATTTAAAACATTTGACTTCCAAATTTCGATGTCAATGCATGCTTGATGATGCAATGACATGATAATGTGCATGCTTAAACATTCTTCTCAATAACATATGCTTTCATAATGTAAATGCAATTCATCAAAGAAAGTAAGTTGCACGACAGTCATTTACACATAACTTTCACATTTACATTCAACTTCTATGAAAATAGGGGGAAGTTTACTTACTTGACGTCCTTAGCATTTACCGTTTCTGAATTTGTAAGTGGAGGAACCTCGACTGCCCGTGTCGTCAATGTACCAAAATCCTAGTCGTATCCATTCATTTAATAAAATATACTTTCAGTGCAAATTCATATATTCATCAGTCCTTTAACATTAAACAAGTTAAAACAATAAATCTTCTTTCCCTTTTCTTTCTTGTGGTCATTTATTCCAAACAAGGTATTAATATATATTAAATACTTCCATATCATACTCGAAAGCAAAAGATTAAACCATTCGACACAACATTATAAGCTTAACTGTTAAGGTACTTAAATCAAAACCAAAGTTTGAAAAATGTACACGACTTTACAATTTTCTCAAAATCTAGAAATTATAATTATTACTCACGTTTACACAAAAATCATAATTGAAATAAGGGACTTAATTTCATGCAACTTACGAATTGTACTAATCCATTTACTCAAATCTCAAACTAAATTATATCTTAGTCGAACTTTACGAACAAATGTTCCATTAAAATTCCAACTATTTAAAATCTGAAAATATTCAAAATAAGGTTTCAATCAAACTTAAAACTAATCAAACCTAATCCAAAATTTTAAATCCAAGAATGACCCATATATAACATACACATTTGATTTTCAATTAAAAATTCGAAACCTGTAAAAATCCAAATTTTGAAATCCCAGTTAACTAATTTAAAATCTTCGAAATCAGATATATATATATAAAACTCGAAATACTCATTTATACTAAAACCCAATTACACATAGAAATCTGAAATTTACGTGTGTATATATATATATATACACACACACACATAATAATATATACACAGATATACACACCCATTATCAAGAATTTGAAATCAACAACTGAGTTACAAAAATTCTGAAATTACAGTCAAATTCGAAATCTGCAAGTTACTGTAAAACCCGAAATCCCACATATAGATGTATATTATTCCATATATACGTGGATGTGTGCGAGTGTGGCCGTGTGGGTGCGCGGGTGTGACGAGTCCGAGCAGCTACGCTCGAGAGGGAGGGAGAAAGGGAACCTTACCATGCAGGGGAGGTGGTGGATGCAGTGGCAGTGGTCGGCGGCAGTAGCTACTACCGGTGATGAGGGTGGCTGGGAGCGTGAGAGGCGAGAGCGAGACAGCGAGAGGCTGAGAGCGAGGGAGTGAGGCGAGAGGGAGCGGAGAGTGAGCTTGAGAGATCGTAAGTGAGATGTTAAAGGTAGGGTTAGGTATAAACTTTTGGAATTTGCAATTCAGTCCTTCGACTCTCATAAATAGTTAATTTAAGTCCACATCCCTCAAATAAAATTCAAAGTGCCACTAAACTTTCCCCAATTCCCATTTAACACAATTAGGCCACTTTCAACTTAATTAGATAGAAAATAATAAGATTAATAAATAACGTTAAAAATCACACATAAAATTGCACATAGACAATATATGAACTTTCTATTTGGCACATTGATCAAGACGGCGTCCAAGTCCTTCCACTGCAAAATAATTCAAATCATTGACATAAAATTATTCAAATTTAAAATTTATAATAACATTAATATAAATGTCACGTGAAATTTAAAGATGCATGTAACAATGAAAAACGGTATTACAATTCCTTACCCCCTAAAAGAAAATTTCGTCCTCGAAATTAGAAATTACCAAAAAGATGTGGATACTTTGCACGCATTTCATCTTTGCTCTCGCAAGTAGCCTCTTCTACTGCATGAATTTTCCAATGAACTTTAACTAGTTTTATCTTATGCCTCCTAAGTTCCTTGTTTGCTTTCATTAGGATTTTCACAGTTGGTTCCTCATAAGTTAGATCCTCACAAAGATCCAATGACTCATAACTGAGTCTATGAGGGGGATTCGAAATACACTTCCTCAACATTGATACATGAAAAACATTGTGCACTCCCGATATTGATGATTGCAATGCAACCTGATAAGTCAAGTCACCTACCCATTCAATTATCTCAAAAGGACCAATAAATCGCGGACTTAACTTTCATTTCTTCCTGAATCTCATAACTCATTTCATTGGAGCTACCTTCAAAAGGATCATATCGCCTACAGCGAATTTCAAAGTTTTCCTTCTTTTGTCAGCATAGTTCTTCTGTCTACTCTGTGCAATTTTTCATCCCCTGACGAATCATTTCAACAACTTTTGATGTTTGTTGTACTATTTCTGGACCCAATAACTTTCTTTCTCCAACTTCATCCTAATGAACTGACGATCTACACTTCCTATCATATAGTACTCAATATGGATCGAAGTTCGATAGTTATTGTTGTAGGAGACCATCAACCGACATTATCCCACTTATGAATCCATTCACTAACTTTCTATTTCCAGTCTTTCATAGGATCTATTCTAAAGTCTAAACCTTAATATATATATATAGATTGATCACATTCTTAAAACTAAAATCAAGAAGATTGACCAAAATAAGACTTTATAATCCACAATTAGTGAAACTTGACGTCCATACCAAAATATACAATAGAAATACTAGAACTTTGACAAAATCTTTCTGGAAAGATTCACAAACGGAATCCTTATAAACATGCTGACATTTCTTTTAAAATCAAAGAATCAACTTAAATCCTGTAATCCATACTTATATATTGCAATCAAGTATTCAACATCATACACTCATCTTAAAACTAAATCCAAGGTACTAATTTAAGAATCCATGCTTTCAAAATCATCATAACAATACTCTAACCAAGTATTTTATAAATAAATCCAAGGTACTTTTTACTTTTCCAATATCCAATCTTTTTAATTTATCTCATTTAAATCATAAAATGATGCATATCATTTCTTACCTAAATTCAATCTCACATAAATGATTAATTTAAAACCTTTTTCCTTATCAAATCTATATCTAATATTTAATCTAATATAATCTAATATCTGTATCTAATCTAATCTATTCTAATTCTAATTCTAATCTAATCTAATATCTAATCTAATCTAATCTAATCTAATATCTAATCTATCTAATAGTCTAATAGTATATTAAAGGAGGATAGTCCTCCAAAAATTTCCCTCCAAAATGTTATTTCATATAAAAAAAAAAAAAAAATGAAAAAACAGCTGAAACTCGCCCCCAATGTATTTTTGAATTTTGAATCAGTCAAGCCTGCCTCTGAACCCGTGCAGCGCTCACAGACTTCACTTTTTCTTCTCAAATTTCCCAAACGCAGCAAGATGGCCAGAACTTCCACCACTTCAAAATTTTCAAACGCAACAAATTTTTCCTCCACGTCGCCTCTTCAGCCATAATCCTCTGCAGCGCCGCTTCGAAAGGTTTGTACAAAATCTCTTAGCTCTCTCCCCTCTGAAATCTCTCTCACTCACTGCCTCGACATCCTGTTCAAGCTGGGTTATGTGATTCCAACAACAGAGGACCAGAAACTGCTACCTCCCTTCATTCCGCCGTCGCGAGCCGCTCCTGTTGAAGTTGGGTTTTGTGATTCCGGTATTAACAGCATCACTGGTCTCGGCTCCAGTATTGAAAACTTTGGAGACGAGTTCAACATGATCTTGCAGGTATTTTGTTTGATTTTTTATTTCGATTTTGTATTTCAATTGAAGGCATACAGAGAAATAGAAAAATTATGGATGAGTACAACATGATAGTGCTACTGTGCTGGATACTGTTCTTAAGGAATGCATCCTCAGCGGTCTCCTCTCAGTTGACCGTCTAAAGGTTGTTTTGTCTTCTGATTTTGGTTCTCTTAAACATAAAAAAAAATTGCGAGTTTGTGATATTACGAATCAGAATTGTACAATTTCTCTGATTTTGGTTCACTGAAATCTGAATTAGTGTAATTTGAGAATGGATTCAGTATTCATGTTTATTGGATTTGTAACTATTGAGATACTATGCTCATTCTGACGTGTCACCCTAATATGGTATGCATAGCAATTATTTGACATAAGTTCTCTTAAATCTGTATGGTTTGCTATTTTATGGTTAGATATAGTTTGGTTTCATTTGCTGCTTTTAGTTTCTTGATCTCATTTACGTCCTAAGTTTAACTTTTTCTAAAATAAAGATATAGAAGCATGGCAGTTTTTTTGTAATTGTTCCTTTCCAATTGAAAAATCTGAAATGGGTGTTCTTATTTTTTTAAAGTTCAATTTTATTTATTTTTTGGTTCACAAATCTGAATAGAGATTTTGTTTCTGTGATAAGGACTAGGACTTTGACGATGAACTGGAGTTTGTTATTGTTACTTCAATACATTTACTGAATTATCTATCACAACTTTTGGAAAGTTTTGTTTCTTAATGAAGTTTGGTTTTTTACTCTTATAAAGTGGAGACTGTGGAGTGTAATTTTTATTTGCTCAAGTATCTATGGTATCTTCTTTACCCCATCAGATATTGTTATGTCTTTGATCAATATTCATTTTACTTGCCAGAATTTAAAAAGCTACTTAAGTTCAATTCATCTTTGAAGCCTGCTTTTGCTTATGGTGGAATGGAACAAAGTATACCTAAAGTTTCCCACCCATTCATCAAGCCAGCATTCTTTAGCTTATCAAACTGGTTCCAGCAATGACTGATGGCAGTGGCAGCATGACCAGCAGCCACCTCTGATTGGTAAACTCCGTCTCCTCAACCTGATTAAGGTCCTCCAGAATAGGTGGAGTCTGATAAGGATGCAATGGGGAAACAATTTGATAATCAAAAATAGCAGAAAATAATATCCAAACTTTAGGGTTTGTCTTTTTTTATTGGTTTTATGTGATTTTACATAATAGTTGAAGAAATATAATTCATTATTTGATTCTTTGAAGAACTTTCATTGTAAATTCATAGCTTTTTTTTATTTTTTAGACATTTTGTTCTAGGTACTTAAATTTCAGGCCTGTTATCTTCACATTATTAGGTTTTAGCCATTCTAAATCATTTTTGTGTTTCCTCTCTAGCGTCGTTCGTTCCTCCTTCATCTCTTTCAAGAATTTCTACTCCCCGGCAAAATCGTCGAACCGCAAGAAGACTCAAGCAACCAAAGGTGCTGGGAAATATGATCTGAGTGTCACGACTGCAGGTTTTCTTCTTTTTTTTATTATTTTTGTTGGAAATCTACTTATTCTTGGAAAAGCTTATCAATAATGTAGATCTTCGAACTTGTGAATCTGTTGTGCAAAGTTTTTTAGACATTCATTTATTTTTCATTAATTTGTATAGGTGTTCTCATTATATACATTCTCATTTTTCAGTTATTCTCTTGGCAATGTTGGTGATTCTTCAGGCTTACCTTTAGACACATAATAGGCGAAGAGAAAGTAGGGGGAAAAACGGTATGCTCCTTCCTCTCTCATTTATAATGTTGTGTAGCTTTTTTTATCCTTCCATTGGAAGTGAGGAGGTTAGCTTCCCCCAAAATATCAAGTGATTAAGAATTTAAAATAAATTTGTAGTTATTCCTTCTCGAAGTATATGGAAGTAATCGTTTATGTGATTAAAACCCTGGTGGTTGTTCTACCATAGTGTATTCTTGATGTTCTTGGTATCCGTTGATAGTTTTCTGTCAAAAGCTGTTGTTTCTTCTTAATTGAATTCTTAAGTTGTTTTGATGGGGTTAGATTTCAGCGTTTTGCAATTTTCATAATTTGATCTTATATAGTATTCATGTATATTACTGCACGGACTCTGTTTTTGCTACCAAGAGCAAGGATATCTAAAAAAATTGGCCATTTTCTCAGAAATCTTTGAAACTTTGTTCCGTTTTAGGATTTTTGTTGCGGCGTGTTTTATTTTTGGGTTTTTGTTCTGGTACTATAATAAAGAAGGATAGTTTTCAAAATTTTCACTCCCAAATTCCCCCCCCCCCCCCCCCCCCCCCCAAAATGTTATTATCATAAAAAAAAAAAAAAAAAAAAAGATTTTCAGAAGAAATTCTGCCCCAAGTTTGCTTCCACGTCATTTCAAATTTCAAAATTAGCATTTAATGCTTGCACTGTTTAGGACAGACATTTTATCAGCTTTAATTTAAAAACGTCCAAAGCTGGACTTCATTTATGAATCATCTCCATTCTTTTCCTCCTCATAATAATACATATGAATCATTTCCATTCTTCCTCATTTGAAACATCGACTGCTGGACTTCTTCGAATTTTAACACCAAGTTGGCCCTGCCATCCGATTCAACACATTCTGGTGACGACTGACTGGTGAGTGCAACCTAACGGAACCAGTATGAAATAAATCTGGCATTAATGGTAAGAAAAGAGGTTCTCTTTGATTTCTCTTCATCTAATCAACATGGTACTCGCTGTTGAATTTAAAGCACATCTTTTATTTGTTTGGTATTTCTGATTTTATTGAACGAGATTACCTAATCTATTAATTTCCTTATCCCTGTTCTACAGATGGTATTATTTTTGCACCATAATGGATTAGAGTTTATTGGATACAGTGTACTGCGTGAATATATAGCACATTATCAACCTCAAGAGATTAGAAATGGATCAGATGAAGTCCTCTTATATCCTTTCCCACCCAATTTACTATTGAAAGCTACAAAAGAAATCTCCAGCATATTTGCTAAATATGGGATTGCCTCTTGCATAAACTGCTCCGGGTTGTCATATCTGAACAAAAATAGCAAGGGTGCTAAAGGCAGATTTTGCTCGTCTGTTTCTTGGGAGTTTTGATTATGATTACAAGATGCAAATAACGATCATTTATTATTTAAATATGTAAATTGACTTTTACTATTCAAAGAAGGTATTATAATTTGAATTAATATGGTAAAATTTCAATTTCAATAATTATTATAAAGTAATATTATTTTTTATATCTAATACCTTGCATCGCACGGGTGATAGAACTAGTAATATATTAAAGTAGCTGAGTCAATGATAGTTAACAATACAGTTTCCCTCCAAAACTCTTGTACTATGTGCAGATTTTATTTATTTATTTATTTTCCCAATTTTTGGGGACTTCAATATTTATCATGTTTACACCGCTTATGTCCCCAACCCAATAATCAACTTAAAAACCCACTTCAAAAATAGTTGGGCCCTCAATATTTAGTTATCATTTTCAAAATCGCTGACGTCTACTTACAGTCTTCAATATTTATTGTGTTTACATGACTTCTATTTCCCGCTGCCTAATTACACAAGAAAGCCAATTATTTTTTTTCCTTTTTCGTTTTTTCAGAATTTGTTTCATTTTTTTCCCTTTTTCAAAATCTGTTTATTCATTTTTGTTTTCTATATCCTTTTTTTTTCCCATTTCCCGATGTACAACCTCTTTCATTTCTGCTATATATAATTATTATAAAGATATATACAATAATAAAATATTCAATAAAAGAGTTATTTCTTTGAAAAAATGTGTACTGTTTAACATGACTCCTCCACTCCACCTTCTATTTATCACGTTTTATGATTCAATCCAGTTGAAAATAAAAAATCGTAAATTATTTTTTGAAAAAGTAAAAAAGATTGACACTGCTCTCTTCTTCAAGACCTATGATATTTTTGAGGTAAATCCAATTGAGTTGGGTTAATTTTACAAACTTAAGATTTCTTCAATTCATTTATAATTTTCACATTATTTTTATTTATTTACTAATTCTTTTCATTTTTCTATTTTTCATTATAAATTTAAATAACTAAAATATGCAAAAAAAAAAAAAAAAAAAAAAAACTTTTAGATTTTAACAATTAGTTCATATAATTTTTATTAAACAATTGATCGATCAGTTATTTTTATTAAAGTAATAATGTAACAATATGAATAAAGAAATTGTGAGTATGAAGAAAGATGAATCAATTAATGTAACGTTATTTATTAAAATTAATGATTTTTTTTTTTTTTAGAAAAACACTTGAAATTAATAATTAATGCTTAAAAAATCAAATTATATCAAAAAAATCTATCCTACACCCCTTTTTGGGAAGAATATGATGAAGAACAATATATGAAAAGAAAAGTGTTGATCTTAAGGAGAATATGTAAGTTGAGTTTTGCACATGTATTGTATGAGCCTAATTTTATAGTTCAAGAGTTTTTTTAAAAAAGAAAATTTCATTTATTGAACGTTAATTCCAGAATGGAGTTGATATGTTCACGGTACAATCTCTAAAATGCTTAATTCGTATCCTGTTTTCCCGTAAAGATGATAAAACAATTCAAAGGTTTACAATTTTATTAAAATCATAATCATAATCTTAATCTATACATATATAATAATAAGATATATCCATCATCATTTTACGCACATAGTTTTCCGCCCAATTTCACATGCCATTTTAAATTAGGAAAGTTCAATTAATGCATATAGTAAATGAATTATGGATTTGCGCAAAAAAAAATCTATAAAAAGTCAAATTGTAGATTATTTTTTTCTTTAGATAATTATTGCATTATTTTAAACTCGAAAAATATGCAATATGAGTGTCAAATCCAAGATCCCAAGGAAAAGTTTAATACAAGCTAACAAATGGGAACAAACTTTAAACATATCATTCGTAAAATAGTCTTAAATACTAAATGTAAAAGTTTTGCTTATACTTTTTACTTTTTCCAATATCAAATCTTTTTAATTTATCTCATTTAAGTTCTAAAATAATACCTATCATTTCTTACATAAATTCAATTTGACCTAAATGATTAATTTTGAATCTTTTTCTTATCATATTGATAGAAATAATAGATATTCAATTTTCTAAATAAACTCAATTAAATCATTTAATTTTCTACAACTTAGGTTCTGATAAAATCTTTTGTTCAATTTGTAAAATAGAAGGTGTTAACAAAATCATTATATTTAAAAATAGAATATGACCAACATGTTTATTTAACATGCACAAAAATATTATGTGCAATTGTGGAAAATGAGTTTTAAAGAATGAGTGTTTGAGAATGAACATTAAAAAAAATTATTTTTGAAGAATCAATTCTATACAAATAAGTGATAAAGTCTTATGTATTGTGGGTTAAACTCCCCATTTATAAATTGAGATGTATAGATGTTTTTTGGTGTATAAAGTTAATTATATTTGTAATATTCATTCAATAAAATTTAATTAAAATTTGTATTTCATATTACTTATTTGTTACATTCATTTAAATATATGATTGCGTATAAGTTTGTCAAGTATAAGTTTAACAAATTGCAACGTTTAATTTAAGTTTGAGCAATTTTTTATTTTTAAAATGTTAGGTAAATTTTTATCGTAATGTATTTACTTTTTTACATCTAATGAAATGATATATTTGTTAAATATATTAAACATCAATTATTGCATTAAGATAGTTACTACAAATTCTTCTAGTGCTATATGGAGAGTCGATAAATTAATTCTGTAAATGTCTATTAGCCTCTTTAATTCATTTTACAATTTGAAAATTGTAAACATTTCAACTTTTAAAAATCAAATGATTGTAAACTCGACTTCAGTCATCAAATCAAAATTGTAAAGTACAAAATAAATCACATGTCACTAGTACAAAATTACCCCAAAAAAATACATATTAGCGTCGTTTTTTGAGAAAAACGACGCCTCAAAGAACGCGGTGGCAAAATTGTAAATAAAAATTAAAAAACAGCGTCGGTTCTTTAGTAAGAACCGACGCCGATTTTTGGGCCCAATTAAGGGCGTCGGTTCTTATAATAATAATAATATAGGCGTCGGTTCTGATAAGAAACCGACGCCGTAAGTAAGTAAGTAAGAACCGACGCCTATAATATTATTATAGGCATCGGTTCTTGTTAAAGAAACCGACGTCGTTTAAGTAATGGCGGTGGTTTTTTTAAGGAACCACCGCCTTTAAGTTAACTAACCGGTTTGGCAATAGTGAATAATAAGGAAACAATAAAATACATAAATAAAGATGAAAAATGCAACGCGTTCCGTCATTTCCACTCCTCTCCCACTACAACAAAGTTAGCCTTTTACGGCGTGCATTGCATGCCGTAAAATCATTTTTACGGCGTGTAGCCCCACGCCGTAAAAAGTCACAGCGTGCAAATCCACACGCCGTAAATTAAATTTACACGGCGTGCATTTTGAACGCCGTTAAATATTTCACAGCGTGCATTTTTGCACGCCGTGAAATGTAATTACGGCATGCGATTTTGCACGCCGTAAACTAGGATTTTAACGGCATGCATTTTTTACGTCGTGAAATGTAATTACGACGTGCAGGTCTGCGCGCCGTATCTATTTACGGCATGCGATTTTGCACGCCGTAAATTAGGATTTTATTTTTTTTAAAAAAAAATCTATAAATTATAATTCCAAAAATCCTATAATAATAAAACAAAAACACATTAATGCATATATAATCAATAAACGTGATTTCGATAAACAAACAATATCATAGTAAGATTCAACACAATATACAAGAAATTTGATATCACATAACCTACTCAAAAATCTAGATAGGAATTAATGTCAAAAGTCTATAGACAACTACTTCAAAATAAACTTAAAATATCGTAAAAAATAAAAGTATCCATATCGAAGCTTCTTCTTTGACCAATAGTGCCATGTCAAAAATAATTAACTTCCTGCAAATCACATAAGTAATAAATTTATAATTAATAAATTTATAATTATAATATCAAAAGTATATCAAAAAGTGAAACATACCTTTGTTGTGATTTCAACTAATCCACTTCAATGTACCTAATTGGCCATGCGATTGTACTTCCTAATGCATCTTCAAGAAGAAAAAGCTCACGTGTAGGACAATATAAACTGACATTATCAATCACTTCAATAACCCAGACTTTCCAACATTCATTACCAAGGGGTACATGACGCACTAAATCATTTGGATTTGTGGATGCGATTTCACCTTTTGCAACAACATCACCTTTCCCAAACCAACGATATTGTACAGGTCCACCAATACGGACTTCACGCCCAAGGTGGATGGTTAGGTGAATCATTATGTCAAAAAAAGATGGGGGAAAATACCTTTCTAGCATACACAAAGTCACCGCAACATCCTCCTCAAGCTTTTCTAATTTATTTTTATCGACGATTCTTTGACATATTTCATTGAAAAATGCACATAGTCGAAAAATCGCATTTCTTGGTCCTGGAGGTAGAAGTCCTCGTAATGCAACTGATAACAACTGTTGTATGAGCACATGACAATCATGAGACTTCAAATTTAAAATCTTATTATCTACTAATGAGATGCACTTTGAAATGTTGGAGCTATAGCCATCAGGTAATCTTAAATCAAACAGCCTCTTACAAAATAACTCTTTCTCCTTTTTGGATAGCATGTAAGATGCTGCGGGTAGGTAATATGTATTTCCTTTCAATTCTGGATGAAGATCCTTTCTAATACCCATATTGAGCAAATCCTTACGAGAATTAAGCCCATCTTTTGATTTTCCCTTCACATTCAAAATAGTGCCAAGAATGCTCTCGCAAACATTCTTCTCAACGTGCATTACATCCAAATTATGACGCAAAAGTAGTTTCTGTAAAATAATACTATAAAATTAGAAAAACTTTAAGAAAAAAATAGATAATGTAAAATAGCTTGAAATGACTAACCTCCCAATATGGTAGCTCAAAGAATATTGATTTTTTTTTTCCATGGCCAATCAGAATCTGATTTTTTCTTCTTTCTTTTTTTACCTATTTTCCCCCAATTATTGTCAACATTTTTGATTGTCTGCATCACTTCTCGACCAGTTAATATTTTAGGACTAGGCATATGTTCCTTATTCTCATCAAACCAAGCTTCTTTTGATCGATAAGGATGATTATAAGCAAGAAATCTTCTATGACCCATGTACGCAAACTTTCGACTAAATTTCAACCATTTTGCACATGTGGATAAACCACATATTGGACAAGCTGCTTCACCTTTTGTAGGATATCCTGATAAGTTTCCATAAGCCGGAAAATCATTAATTGTCCACATCAATACAGCCTTCAAATTGAATTTAGACTTTGTAAATCCATCATATACTTCAACACGAATATTTCACATCACCTTTAAGTCTTCAATGAGTGGTTGTAAGTACACATCTATATCATTCCCTGGTTGTTTTGGACCTGGAATTAACAAAGTCAACAACAAATTTTCCTTGGACATGCATATCCAAGGAGGGAGATTATATATAACTAGTATCACCGGCCAACAACTATACCTAGAACTTAGGTCACCAAATGGATTAAATCCGTCAGATGAAAGTCCAAGCCTAAGATTGCGTGGTTCTGATGCAAAACAAGGCCACTTTTGATCAATTCTCTCCCAAGCTAATGAATCAACTGGATGACGCATTTTTCCATCTTGAATTTTGTGATTTAAGTGCCATATTAGTTGTTCTGCCTTATCAAGTGACCAAAACATTCTTCTAAATCGTGGTATAATTGGAAAATATCTCAAAACCTTTGCAGGTATCCCCTTTTGATTTTTTTTGGTTCGTTCATTAAATTTTCATCGTGAAGATGCACATTTTGGACATGTCTCCAAATTCTCTAGATCATTCCTAAACAAACAATAATCATTAACGCATGCATGTATCTTCTCGTACCCAAGATCAAAAGTGTTCAATAACTCTTTCGTTGAATTACAAGAATCGGGAAGGGTGTTCCCATCTGGTAGAATATCTCTAATAATATCAAGAAGTTCATTGAAACCGTTGTCAGATATACCATGTGTAGCCTTAAGCTTGTATAAGACAACGATGGCAGAAATCCTTGTGTACTTTGTGCAACCAGGGTATAGAGGAATTTCAACGCCCTCATATAAATTTGAAAAGTCCCTCTCTCTATTTTCATCTTCGGGTTCCACAATATTTTCATCCTCAAAAAATGCATCCCTATACATCTTATAAGTCTCTAGATTTTCTCTATCTTGATGAGGTAATGAAGCTGCATTCAATTTTTCCCCATGAAACACCCATGTAGTATAAGTAGGATCCATCTCATTAATGATCAAATGCCCATACATTGTATCAAAATGTTGGTGGAATAAGTTTTTACAACATTTACAGGGGCATAAGACCTTTTCTGGATTTCCCGCATTGGCTTGCACCATATTTGCAAACTTTCTTGCACCATATTGATATGCTTCTGAAACTCTAAAAAAAATACTAAATATAAATCCTCTAAATGCATTTATTGGCTTATTTTAAAATTTTCTAAAACTAAGGAGATAAAAACCTTGATAGATGAACCCAATCTTTATCCATGATAATATACCAACACTATCAAGATATAACCTGCTATAAATATAGTAAAAACAATAAGCAAAAAATGATTATATTTGAATAACAATGAAATCAAGTTCAAATTAAGGAGATTGTGCCATGTTAAATCAGACCTCTTTGTTATGTTCTTTCTACTTGGCAAAAAGAGGCTCAAACCTAATACCCTTTATATACGAGGAAATATTAGGATAACCTATTATATATGTGAACTTCTCAAAGTGTGTATGTCAAAGTAGCATCAAAATTTCCATCATACATTTTGAGAACTACAAATATGGTTTTGTTAAATGAATCTATCTCAGCATACTATGAAAAGATAAATTGATTATTTCTATCACAAACTTCTATTTCATATTTAGCAGAAGATTCTGGAGTTTCCTATCAAGCAGAAGATAGATAAAGTACACTGTTGCAAGTATTTCTGGATTTAACTCTTCTGTTTCTATTTGAATCTATACCTTAAAGAATTAATTCTATAAATCAAAAGTAAGATGAGCCCAGAAATAGAATAAATCATTTGAAACTGTCCCATAAATTCAAGAAACATAAAAGAAAAAGGAAAACCTCCGAGCGTGTAGAGTGATTTGATACAACATTTTCATTAGCCATGGATGAGTTTAGTAAAGAAAAGATTGATGTTTCTAAATTTGTTTGTAGAGATTCAATAAGAAAAGTAAATTTACAAACTGAAAAGAAAGGAATGATATGGTTGGAAATTACCACATAAAGGCTCAAAGCAAGCACTGAAGAAAGTATAACTTTAAAAAAGAAACAAAACTTGATTTATTTCACATGATTGATGATTTGTCAGTAAGAGTGAGTGGAAATCCATGAACTGATGATGCAGAAAATTATGAAAAATGGAATAATCTTGGTCTACAAGTAACATAAGCTAACTAAAAAACGAAGTGGAAAGCTTATTAAGCATTAATTTGAATCAACTAATTTATATATTTTTAATGTTCGTGGTGCGATAGAAAATTCTTCCTGAAGGTTTCAAGAAATTATTTAGTGATATTTCCTTTAGATTTTATGACCAAAAATAGCATGCAACATAAATAACATGAGTACACCTTCGGGTGCACTGTCTAAATTAGCATTAACTCTAAAAAGCCAAGATGTATACGTGGGCATTATGATCACATGGATAGTAGATCGAACAAAATTAAAGAAAAAAAAGTGTAAAATATTCATTCAATCTCTAATCTAATATATTTAAATAACAAAAATTACCTTATATATTTAGCAAGATAAAAATTCAGATGAAATTCTGAACATTTATCAGAAGAAAAAAAAAAAGGAACGAATCTTGTTGTCATATCATTGGTTTGAGTACTTCATTTATAATCCACATGTCCCTAATATTCTACTAATGAGACCTCATACCAGTAGAATTGAAAAAACCCATGGACCAATCTCTATAGCTCCATGTATGTGATTTTGCATCATTATTGTTGCATTTTTATATTAATAACTTGAGACCAAAATGACTGGAAAAAATGGCATAGATTCCATTCCAGATATTTCACTTGGAGGAGTCGACATCTTTTCTAACACGTTTTTCTCCTTTTTATATAACTAATAAACCATTTCATTTAAAAGTTTAATTCAACAAACCAATACTTTAAAACATCATTCTCAAGCGTCATTTTCGTTTTAATTTTTTACAATTGAATCCCAAAAAGCTTAGTCCATGCATCAATTTGTGATTGGCCAATTAACAAATTCAAATATATGGAAATAGCCAATGAAACAGTGCACCAAAACTTTGTTCATTTGCATGAGAATTGACTAATGAAATTTATTCCATCACAATAATTGAAGGTTGTCATTCTTCCAATTCTTGATAGTCATTATCATAATGATTCATTAATATTTTCACTCCAATTATCACAAACCTTAGAAATTGTCTGAATCTCATGACTGCGGCATCACACTTATACCTTAGTATCAAAAATCCATTGGCTAATTATAATGAAACTTTGTCCAATAAGATCCAACAGTGAAAATCTCGACCCGACGAACCCTTTAGGCCATTGTACATGTACAAGAAACAGAGGAAAAAAAGAGCAGAAATAGAGTGAAACAGAGGAGCTGTAAGTATGTACTTTCTGATTCACATAATATGTTAAAGAATAAGCAAAACCCAGCTGAGCTTCCATTTCTATCAATGTCCAAAAGCTACAAGCAGGTTCACTAAGTCCTCTCACACAAGAACGCTTTGCTGAAAATATCCTAATGCCCAAATACTTAACTCTTTAAATGAAACACAAGGAACATAAATACTCCTTTAAGTGGAGATAGATGCTAAGTAAAATCCCATTTATCAATCTCAAGCAATATTCATAAATCATATTGAAAAAATTCAGTCATCGGAAGGAGGAACTAACCTCAAGGTGTCGCCGGTGGAAGGTTGAGAAGTCCCTGCCTTATGCGAGTATTGGGCTGCCTCTGTGCTCTCGCCGGCGGAAGATTGAGAAGAAGAAGAGTACCTCCCTGCTCTCACCGTATTGGGACTGCTAAAGGTTGAAAGCGGAAGAAGAGAATATTCTCCTGCGTTGCCCTCCCTGCTGAAGACTGGAAGACTAGCTCTGGGCCGCTGAAGGCGTTGCCCTCGCTGCTGAAGACTGGAAGACTAGGTCTGGGCCTCTGAAGGTGAGGGGAAGAGTATTGGGCTGCTGATGTGCGAAAGCGGAAGAAGAGAATGGATATGTTTGTGGCGCCCTTATTTGATGATAAACCGCAGGTAAATTAGGGATTATATTCTGGTATACACGGCGTGCAAACGTACGCTGTGTAATTCTCCCTCCACGGCGTGCTTATGCACGCCGTGTATAACAGAATAAACACGGCGTGCTTTTGCACGCCGTGTTTTGCTCCTCTTTTTACGGTGTACTATTGTTGCACGTCGTAAATTTTATATATTTTTCAAATTTTACACCGTTTTGTTTTTGCACGCCGTAAAACACCTATTTTTACGGCATGCGATTGTTGAACGCCGTAAATTATTTAATTTTACGGCATGCCTAATTTGCACGCCGTAAATACATGCCTTAAAAGGTCACTTTTGTTGTAGTGTCCTAAGGTAACCCAAATCCTCCCTTGTAGACGTCAAAACCCTTGACTCAATCTCCATCCAGATATCAACCATAATCGACGAACAAACCCCCAAATCAATCTCCACTCTCTCCCGAAGCCCAAAGCCCTAAATCTCCCCTGTAGACGACGAAACTCCCCATTCGATTTTCATCCAAAGATCACCCATAAATGTACAAATAATTATAGAGTGTTCAGGTAAGGTGTTCTTTTCTTTTGCTGTTGGAATCTTATTTTTTATTTATTTATTTTTGTTTAAGAAAAAGGGGAATTTTTGTGTTGGAATCTTGTGAGCTATAAAGGCATTGGACAAGGTCACCTTTTTGATTCTCAAAGAGGAGGAGGAGGAGGATTATTCCAGATCATCATCCAACTTATAAAGTAATGGCGGTAGGGTTTTTAGAGATTTTCGAGCTAGCTGTTTTAGTTTCTTCCTTTTTATCAAATGATTTTTTAATTATAATTGCATCCCATTTTTGTTCTTTTTGTAGTGTATGATTTTTTTATTTCTTTGCTATGAGGTTTACTTTTTGAATCAGGTGCATTGACTTTCAAATTATGTGCCTAACATGCTGGTTTATGCATCAAAATAATGGAAGAATTGGTATCCTGCCTTTTCTTTCTTTATGGATTAAGATTTTTTTTTTTTGTTTCATTTACTTTCTCGGTTACCTGCATGCTAATATGTTGTTTTAGACTTATTTTAGTAGGAAAATGAAATGATTTGCGAACTTTAAATATTAGTTATGGCAAATAATTCCAGCAAGTCCCTAACTGCATACACCAACAATCACTAAACAATTGCAGTAAATTTCACTTTCAGATCTTATTTGAAAAGAAAAAAATCAAGGTAGGTCACAAGATTGGCATTCACAAGAAACGCAGAGCATAATGGAGGTGCAACAGCAGTCCTCTAATGCAACCTTTGATTATCACAAATTTTACCCACTATTCATTAGACTGCTGGAATTGAAATATGTTTAAACATGTATGCTTCGATTTGAGCAATAGAAAGAGATCAAGAATCATTCTATCAGCAATTCCTTAAATATTGATTACTGTTTTCCATGCCAACAATCTTGGAATGTATAGTTTCAAAGCTTCCTGTGTGGTAAAATTCTTCTTTTTCATTCTGAGTATTTCTTTTTGTTTGTTTTGAGATGCTTTTTCTTCAAAAAATAAAGAACTTGCAAGATTTAGAAAAAGACAAAAAGGAATTAATATAAAAAATAATTGTAGAAATGTTTGTGAATTGAATCCAAATTGATTTTGGTTTTGTTTGGATAAACTACATTTCAAGTAGAAAGTATAGTTTCGATGTAATTGAGGACTCTTCTTGTCATAAACTAGATTTTCAGTCTTGTCAAATTTCTTGGAGTTTTTTGCATTTAAATAGATAAGGCCCGACCTCTTGTAATATTTTCACTCTCTTGTAACAAGAGTCTAGGTTTCAGTTGGTTGAAAAGCCAACTATGCATTTTACCTTTTTGTCATATTTCATCATGACCGCAGACCCCATCAATACCTATGCATTTTATTTCTTTTTATATTTCATCAAAGAGATTATATTCATTGGTCCTTTCTGGTATGCAGGTGGTGATATAATCCAGGAATGTCTTAAGATCGGTTTTCTTCACTTCAGCTGTAAACAAGCTCTTTCGAAGCTGTTCCGCAATCGCCCAAGCCATTTCACCCCTCTCCCGCCGTCGCCACCACACCACGACAAGCCGTGCAACTCCGGCGTCGGCATCACAGCTCTTCCCCGCCGTGTCTTCTCCCAAAACCGTATCCAAGCTCTTTCGTCCCCAAGCCCGTTCACCCCTCTCCCCGTCGTCACCACCATCAACCACGACAAGCCGTGCAACTCCGGCGCTGGCACCTTCTCTTTCTCTTCCTCCGCGCTCGAGCCTCTCTTTTCTCTTCCTCATAGACAGCTCGCTCCGCCGTGCACCACCCCCACCCCACTCCCCTCTGATTTCCCTTCATGCGCCACCCCCGTCCCTCCCCCAGCCACCACGTTCATCCGTACCCTAGCCGGCACCTCCACCAGCAACCACTGTCCCACGCCGCAGAGCCCACCACCAACAAGGTAATTTTTCATATTTTAAGTTTAAACTAGTTTGTTCATTTTGTTAGTTTATAATTGAATTTATTGTTTATGATTTAATCTGTTTATTGATTTTAATGAACTTATTAGTCTTGTATGAATTTTTAATTTAGATTATTGATTTTGAGTTAGTAGATTTATAAATTCAATTTTTAAATTATTGAAGTTTTATTGAAATTGTAGAATGTTAATTTTATTTTAGTAATGATTGTAAGATATTTATAAGTGAATTATTTGAGATGTTTTGCACTTGTTGGATGTTTTGGTGAGTTGAGATGATTATGTTGTGATGTTGTGGTGAGTTGAGTTGATTGTGTTGGATATTTATTGTGGCATTTTGATTTCCCCTACAGGCTGGTTAAGTTCAATTTATAGGGGAAATTCTGTCAAAATTTCCGTAAGATTTTATAAATAAAAATGTATAATAAATTAAGGTAATTTCATTCGTATTAACACATGGTGAATATCTTGATATATGTGTCTTGAATTAGTTACAGATAAATAATGATTGTGAGGTATTTATAATTGAATTATTTGAGAAATCTTGTACTTGTCTTTCATTTAAATTTCATTTTATTTTTATTCATTGGTTATTATTTTTAGGTTCCTTCATGGGTTATGTGAGCAAATTCGTGTTCAGTCAATTGGATTTATGTGTCCATCACAGACTGCGTCGATCAGAGTTAAAACACATGTAGAAACTGTTGTGAGTTACATGGCTGAAACAATGAATACACTGAGTTCCAAGCAATTCATTTTAGCGCCGTACTGTGACGACCCGAAATCTTGACCATTCGAGTGCCACTAAAAGTGACTCATATCATATTATCGAGACTTAAATAGTAATGTAAAATTATTCAAAAGAATAATTAGAATCCCATAATTTTATTTGTGAATATAAATAGAACATAATTTTCTTACATAAAGTTCAACATAATTATCTCATCAATCTTAACCACTTTTGCCACTTCCATGTTGACCGCCTCGAACCTTCAATTATCTGAAAATGGTAAATATCGTAGAGTGAGATTTATAAAATCCCAGTAAGTATACCAAGCATAAATTTTCTTTTGAAAGCATATGGATCATTTTCATCATAACATAGGATAGGATCGAAATACTCATAAATATAGGGAGACACAAGAATTTTACCGAACTTAAATGGCAAGAATTCTTATGTGTAGCGCTACTAAACTCCGGTCCCCTTAGCATAATCATAAACATATCATATGGAACCCATAACAATCTTGTGAGATTGATTTCATAGCAATGATCCAAACATTTTCATAAAAACATAAAGATATACTTACTTGTCATAAAAACATACTTACTTTTCATAAAAACATAAGGTGTATTTACCTTTCATAAAAACATACTTACTTTTCATAAAAACATAAGATATACTTACTTGTCATAAAAACATACTTACTTTTCATAAAAACATAAGGTGTATTTACCTTTCATAAAAACAAACTTACTTTTCATAAAAACATAAGATATACTTACCTTTTAAAAGATTAAAATGAAGTGTAGTAGTAAATGGACCAAAACTTTCTTGACCACCTTGAATTTCTCTTACTTGTGGATTTTGTCAAGAGATTGGAAATAAGTGTATATGTGTAGAGTTGTGTGTAAAAGAGATGGGTTTAAATAGATGTATAAAGTTGGCATATTGTAAACATAATCATTCAATTCTATTAATTTTAACACATCATTTTCTTAAAGTAAAGCACCATTCATATACTTTTCCATATTTATACAAATAATATGCTCTTCATGATTATATATAATGGAGTATATAATTCATTCATATACTTTTCCATATTTATACAAATATTATGCTCTTCATGATTACATATAATGGAGTCTTATCAATCATTCATATACTTTTCCATATTTATACAAATATTATGCTCTTCATGATTATATATAATGGAGTATATAATTCATTCATATACTTTTCCATATTTATACAAATATTATGCTCTTCATGATTATATATAATGGAGTATATAATTCATTCATATACTTTTCCATATTTATACAAATATTATGCTCTTCATGATTACATATAATGGAGTATATAATTCATTCATATATTTTTCCATATTTATACAAATATTATGCTCTTCATGATTATATATAATGGAGTATATAATTCATTCATATACTTTTCCATATTTATACAAATATTATGCTCTTCATGATTACATATAATGGAGTATATAATTCATTCATATACTTTTCCATATTTATACAAATATTATGCTCTTCATGATTACATATAATGGAGTATATCAACCATTCATATACTTTTCCATATTTATACAAATATTATGCTCTTCATGATTATATATAATGGAGTATATAATTCATTCATATACTTTTCCATATTTATTAAATTAAGATTCTCATAATTATTATATATAATGGAACCTCTCATGCTTGCATATATTTTCTTAATTTCAATAATAAAAATAATTTTTGTATAAATAAATATTGGGATAACATTGAATTAAGTACTTGGACTTAATATACTTTAAATCAAGAGAATGGAGATATTTTTAGAATTTCGGAATTTAATTTAAAATCGAACGATCTCGATTATTTCTTGACTTAGCTATACGAATACGTCGCGGCGTTAACTTAATAAAAATGGGTGAAATAGTAGCGACACGATTTTCTATTAAAATAATTATTAATCGCGTAAAAATTCTTGGTCGCTACAAACTTACCCCCTTAAAATAATTTCGTCCTCGAAATTAAACTTACTTGATCTTATGATTTCTGAACACTTAATCAGAATCTCTTCTCTTCTTCTCTTAGGTAGTATCATTGCTACTATATTTAACCCACTGGACTTTGACTAAATGCATATCTTTGTTTTTCTTAAAAACATGGACTTTTCTATCAATAATAGACATATGTGTCTACTCATAAATTCTGACTCAAAAGGAAAATTCCCAATCGTATGTGATATTTCATCATGTCTTGTAGTACTCATGTAACCTGTCACTTATCATCGTATCATGTGACCTCAAATATTCGTATTAATATCTCTAAAATTTCAATAAATCTTTACTAACATATCATACCATAATAATTAGTCATTTCTTCTTATCACCAAATATCCCAAAGTAAATAAAATGGTTACCTGAATATTCCCTATGTAATATATCCAAACATATTATTCATCAATCAACATAATATCATAGCTTATCTTTTCCCATATTTGTAACCAAAACGTTCTGCAAAATTCAAATAAATAATTAGCTCCCAAATAACTAAAATTCTTCACTTAATTGTCACAACATTTCCCGCAAGGTATTTCTTTCACTTGTACATACTTATGAATTCTGATTCGATACGGTCCTTATTTCACTTTCACGTATTCCCGTATCATCACACCATACCTTAATTATTTATTATACCAAAAATATCAGTACCAAATCCAAGAAAATATTCTGTATCTCAAAATCTTATCATCAAATCTTCCTTTATCGATAAAATTAAACAGCGCATTAATTCTTGTCTCTTCTTTTCATTATTCTATTCCGCGCTTTCTTGCTGGAATCAATATCAGATGGATCCACTTAGTTCCTTTATACCTTTAAATAGATCATGTTGGGAAGAGGTTAGATCCATCAAAAATGGATATCATCATTTCAAACATTCGCAAGTATTATTCCAATCTTCCTATGAATGATCTGAGAAAAATTTATCGAATTAGGCTCGAAAGGTTGAGGTTGCTGATGGCTCATGGTATTCCAGAAGATGTTCGCTGGTTGATCGAAGCAAAAGTTCGATTATCTGGTGAATTACCTATGACATTTCCAAAGCACATGCCTGGTTTAGGCAAAAGCACCTTCGCAAAGAAACGAAGAGCAAAAAGGCTGAATGGTTGCTACAAATGTGCTCGTTGGAACTATGATACTCGTTGCAAAACAGTAGGATATTCTTCTACTAATCGGGATGATAAAATCAAATTCATAAAGGGTGGACTGAGTAAGGAGCCTTTGGATGATATTCGACTGACTCTTGAGACGCACCCAAGTGGTTATGTGCAACGTGAACTTCTCTCCTTATACGCTCGGTTTAACGAAGACAAAAATCGTTATAGTCTCAAAAATATAACTGCAAAAGATCCTGTCTGCCAGTCTGTTTTACACAATGAGGTTGTGGCAAATCAGCATTGATATAAGGTAAATCTCTTGATACATATTTAAAATATTCTTCTGTTTCCTTTCACGCGTTTTGATAAAGATTAGTAAAAATATATTTTCCTTTCTCGAGGTTTGATAAAGCTGGAAAATAAATCACCGAAAGATGAAAGCTTTGATAAAATAGTCAAAAGTAGGCTGATTTTGTCAAAAGTAAATCTTTACTTTTTCAGAATCAATCAAAAACAGTAAATTTTTCCGGCTTTAAATAGCCAAACATATTTCATAGTTCAGGCATCCCAAAATCACATCTTCTTCGTAAGTTTTCTCTTCTATACTATCAAAGATGGAAGCACCAAAACTTCGACAGATCAAAACTATTTGTGTATTTTGTGGATCAAAAGTGGGGAAAGGCTTCAGTTATCTAGAAGCGGCCGTAGATCTTGGAAAGAAACTGGGGGAAAAAGGTATCACTCTTGTGTATGGGGGTGGTAGCAGTGGTCTAATGGGTTGTGTTTCCCAATCTGCTCTTGCAGAGAAATCAAAAGTAATCGGTGTCATACCTGTCCCTTTGGTAGATGTTGCAGGAAAAACACGAGGGCATGAAGTTCAAACCTTATCCATCCATGAACGCATAACTTGTATGCTATATGGTTCTGATGCCTTTATAGCCCTGCCCGGAGGTTTTGGTACCTTAGAAGAAATCTTTAACATTACCTCATGGGCTCAACTAGATCTCCATACTAAGCCTATTGGGCTTTTGAATGTTAACAATTTCTTTGATGGCTTGTTAACCTTTTTTGATTATGCTGTGGAACAGGGATTCATCTCTCCATTTTCCAGAAGGCTTCTTATTTCTGCTCCTACTATTGATGAACTACTGGATAAGCTGCAGTCATATATCTCAATACAAGATCCAGCAGGGGTTAAGATAGATTGGTCGCAAGGAAGGGGAATCAAGCGAAAATGGAGTCCGGTTAATGTAAACTTAACTTTATGAATCTTAGAATAGGTGGGGGTAGAGTACGGAGTATTCTTACTCTCGAGACACCCCTCTAATTTCCTAGGATTTTCCTTAATGTTTAAATCTTGTGTGTACCTCAAAGGTTCCAGGTGGTAGATTACGGAGTATTCTTACTCTCGAAACACACCTCTTTGAAGGTTTCTTTATTTCCTCAAAAGGTCAGAGGTGGTAGGATACGGCTACTCCGGAAACACATCTCTCAATTTGAGGAATTTCCCATGTTGCTTTCTTTTGCTTTTGCGTGTTTCATGTATTTCCTTTGTAGGGTGACTCTTGTGTGTTCTCCTTATGAGAAAATAATAATATCTCTGTTATCATCTACTAAATCTCGTTTGTGATGTAAATGAACTTGTATGTCTAACCTCAATTCTCTTAGTGATTGCATACCATACTATGCTCTTAACTCCAAACGATAAAATTCTAGGCAGTTTTCCTTTGAAATTTGGACTTATCCAAATCGTAAGCATACTTCATAACTCACAATAATAACTAATTGTACATTTGATCACAATTTCATCAAACTTCAATATCATCATAAATATTCCAGAAAATCAATTCATAATTCCTCAACATAGAAATTTCAAATCATAATTTCTAATATCACCATATCAAGTCCTTATTTCTCAATAATTAAGAGCCTAAACTTTAAATCTCCAACTTCATAATTCTTCTCATAAAAATCTCAATAAAATCATATCACTTATAATCTCAACATCTCATCATAACTTCATAAAACTGACTTTCTATTTCTCGTTTAATCTAAACGATGAATAATTCGAAAATATTATCTAGTCCTTTCTGTTGACTTCTCATACTTAGTGCCATGTCTAAAATCAATTATGCAAAGTCCATTTAGGGCTCATCATTTCTAAACTTGACGACAAAGATTATTTTGAAAATCATTCGTAAATCATATTTTTTCATTATACTAAACACTCGTTCTTTCTTTCTGAATTTTTTTTTTTTTTTAGAATAGAAACTTGAAGAGTGGTACCAATAATCATCCACAGTTTTTCCTTACTTTTAAGCAAAGGTAGTGATAAAGGGATAAATTATTGAACCGATAATTGAAACTTGAAGAGGAAGTACTAATAACCATCCACAGTTTTTCCCTTGTCTTTACACAAAGGTAGTGATAAAGGGATAAATTATTGTACAAATTCATTATTAATTTTGTTTGTTTAATATATTATTCCATATATTTTTTTTTTTGGCAAAAATTACGAACCAACTTAATTTTCTAATTTAGTTAGTCTTACTAAGCTTAATATGAACCAAAATTCATATCAATATCCTCTATGTCTCATGATTCTACATTAAAAGGAATAAATTAAAATTTAGGCTTCTATCAATTCATATCATACTCAACATGTATATTTCACTTAAAGATTCATAACATATGAATATTTCATACTTAACATGTCTTAATAAAATCGTAAATGACTTGCAAAGCATATAACATACCTGGTTCGATGAGTCAATACGTGGAGAGTGACATAGTAGAGTGATGAGTTAAAATATTTCAAAAAAAAATAATTATTAATCATTTCGCATCTTTACATAAGATTGGGCCTAATTAACCCAAATAAAAATTTATCGTCAAATCTTATTTTCCTTTAGTCCCCGAACTTCTAGAAATTTATCAAAGACATCAATATAAACATCATATCACTAACTAATTATATTCCATAAAATTTTCAGGACATTACAAACTCCCTGCTTAAAATGAATTTTGTCCTTGAAATTCGCACATCAAATTTCATCATGCTTTTCAAAATCATAACCATACTTGACATGTGAAAATTCAATTTTTTTTTTAATGAATAGTGATTTCGTTCACTGTTCATCATGAATAGCACGTCGTTTTACTGTTCACGTGAATAGTGATTTTTTTTTTTTTTTTTTTTTTAAAGAAATAAAATTTCAAAAATCTACAGAATCGTTTTTAAAACTCTTATCTCTGATACCAACTGTGACGACCCGAAATCTTGACCATTCGAGTGCCACTAAAAGTGACTCATATCATATTATCGAGACTTAAATAGTAATGTAAAATTATTCAAAAGAATAATTAGAATCCCATAATTTTATTTGTGAATATAAATAGAACATAATTTTCTTACATAAAGTTCAACATAATTATCTCATCAATCTTAACCACTTTTGCCACTTCCATGTTGACCGCCTTGAACCTTCAATTATCTGAAAATGGTAAATATCGTAGAGTGAGATTTATAAAATCCCAGTAAGTATACCAAGCATAAATTTTCTTTTGAAAGCATATGGATCATTTTCATCATAACATAGGATAGGATCGAAATACTCATAAATATAGGGAGACACAAGAATTTTACCGAACTTAAATGGCAAGAATTCTTATGTGTAGCGCTACTAAACTCCGGTCCCCTTAGCATAATCATAAACATATCATATGGAAACCATAACAATCTTGTGAGATTGATTTCATAGCAATGATCCAAACATTTTCATAAAAACATAAAGATATACTTACTTGTCATAAAAACATACTTACTTTTCATAAAAACATAAGGTGTATTTACCTTTCATAAAAACATACTTACTTTTCATAAAAACATAAGATATACTTACTTGTCATAAAAACATACTTACTTTTCATAAAAACATAAGATATACTTACCTTTTAAAAGATTAAAATGAAGTGTAGTAGTAAATGGACCAAAACTTTCTTGACCACCTTGAATTTCTCTTACTTGTGGATTTTGTCAAGAGATTGGAAATAAGTGTATATGTGTAGAGTTGTGTGTAAAAGAGATGGGTTTAAATAGATGTATAAAGTTGGCATATTGTAAACATAATCATTCAATTCTATTAATTTTAACACATCATTTTCTTAAAGTAAAACACCATTCATATACTTTTCCATATTTATACAAATAATATGCTCTTCATGATTATATATAATGGAGTATATAATTCATTCATATACTTTTCCATATTTATACAAATATTATGCTCTTCATGATTACATATAATGGAGTCTTATCAATCATTCATATACTTTTCCATATTTATACAAATATTATGCTCTTCATGATTATATATAATGGAGTATATAATTCATTCATATACTTTTCCATATTTATACAAATATTATGCTCTTCATGATTACATATAATGGAGTATATAATTCATTCATATACTTTTCCATATTTATACAAATATTATGCTCTTCATGATTACATATAATGGAGTATATAATTCATTCATATACTTTTCCATATTTATACAAATATTATGCTCTTCATGATTACATATAATGGAGTATATAATTCATTCATATACTTTTCCATATTTATACAAATATTATGCTCTTCATGATTACATATAATGGAGTATATAATTCATTCATATACTTTTCCATATTTATACAAATATTATGCTCTTCATGATTACATATAATGGAGTATATCAACCATTCATATACTTTTCCATATTTATACAAATATTATGCTCTTCATGATTATATATAATGGAGTATATAATTCATTCATATACTTTTCCATATTTATTAAATTAAGATTCTCATAATTATTATATATAATGGAACCTCTCATGCTTGCATATATTTTCTTAATTTCAATAATAAAAATAATTTTTGTATAAATAAATATTGGGATAACATTGAATTAAGTACTTGGACTTAATATACTTTAAATCAAGAGAATGGAGATATTTTTAGAATTTCGGAATTTAATTTAAAATCGAACGATCTCGATTATTTCTTGACTTAGCTATACGAATACGTCGCGGCGTTAACTTAATAAAAATGGGTGAAATAGTAGCGACACGATTTTCTATTAAAATAATTATTAATCGCGTAAAAATTCTTGGTCGCTACACGTACTATCAGGAGTGAGACCATTATTATTGTTTATGTATTTCTTTAGTTATTTAAAGAATACTTACACGTTCATAATACGTAAGAATCGTTGGGTGTTGCTTGCGATATGTTGTGAAGCTAATACTGTGTACTTCATAGATTCAGGACAATCATGTAGGCGTAACATAGATATCAAGCTGTCATTGAATATGTAAGTAATTATTGCAGTGTTCAAACTTTTGTGTTTAGTGCATTGTAGATAAGTTGGGTTACTTTCTTGGAATAATTGTAAAGAGTTTGAGGTGAAATTGATGTGTTTGTGTTGTAATTATGATAATTGTTAGGATAATTTTCAATAATATATAGGTATCTATACAGGTTGGTTACGTTCAATTGATAGGGGAGACTCTGGCAAAATTTATGTAAGAATTTTGAGTTTTTTTATTATTTTTATAGCTTATTCATATTTATTGAAACTTTAGGGCCTTTCGAGCATTTTGGTCATTACGAGGCAAGAGGGCAACATCCAATATAAATTGGAAAAGGATCTTGGTATGAAAACTAGAATTTTATAAGTTGCTACAAATTCTCAAATTAGTTTAATATATATTCACTTTCATTAGATTATTAATAGTAGTTTTAATTTGAAATATTCAAATTTCAGTGTCCTCAGCAATCTGGAGGAGATGAGTGTAGCTATTATGTTTTGAGAAACATGTTCGAGATAGTCACAGTCCATTTTCAACTTACTTCTCTACACAAGGTATAAGTTATTGATGATAGTTGTGTAATTATGATTTATGTAATTGTCATAATAAATATTAATTCTTATTAATTATTTTTAGGCATTTCAAGAATGTTATTTAACAGAGGAAATTGACGAGGTTCGGAATTTATGGGCCAAATACTTCGTCGAAGAGTGTATGTAAATTTGGCTCATTTTTTGTTAACATGTACAAATTTTTTAACAATATTGTGAATACAAAATTAATTATTTCAAAATTCTGTTTATTGAGTTATTAAGTTTTGTTTTGCATTCCTCGATTATTTATTTGTTGAAAATAATTAGTTGGTGTATGTGATTGTTATATAGTGTATCTAGAATGGAAATATAAATAAACGAATAATTTTAAAAAAAAAATTCTTACTAAAATCCGTCGGTTGTCATCGAAAATCGACGCCTTTAGTCATATAACAACCGACGCCTTTTATATGACTAAAGGCGTCGGTTGGTCATAACAACCGACGTCTTTTATTGATTTAAGGCGTCGGTTGTTAATTAACAACCGACGCCTTAAATTAATATAAGGCGTCGGTTTACAACCGACGCCTTAAGTATACAGTTTTAGCCTCGCTACTATAGGCGTCTCCTATACAAATGACGTCTTTTCCGCTTTACAACCGACGCCTTTGACTCTTATTGTACTAGTATGTCCATATCTAACTTCGCCTAAATAAACTAAGAAAACTAGAGAATGAACAATTAACTATTAAAAGAAATATACAAGTTGGAATTTTATGTTTTACTTCTCCGGGTATTTTTCAATATCTGAATGCACAATTTATGTCGGACATTATATTTTTACAGCTTATATTAAATAAATAATTTTTAATTATATCTTTCGTGCATCGCACGGGTGCTATTACTAGTAATATATAAAAACAGCAGCTTATAAGTAAATTGTCTCGCAATTTACTTAACTGAAAATTGAAATGATCAGTGTTATATTATATTTTCCATCAACAAAATTTAGGTTGTATGAATATTGCAAAAACCTATGATACCATGAATTTGATGCATCTTTGTTAATCTCACAATTTAAATTTTTTTTATTTTTTTATGATTATCGAATTCGTTTCTAATACGTGTTGTTTTTCATTGTCGATGGTCAAAACAGTAAATCTTATCTTTTATACGCATGATCTATATTATTAAGTTTTTCATCTATTGTGCAATTGTTATAGTACATGAACATTGGAGATCCTATATTTAAGTGTTTATTTTGCAAGACAAATTTTTGGTGTGAGGAAAGAGTGGATAAGTGGTATAAAACATATTGTAATCCGAAGTTCTCACTTTGTTCTGGGGTGAACACGATTTGGTTTGGGAGATTTGTAATAATATTTCAAATCAAACTATTTAAAACGGTTTGAAAATTTTCCAAACCAAACCAAATCATTTCATTTTCTAAACAAAACAAAATCAAACTATTTTTTGCGGTTAGGTGCAGTTTGAAACTGTGGATTACCAACGAATGAATTAGTAAATTTCAAAGCGAGCTCAAAGACACATATTCGTCTAAAATTTCGAGTTGAAACTAGTTCAATAATAGTATTAAGTTTCTAATTGAGTTATTTATTTATTTATTGTGAATCAATTCATGTTAACAAACAAACTAATTATTTAGAAGCAAATTGTAGTTAGCTCTTATATTAAATATTTTATTTTAAGAAAATATCTTGGATGATGATTATGAATTGTAGGAGCAAGAATTATTTCCAAATAGTTATGGATTTGAACAAATTAATCTTTGACTCCTTAATTTTGATTTGTTGACAATAAAAAGTGTGTTGCATTTTTTTTTTAAAATTGAACGTTTGCCTTTATTTTTATTGTTTATAATTTTTTAAAATTTGACGGGTTGGCTGTTTGAAATACGGTTTTGACAATTGAAACCTAAATCAAATAGATTAAGGCGGTTTGGAATTTTTTTCAAACTGAACCAAACTAAACCATTTTTCGGTTTAGTTCTATTTCGCGGTTTATTTGTTCACCCCCACTTTGTTGTATGCAAGAGAAAGTGAAGATTTCTCTTATGGAAGATCATCCTCTTATTTTGAAAGATTTGTTATATGGCAGAGACGACAAGATTAAGAATTTCGTTGAGAACATTTGAACATATAATATGATGTTTTCCTATCTTCAGATTACAAGGTCAAAATGGACATAAGATTAGGAGTTTGCTACCTGATGACGGCTAAGCTCTGCAATTTGTTCACTTTACATTGTTGACAATGTGAATGAGGTTGAATGTAGAAAAAGGGTTGTAGTGTACGTATTATGTATTTAATGCTTGTATATTTATATTTTTTTTACAGATAATTTTGTTGTGAGAGTCTAAAATTTAATTTATGTCTTTTAATGTCCCCCGGTAAGAGTGATTCATGCGATTCAATATTGCACGATTGTATAGTTTCTGATTTGAAGGATATGCTAGATAAATACAACAAATTGTTAAAGCAGTTTAGGTCGGTTTGAGAAAATATGATTGAGGAAAACACTTCAAATGTAAGATTTATACTTATTGGTTGTTGAGCGACCGATGATAGCCAATATGATTTTCCTATTGTCGATTAAATTGTCGGATTGATTGTCGGTTGATTTTGATACACGACCTGGACACATAGATATCATTATTGCGCCACATGGTGGACCGTTGCAGCAGATAAGTGAAGGACACAAGTTCTTTCTGAGAAATATTGATCATATACAGGGATTGTGCAATTGAACAACGTTGATAGTTATAAAACTTGGCGACCATGTTCTAGAAGGTCAAATTCTTTCTGGCATCAATGCAGGACACAAGTTCTTTATTTCAATGGTATCATTGAGCCCTTTTGATTCTAGGATACCTATTAGATTTCACAGAAGACAATTTTCATTGATGGTGTCCTATGCCATGACTATATATAAGAGTCAGGGACAATCGTTCTCGCATGTGGGACTTCTTCTTAAACCACTGGTGTTTACACATAGACAACTTTATGTTGCAATGTCTAGGGTGATGAATCGTTCCGGATTAAAGATGTTGATCTGTGATAGGAATGGAAGACCAACAAAATCAACAAACAATGTTGTATACAAAGAAGTATTCCAAAATTTGTAGTTATATGAAACCAATAAATGATGATCTTATCTCTTATTTGCTAAATTTATTTATTATATCTAAAAGATTCATCTAATTTCATATTGAATTATCTTTATCCAGACGTTTCTTCCCCTGTATAGCACGGGTGATTCACTAGTATTAAAGTAAAAGTGGGGAGAAAGAAGCATTAAATGTCGTTTTCCCTCCAAAATGCACTTACAATTTTGGGGGGGGGGGGGGGGGGGGAGGAAAGGATAAAATAAAAATAGAAGAAAATAAAAATCAGTGTAGATAATATTTATCCTTTAAATAATAAACCATATTTTCTAAAATATATATTATGGATATTATTATTATAACTATTTAATAAATTAAAACCTCCATTTAAAGGCTTTTTTTTTTTTTGTTTATAAACAAAAATATTTTTGTTTTCGAGATAAAATACGTGGTTGAAAAATGATTTTAAAAAATCTATATAGTTAAAAAGTTGGTGAAAAATGTGTTTTACAAGTAAATAAATTTATAGACAAAGTTATCGAATAGATGTTAATATTTTTAATTGTTCTTAATTTTAACTATAAAACTTTTTATTAAAATTCAGTTCAAAGTCAATAATTAATTTTAACCACAATTTTGTAGTCCTACAACTTTTAACCACACATTCCATCAACTTTTAGCGATTGGACTGGGCAGTTTTTTTCGGATTTAATAACATTTTTTAATATTATGGAGAGAAATAATCAAAATAAGCAAAATATATATTAAAGACTTTAATAAAAAAAAATTCATTTTAAGCTTTAGATCAATTTAAATTACAATATATTTAAAGAAACTTCTTGGAACTATAAACATACGAATCGTAAAAAAATTAATGTATGTGTATTTATACATTTTTTTTTCATTAATTGTCTTTCTTCGTTTCTCATTTTTAATTTAAATATCCATTTCATACGTTAACATATAAATTTAATATATGTAAATAACAAATGACCGTGTATCGCACAGGTATAACACTAATTTTATTAATATATCCCTACATTAAATAATGTAATAAATATGATTATTTTATATTTGTTGATAACAATGGATATTAAATTAGAGCATATTACAAAACTTAAAAATATCTAGATTTTCAATAAGGAAAGTGACATTATAATTTAGGACGGACAAATAAGCAATACAAGTCTATTTTCACGGGATGGAGGGAGTATAAATTATTGGAAAGAGACGGTTTCCAATAAGTACGACATTTTCTCGTAATTATGGCCTTGTTTGGCAGCTAAAAGGAAGGAGTTTAAATTATTTGGTTGATTTATTTATGTGTTCTAGGTAAGATATGGAGTTAAAAATTGGAGAGAGAAAATGTGTGTAATTAAAAAGTGGTATGAGAAATTGTGTAAATTAAGTTTTGAGTCTCTCCCAATTTAATCCAAGCCGCTGAAAAAGGCCTAAAATATTTGGTTTTTAGAATGTTGTATTATTTTGGGAATATGATGTAGATTATAAATTTATATGGCATTATATGATTTAGATTCTAATTTCTAGAATGCAAATGTGTTGATAGTATGTAAGAATCGCCGCATTACGACATTTTACTACAACTGTAACTTTGACCAAAAAAAAAAAAAGATATACAATTTCAGGGGAAAATGAGCCCAAAATAAATAAATAAATAAATTATTGCTTTACTTGTAAATCCATTCGTTTGCACCGCCTCTCGACTCATCCATATCTATGAATATAGTATGCAAATTTTCATACTATTTAGCCCTTGTTTGAGCTCCATTATAATTTTTCACATTTTTCTCTGTATCACTTTCAACCGCACCACATATTCTTCAATAAGTTTTTTAACTACGCATTCTTCAAAAAATCACTTTGTAGCTAGCTACATCGAATTGATTATGACCTGATCTGGTGGCAGAAAATTTGATTTTGTTGAATCTCTTTGTAGATATTAGCTACATCGAATCAAGATTTTCAAGAAGGATTAAAATAACTAATTCCAAATTTGTAGGAAGAAGAAATTAGTTAATGATAACCAATGGCTCCGAGCGGAGCCAGGAATCTCGAGAGGGGGGCCAGGAGGGGGGGTAACCCCCTCTTGCCCCCCGAATTTTTTTTCTAACACTAATAACAGAGCCTATTTTATGAGAATTTAATGTTTTCTAAATAATTCAAAATAGTAAAAAAAAACTTACAAGAATTCGTCTCATTGCCAAAAATAAAAAATAAAAAAACTAAGACCTAAAATTAGCTAAAGAAAGTTGTGATCGATGATCTTTCACAGCTGCAAATTCTTCAATAATAGAATCTATATCTATTTTATCCTCGAGTTCTCTCTCAACATAAATTGTCATACGATCAGCAAGAAACTCGTCACCCATTTTGCTACTAATTGTCGGCTTCACATGTTTCATCGTTGAAAACCCTCTCTCGGTAGTCATCGTAGAAACAGGTAATGTTAACACGAGGCGAATCAATCTAGTTATCATCTTGTAATCCTCTGATCTTCTTGTTTCAACCAACTTCTCGCTTAATTTTGCAAGTGTAGGTACTTCAAATTGAGGATCACGAGCCACATCATCACTATAAAATTTCAATTCACTTAACAAAGCATGTCTCTCTTGGCGATCAAAATCTTCAGGATAAAACTCCACTGCAAGCTCATAAATGTCATTTTTGTTAAATGATTGAAATGAATTTTTTAGATCCAAAGCCACACTAAGAGTAAGGAGTCGAACTGATGTCTCATTAAATCTTGTATCCAACTCTGTCAACTGGAAATCTATGGCTTCATTGAAGATGTCAAAATGGTAATGATGCTCAATTGTAATTTGACCGCGACCACGACCAACTTTGCTGTCCATGTCGGGTATAGTAATATCATGTCTTGAGCAAAAATCTTTCACTTCTTGAAGCAGTTTTTCCCAACCTTGTTCTCTTAATTCGCGGAGAAGATTTTTTGCAGTGGAGACATACCTTATAGCAGCCAAAATCGTGACCTCTGAAAGCACATCCTTACAATGCTACATAACTAACAGTCGTTATTGTAGTCTTTAGCCGCAACCTATTTTTCAAAACTTCCTCTTTGCTAACCCTATGCATGACCTTATCGATGTGTTGAGATGTTCTCATTAAAGCTTGAGCACTTGTCATAAGCCTATTATGAGGTGATGAAGATAAAGAACCAACATGACCAAGAAATGCACACTCCTTTCCCTGAACTTGCTTCCAGTTATCAAATCCAATAGTTACTAATGCCAAAGAAGAAGTCTGTTGTCCATCATTGGCAAAAACAAAACATGGAAAGCAATAAGCTTTATGTGTTGAAGGCGAATACTCCAACCAAGAAAATTGACTAAACCAACTATATTGAAAATGACGACCTCTATCCTTATACATCCTAACTTTATAATCTCGAAGTTTAGGTTGATAAGGACCTACTATTAAATATGCCCGTCTAAGCTCATCCCTTTTATCAAGAGGATAGTCACATATTTTCTTCCTTTTTCCTGGATCCCGTTCAATATCAGAAGATGGAATTGGAAGAGATTGTTGATTATCACTCGGTTGAGATTGTTGATTGTCATTTTCAGGAGACTGTTGATTATCATTCGGTTGAGATTGTTGGTTGTCATTTTGTGGAGACTGTTGATTATCATTCGGTTAAGACTGTTGATTGTCATTTGGTGTTGGTTTGAAGAAAGAATGCAATGTTATTTTGCCTTTCTTCTTAGGAGGTTGTGAGGCCATTATAACACCTGCATAATCAAGAATCCCAAATGCCAACATCAGTCATCATTTTTCAATTACAAATATTCATCAATTAGAGCTCAGCTCCACTAAATCAAACAAATTGTTTGCCAAATGCCAAATTAAAAGTTTATCATCTCCAACTTCAAAAAACTGAAAATAGCATTGTTGTGTCATCATCAATCATCAGTTTTTTCATCAATTAGGGCACAAAATCAAACAAATTCAAAAATTAAAATTAGGGCAGAAAACTAAAAATTGAAATTAAGACACAAGTCAAAAAATTAGGGCAGAGAGAATTGTTTATAATCTTCAAAATAGTCAATAGAAGTTGGCATAATCAATTTACCTTAATGAAATGAGACAGTGAGAGGTGAAAACTCGAATTGAAGGAAAGCTACTAGGAACCACCGGGCTGTTGCAACTCGCATGCTAGCAGGCGCGCAGCTTAACAGCAGCGAAGGTCGACGGAGCAGTAGCGGTCGAAAGAGGCACGGTCGACGGAGCAGTTCCTCACTTCCTCCTCCCAGTCCCAGATTTTCGTCATGCAAGCATAGGAGTAGCAGCAGACCAACAGAGCAGGAGCAGCGTATGGTTTCTTTCTCTTTTCAGACGGGTCGGGGTCACGATTTTAGGTTGGGTAGTGGATAATAACCAGCGACTGGGCCATTTCATTTTTGAGTTGGGCCAATTCATTTTTGAGCTGGGCCATTGCAATTTTTTTTTTAAGGGGAGCCTCATTGTCTGACCGTAGATTGGGCTGAGCCATGGCCCAGTGCGGCCCCCCTTGGTTCTGCCTCTGATGATAACGGGACATCAAGCTGCTAGCCTAAAGTCTCTAATACAAGCTCGTACCTCACAATGTAAATGCATAGACAATGAGGTCAAGAATCACACAAAACAGGGAGCCACTAAGAGCTTTTTTTTTTTAGTTTAGCCTTTTTTCCAATTTTCCTGAAACATCAAGTAGATTGGGCATATCTTTTAATTATTTTATCTGCCCTGCAACAGGTGCAATTTGTGATAAATTGTTCTTTTAATTTGTAATTTTATCAGGGGCCTTAAATCTCGTAATTTGCAAAACAAGCCTCCCCAATCAGCCACAACCGAAACCCTAGATCCTCCTTCGCCTCTTTTCTAGTATGGGCGACGCTCGGGACAACCACAGCACCTAGAATGCATTTTCCAACCTCCTGCAACTGTGCCCTTCGCAGTGTAGCATCGTGGCGCTGCAGCAGGACCTTGCTGCTGAGCGCGAATGCAATGTTGCAACAGCGCCTTACTGCTACACGCAATTGCGACCTCCTCGCGCGCGGAGACACTTTTCCGCCACGAAGTGGTCTCGTTGCCCATCGCTGCTGCTGCTACAATAGTAGCAGCACCGCAGCTGCACGGAGTGGCTGCAGTGGGCTACTCAACCCGCGACTGCTTCCAAGTCGCCGCCATGGCCAACAGTTGTTCCCACAATAACGTTGGTGGCAGTTTTCCACCACAATATTCGATCCAAGTTTTCGACCCAAAATTAATTTCTTTCTCCAAATCAGATTTAGAAAAAGAATAAATAATTTTCTCAAAAGCTAGAAACAAGAAACATAATTTCAATCATGCTGAATTCATCAAATATTAAACAAATTCTAACAAGTAACAAGGTAGGCTCTGATACTATTGTAAGGTTTCTGGTCATACATGCACAGCGAAAATTAAACAGACTCGAAACTATAGCCCAGATCAACCTTCCACTTAGATAGAATCTGTGATTCGAATCGTATCTTTGATGAAATTTGTGGATCTGAAATCTGGCGCAGGATGTAGAAATTTTGTTACCAAAACCGTCCAATTGTCCAGTCTCAGATAGTATTCCACACAGCAAGCTAGGATCTGGAAGAAGTTGTGCTAGCAACCCAAATGACAACTCTTATGTTTCTTGCAATTAAAACCTAGTTCTTATAGGTTAAAGTGAGACCCTAATTAGGGTTAAGATAGCGAGCTAGAATCATTCTTGTCCAACAAGTAACCCAAGTTAAGTCCAACCAATTGGGCTTGGACACTATTCCAACAGGTTTTTTACTGTATAGAAATTAATGTTTTGTCCATTTTAATTTTTTGAAACCTATTATTATTATTATTATTATTATTATTATTATTATTATTATTATTATTATTCGCGAAAACTGTTGTAGTGCAAATATGTGAACTTTTTAGTTTCTTTCTAATATAGTTGAAGACAAATTGAGAAGCATAATTTGCGATATACATCTTCTACAAATTCCAAGAGTATGGACTGTGGAGGCGCCTAAGGTTGGTGTTCCACCTTTTTCTGAGAATAGAGTGAAAGTACAATTCATTTTTACACAAAAGGGATCAAAGTCTCGGATAATTTAAAAACTTCAACTTTTATTATAAAGATAACAAGTTTGAGTTTAACACAAATGGATAGAGGTGTATTATATTAAAAATAAGATAAACTAGTTGTTTTATTGCTATGAGAGTCGATGGTGACACACTGAGTACTAGCAGTTAGTTACTAGATGGGGGATTGGGGTCACAAGAAGAGGAAACTTCATATGGGCAACGATTCCAGGAGCTTCAGTCATGTCCAAATCTTTTCTTGTTCCAAAGTTGAATTTATGCATCAATTTTGCCAATGCAAGTTCAGCAACGACTATGGCAAATGAAATCCCAGGGCAGCCTCTATTACCGGTGCCAAATGGGATCAACTCAAAATTGAGCCCTCTGAAGTCAATTCCTGAATCAAGAAACCTTTCTGGATGAAATTCTTCAGGATTTTCCCACCCCATTGGATATCTCCCAATCACCCAAGCATTGATCATCACTCGGGTTCCAGCTGCAACTTCATACCCCATTAGTGTAGTATCCTGAGTTAATTCTCGAGGGGGCAGTAATGGAAGCGGAGGATATAATCTCAGGCTTTCTTTGATCACGACCTTTAAATAGGGCATTTTGTCTAAATCTTCCTCTGCTATCTCTAATTTGCTTCCAGCTACTGATCTCACCTCGCTCTGTAGCTTCTCCATGATTTTCGGGTGCCTTAAAAGCTCTGCCATTGTCCACTCTAGAGATGTATATGTTGTATCAGTAACAGCACCAAACATATTCTGTCACAAGGAAAATGATTAGATTCTAACCAATTGTTTCTTCAATGAATCTGATAAGGGATTCTTACTAAAAGGATAGCTTTGATGGTATCAGTCTCAATAGCGGAACTGGAATTGTCCTCCTGAATTTCGAGCAATATGTCCACAAAATCTACTTCATCGCTGCTCCCATCATGTTTCGCATTTCCTTGCGCTCGACTTCTATGCTCTTCAACTACACGCGTTAAAAAGTCATCGAATGATTTAGCCACTTTCTCCACTCTGGCATCCAAACCAGTGAAACGATTAATCCAGTTAAGCCATGGAACGAATTCCCCTGGGTTAAAACTGACCAATAATTCCCCGAGTTCCTTCACCATTAACTCAAAGTTCACAGATTGGTCTCCACCACTATATTTCCTCCCCAAGACCACTCTACTTATAATGTCATTAGTAAGCGACACCAATAGAGTGCTCAAGTTTACCGAAGAAGAGGATGAATTTCTAATTTTCACGATCATAAGTGACGTTTCTTCTTCTCTTATACAACGATAATAAGATTGAACCCTCTTGTTGCTCAAAAGCTGAAGCACGCCTATACTTCTAACTTGCCTCCAGTGCTCACCATAAGGAGCAAAAGCTACATCCTTATAGCCATAAACAATTCTACGCATAATGCTTAATTTAGGCCTGCTTGAGAAAATCACGTCCTGATTTTTCACTATCTCTCGAACTGCATCAGCAGAGGAGACTATCAGTGCTGGTACACTGCCAAAATGAAGCATCATGAGTGAACCATAGCGTTTGGATAGTTCTTTCAGCGAGCGATGAGGGAATAAGCCGAGTTGGTGAAGATTTCTAATTACTGGAAGTCTGGCTGTAGATGGTGGCAACCTTTTCTGGGATTTTGAACTAGCGTTAAAGTACCATTTGTAAAGGAAGATGATGAACAAAGTTAAGTAAACAAGATGGACTATCCAATATGAAAAAAAAAATCATTTTCTTTTCTTAAACAGATGAAGTTTGCAAGAACATCTTGCATATGTTCTACTCTTTATAGTATGTATCACCAATATCTCTGGGTTGAATTTCAACATATTTTTGTTAAAAAATTATGAGCAGCAGTCTATATTGAATTATACATATTTTTATCAAGAAAACTTTGACCCGATTTGTTTTCTTGCCCCTAAAAGACATTTTCTTGACTCCTCCAAAACAATTATTGACAGCATTGCATTAAAAAAAAAAAAAAAAAAAAGTTGTACTGACTGGGACTTGATCATTCATTTGAATTCTCATATTTAAAAGACACCATGTAACAGTCATGAAACAGAGATTTTTCCCGTAATGCAACTTGAACTTGGATGTTTAATTCGTTAAGAATTCCAAGTTGCTAAGTTCATGTCGCACCATAAGAGTTTTGAAAATGAAGAACGTGTTGGGAATTGGTTTTTTCCTACTTTGACAGATTATTTAATAAGATTTAATTTGTGATTTGATCCTTAAGTTTCTAGTAAAAAAATGTAAAAAGGGATATAATTTTACGTCTTGTTGGACAAATTTCACACCAAAAAGCTATCAATTCATAAAATATTGATGCAGGATCTACAATTTAAATCCTTTATATTAAGTTGCACTATGAAGTCTTTTATATTAATTTCCAAAGTGTTCGACGGCCACAGTCGCCATTTTTTTTTTTTTTTTTTTTATTCTGGTGTTTTCTAAGTAAATGTGTGGTTAAAAATTGAAAAGAGAAAATATGTGTAATTAAAAAGTAGATTGAAAAATTGTGTTGTTTATAAATTATAATCATTGCGTAAAAGAACGGTGTGTTGAACATCTTTTACATCTTTTTTAATTTTTTAATCAAATTTTGAGATTTTTAGGTTGATTTGTTCGGAATATAGAAATATATACACAAATCAAATATAGATTTATTATTTTGAGGTAAAAAATTAGTGGTTGGAAATTGGAGAGAAAAATGTGTGTGATTAAAAAAGTAGTTTGAAAAATTGTGTTGTTTATAAACTGGTTTATTGACAAAAATAGTACATTTATCATACGAATTCTAACTTAAAAATCTTAGGAGTAAAAAAAATTATGCAAAAATGAAATTTACATATCATAAATTTTTATTGGAGCGGAATTTTGAATCCATCAAAATTTATGAGATGCAAAAATGATTTTGAAGATGTGAACTCTTTTATTTTTTGAATAATATGATTTTGAATAGTATTTTCGAAAGAATGTATTGTTAAAAAATATTGAAAAGACAAAAATAGTAGATTTGATTAAGATGGATAGTTAAAATTAAGTGTCGAATAAATTTTATTTTAAAAAAATGAAAGTCAAACAAGAGGTTGTCGCACATTTGGATATGCTCTAAGGCTGAAAATGTTCCACCGCTTTCTATAATTAGTTTTTTAAAATAAATTTTGGACGAATAAGGAAGTGGTTGGTAAACTTGTTTATAAATAATTTTTTTCCTTACATTTTTATTTTCTTTTAATCAAGCATATTTTTTAAAATCACTTTATCATACATTTTAATTAAAGAAAAATCAATTTTTTTGTTTATAAATAAAAATTATGGGTGTTTTTCTGACAGAACGGATCTAAAATAGGTGGTCAAAATTCCATTCCAAAAAATTTGGGAATCAAAATGTTGTTCCAAATTCCGTTCCAAAATTTTCGGAATACGCAAACTTCGTTCCAAAGTGAAATTCGAAATTTTCAATATTTAATATTTTATCGAGATTTATAATAATTTTAAGTATATGAAAAAAGAAATTCAATGAATTAAATGTTTGAAATTAAATGAGTTCAAAATTTCAAGTCGTCAAAAACTATAATTAAAGTCATAAACCACAAAAGCAACAAAATAACAACAAACAGTGCCACATTCTTAAGTCCAATTGATGATCATACAAACAGTGAATAAGTAAAGCAAACTTTATGATACCACAATTGACAACTTTAATCTGAATTTTTATTATTATTATATTTAACGTGTAGAATATTTTTCACAACCGATTTACATAATTCCTATCCTAAAAGTGAAGTGCTATACTCTCTCTCTCTCTCTCTCTCTCTCTCTGAAGTGCTATACTCTCTCTCTCTCTCTCTCTCTCTCTCTGTGAAAGTGTTACCTGTTAGTTATATGTTAAATATCATGTTAACAATATTTTTCAATTAATTATTTTTTTAGATTTTATATTATTAATTATAATGCAAATACCAAAAAAATTTCGGAATTTATTCTGAAAAATCAGAATTTTTGGATCGGAATATGTTTGAAATACTTCTGAAATTTTTGGAACGAAAATTTTGAAACTCGTTTCAATTCAAACCCAATTTTTTCAAAAAATTTCAGAATTTGAAAGTTTCTAATTTAGGTTCAGTCGGAATTGGATTTTTTTGAAAAATATCGGAACGAAATTGGACGGAATCGAATTTTTCAATCCAACTTCTAGCCCTAACAAAAATCAACCACCAAAGAGAGGCTAAAAAAATAGTGTTGAAAGTAAGCAGTAGGAGACTTGAAAATGGATTGCATTAAAATATGATGGAATATCAATTAACTAGAACGTGTATATTTTTGATTGAAAAGTCGTTTATTTTTATATGAAAAAAAATGACTTTAAAACTTGTCTTTTTTTTCTACAAGTGCCTCTTTCCAAAAACTATACTCCCTCCATCCGTTAAGATAGACTTTCTTTTATTTTTACACTTATTAAGAATATATATATATAATTAATATAGTTAGAAATATAAATTTTTCTTACATCTATACATACATATTTATATATCTATATCTTAATCCTATCTTAATTTTAATCTTAATCTTAATCTTAATCTTATCTTATTATAATCATTCATATCTATCTGTATATAAAAACAAAGTCTTTACCAAAAATAACACACACTTTCCCGCCAAAATGTACTTTCTAAATTTGAAAAGATTTTTCAAAAAATACAAGAATTAAAAAATAAATAAAAAATGATTGCATTTTGGAAAGTGTAATGCTTGCAAATTTGAATTACACTTTTGAGCACTGCATGTATTTGTTCAAAAAAAAAAAAAAACCTACATATATATAAAAACATAGTCTTTACCAAAAATAACACACACACTTTCCCGCCAAACGTACTTTCTAAATTTGGAAAAGTTTTGCAAAAAATACAAGAATTAAAAAATAAATAAATAATGATTACATTTTGGAAAGTGTATTGCTTGTAAATTTTAATTACACTTTTGAGCACAACTTACATTTGTTCCCAATAAAAAAATAAAAATAAAAATCATTTTGAACACTGTTAAATTATATAAAAAATAATTGTAGTCAAATTTTTTTGTTTAAAAACATTGAATGTGATGTTTTTGAGGTAAGAATTAGTGATCGAAAAGTGGGGAGAAAAAATATGTGTGACTACAAAGTAGTTTAAAAGCGTGTTGTTAAAAAATATTTTATCAAACAGAGATGCTTCATTTCAATTCCAAAAAAGAATAATTTTAATTTTTTTTTAACAAATTTGTTTTTAAATAACAGAATGATTGATTTTAATATAACTATTAATCTTATTATGTATCCTAACTTCATTTTTTTTTTTGTGAAAAATGTGAAAAAATTACATCAAAAGCATCATAAGTCTAATTTAAAAAATAAATAAATAATTCTCTATTGTTATAAAAAAAAGTATTCAAGATCCTTAATTTAGAAATTTTGTTAAATTAATTAAAAAAAGATTACTCAAAAACATTCTGCTTAATTATAGTGTACTAATTTGGTAAAGTAACATTAAATGATTTCTAAAGATATAAAATTATGTTATAAAATGTGTTGAAAAATATTTAAATAACTCGAAAATGTTTTAGCTTAAAGAACGAAAAATGTTTTATTTTAAATAACTTAAGAACATTCCTTATATTGTGTATTTTTTTTTATAAGTTTTCAAATTAGATTATATAAAAAATAAAAAATTAAATGACTAATTCAGAAATTTTCTTTCAAATCGAATAATTTTATACTTGATTGAATATAATTTTCCATCATATGTAATGACAATGAACAAGAGTTAGAAGTAATCGCTCTCGCATGTTGAAATGTATTTGTAAAATTCTATGAGTAACTATCAGTATTAAAATTATGTTTAAGCATGAGTTTAATAAATTTGCAAAAATGGTTTATAAACCATAAAATTTATCAAACCACTTTTTTAAATGTACACATCTATCTATATAATAAAATAACTTTATAAATTTTGAAAGATTTTGCAAAAAACACAAGAATTTAAAAATAAATACAAAATGATTGCATTTTGGAAAGTGTAATGCTTGCAAATTTGAATTACATTTTTGAGCACTACATGCATTTGTTCTAAAAAAAAAAAATCTACCTATATATATATATATGAAAACATAGTGTTTACCAAAAATAAAACACACACTTTCCCGCCAAAACGTATTTTCTAAATTTGGAAAGGTTTTGCAACAAATACAAGCATTAAAAAATAAATAAAAAATGATTGCATTTTGGAAAGTGTAATGCTTTCAAATTTGAATTACACTTTTGTGCACTATATGCATTTGTTCCCAAATAAAAAAAAATAACAAGTAAAAATAGAAATCGTTTTGAGCACTGTTAAATTATATGTGTAATTAAAAAGTAGTTTAAAAGCTTGTTGTTTAAAAATATTTCGTTAAACAGAGATGCTCTGTTCCAATTCCAAAAAGGGACAATTTGAAATTATTATTTTTTAAAAAAATTTGTTTTTACTTAATAGGATGATTGATTTTAATTTAACTATTAATCTTATTATGTATCCTAACTTCATTTTATTTTATATTTGTGAAAAATGTAAAAAAATTACATCAAAAGTATAATAAGTCTAATTTAAAAAATAAATAAATAATTCTATATTGTTATAAAAAAGTATTCAAAATCCGTAATTTAGAAATTTTGTTAAATTAATTAAAAAAAGATTATTCAATAATATTCTACTTAATCATAGTGTAACTACTTTGGTAAAGTAACATTAAATAATTTCTAAAGATATAAAATTATGTTATAAAATGTGTTAAAAATATTTAAATAAGCCGAAAATGTTTTAGTTTAGAGAATGAAAAATGTTTTATTTTAAATAACTTAAGAACATTCCTTATATTGTATATTTTTTTTTATAGGTTTTCCAATTAGATTATATAAAAAAAAATGACTAATTCAAAAATTTTCTTTCAAATCGAATAATTTCATACTTGATTGAATATAATTTTCCATCATATGTAATGACAATTAACAAGAGTTAGAAGTAATCACTCTCGCATGTTGAAATGTATCTAAAAAATCCTATGAGTAACTATCAGTATTAAAATTATGTTTAAGCATATGTTTAATAAACTTGCAAAAATGGTTTATAAACTAAAATAAACAAAAAATATAAAAAATAATTTTATTTATTAAATATAGATTTATGGTGGTTAAATTTATTTATTAAATTTTATTTAAAAATAATTTAATATTTATATAAAAAAAAGATAAAAATAACGTTTTGTAAATGTTGTATTTTCATTTTGATTATTTTTTTTAAGCTTTAAATTCGATAATATTTTGTATTAAAATGTTATTGTACTATGTTTTTATTTGGTATGATTGTATAATTAATATATTTTCATAAATTTTGGTCAAAATCATTATCACAATTATATTTCCGTGCATCGCACGGGTGAAAATACTAGTTACATATAAAAGTAGAATAACTGTCACCAAAATACACACATAGTTTCCCACCAAAAAAAACTTTCTAAATTTGAGATTTTTGCTAAAAAAAATAGTATATTAAATATATTAGCAATTTTTTTTGTATATCTGTCATTAATTGCATTGGTATCCATGTTATGCTATTAATAAAATCAAAATATTACTTTTTCTATTTTATTATTATTCTTTTAATAATTATTGTGTTCTTTTGAAATCAAAAATATGTAATATGGGTGTCAAATTGAAGATCATAGCAAAAGTTTAATGCAAGCTAACAAATGAGAGCAGATTGTAAATATATTATTCGTAAAATCATATAAAAAATTAAAGGTAAAGTTTTAATTTTAATTTTTTATTTTTCCTCAATATCTAATTCATTTTAAATTAGATCATATAAGTCCTATAATATTATCTATAATTAGTTAACTAAATTCATTTTAGTCATAGATAATTAATTTTTGTTCTAATTTTTTCTAATCAAATTAAAATAAATAATAACTATATGAATTTTCAAGCAAAATTCAATTAAGTTTCGTTAATTTTTACAAACTTAAGTTGGATATCTTAATCTTAACTTAATCTTAATTGTAATCTATATCTTATCTTAATCTTAATATCTTAGTATTATATTTAATAACAACATAGTGGTCACATAAATCCGCACATAGTTTACCGCTTTTTTTACGTGCCGAATCTTTGTAATTTTTTTAATTATTTTAATAACTAAATTAGGAAAGTACAATTAATGCAAAATTAATTATAGGTGACATGTAATAAATGATTTATTGATTTGTGAAATATATATATATAAAGGTCAAATTGTATATTATTATTATTATTATTATTATTATTATTATTATTATTATTATTATTATTTGATAATTATTGTAATATTTTGAAGTCGAAAAATATGCAATATGGGTGTCAAATTCAAGATCTCAACGAGAAGTTTAATACAAACTAACAAATGAGAGCAAACTCTAAACATATTATTCGTAAAATTGTCTCATAATAAAGGTAAACGTTTTACTTATACTTTTTTCAATATTCAATCTTTTTAATTTATCACATTTAAGTCATAAAACGATATCTATCATTTCTTGCCTAAATTTAATCTAACATAAATGATTAATTTCAAATCTTTTTTCTTATCAAATTAAAAGAAATAATAGATGTCTGATATTTCTAAGTAAATTCAATTAAATCATTTTAATTTCTACAACTTTAAGTTTCGATAAACTCTTTGGTAATTTTGAAATTAATTTACTCATTTTGTTCATTTATCTATTTTTTAATTTTATAAATTTAAAATAACATCAATTTGTAAAATATATACTACAAACTTTAACAGTTAATTCATTGAATTATATAGAAAATAAAAATATAAGGTTTTAGCAAACTTATTATATTTAAAAATAAAATATGGTCAATACATTTATTTAACATGCACAATTTTTTTTTTTTTTTAACATGACCATTTTTACTATGTGAAAAATAAAATGTTTTGTTGCATTGAAATCCATTGAATAATAATATGTTTGATAGAGACTATAGAAATAGTTATAAATGTGTGATTGAAAGTGAAAGAAAGTAGTATAAAAAATAAAATAATTGTCAAATCAATCAATGAAGTGGTTGAAAATTGATTTTCATTTTTTAGAATGTGTGGTTAAAAAGTAATACGTGCAATTGTGAAAAATTAGTTTTTAAATAATATGTGGTTGTGAATGAACATTAAAAAAATTTATTTTTGAATAACCAATTCTATATGAATAAATAGACTAAGAAAACTAGAAAATGAAAAATTAAATGTTAAAAAAATTATGTAAGTCATAACTTTATTTATTACTTTTTTTTGAGTATTTTGATTGTATATTGAATACACAATTTATGCATTAAAATAAAAAATCTTACGAGGAGAAATGAAGTAATAAATTATCCACAATTTGTGTATGCCAATTTTTTTTTTTGTCGGACATTGTATTTTTACAACTTATTCAACAAATAATTTTGAATTATATATTTCATGCATCGCACGAGTGCAATTACTAGCATATATAAAAGTAGAATAGCCTTCACCAAAATAAACACATAGTTTCCTGCTAAAAAAAAATTTCTAAATTTGAAATTTTTTTGCTAAAAAACAGTATATTAAATATTTTAGCAATTATTATTTTACATGTATCATTAATTGTATTGACATCCGTGCTATGCTATCAATAACATTAAAATGTTATTTTTTAAAATAATTTTTGTATTATTTTGAAATTGAGCGATATATAATATGTGTGTTAAATTAAAGATCACAGTGAGAATTTAAATAAATAATACCTATACGAATTTTTAAGATAAATCCAATTAAGTTGGTTTAATTTTACAAACTTAAGATTTCTTCAATTCATTCATCATTTTCACATTATTTTTATTTATTTACTGATTATGTTCATTTTTCTATTTTTCATTATAAATTTAAATAACTAAAATATGCAATATATATATATATATATATATATATATATTACAGATTTTAACAATTAGTTCATATAATTTTTATTAAACAATTGATCTAACAGTCATTTTTATTAAAATAATAATGTAACAATATGAATAAAAAAATTGAGAGTATGAAGAAAGATGAATCAATTAATGTAACAATATTTATTAAAATTAATTATTATTTTTTTAGAAAAACACTTGAAATTATTAATTAATGCTTAAAAAATTAAATTATATCATAAAAGTCTATCCTACACCCCTTTTTGGGAAGAATATGATGAAGAACAATATATGAAAGGAAAAGCGTCGATCTTAAGGACAATATGTAAGTTGGGTTTTGTACATGTATTGTATGAGTCTAATTTTGTAGTTCAAGATTTTTTTTAAAAAAAGAAAATTTCATTTATTGAACGTTAATTCCAGAATAGAGTTGATATATATGTTCACGGTACAATCTCTAAAATACTTAACTCATGGCCTATTTTCCAGTAAAGATGATAAAACAATTCAACGATTTACAATTTTATTAAAATATTAATCTATACATAGATAATAATAGAATATCCATCACCATTTTAAGCACATAGTTTTCCGCCCATTTTTACATGCCATTTTAGGAAATTTCTTATCTTTATCAATTTATTTTAATACATGAATTAGGAAAATTCAATTAATGCGGGGTACTAAATGAATTATGGATTTGTGCAAAAAAAAAATCTATAAAAACTCAAATTATAGATTATTTTTTTCTTTTGATGATTATTGCATTATTCTAAAGTAAAAAAATATGCAATATGAGTGTCAAATCCAAGATCCCAACGAAAAGTTTAATACAAGCTAACAAATGAGAACAAACTTTAAACATATATATTATTCGTAAAATAGTCTTAAATACTAAATATAAAAGTTTTGCTTATACTTTTTACTTTTTCCAATATCAGATTTTTTAATTTATCTCATTTAAGTAGTAAAATGATACCAATCATTTCTTACATAAATTCAATTTGACCTAAATGATTAATTTTGAACCTTTTCTTATCATATTGATAGAAATAATAGATATTCGATGTTTCTAAATAAACTCAATTAAATTATTTAATTTTATACAACTTTAGGTTCTGATAAACTCATTTATTCAATTTGTAAAATAAAAGGTGTTAACAAAATCATTCTATTTAAAAATAGAATATGATCAACACGTTTATTTAACATGCACAAAAATAGTATGTGCAATTGTGAAAAATGAGTTTTAAAGAATGTGTGTTTCAGAATGAACATTGAAAAAAATTATTTTTAAAGAATCAATTCTATACAAATAAGTGATAAAATCTTATGTATTGTGAGTTAAACCCCCATTTATAAATTGAGATATATAGATGATTTTTGGTGTATAAAGTTAATAATATTTGTAATATTCATTCAATAAAATTTAATTAAAATTTGTATTTCATATTACTTATTTTTTACATTCATTTAAATATAGGACTGCGTATAAGTTTGTCAAGTATAAGTTTAACAAATTGAAACGTTTAATTTAAATAAATTTGAGCATTTTTTTATTTTTAAAATGTTAGGTAAATTTTGATCGTAATGTATTTAATTTTTTATATCTAATGAAATGAAATATTTATTTAATATATTAAATATCAATTATTGTATTAAGATAGTTAGTACAAATTCTTATAGAACTATACGGAGAGTCGATAAATTAATTTTGTAAATATCTGTTAGCCTCTTTATTTCATTTTACGATTTGAAAATTGTAAATATTTCAATTTTTAGAAATCAAATGATTGTAAGCTCGACTTCAGTCATCAAATCAAAATTGTAAAGTACAAAATAAGTCACATGTCCATATCTAACTTCGCCTAAATAGACTAAGAAAACTAGAGAATGAACAATTAGCTATTAAAAGAAATATGCAAGTTGGATTTTATGTTTTACTTTTTGAGGTATTTTTCAATATTTGAATGCAAAACTTATGTCGGACATTGTATTTTTACAACTTATATTCAATAAATAATTATTAATTATATCTTCCGTGCATCGTACGGGTGCCATTACTAGTAATATAATATTATTATTATATATATAAAAGCAGTTGAGTTTTGGCGGAAAAACTCAGCTTTTATTGTGTTCAGACTGCTATGCGAAAACTCAGTTTTTATTGTGTTCACACTGCTACTTCCACTTAATTATTTTTATGGATAATTTTTTTACTTATTTATATTTGGTTATTTGTGTTTAAACCTCTATTTTTAGAAAATTATTCTGATCTTTTAATATTTTGAATCTTACAAATAAGTATTTGTTTTCAGTCATACAAATTCAATGTAAAATTTTCAGTTCAAAATTATATTGAAGTTGTATTACGCATCTAATACTAAATAAACTTATCGTATAAAACTTTTTCTAAATAATCTTATTTTTTTTAGTTATTTAGTACATCTAAAAATTTGAACTCATTTGTATTGCGTTCTATTAAATTAATTAGTATTTTTATAGAAAGTTACATTTAATACGATAATAATTTTTTACAATAATTGTGATATTTTATTGGTCTCAGTCTTATGGATGAATAATTTCGTTTGATCATAAAAATCCAATGTCGAATATTCATTTACATTTATATTGAATATTCAACCAAGTTGTATTAAATTTTGTTATAAATAATTATACTTCTAAGTTCTTTGTACATATACAAAATAAACTTCTTTTCTATATCAGATTATTTATCAAAATAATTTTATTTACAATTACAATTACATTTAATTATTATTTAAGTTTTTATTCCAAAAGTCTAATATCACATTTTTAACATTAACGGTTAACAAATTTATTTATATTGTCTTGAAAATATATATTTATTAATGGTTTTTTGTCCTATTAAGTCTAAATTTAAAAAAAAAAAAAAAATTAACTATGACATGATATTAATTGATATATTTTAATTCAATATTTATGATTCTTAAATTTCTACAACAATAAGTAAATTGTCTCTCAATTTACTTAACTGAAAATTGAGATGATCAATGTTATATTATAATTTCCATCAAAAAGTAATTAAGTTGTATAAATATTGCAAAAACCTATAATACCATGAATTTGATGCATCTTTGTTAATCTCACAATTTATCTATTTATTTATTTTATATGATTATTGAATTCGTTTCTAATACGTATTGTTTTTCATTGTCGATGGTCAAAACAGTATGAACATTGGAGATCCTATATTTAAGCGTTTATTTTGCAAGACAAATTTTTGGTGCGAGGAGAGAGTGGATAAGTGTTATAAAACATGTCGTAATCCGAAGTTCTCACTTTGTTGTAGGGTGAACACGGTTTGGTTTGGGAGATTTGTAGTAATATTTCAAATCAAACCATCTAAAACGGTTTGCAATTTTTTTCAAACCAAACCAAATTATTTCATTTTCTAAACAAAATCAAATCAAACTATTTTTTGCGGTTTGAAATTGTGGATTGCAACGAATGAATTAGTATATTTCAAAGCGAGCTCAAAGATACATATTCGTCTAAAATTTAAATTTGAAACTAATTCAATAATAGTATTAAGTTTCTAATTGAGTTTTTTTTTTTTTTTTTTTTTATTGTGAGTCAATTCATGTTGACAAACAAACTGATTATTTAGAAGCAAACTGTAGTTAGCTCTTATATTAAAAAATTTATTTTAAGAAAATATCTTGGATGATGATTATGAATTGTAGGAGCAAGAATTATTTCCAAATGGTTGTGGATTTGAACAAATTAATCTTTGACTCCTTAATTTTGACTTGTTGACAATAAAAAGTGTGTTGTATTTTTTTTTTTTTTTTAAATTGAACGTTTGCCTTTATTTTTAATTTTTTTAAATTTGACGGGTTGGCTGTTTGAAACCATTGTTTTGACAATTGAAACCTAATCAAATAGATTAAGGTGGTTTGGAATTTTTCTAAACTAAACCAAAGCATTTGTTGCTGTTTAGTTCGATTTCACGGTTTATTTGTTCACCCTCACTTTGTTGTATGCAAGAGAAAGTGAAGATTCCTCTTATGGAAGATCATCCTCTTATTTTGAAAGATTTGTTATATGGCAGGGACGACGTGATTAAGAATTTCGTTGAGAACATTCGAACTATAATATGATTTTTTTCGTTCGCTTCTATCGGGGGAATAGATAATGAGCTAAATGATGGTAGAGGGTCTCCCGTCTTTAGATTACAAGGTCAAAATTGCCATAAGATTGGGAATCTGCAACCTGATGATGGTTCAGCTCTGCATTTTGTTCGCTTTACATTGTTGACAATGTGAATGAGTTTGAAAGCAGAAAAATGGTCGTGGTGTACGTATTATGTATTTATTGCTTTTATATTTATATGTTTTACAGATAATTTTGTTGTGAGTGTCTAAAATTTAATTTATGTCTTTTAATGCCCTCTGGTAAGAGTGAATCATGCGATTCAATATTGCATGATTGTATAGTTTCTGATTTGTTGGATATGCTAGACAAATACAACAAATTGTTAAGGCGATTAGGTCAGTTTGAGAAAAGATGATTAAGAAAACACTTCAAATGTAAGATTTATACTTATTGGTTGGTGAGCGACCGATGATAGCCAATATAATTTTCCTATTGTCGATTAAATTGCCGGATTGATTGTCGGTGGATTTTGATACACGATCTGGACACAGAGATATCATTATTGCGCCACGCGGTGGACTGTTGTAGTGGATAAGTGAAGGACGCAAATTCTTTCTGAGAAATATTGATCATACACAAGGATTGTGCAATTGAACAAGGTTGATAGTTATAAAACTTCGCGACCATGTTGTAGAAGGTCAAATTCTTTTTGGCATCAATGTAGGACACAAGTTCTTTATTCCAATGATATCGTTGAGCCTTTTTGATTCTAGGATATCTATTGGATTTCAAAGAAGACAATTTTCATTGATGGTGTCCTATGCCATGACTATATAAGAGTCAAGGTCAATCGTTCTTGCATGTTGGACTTCTTCTGGCGTTTACACATTGACAACTTTATATTGCGATTTCTAGGGTGACGAATCGTTCTGGATTAAAGATGTTGATCTGTGATAAAAATGGAAGACCAAGAAAATCAACAAACAATGTTGTGTACAAAGAAGTATTCCAGAATTTGTTGTCATATGAAACTAATAAATGATGATATTACCTTTTATTTGCTAAATTTATTTATTTTATCTAAAAGATTCATCTAATTTCACATTGAATTATCTTTACCCAGACGTTTCTTCCCGTGCATCGCAAAGGTGATTCACTAGTATTAAAGTAAAAGTGGGGAGAAAGAAGTATTAAATGTCATTTTCCCTCCAAAATGCACTTACAATTTTTTATTTTTTTTTTGGGGGGGGGGGGGGGGGGCGGGGGAGCTAAAATAATAATAGAAGAAAATAAAAATCTGTGTAGATAATATTTATTATCCTTTAAATAATAAACCATATTTTCTAAAATATAATTATTATTATTATTATTATTATTATTATTATTATTATTATTATTATTATTATTATTATAATTATAACTGTTTAATAAATTAAAACCTCCATTTAAAGGCTTTGTTTTTTATTTATAAACAAAAATATTTTAGTTTTCGAGATAAAATACGTGATTGAAAAATGTATATAGTTAAAAAGTTGGTGAAAAATGTGTTTATAGACAAAGTTATCGAATGGATGCTAATATTTTTAATTGTTCTTAATTTTAACTATAAAACATTTTATTAAAATTCAGTTCAAAGTCAATAATTAATTTTAGCCACAATTTCTTAGGTCCTACAACTTTTAAAAACACATTTCATCAACTTTTACCGATTGGACCGGGCAGTATGTTTCGGATTTAATAACATTGTTTAATATTATAGAGAGAAAAATAATCAAAATATGCAAAATATATATTAAAGACTTTAATAAAAATTTTTTTTCATTTTAAGCTTTAAATCAATTTAAATTACAATATTTAAATAATTTCTTGGAACTATAAACATACGAATCGTAAAAAAATTAATGTATGTGTAATTATACATTTTTTTGGTCATTAATTGTCTTCCTTCGTTTCTCATTTTTAATTTAAATATCCATTTCATACCTTAACATATAAATTCAATATATGTAAATAATAAATGACCGTGCATCACACGGGTATAACACTAATTTTATTAATATATCCCTATATTAAATAACGTAATAATTATGATTATTTTATATTTGTTGATAACAATGGATATTAAATTATTGCTTATTAAAAAACTTAAAAATATCTAGATTTTCAATAAGGAAAGTGACCTTATAATTTAGGACGGACAAATAAGCAATACAAGTCTATTTTCATGGGACGGAGGGAGTATAAATTATTGGAAAGAGACAGTTTCCAATAAGTATGACATATTCTCGTAATTATGGCCTTGTTTGGCGGCTAAAAGGAAGGAATTTATATTATTTGGTTGATTTATTTTTGTTTTCTAGGTAAGATGTGGAGTTAAAAATTGGAGAGAGAAAATATGTGTAATTAAAAAGTGGTATAGGAAATTGTGTAAATTAAGTTTTGTGTCTTTCCCAATTTAATCCAAGCCGCTGAACAAGGCCTAAATTATATGGTTTTTAGAATGTTATATTATTTTGGGAATATGATGTAGATTATAAATTTATATGGCATTATGTGATTTAGATTCTGATTTCTAGAATGCAAATGTGTTGACAGTATGTAAGAATCGCCGCATTACAACATTTTACTACAACTATAACTTTGACAAAAAAAGATATACAATTTCAGGGGAAAATGAGCCCAAAATAAATAAATAAATAAATTATTTCTTTACTTGTAAATCCATTCGTTTGCACAGCCTCTGGACTCGTCCATATCTATGAATATACTATACAAATTTTCATACTATTTAGCCCTTGTTTGAGCTCCATTATAATTTTCAACATTTTTCTCTCTATCACTTTCAACCACACCACATATTCTTCAATAAGTTTTTTAACTACGCATTCTTCAAAAAATCACTTTCTAGCTAGCTACATCGAATTGATTATGACCTGATCTGGTGGCAGAAAATTTGATTTGGTTGAATCTCTTTGTAGATATTAGCTACATCGTATCAAGACTTTCAAAAGGATTTAAATAACTGATTCCAAATTTGGAGGAAGAAGTTAGTTAATGATAACGGGACATCAAGCTGCTAGCCTAAAGTCTCTAATACAAACTCGTACCTGACGATGTAAACGCATAGACCATGAGGTCAAGAATCACACAAAACACAGAGCCACTAAGAGCATTTTTTTTTTTTTTTTAGTTTAGCCTTTTTTCCAATTTTCCTGAAACATCAAGCAGACTGGGCATATCTTTTAATTATTTTATCCGCCCCGCAACAGCTGCTATTTGTGATAAATTGTTCTTTTAATTTGTTCTTTGTATGCTTACCTAATCACTTTTATTCTCTCTCTTGAATCATATTCAAGGTTAAAAGTCAAATGAGGTTGGTTTAGCTACCAAAGCTGATTTGGCTGCTGTCAAAAGTGAATCATATTACAGATTCTTACTGCCTTTTGTATCTTCATAAAATCCTCCCAAGTTGGCAAGGGCTTGAGAGTTTTTCACCATTGGTGGTCATTTGAGTCGAGTTGCCTGCTATATCGCTTGCAACTAAAAGCAATTTGCTCTGTTTTGGGGCAAAGATTCAACTGGTTATGTCTTTTGTATGTTGGTTTTTGTAAGCCAGCCAATATATTGCATTTTGCCCCACATGGTTGGTTAATTGGACAACTCTCAGCTATGCAGTGACTGAAGAACATAATGTTGTAAATATGTTCCATAACCTAAACTCAATTCTTGATGAAACTTTTTATCTATAAGATGAGCTTTGTATCTTGGAGATGAGATGATTAAAGCCATCAACATAAGATTTAAAGCCAAAATTCCCTTTGATTAAGTCACTATTCGGAGGCACGGATGGTGATTATAATAACTATTTTTTCCAAATCTCGAGATGAGTAAAATGTTAAAAATTGAAGAAAGAAAAATGTGTAGCTAAAAAGTTGTATTGGAAATTGGACCTATTATAAACCAAAAAAAATAAATATCACTTGATTCGAACAGAGGCTAAAGAAGTCTTTATTGTAATTGTTCAGTTGGCTGATTGATTTCTGATGTACTTGTGAATGATTAACACTTAAAAAAAATAAAAAATAAAAAAAATTGCTAGTTGTAATTGCTCTTTCTTGAAACCTAGGGGAGGTGGTATCTTATTGTTTGTACTGGTTTTTTACTGTATATAATGTTTTGTCCATTTTATTGTTATTATTATTTTTGAATCAATTATTTTATTACTATTATTTTTGCGAAAACTGTTGTAGTGCAAATATGTGAACTTGTAGTTTCTTTCTAATATAGTTGAAGACAAAGTGAGAAGCAAAACATACGATTTACATTCTCCGCCAATCCCAAGAGTATAGACGGTGGGGGCACCTAAGGTTGCCGTTCCACCTTTTTTTTGAGAATAGAGTGAAAGTACAATTCATTTTTATACAAAAGGGATTAAAGTCTCAAATAAATTAAAAGCTTCTACTTTTATTATAAAGATAACAAGTTTGAGTTTAACACAAATAGATAGATGGGTATTATATTAAAGATAAGATAAACTAGTAGTTTTATTGCGACGAGAGTCGATGGTGACACATTGAGAACTAGCAGTTAGTTACTAGTAGGATGGGGGATTGGGGTCACAAGAATAGGACGCTTCATATGGGCAACGATTCCTAGAGCTTCAGTCATGTCCAAATCTTTTCATGCTGCAAAGTTGAATTTATGCATCAATTTTGCCAATGCAAGTTCAGCAACAACTATGGCAAATGAAATCCTAGGGTAGCCTCTACGACCTGTACCAAATGGGATCATCCCTAATTCCAACCACTCCCTTGAACCAATATGTTTCAGCACAATATCTTCTCTTCATCTCTTACCGATCATCATTCTCGCCCTTTATGTTCCAACAAATCCATGATTCGTTCTGATTTTCATTCTAAATCTTCTATATATCTACTTGAGCTCACACGTATTATTTGGTTTCCAAATCTTGTATTTGAGCTTTTGTTTGGTAAAACTATAGTGATTTATAAATTGATTTATTTATGATTTTGAGATAAACTATGGTTGAAAAGTGAAGAGAAAATGTGTGTGATTAAAATTTGATTTGAGAATTGTGTCTTCGTTTACCGTTTACCAAATGGAGGCTAAATTGTCTCTTCTTATCTTATAATAAAAAAATAATAATAATTTAATAGAAATAGAATATTGTTGGAGCCCCCACCAAACACAATTATCACAAATCTCTACAATTTCTCTCCCAAATGAAATATTCCTACATTCTCTGAAACTATATGATTTCGAATTAGTCTATTCTCACTCCAAGCTTAACCATCCCTCACATAAGGGTGGGACTGCCCACCCTCAATGATAAATGGCATCACCTTCCATGTGAAGTGGTAGTCAAGTTCATGATCAAGTCTGAGATGAGATTAGCATAACCCTATGTTTTTTATTCTTTTATTTATAAGTGTTATTTGTAGACTTTAACAGAAATCATATAAGAAGTTTGTTGGAAGAAGAATGTGTTAAGTTATACCATGGGTAATGCAATATTCCAGTATTGGCCTTCTCCATCCTATCGAATATTGTTAGGATTTCCAAGTAAATTTACCCGCAGGCTCTTTCATTTCACCTTTTTACAATGTTCAAAAAAAAAAAAAAAAAAAAAAAAAAATAAGGTAATAATTTTTACACTTCCAGCAATTCAATCACCTACAACATCCACTCTATCTATATCAACCTTGTCAGGGGACATTAGGCTCTATTTGATTAGGACATTTTTCATATAAATAGAAAATGTTTTACATGGATTTTCATCTTTAATTCGTTTGATTGCATTTTTGTTGGATGAAATTAATTTTTTGTCTTGTCTGGATTTCCTTGTTTTTCCTTGAAAATAAGGAAAATATTTTACGAATTATGCTATTCTACCACCAAAATTTTGCTACACAATGTGTCACACCCTCACATGAGTGTTTGTGGGACCGCCCTCATAATGAGCTTTCCTATCTCCCATGTGAGGGAGGTGGCACACTATGTGGCAGAATAGTATTACTCATATTTTATTTGGTTTAGTTGGGATTTGAGATTTCATTTTCCACATTTACCACACTTTTAAATATTAATTTCACTTTCAATCAAACAAACCTAAATTATTTAAATTCATTTTTTTCCATGGAAAATAAGTTCTTAGCAACAATTTCTTTTAACTTATTTTCTTTTCACCCAAATTTTATGTTTGCAACCACACGAACCCTTATAGTATGTTTTACACCAATATAAATTTGAAGATGCCAGATGTTTCATATAGTGTCGGCAACAGGGCAGATTGGGGTTCGATCTACCCCACCCGATTTTTTTCAAAATAGATCCGCCCCACAATCCACCAATTTTCGGTCCTGATTCGCTGAGAATTTTTTTAAAATATATTTTAAATTAAATCTTTGAAAAATTATTATTTTTAATTGAATCGAGGCAGATCAGAGTTTTTTCGGATCGGATCAGATTTTGTTGTCATCACTAGTTGCATACCCTTGGAGAGAGCGTGAGGTCTCACTAATTTGACATGTGGCTATGCAAAGACCTCGTACAGATTGTGCTTCCATTCAGGTGTTTTTTGTGCTTTCTGGGTAAAACGTGTGGTTGAAAATTGGAGAGAGCAAATATGTGTGGTTAAAAAGTAGTTTGAGAAATTGTGTAAAAATATTTGGCTTTATAAACTTGTTTTTTTACTGTTATGGAACGCACCGTTAGGGAGATCTTTGATATCATTCCCATAGGCCATGAGTAGAGATAGATGCATATACCATTTAGAAGACTCTGGAGGAGATGTATCAAGCCAAAACAGCTCAAAACAAAGCCTTATTGCTGAGGCGTTTGGTGAATTTTAAGCTGAAGAGTGGAACTTTAGTTTTCGAGCACATAGATGAATTCCAGAGCCTAGTAAACTAGTTTTCATTTGTAGAGATGCCACTTGGAGATGAAATGCAAGCCCTCTTACTTCTTAGATCTCTTCTTAATAGTTGGGAGACTTTGGTGGAGTCTCTTAGCAACTCGGCCCCTAATGGAAAACTTACCATGTCTATGATTAATGATTCCCTTTTTAATGAAGAGGTCAGGAGAAAAGATATCGGTACAGACCAGTTACAAGCTTTTGTCATGGAGAATCGGGGGAGACAACATGGAGGTAGTCGAGGCAAAAGCAAAAGTAGAGGAAAATCCATATATGGAAGAAAGCCTTCTTACATGTGCTACTATTGTGGCCAGGAGGGCCACATAAAGAACTGTAGAAAATTTTCACAAGATCAGCACAGAAAGGATAGGATAGTTCGCAACACAAGAATAAAGATGGAGAGACACTAGTTACTATCTCAGGAGAGATATTTATTTGCTCCATCCAAGAGGAGACAAGCCTTCACATCTCAAGAAAATACATTGAATGGATGATAGATACTACAGCATCTTACCACGCCACTCCTCACAAAGAATTTTTCATGACATACAAAGTTGGTGACTTTGGTACGGTAAAGATGGGAAATACAAGTTCCTCTGAGATCATAGAAATTGGTGATATTTAGGTACAAACGAACATCGGATGCAAAATAACCTTGAAGGATGTCAAACATGTGCCGGATCTTCAGCTAAATCTACTTTTTGGGGTAGGCCTTGAAAAACAGGGCTACGACAATCACTTTAGTAATGACACATGGAAAATGATGAAAGGCTCCATGATTGTCGCCCGAGGACATGTATGAGGCACTTTATGTAAGACTCATGTGAAAATGTGCATTGATAGCCTTAACACATTGGAATGTGAGGCGTCTCAAAATCTGTGGCACCAGAGACTCAGTCACAAAAGTAAGAAAGGATTGTCAATTTTGACAAAGTGGGAGCTTATTACTATTGCGAATGAACCTGCACTAGATCCTTTCAATCACTGTTTATTTGGTAAGCTACATAGAGTCTCTTTCAGTTCCTCTTCAATGACATGATCAGAGTTGCTCAGTTTGGTGCACTCTGATGTTTGTAGTCCCTTGGAGGTTGAATCATTAGGCGGTAACAAGTATTTCCTGACATTCATTGATGATGTTTCTTGACATGTGTGGGTGATGATGTTTCTTGACATGTGTGGGTGTGTTTCTTGAAGAAAAAGGATAATGTATTGGATTATTTCAAATTGTTCCATGCCATGGTTGAGAGTGAAACAGGAAAGAAGCTGAAGTGACTCCATTCAGATAATGGAGGCAAGTACACATCTAAGGAGTTCGATGCCTATTGTAGAAGAGATGACATTCGACATGAGAAGACAGTTCCACGTACCCCAAAACATAATGGAGTAGCCAAGAGAATGAATTGGACAATAATGGAAAAGGTCATAAGCATGCTCAGTATGGCTAAGCTGCCAAAGCCATTAAAGGGAGAAGTTGTTCGAGCATCCTGCTACCTTATTATCATATCACCATCAGTACCGTTAAATTTTGAAATTTCGGAGAAAATATGGTCTGGTAAAAATCCCTTCTATTCTCACTTGAGAGTATTTGGTTGTTTAGCCTTTGTACATGTATCCAATGAGCTCAGAAAGAAGCTCGATGCAAGGACTACTCCACGCATCTTTACAGGCTATGGAGATGAAGAATTCAGATACAGATTATGGGACCCAAAGGCAAAGACGTTTATCATAAGTAAGGACGTGGCGTTCCATGAAAACCAGACATTAGAAGATATTGAAAAACCTATAGTATCTTCTAATCCTTATTCGAGTGCTCAGGATATTGTTCCAGACATTGCACCAGCACAATTGGCTATGGATAATGATACAGTGTGTGGGAAAATGCTAGAAGCAAAACATGAGGGTGAAGAAAAGGATATTGATCAAGGGGGTGCCACAACCCTCTCCACCAGATGTTGCAGGACAATCACAAGATTTAGATGATGTTGTACATCCTGAAAGTGAAAATCCACAATTACGAAGATCTGAGCGAGGTCGAATTCCATCAACAAGGTATTCACAATCTGAGTAAATTTTGCTTACTAATGAAGGGGAGTTAGAGAGTTTCTAGGAAGCACAATTTCATGTGGACAAAGACAAATGGCTGTAAGCAATGAAGGATGAGATGGAGTCATTGCAGAAAAATCAGGCATATGATTTGGTCGTGCTTCCAAAAGGAAAGAAAGCACTGCGAAATAAATGGGTGTTCAATCTCAAGAAAGATCGCTGCAGAAAAATAGTAAAACATAAAGATCGGTTGGTCGTCAAAGGATTTCTACACAAAAATGGAGTAGGTTTTGATGAAATATTTTCACCAGTTGTAAAGATGGCCTCAATCCGATTTATTCTTGGATTAGTAGCCAGTTTGGACTTAGAGCTTGAACAAATGGATGTCAAGACTGCATTTCTTCATGGTGATTTACATGAAGAAATCCATATGGAACAGCCAAAGGTTTTGAGGTTTCAGGAAAAGAAAACCTCGTTTGTAAGCTCAAGAAGAGCTAGTACGGCCTGAAGCAAGCACCACTGCAGTGGTACAAGAAATTTGACTTGTTCATGGTGAATCAAGGATATAAAAGAATTGTTGCAGACCAGTATGTTTATTTTTGGAGGTTTCCAGATGGTCATTTCGTTGCTCTTCTACTATATGTAGACGACATGTTGATCATTGGAAAAGATGCAATAGAAATTAACAAGTTGAATAATGAACTCTCGAAGGCCTTTGACATGAAGGACTTAGGCCTAGCTCAACAAATTTTGGGAATGCATATAGTTCAAGATAGGAAAAGAACATGTTGTGGCTACCTTAAGAAAAGTACGTTGAACGAGTACTCAGAAGATTCAATATGCATAATGCAAAACCTATCAGCGTTCCACTAGCCAACCACTTCATGTTGAGCAAGAGTTCATCCCCCACATCCAAGAAAGAGATAGAGTAAATGTCATGAGTACCTTATTCTTTAGCAGTAGGAAGCCTAATGTATGCAATGATCTGTACTATGCCCGATATTGCTCACGTGGTTGGCATAGTGAGTCGCTTTTTCTCTAATCCAAGAAAGGAACACTGGGAGGCAATTAAGTGGATTCTCAGGTACCTCAAAGGTACATCGAAAACATATCTGTGCTACGGGGGAGCTGATTCAATCTCGGAAGGTTATACAGATTCAGATATGGCTGGAGATCTTGATGGAAGAAAATCTACATCAGGATTCCTATAAAATTTTGCCGGGGGAGATTTGTCTTGGCAGTCAAGACTACAAAAGTGTGTTGCTTTATCCACAATAGAAGCAAAGTATATTGCAACAACGAAAGCTGGAAACAAAATGTTGTGGCTAAAGCAATTTCTTCAAGAATTAGGAATCAAGCTGAAAGATTACAGATTACATTGTGACAGCCAGAGCTCTCTAGACTTAAGTAAGAACTCAATATATCATTCTTTCACAAAGCACATTGACATTCGTTATCATTGGATACGAAAATTAATGGATCAATAACTGTTGAGACAAGTGAAGATCCACACAAAGGAGAATCTTGTGGATATGTTGGCAAAGGTCGTTTCGACAGAGAAGCTAAAGCTATGCAAAGACATAGCTGGAATGGTTGACATATAACAATTGTTTTAGATGCAGCTGGAGGGGGAGAATTGATAATGTCCAGCTGTATTTTTTCAATGACCAGCTAGAAGTTCCACACAACCATTTATGAAATTGAGGGTTGTGGAAGCTATCCAACTCATGCATGCATGGAATAAGGAAGTTGCTTGTCACATATGGAAGTTGAAAATTCAACCCTTATCTTCACACCTTATCAATCTAGCTAAGAAGATATTCATTTACAACGTGGTTCTTTCTTCCTGCGACGATGGAGTCCAATTTATGCCTATAAATATAAGTTGCCTCTTCTTATATAGAATTATGCATGCTTCTTATATAATTTTAAGTCTTTTCCTCATTTTGTAATTCCTATCCAAGGGTGATAGAAAGAGTATCCAGTGAGATACTCCAAGAAAAAGGAGAGAGAGAGTTTTAGAAAAAGAGGGTTTTATTTTGTATTTGCAATTGAGTGTGTCAACTCTTGTAAAATTCTATTCAGGTAGTAATAGAAATTACTTTTCCTCTTTTAAACTCCTCTTTTGTGATCAAGAATTACAACAAGTAAGATGTGTTCAATTTTTCCGTAATCCTGTTAGAGATAATCACTGGTCGTAGAACTTTCGCTTTTCTATACTATTGATGTTTAAGAGGAAGTGCGAGTATTTTTTTTTTTATAAAAAAAAAAAAAAGATGACTTTTGAGATATTGATTGCACTGCTGGATTGTGCAGAGCAAAATATTTCTTATAAAGTGGGCTCTGATGTATTTGCTTCTAATTATTTGATATTTCTCTTCTTTTTTTAATGACTGTTATAACCATCCGTTATATTTGCAGACGTCTTCTCTAGTGAAACACTACAAGAGGTTTGTGCAATTGGTTGATCCACAAGTGAGAAAAACTTTGAAAATTCATGTGGTGTAAGGTCATTGACGTGACATTGACGATCCTAAGAGACTATGACTAATTTCGGCCTACCATGATAGAAGTGGTGTATGCTATTGATATTTGTTATCGAGCAATATGACCCCCCATGTTGATCAGATGGACGTGGAAGAGACAAAAAGTTGAGTAAGGACCAATGATATAGAAACGAGTCAAGGTCTAGAACAATTCACCAAAATAAGTTCACTAAAAGATCATGATAAGGGCAGTGACGGATCTAGCCGGTGTCGAGCTAGCGCGGCTGCGCTAGTTGAACTCCGGCCGATCAGATTTTTAGTTGCATTTTTTTCCCGGAAAGTTAGACTTTAGATGAGAACAATGAATTGGAAGATATCCTCTGATGATTGGTTGAGATGTGGAAGCCACCATTGTTGAAGATAGGAAATCTGTAATGATGATTAAAGAAAGCGTCGACTGCAACTGTAAGCAGTGTCTACTGTCTTGGGGAAGAAGGAAGTCTCTTGGTTTGAGTTTTTTTTTTTTTTTTTTTTTTTTTTTTTTTTTTTAAATGACTGATTTGGGTCTTATGGATTTGTATTATTTGGGCCTTATGATATTTTTTGTTCTGTACTTCCTAGTCTTGTATTACTTGTATCATCTAATTAAATAATTTTCTTGCTCTTTGAATAGTATGATTATTATATGTAATACATGATTGTGTGAATAAATAAAAAATACTCAAAATATTGAAATTTTGAATTGTGATTTATTGAATAATTGTTTGTGCATTTCTACATTGATTGATTAATTTTAATATTATTTAATTAAATAGTACAAAAATTCTCGCTACTGTGATTTTTGACGTTCGTCGATCAACGGTCTATGGTCAAAGTCTCGTTATAGCTGGACTCATTGACTGGATCCGTCACTGGATAAGGGGTGATAGGAAGGCAGAATTGAGTGTTGTTTTTTCAACTATATACTCTTAAATTATTAGGCAATTTTTTTTAAAAAACTAAATTTCTATGATTTTTATGCAGTACAGTGTAATAATTTTCTTGAACAGTAGTAGAAAAAAATAAAAATTGATTATGGCGAAAATTGGAAAAAAAAGAGGAAAAAAAAAAAAGAGTTGACGTTCGTGCAGGAACATTTACAGACACAGTATACCTGTTTACACAGAAAAATGCAGCCCTCAAATTTGACCACGCGATTTTCTTCATCTACAACTTCAAGCTCTCTCTCTCTCTCTCTCTCTCTCTCGCGTAAAAATGGCGACGTCAATTCTCCCTCTCCTCTTTTTCTCTCTGCTCGCCGTCACAGTCTCCGCTCGCCCCTGCAAAACTCTATTCTATTTCGTAACAACCACCAACTATTCCCCTTATTCGCATTCCCAAAACCCTAGCCCTAACCTGAACGAGGTCGTCTTCAACACCATCACCACTACTCGATCCACTAAACATCATCCATCTCTGAATTACAACGGTCGTCCGATCGACCTTGAACACGATATGCTTCCCTACAATGGCCCCGTTAAATTACACTCCCCAGTCTCGAGCTCGATTAGGGATCGCACCAAAGACATAATAAGCGTGGTTGGGGGGCTGCTGTTCGGGGTTGGTTGCGGGGTCCTCACGGCCGCGACAATGTACTTCGTATGGTCTATGTTCTCTCCCCATCGCGTTGACTTTGATGATGATTCCTCATTTTCTTCTTCTGATGATGACGACGTCACCTCCGCAAAGAAGATGGGGTATCTGGCTATTCCTACCAAGCCCAAGTTGGTTGATGATGACCTCAAAAAACCTGCATCCCCAGCCAAGGAAGTAGTCTGATGACGTGACCGGATTTATAACCGTTTTGGGAACCCAAAGGAATGGAAAAGTGATCGATTATTACCAGAGTCTTTCTATGTATTTATATATTCATGTTATCGTGCCTACTGCATACTGCTGTGAATTGTGATATGAGGACCCCTAATATGGACTTAATTGCGTTCTTGATTTCCTTTTTTAACTAATTTTCTTGTCGTGCACTGATCAGAAATATTTATAACACAGTCGTATTATCTGGTGTTGTGATTATTGAAAATATTGAATCATGTGCTGTTTACTCTAAAAGCCTTGACAAAAATTGAAGAAGAGTTCATAGCATTCTCAAACCTTGATTTTACATATTTCATAGTCCAGTCGGATTGTTGGCTTAGACTATCTTTGGTTAGGTTATCTCATAATTATCATGTATGAAGGAGATTCATTTTGCATGGAAAGATTGAAATTCTACAATTTTCTTTTTATCCCAGTCAACACAAATTTTAAAGTGGTTGCATGCTTATGATCCTTATATTCTGGATTGTAAAATAAGAACATACAGAGATCAATATAAATTCGAATACAGTCATTCTAGTTCCACCCCTCTGATATGAGTATTAACAGATCTGATAAATTTCTTACAACTAGGCATTGTTGGTTGGAGATAATTAACCTTGACATTTCTTTGTTCTTAGGTACATCACAAAAGCTCAGTTTGAATTTGTGTTTATTGTGAAGTAAACTTAACAATTATACACGACATTACTTGTAACGTATTTTGTCTATGAACAATCTGTATGTGGTTGCTGGGTATCAAGAAGCATCTTCTATTGTATGTGGACTTATAATCCATTGATAATCAGTATGTGGTTGCTGGGTATGAACTTAAATTGTAGTTGTAAGAATGCCAAGTGGTTGTATGACTTGAATGAATTGTTGTGGTCTCATAGACTTGCCTTCTGTTATTTTGAATCAGCTAACATTACAGATTCTTATTGCTTTTTGTATTTTCATAAAATCCTCCCAAGTTGGCGAGGGCTTGAGAGTTTTTCATCATTGGTGGTCAATTGAGCCGAGTTGCCTGCTATATCGCTTGCAACTAAAAGCAATCTGCTCTGTTTTGGGGCCAGGACTCAGCTGGGTATGACTTTTGTATTTTGGTGATTGTAAGCCAGCCAGTATATTGCATTCTGCCCCCATATGGTTAAATGGACAACTCTCAGCTGTGCAGTGATTGAAGAAACTAAATGTTGTAAATATGTTACATAACCTAAACTTGAGTCTTGGTGAAACCTTTTATCTATAAGACGAGCTTTGTATCTTGGAGATAATTAAAGCCATCAACATAAGATTTAAAGTCAAAATTCCCTTTGATTAAAGAAGTCTTTGCCTTGTTGGACGGCCCATTATAAATGCGCATTATTACATATTTTAATTTACACAATTTTTCAAATCACTTTTTAATCACATATATTCTCTCTTCAATTTTTAACTTCACATTTTATCTAAAAAGCACAAATAAATCTTTTCTCTCCAATTTAATAACCTTAAGGGTGCGTTTGATATGTATTATTTTTCATGAAAAATATGTTTTTCCATGTGATTTTTTAACTTTGCGTTGTTTGGTTACTTAAATTTTCCATGAAATTCATTTTTTCACTTGTCTCGAAAGTCGGTATTTTCCTTGTTTTGAATGAATTCGTTTTCCAAGGAAGGAGGAAGTTTTATTTTCCATGAAAAATCTTATATCCTTTTCGTTATATTTGACCCTTTTTGTTGTTCTTAATTGATTTTATTTTTTTCTAAAAATTAACATTATTATTATCAAGTACAAATGTATGAAAAAATAATTTTTTTATTAAAATAGATAAATTTTATTTTATTTTCCATGAAAATAATGTCAATCAAACAACAAAAGTTGGAAAATTTCTTACTTTTTCCACCTAGAAAATTAAACCAATCAAATACATTAAACTTTCAATTTCCAAGAATTTAATTTCCTGAAATTCATTTACTTTCCACTCAAATTTCACAATCTCTATCAAATGCAGCCTAATTGTTTAGTTGGTTGATTGATTTCTGATGTACTTGTGAATGATTAACACTTAATTTTTTATTAAAAATTGCTAATTGTTGTTGCTCTTTCTTGAAACCTAGGGGAGGTGATATGTTATTGTTTGTATTGGGTTTTTACTGTATATGTTGTTTTGTCCATTTGAATTTTATTTGAATTTATTATTATTTTTTGCCTCCAAAAACTGTTGTAGTCCAAATATGTGAACTTGTAGTCTCTTTATAATATAGTTGAAGACAAATTGAGAATATAGTACAAGTACGCTCCCATGGCACATCCCAACCGATAAGGTTGGAGATTCACAAATATTATCAGTGCAGCGGTTTCATGTTCGAATACTAATACGTTAAAATTTGCTAGGTTCTTTGTCGTCTAGTGGGTGGTACCCAGACCCTTATCAGTTGGGGATATAACCTGTGATTTACATCTTTCACCAATCCCAAGACAGGGATATTGGGGGTCGTTCAACCTTTTTGAGAATAGAGTACAAGTGCATATCATTTTCATGGTAAAGGGATTGAACTACTTTTTTTCTATAAAGATAACGAGTCTGAGTTTAGCATGAATATATAGACGTGTATTATATTCAAAATATGATAAACTAGCTGTTTTATTGCGATGAGAGTCGATGATGAAACAATGAGTACTAGCAGTTACTGACAAGATGGGGGATTGGGGTCACAAGAAGAGGACACTTCACATGGACAGCGGTTCCAGGAGCTTCAGTCATGTCCAAATCTTTTTGTGTTGCAAAGTTGAATTTATGCATCAATTTTGCCAATGCAAGTTCACCAACGCCAACGGCAAATGTAATCCCAGGGCAGCCTCTACGGCCGGTACCAAATGGGATCAACTCAAAATTGAGCCCTCTGAAGTCAATTCCTGTATCAAGAAACCTTTCTGGATGAAATTCTTCAGGATTTTCCCACACCATTGGATCTCTCCCGATTGCCCAAGCATTGATCATCACTCGGGTTCCAGCTGCAACTTCATAACCCATTAGTGTAGTATCTTGAGTTAATTCTCGAGGAAGCAGTAATGGAAGCGGAGGATGTAATCTCAGACTTTCTTTGATCACGGCCTTCAAATAGGGCATTTTGTCTAAATCTTCCTCCGTTATTTCTAATTTGCTTCCAGCTATTAATCTCACCTCGCACTGTAGCTTCTCCATGATTTTCTGGTGCCTTAAAAGCTCTGCAATTGTCCACTCTAGAGATGTATATGTTGTATCAGTACCAGCAGCAAACATATCCTGTCATAAGGAAAATGATTAGATTCTAACCAATTGTTTCTTCAATGAATCTTATAAGGGATTCTTACAAAAAGGATAGCTTTGATGGTATCAGTCTCAATAGCGGAACTGGAATTGTCCTCCTGAATTTCGAGCAATATTTCCACAAAATCTACTTCATTGCTGCTCCCATCACGTTCTGCCTTTCCTTGCGCTCGACTTCTATGCTCTTCAACTACACGCGATAAAAACTCATCAAATGATTTCGCCACTTTCTCCACTCTGGCATCCAAACCAGTGAAACGATTAATCCAATTAAGCCATGGAACGAATTCCCCTGGGTTAAAAGTCACCAATAATTCCCCTAGTTCCTTTACCATTAACTCAAAGTTCACAGATTGGTCTCCACCACTATATTTCCTCCCCAAGACCACTCTACTTATAATGTCATTAGTAAGCGACACCAATAGAGTGCTCAAGTTTACCAAAGAAGAGGATGAATTTCTAATTTTCTGGATCATAAGTGACGTTTCTTCTTCTCTTATACGACGATAAGATTGAACCCTCCTGTTGCTCAAAAGCTGAAGCACGCCTATGCTTCTAACGTGCCTCCAGTGCTCACCATAAGGAGCAAAGGCTACATCCTTATAGCCATAAACAATTCTATGCATAATGCTTAATTTAGGCCTGCTTGAGAAAATCACGTCCTGATTTTTCACTATCTCTCGAACTGCATCAGCAGAGGAGACTATCAGTGCTGGTACACTGCCAAAATGAAGCATCATGAGTGAACCATAGCGTTTGGATAGTTCTTTCAGCGAGCGATGAGGGAATAAGTCGAGTTGGTGAAGATTTCCAATTACTGGAAGTCTTGCTGGAGATGGTGGCAACCTTTTCTTGGATTTTGAACTGGCGTTAAAGTACCATTTGTAAAGGAAGAAGATGAACAAAGTAAAGTAAACAAGATGGACTATCCAATGTGAAAAAGAAATCATTTTCTTTTCTTGAACAGATGAAGTTTGCAAGAACATCTTGCATATGTTATACTCTTTATAGTATGTATCACCAATATCTCTGCGTTGAATTTCAACATATTTTTGTTAAAAAATTATGAGCAGCAGTCTATATTGAATTATACATATTTTTATCAAGAAAACTTTGACCCGATTTGTTTTCTTGCCCCTAAAAGACATTTTCTTGACTCCTCCAAAACAATTATTGACAGCATTGCATTAAAAAAAAAAAAAAAAAAGTTGTCCTGACTGGGACTTGATCATTCATTTGAATTCTCATATTTAAAAGACACCACGTAACAGTCATGAAACAGAGATTTTTCCCATAATGCAACTTGAACTTGGATGTTTAATTCGTTAAGAATTCCAAGTTGCTAAGTTCATGTCGTACCATAAGAGTTTTGAAAATGAAGAACGTGTTGGGAATTGGTTTTTTCCTACTTTGACGGATTATTTAAAAAGATTTAATTTGCGATTTAGATCTTTAAGTTTCTAGTAAAAAAATGTAAAAAGGGATATAATTTTACGTCTTGTTGGACAAATTTCACACAAAAAAGCTATCAATTCATAAAATATTGATGCGATCTACAATTTAAATCCTTTATATTAAGTTGCACTATGAAGTATTTTATATTAATTTGCAAAGTGTTCGACAGCCATAGTCGCCATTTTTTTTTTTTTTTTTTATTCTGGTGTTTTCTAAGTAAATGTGTGGTTAAAAATTGGAAAGAGAAAATATGTGTAGTTAAAAAGTAGATTGAAAAATTGTGTTGTTTATAAATTATAATCATTGCATAAAAGAACGGTGTGTTGAATATCTTTTACATCTTTTTTAATTTTTTAATCAAATTTTGAGATTTTTAGGTTGATTTGTTCGGAATATAGAAATATATACACAAATCAAATATAGATTTATGATTTTGAGGTAAAAAAGTAGTGGTTGAAAATTGGAAAGAAAAATGTGTGGTTAAAAAAGTAGTTTGAAAAATTGTGTTGTTTATAAACTGATTTATTGACCAAAGTAGTACATTTATCATACGAATTCTAACTTAAAAATCTTAGGAGTAAAAAAAATTATGCAAAAATGAAATTTACAGATCATAAATTTTTATTGGAGCGGAATTTTGAATCCATCAAAATTTATGAGATGCAAAAATGATTTTGAAGATGTGAAATTACTCCCAATTGCCCTTGTTCGACCTCTTTTATTTTTTGAATAATGTGATTTTGAATAGTATTTTCGAAAGAATGTATGATTAAAAAATATTGAAAAGATAAAAATAGTAGATTTGATTAAGATGGATAGTTAAAATTGAGTGTTGAATAAATTTTATTTTAAAAAAAATGAAGGTCAAACAAGAGGTTGTCGCACATTTGCATATGCTCTAAGTCTGAAAATGTTCAACCGCTTTCTATAATTAGTTTTTTAAAATAAATTTTGGATGAATAAGGAAGTGGTTGGTAAACTTGTTTATAAATAATTTTTTTCCTTACATTTTTAATTTTTTTTTTTAATCAAGCATATTTTTTGAAATCACTTTATCATACATTTTAATTAAAGAAAAATCAATTTTTTTTGTTTATAAATAAAAATTAGAGGTGTTTTTCTGACAGAACGGATCTAAAATATTAGGTGTTCCAAATTCTATTCCAAAAATTTTTGGAATCAAAATGTTGTTCCAAATTCCGTTCCAAAATTTTCGGAATACGCAAACTTCGTTCCAAAGTGAAATTCGGAAATTTTCAATATTTAATATTTTATCAAAATTTATAATAATTTTAAATATATGAAAAAAGAAATTCAATGAATTGAATGTTTGAAATTAAATGAGTTCAAAATTTCAAGTCGTCAAAAACTATAATTAAAGTCATAAACCACAAAAGCAACAAAATAACATGTTACAAACAGTGTCACATTCTAAAGTCCAATTGATGATCATACAAATAGTGAATAAGTAAAGCAAACTTTATGATACCACAATTGATAACTTTAATCTGAATTATTATTATTATTATTATTATATTTAACGTGCAGAATATTTTTCACAACCGATTTACCTAATTCCTATCCTAAATGCTACTCTCTCTCTCTCTCTCTCTCTCTCTCTCTCTCTCTCTCTCTCTCTCTCTCTCTCTCTTCATGTGAAAGTGTTACGTGTTAGTTATATGTTAAATATCATGTTAATAATATTTTTCAATTAATTATTTTTTTTAGATTTTATATTATTAATTATAATGCAAATACAAAAAAAAATTTGGAATTTATTCTGAAAAATCAGAATTTTTGGATCGGAATATGTTTGAAATACTTCAGAATTTTTTGGAACGAAAATTTTGAATTTTTGAAATTTTGAAACTCGTTTCAATTCAAATCCTATTTTTTCGAAAAATTTCAGAATTTGAAAGTTTCGAATTTAGGTTCAGCTGAATTGGATTTTTTTGAAAAAAATCGGTACGAAATTGGACGGAATCGAATTTTTCAATCCAACTTGTAGCCCTAATAAAAATCAACCACCAAAGAGAGGCTAAAAAAATAGTGTTGAAAGTAAGCACTAGGAGACTTGAAAATGGATTGCATTAAAATATGATAGAATATCAATTAACTAGAACGTGTATATTTTTGATTGAAAAGTCTTTTATTTTTATATGAAAAAAAATGACTTTAAAACTTGTCTTTTTTCAACAAGTACCTCTTTCCAAAAATTATACTCCCTCCATCCGTTAAGATAGATTTGCTTCTATTTTTACACTGATTAAGAATTTATATATAATTAATATAATTAGAAATATAAATTTTTCTTACATCTATACATACATATTTATATATCTATATCTTAATCATATCTTAATTTTAATCTTAATCTTAATCTTATCTTATTATATTCATTCATATCTATCTATATATAAAAATAAAGTCTTTACCAAAAATAACACACACAATTTCCCGTCAAAATGTACTTTCTAAATTTGGAAAGATTTTGCAAAAAATACAAGAATTAAAAATTAAGAAATAAATAAAAAATGATTGCATTTTGTAAAGTGTAATGCTTGCAAATTTGAATTACACTTTTGAGCACTACATGCATTTGTTCCAAAAAAAAAAAAAAAAAAACTACACACACACACACACACACACACACACACACACACACACACACACACACACACATATATATATATATATATATATAAACATAGTCTTTACCAAAAATAACACACACACACACTTTCTCGTCAAACGTACTTTCTAAATTTGGAAAGGTTTTGCAAAAAATACAAGAATTAAAAAATAAATAAATAATGATTACATTTTGGAAAGTGTATTGCTTGTAAATTTGAATTACTGATGTGTTCCGGACCCTCGACAATTGGAGTCATAGCAAGCTTGACGGAAAAATTCAAGTAATTCAAGCCAAAACGGAGTTAATTGCAAATTGGAGCAAAAATCGAAGCAAAAAAGGACCAGTTTTGTTCTTACGGCCGTAATGTCAAGATTATCAGGACCGTAATCAAGTCACTGGTTAAAATGCAGAATTTTAAGTTTTTACACTTACGACCGTAAATAATGAAGTCACGACCGTAACTCTTCATCAGCGAGCGACTTACGGCCGTAATTGGAGCTTTCACGGCGGTAACCGAGGAGCGGATCAGATTTCCGGGATTTTTCCATATTTTGCAGATTTTTAATTATTATTTTTTTATTTAATTATTTTAGTATTTTACTTTAATTAGAATTCTATTTTTGAGCCAGTTAGGGTTGATAGGTTTTCGTTTCCTTATTTATATTCTATTTTCCATTCTTTGTAATCAGATTTGATTTTGATATAAACAGTTTTTATTGATGATTCAATAAAAGTTATAGGTAGATTCCTATGTTTTTCGAACTTATCAAGAATATTTCTTGTGGCGTTCAAATATCGAACTTATCAAATATTCGCTAGAATATTTGTGGCGTTCAAAATCAGAGATTTATCAAGGAGATTGGGCAATTCGTTGTGGAGTTTCGAAAGTCGTGGTTCTTTATTCCGCATCTTCGAGCCATCGCGTCGTGAATATCGGGTCATGATTCATCCGTCCAACCACAACCTGAGTTCGGAACTTTTCGGCGTTTCTTCCGCGCTTCGAATCTTATCATCTAGTATCAGAGCTGGACTTTGAATTCAGGTTTTTCTATCCAATTTGATTTTTATGTTTATCATCGAGTCCCATAAAAATCATACATATCTTGTTGTTGAGTCTTTCTTTTCTTGAGTATTCTTCTTGCCAGTAAATTTTTTTCCAGTTTGACCCAAATAAAAATTCAACAAAAATTCAAAAGTGTTTGTTTTGCTTAATTCTTATCCGAATTAAGTTCCGTTTGTTTTGTTGCGTTCGTGTCGAATTTTCGGATTTATTAAAAAAAAAAATTTATTTTTTATTTAATTCCGAAAATTCATTATCCAAAAAAAAAAAAAAAGAGTTATTCCAAATTCAAGAACCACTTTCTTGAGTTTCTTTAAAATTCTTGATATACATTTCCTTCCAAATCAATAAAAGTCGTTATTGCTATTTGATGTCTAAATTCTCTTCATTCTTGAATTTTTCTTAACGCCACATAAGGAATGGATTATGATCCGGGCTCTTTATTCCAAAACTAGGTGTTATGTGGATCATAAGGGGTGCAGTTTGGCGATTGATGGAAAGTGCTTTACTAATTTCGTTAGTAGCACCGTGGTTGAAAAATTAGGATTACCCCTAGAACCATACTATAAACCATATAGGATGACGTGGATGAGGGAGTTTGGGAATTTCAAAGTAACCAAACAAGTTCTAGTGCCTTTCACCCAGGGAAGGTATAGAGAGGATGTATGGTGTGATGTAGTGTCATTGAAATCTTATCATATTTTATTGGGAAAACCTTGGAGATATAGGAGGGAGGCTGTTTATGATAAGAGTATGCACATATACAAATTCCTTAAGAAAGGGAAAACATGCGCATTATATTGGTTGACATTAGAAGAAGCACTAGAAGATTCACGGAGGTAAGGAAGGAGAGTGAAAAGTGGTATAATAGGAGGCATCATGGGGATAAGGATATTGATAAGAAGGACGGAGAGTTGAAATTAAAAACAAATAAAAAAAACTCCAAAATTTGATGAGGAGAAGGTGGAATTGGGAGTTGAGGTTGAAGTTCAAGATTTGAGCGTTGAATTGGAAGATCCACGTTTGTGTAGTAATGAGCCAGTACACGAGTGTGGTGATAAAAATCTGGAGATAGGAGGTGTGGTTGAATTTCAAAGTAAAAATATTAAAAAGGTGCTTAAGAGAAAAGAAGTAGAGAGGAATAAACGAGGACTTGCAAAGGAAGAACGAGGTGAAGAGAAGTGCCTCGTGGTTCCAAAAGAGGAATTGACGGTGATAATTCATGAATACAAGGATCCATACCTTGTACCTCATGAACCTAACATTTCCCTCCCCGCTTTATTTAATTTTGTCTTACAGGTTAAATGTGCTTGGAAATTTGGGCAACACTACCAATGCCCACAGGAGTTTCTACTTCAATCCATTCGTGTAACCCAAGTTACAGAATACAATTGGTCATCCCCCTGGCATGGAAGCAATAATTTTCCGTTTGATCCAGGAGGTGAAGTGAAACAACAGGAACAAAGCTATGATTCAGGACGAATCATCCTAAAGAAGGAGGATATGATGTGTTACGGACCCTCGACAATTGGAGTCATAGCAGGCTTGACGGAAAAATTCAAGTAATTCAAGCCAAAACGGAGTCAATTGCAAATTGGAGCAAAAACCGGAGCAAAAAAGGACCAGTTTTGTTCTTACGGCCGTAATGTCAAGATTATCGCGGCCGTAATCAAGTCGCTGGTTAAAATGCAGAATTTCAAGTTTTAACACTTACGACTGTAAATAATGAAGTCACGGCCGTAACTCTTCATCAGCGAGCGGCTTACGGCCTTAATTGGAGCTTTCACGGCCGTAACCGAGGAGCAGATCAGATTTCCGGGGTTTTTCCGTATTTTGCAGATTTTTAATTCCTTTTCTTTTATTTAGTTATTTTAGTATTTTACTTTAATTAGAATTCTATTTTTGAGCCAGTTAGGGTTGATAGGTTTTCGTTTGCTTATTTACATTCTATTTTCCGTTCATTATAATCATATTTGATTTTGATATAAATAGTTTTTATTGATGATTCAATAAAAGTTATAGGTGAATTCCTATATTTTTCGAACTTATCAAGAATATTTCTTGTGGCGTTCAAATAACGAACTTATCAAATATTCACTAGAATATTTGTGGCGTTCAAATAACGAACTTATCAAATATTCGCTAGAATATTTGTGGCGTTCAAAATCAGAGATTTATCAAGGAGATTGGGAAATTCCTTGTGGCGTTTCGAAAGTCGTGGTTCTTTATTCCGCATCGCCGAGCCATCGCGTCGTGAATAACGGGTCATGATTCATCCGTCCAACCACAACCTGAGTTCGAAACTTTCCGGCGTTTCTTCCGCGCTTTGAATCTTATCAATTACACTTTTGAACACAACATGCATTTGTTCCCAAATAAAAAAATAAAAATAAAAATCGTTTTGAACACTGTTAAATTATATAAAAAATAATTGTAGTCAAATTTTTTTGTGTGACTACAGAGTAGTTTAAAAGCGTATTGTTTAAAAATATTTTGTCAAACAGAGATGCTTCGTTCCAATTCGAAAAAAAAAAAAAAATTTAATTTTTTTTTTTAAAAAAATTTGTTTTTAAATAACAGAATGATTGATTTTAATATAACTATTAATCTTATTATGTATCCTAACTTCATTTTTTATTTTTATTTTTTGTGAAAAATGTGAAAAAATTACATCAAAAGCATCATAAGTCTAATTTAAAAAATAAATAAATAATTCTCTATTTTTATAAAAAAGTATTCAAGATCCTTAATTTAGAAATTTTGTTAAATTAATTAAAAAAAAGATTACTCAAAAATATTTTGCTTAATCATAGCGTAACTAATTTGGTAAAGCAACATTAAATTATTTCTAAAGATATAAAATTATGTTATAAAATGTGTTGAAAAATATTTAAATAACTCGAACATGTTTTAGCTTAAAGAACGAAAAATGTTTTATTTTAAATAACTTAAGAACATTCCTTATATTGTGTATTTTTTTACAAGTTTTCAAATTAGATTATATAAAAATTAAAAAATTAAATGACTAATTCAGAAATTTTCTTTCAAATCGAATAATTTCATACTTGATTGAATATAATTTTCCATCATATGTAATGACAATTAACAAGAGTTAGAAGTAATCACTTTCGCATGTTGAAATGTATTTAAAAAATCCTATGAGTAACTATCAGTATTAAAATTATGTTTTAGCATGTGTTTAATAAATTTGCAAAAATGGTTTATAAACCATTTTATAAACCACAAAATTTATCAAACCACTTTTTTAAATGTACACATCTATCTTTATATAAAAATAAAAACAAAGTCTTTATCAAAAATAAAACACACACACTTTCCCGCCAAAATGTACTTTATAAATTTTGAAAGATTTTGCAAAAACCACAAGAATTTAAAAATAAATAAAAATTGATTGCATTTTGAAAAGTGTAATGCTTGCAAATTTGAATTACACTTTTGAGCACTACATGCATTTGTTCAAAAAAAAAACTGCATATATATATATATATATGAAAACATAGTCTTTATCAAAAATAAAACACACACTTTCCTGCCAAAATGTATTTTCTAAATTTGGAAAGGTTTTGCAAAAAACACAAGAATTAAAAAAAAAAAAAATAATGATTTGTTGTAAATATTATATTGTATTAGTGAATGACAGTTGTACCCCTAAAACCCGAGGTATTATTACCTTATGTATCCCTTATTCTCCCTATATATATGGGGGTTTTGGTTCATAGTAATACATAAGTTTATTGGTGTCTCTACTTTTCTTTCTTTTTCTCTCTAGTTTATAACATGTTATCAGCACGAGTCTCTACCAAATTGAGTTAGAATTTTCTTTTTCAAAATCCCATATATCAAAATATTAGTTAGATGGTAAAATCATATGCACCGAAATTAATTTGGTGACATATGAATTTTTTTTATTACTATTCAATTGCAATTCACATCTATTCATTACAATGTTGTTCATTAGCACTTGCGGCTCATAAATCTGAATATGATTTTCTCCAACCAATTCGACAGATTTTGATCTTTATATTGATAATTCATTATTTGTTGCTCAAAAAACTTGACTCGATGTTAAATCTACCCTCCAAGTATAAAGGGGTCAAATTATAGCCTAGCAATAATCCAGGGTCATTCTTCCTAGGGATTTTATTGGTATCATAATATTTGCTAAATTCGAAACTTAAACTATGATTTCAATTGTGCTAAAATGAAATTGGAGAGAATATAATTAAATTGCAATGAAAGGGAAATTTGAGTGGAGTTATTCTTTCGCTATCAATTGGGCTTTGCAAATAAATTTAGCATGAATTTCTTGAGATCGTTAAAATTTGGAAATATTAGTACGAAAATTAATCAATTTATTGTACGGAATTTAGTCGAGCATGTTATATGCATATTCAATACATATCACATCAGCGACATTAATCCAAGTAAAATAATTTGAAAATTTAAAACACTCGTTAATTATTATCAATCACAAGAATTCATCTATAACGAATTAAAACATACCCATTAAAGCTAAGAATAACTCCCCTCAAATATAACTTAGCCGAACATAATTAAATTAACCGAAATAAAATTCAAACAAACAATAACCATTACTAAAGAGTGAAATTCACGCTTTGAATTGAAAGTTCAATATCCAAAATATATATCTCAAACTCAAATAACAAAAATTAATCTAAATTCATTAAAACTAGTAATCGAAACAATTAAAAGTCTATGCAAAATAAAATCGTAAACTAGAACGAATCACCCGAAGCAACCAATGGCAGCCCCTGTTTTCGAACCACAAGACTAAGCTTCGTTTTTTTCTCCTTCGGCTGCTGCTGTGTAACTGCTGGAGGTGTAGGTTGGGGATGGGAAGTGGCTGCGTTCCAATTGGAGGATGGAGGTGAGGACAGAGAGGAATAGGTTAGGTTGGCGCGAGAGAAGATGGCAGGTTTGAAGGAAGAGGAAGTGGTTTGCGGCTGTGGAGAGAAGAAGACAGAAGTTACGTGAGGGAATGGAGGCTGCTGGGAAGGTGCAGCGTGTAGAGAGGAGGGGCTGTTGTCTGGTCTGGTTGTGTTAGAGAAGAAGGAAGACAGAGCTGCGTGACAGGTGAGGGGCGAGGTTGCTGCTGGGAGTTCTGACCGGGGAAGCTGTTGAAGACTGCAGGCTGGAAGCTGAGAAGAAGACAGCGAGAGAGAGAAGAGAAGGCAGAGGAGGGTTGCGGCTGGAAGTGATAGAGAAAGACCTGCGGCTGTGGAAGAAGGAGAAGGAGAGCGGCTGGTTATGGAAGATGGGAGAAGACAGAGGATGGAGAGAGATGGTGGGGGAGAAAAGATATGGCTGTGAGTTGCTGTTGGTTGTGGGGAGGAAGAGAGGCTGGCGTGTGTGTGGTGAGAGAGAGATGTGAGGTAGAGGTTGATGTGTGAGAGGAGAGAAGACAGTAGGTTTTAGGGTGAGGGGGATGATGGTGCTGCTGGGTTGGGTTGAACGAGAAAAGGCCAGAGGATGAAAATAGAAAATGGGCTCTGTTACGGCTTTTTCGGTCCATTAAATTATGGATTTTTGGGTTGAGCTTGGCCAAAATATACCTGTAACCAAATAAATGAATTTTTTTTTTAGCAAATAAAGTTAATTTAGAGTTAAACAAATAAAATTGAATCTTTAATAAATTTTACTCTAAATGACAAAATTTATATCCCAAAATCGTATTTTTCATTTATTTATCTATCTAAAATACGTAAATTTGGACACTAATCACACTCCCCAACTAACTTTTTGCTAGTCTCTAGCAATTCAAGCGAATTAAAAACATGTCTAGCTCAATGAAAAAAAACTTCAATTGTAAAGTCAAGAATGAGTTTAGATAATCGAGCACAACAACTTCGCAAAATCAAGAGATCAAGCATTATATCCAAATTAATCCATAAAAGCATTCCCAAAATTTTGTGTGTTTATGTTTTAAGCCGATCCATCAAACCACTAACCCCAACACATACAGTGTCGAGTACTCACTCAAGCCAAGTATAAACTCCATATACTCACGGGTATGTGTATTTTGTTTCTGAATTGGTTAGGGGGTCACTCATGGAGTTTGAAAATTGATCACTCAAGCATTCAATAAAGGCCATATATATGTGGATGATAGTAATGCAAATATTGACCTCATGAAAAGCTTACAACCATTGGGACTCAACCGTTCTTACCACAAGCCTACTTAAGATCAAAATGTCAATGTCAATGTCAATGTAAATGTGACGCTTGTGTTATCAAGAGAATTGATAAAGAGTGATGGAAGAAGAGGTTTGCATATTTCAGTGATAATAATAGAACAAGAAATTCCAATGGAAGTATACGACGCAATGGTAGCATTTTTTTTTTTCGATAGGATAAGGAAATAAAAGAAGTAGGTAGAAATCGAAGATTTTCAAAATATAAGCAAGGATAATAATTTTCACTTTTAATCACACTTCCAACTTGCTTTCTTCTTCACAACCTTTACTTTATTTTCGGTATGTCTCCCATTTCTTTTCTTTTTTTTTTGAAAATGAAATCTTCTCAAGTAATTCTTCAACACTCTCCTCTCGTCTCAATGACTGTCAAATAATTTCTAACTCCACTTTTCTTTCTTTTTCATGCACTGAACGTTTGTTTCTCAAATATGGAGCAAAAATAATCATCCTCACTTATACTTGAAAGTAGAAACAAGGTTATGTATTTATGGAAGCAATGTCTGGATGCAACGTCATCTTTAATGTGAAATAAATGAAAGAGATTTGTGGCTATGAGGGAATTTTTGGATATGAAGGGATTTGTGATGGGAAGAGAAAATGATAAGGTTAGCTTCAAATGGTCAAATTTTTATTTGACATTGACCTTCATCGTTTCTTAAGTATAAACCACCAACAATCCACAATCCGTGTAATGATGCCCAATGGAAGTAGCAATATCAAACAAGGGCAATATAAGAAAACTACCAATCGCTCAACTCTCATGATGAACAAATAAAATTACTTAACTTGAGAGAGCTCTAGTTGTATGTGTTGACTATCCATCTTACCACAAGGCTTAAATTCGTGCATAAAAAAATTTTTTTTTAGGAGGGAGGTCTTTACAGAATAACAAAGATATAACTCAAGACTCAAGATGTACTCAATTTTAATGCTCAACTATCACAAAAGAATTTATGCAAAACAAGTACATTTTGAGTCACTCTCCCCCCAACTAAAATCAGACATTGTCCTCAATGACTCAAAGAGAAGAAAAATGAACAATGAATAATAGACACGACTCAAAATGAATTCAAGCTAAAGGAGAAGAGTGTACCTGAGAGGAGGCTTATGCACATGAACAATTATTCAAGAATGAAAAACTAAAAAATGAAGAAAAGAATAAAACTGCAAAAGAAAAAGAAAATATATACATAATAATAAAAGTTAGTTCCAAGAAAATCAGCTGCTGGAAGCAGGGTCCAGCAGAGGTAGTTCATTAATATCAGCAGAAAAATTTTCCAAAAATGGTTTCAGACGTTGTCCATTAACTTTAAAAATAGTACCAGTTTTTGGATCCAAGATTTCAACTGCTCCATAAGGGTAAACAGTTTGCACAATGTAAGGACCAATCCATTTAGTTCTCAACTTACCAGGAAATAGATGAAGTTTGGAATCATATAGCAATACTTTTTGAGAAGGGAAGAATGTTTTTCTAAAAATTTTCTTATCGTGAAAAACTTTCACTTTCTCTTTTGAAATTTTTGCATTCTCATATGCTTCCAAACGCAATTCATCTAACTCATTCAATTTCAGTTTCCTAAATTCACCAGCCTGATCTAAATCAAAGTTGAGTGTTTTAATTGCCCAATAAGCTTTATGTTCAATTTCAACAGGCAAGTGACAAGGTTTTCCAAATACAATTCTATATGGAGACATTCCAAGAACAGTTTTAAAAGCAGTCCTATATGCCCATAAGGCATCATCCAATTTTATAGCCCAATCTTTTCTATTTGGATTAACTGTTTTCGTCAAAATGCCTTTAATTTCTCGGTTGGCTAGCTCAGTTTGACCATTAGTTTGAGGGTTATAGGGAGTGGAAACTTTATGCCTAATGCCATATTTCTTTAACAGGGCTTCAAAAGGTTTATTACAAAAATGTGTTCCTCCATCGCTAATTATGGCCTTAGGCATACCAAACCTAGAAAAAATATGTTCTTTCAAAAATTTGAGCACAACTTTATGGTCATTTGTTCTACATGGAATAGCCTCTACCCATTTTGACACATAATCAACAGCAACCAATATATATAGATATCCAAAAGAAGGGGGAAAAGGACCCATAAAATCTAATCCCCAACAATCAAAAATTTCAAGAACAAGGATTGGTGCTAATGGCATCATATTCCTATGGCTGATACTACCAAGTTTCTGACATGCTTCACAATTTTTACAAAAGGTATGAGCATCCTTAAATAAACTAGGCCAATAGAACCCACATTGAAGTACCTTAGCAGATGTTTTCTGCGAAGAGAAATGGCCTCCGCAAGCATGAGAATGACAGAAAGTAAGAACTTGTTGTACCTCATCATCAGGAACACATCTTCGGATAATTTGATCAGCACAATATTTGAATAAGTATGGGTCATCGTAGAAGAAGTTCCTTGCGATAGCTTTCATCCTCATTTTGTCTTGGACACTCCAATTTGAGGGCATATGACCTGTAACAAGATAATTAACTAAGTCAGCGAACCATGGAACAATGTTCAAGCTAAATAGCTGTTCATCGGGAAATGAATCATTTAAAGGGTGAGAAACTGTTGAATTATCAGAATTTAATCTGGATAAATGATCAGCGACAACATTTTCCACCCCTTTTTTATCCTTAATTGTAATGTCAAATTCCTGCAATAACAAAATCCATCGAATGAGTCTAGGTTTAGCATCTTTCTTTGTGAACAAATATTTAAGAGCAGAATGATCAGTAAAGATGGTAACAGGAGTCCCAATAAGATAAGTTCTAAATTTTTCCAGAGCAAAAACTATAGCTAGCAGCTCTTTTTCAGTAGTTGTATAAATTTAATTGGGCATGATTCAAAGTTCTGCTAGCATAGTAGATTACATAAGGTTCCTTACCTTTCCTCTGGCCAAGCACTGCCCCTACGGCTATATCACTTGCATCACACATTAATTCAAAAGGTAGAGACCAATCAGGTGATCTAACTATGGGTGCAGTGGTGAGTGCCTTTTTTAAATGTTCAAAAGCTGTAGTGCATTCATTAGTCCAAACAAATTTTGTATCATGCATCAAAAGTGTAGTTAAAGATTTTGCTATAATACTAAAATCTTTTATGAATCTCCTATAAAAACCTGCATGACCTAAAAATGATCGAACATCTTTTACACTTGAAGGAATAGGTAACCTAGAAATTGAATCTACTTTTGCCTTATCTACTTCCATGCCTTTAGAAGAAATTATATGACCTAAAACAATTCCTCTTGTTACCATGAAATGACATTTTTCCCAATTAAGGAGAAGTTGTTTATCTTCACACCTGCATAAAACAGCTTTCAAATTTGTTAGGCAATCATCAAATGAATTACCATACACAGAGAAATCGTCCATAAAAACTTCCAAAATGTTTTCTATCATGTCACTGAATATGCTAAGCATGCATCTTTGAAAGGTTGCTGGGGCATTACAAAGACCAAAAGGCATTCTTTTAAAAGCAAACGTCCCAAAAGGGCAAGTAAAAGTAGTTTTTTCTTGGTCTTCTAATGCTATTTCAATTTGATGATAGCCTGAAAAACCATCCAAAAAACAATAGAATGAATGTCCAGAAACTCTTTCTAGCACTTGATCTAAAAATGGTAAAGGAAAATGGTCTTTTCTGGTCATGGAATTCAATTTCCTATAATCTATGCACATTCTCCAACTAGTAGGTACCCTTTTAGTTATCATTTCCCCCTGTTCATTTTCAACAACGGTAACCCCAGTTTTCTTAGGAACTACTTGAGTAGGACTTACCCACTTGCTGTCTACAATAGGATAAATAATACCTGCATCAAGTAATTTTAAAACTTCATTTTTAACAACCTCTTTCATGTTAGGGTTTAGCCTTCTTTGAGATTCCCTTGAAGGATTAGTATTTTCTTCTAGAAAAATTCTATGAGTGCACACTAGAGGACTAATTCCCTTAATATCAGCTATAGTCCAACCTATTGCAGATCTATGATCATTCAACACTTTCAACAACAAATTTTCCTGATCACAAGTAAGAGTAGAAGAGATTACCACAGGGTATGATTCATTAGGTCCCAAGAATGGATACTTTAATTCAGATGGAAGAGGTTTAAGCTCCAGAGTTGGCATCTTTTCTGCTGATGTTTGCATGGGTGTCTGGCTAACATTTAGAGGCTCAATGTTGGGCTGCCAAGTTCTTACAGCTGCTGTTGTTACACCTTTTAAAGGGTCTTGAATGCTGTCCAATTCGAGATCCTGCTCAAGTTGCTCATTAGGATCTTCTAACTCAACTAGCAGCTCTTCCAGCATATTAACTTCCTGCACTTCATCAAAATCTTTTGGTTGCCTACAAGCATTGAAAATGTTAAGCTCCAAGGACATATTTCCAAAAGTCAACTTTAAAATACCACTCCTACAATTTATTAAAGCATTTGAAGTTGCAAGAAATGGTCTACCAAGAATAACAGGGATTTGAGGAGAAGTTTTAGGTGTATTTTGAACATCAATAACAACAAAATCAACTGGGTAATAAAATTTATCGACTTGAACCAAAACATCCTCAATTATCCCTCTAGGCATCTTAATAGATCTATCTGCTAATTGTAAAATCATGGGGGTAGGCTTAAGTTCACCTAGACCAAGTTGTGTATATACGCTAAAGGGCAAAAGATTCACACTCGAACCTAAATCTAGCAATGCATGACCAATACGAGTGGTTCCTATCATATAAGCAATGGTTGGAGAACCAGGATCTTTAAATTTTTGAGGAGTTTGACATTGTATGATAGAACTCACTTGTTCAGTTAAAAAGGCCTTATTCTTAACAACTAACTTCCTCTTCACTGTACACAAATCCTTAAGAAATTTAGCATAGGCAGGGACTTGTTGAATTGCATCTAGCAGAGGAATATTTACCCTAACTTGCTTAAAAATTTCATGAATTTCTGTTTGATTTTTGGTCTTATTACCAGGTTGTAATCTTTGAGGAAAAGGAGCAGGGGGTGCACCTACTGTTTGCTTAGGTGGTTCCTGAACATCAGGTAAAGATTTTAATATAGTATCATTGACAGGAGGTTTAGCTTGCTTACCCACCAAGTTCTCTTGAGGTTCAGGAACTTGGATTTTCTTACCACTTCTCAAGGTAGTTACTGCTTTCACATGTCTCAGATTGGGCTCATCGACTCCATTGTATTGAGTTTGAGGGTTTGGCATTGGTTGAGCTGGAAACTTACCTTTTTCTACTGCACTTGCCTGAGTAGTCAGCTTTGTAAGCTGAGATCGGATGTCATTAATGGCCTGAGAGTTTTGATTGTTGATAGCAGCTTGACTTTGCATGAATTGTTGGATTTGGTCTTCCAGACTTCTCTTCTGCGGTGGCATATATGGTGTTGGTTGTGAAGGTCCAGCATTGTTGCCAACATTATTGCTTCCTCCTTGATCATTCCTCCAACTGAAATTGGGATGATTTCTCCAACCTGGATTATAAGTACTCGAATATGGGTTAGAATAAGGTTTGGAAATCATATTAACAGCAACAGATTGATCAAAATACATTTCTTTTAGTTGGGGAAGTGCAGGACAATCAGAGGTTAAATGTTGTGCATCATCACAAATTGAACATTTTTCTAAAATAGTGGAAGAGGAATTGACTTCATTCACTTTTTGAGTTTCCAAATTTTCAAGTTTTCGAGTAATGACAGCCAATCGGGCATTTATGTCGTCATCTGCTCTAAGTGAATGAATTCCATTTCCAGATGCAATTTTTGGAAATTCAGTTTTTATTGCAACACCCCTATCAAACTCATCAATGTTATCCCAAGATTGGGCGTTTTCAGCTAAATCATCAAAAAATGTAAAAACGTCATTCGGGTCTTTTGCAAAGAAGTCACATTACTCATGGTTTGCACAAATTGTCTCATTTCTGGTCTGAGCCCTTCATAAAATTTTTTTGTTAACATCCATTTTTCATAACCATGATGGGGACAAGATAACAACAAATCCTTAAATCTTTCCCAACTAGTGTAAAAATTTTCATTATTCTTTTGAGAAAAATTCATGATTTGTCTTAGAATAGCGGTGGTTCTTTGTGGTGGAAAAAACTTTTTAATGAACTCTTTCCGCATATTTGCCCAATTTGTAATTGAGCTAGGCCTTAAAGAGTTAAGCCATGACTTAGCTTTATCCTTTAGTGAAAAAGGGAAAAGCTTGAGTCGAATGACTTCCTCAGTGCAATTTCGTTCAAGAAAAGTAAAACAAACCCCTTCGAATTCCTGGATGTGGTGATATGGACTCTCTGATGGCATCCCATGGAAGCGTGGTAGATGATCAATCATTCCCGGTTTGAAGTTGAAGACCGCCGCATTTGCAGGCACTACAATGCATGATGGAGTGCTTGCCATCGTTGGAAAACTGTAGTCTCTAAGACTTCGAACGACTGGCGCCTCATTTGGATCTGCATTATTTGCCATTACTACTTGCTGATTTTCAAGAAGTAAAAACTGGTTAGTAGGTTCCGATCTTACTAATCGCTTAGTATTATCTCGGAGCCAAACGGACATAAACAAAGAACAATATCAAGCAATAGTAGAAGAGACGAGAATAAATAAATAAATAATAATAAAATAAAAAGAATTCAGCAAAAATCAATTAACACCAAAATAATCCCCGGCAACGGCGCCAAAAACTTGACTCGATGTTAAATCTACCCTCCAAGTATAAAGGGGTCAAATTATAGCCTAGCAATAATCCAGGGTCATTCTTCCTAGGGATTTTATTAGTATCATAATATTTGCTAAATTCGAAACTTAAACTATGATTTCAATTGTGCTAAAATGAAATTGGAGAGAATATAATTAAATTGCAATGAAAGGGAAATTTGAGTGGAGTTATTCTTTCGCTATCAATTGGGCTTTGCAAATAAATTTAGCATGAATTTCTTGAGATCGATAAAATTTGGAAATATTAGTACGAAAATTAATCAATTTATTGTATGGCATTTAGTCGAGCATGTTATATGCATATTCAATACATATCACATCAGCGACATTAATCCAAGTAAAATAATTTGAAAATTTAAAACACTCGTTAATTATTATCAATCACAAGAATTCATCTATAACGAATTAAAACATACCCATTAAAGCTAAGAATAACTCCCCTCAAATATAACTTAGCCGAACATAATTAAATTAACCGAAATAAAATTCAAACAAACAATAACCATTACTAAAGAGTGAAATTCACGCTTTGAATTGAAAGTTCAATATCCAAAATATATATCTCAAACTCAACTAACAAAAATTAATCTAAATTCATTAAAACTAGTAATCGAAACAATTAAAAGTCTATGCAAAATAAAATCGTAAACTAGAACGAATCACCCGAAGCAACCAATGGCAGCCCCTGTTTTCGAACCACAAGACTAAGCTTCGTTTTTTTCTCCTTCGGCTGCTGCTGTGTAACTGCTGGAGGTGTAGGTTGGGGATGGGAAGTGGCTGCGTTCCAATTGGAGGATGGAGGTGAGGACAAAGATAAATGGGGACCCATCATCCTCCACGTTGATCATCTAAATATTATTTGTATCTAATAGATTTGATACATGTACTAGATGATTGCATGGTGTTCGCAACCTGAAGTTTGCGAAATTATTGTTCAAATTATGAATTATGAGCATAATTTTCAGATTATATAATCAAGAATGTGTCTTGATAATGCTAGTGGACACGAATCTCAACATTTTAATAAGTGTTAGTTGGGATGTCGATAAATAGTTTAACATTTTTGTTTGTTAAACGCCTCCAATTAATTTAATTGAGAACAAAATACTTCCCTTTTTGTTTAGGGAATTCTATTACGCATCATCATAGTTCTCCCTGTTATAATTGGCTTATGATTAGAGCATAATTTTTCCATATAATTAATAATGCAATTGATCCACCACAATGCACTGATATGGGAAATAAAGAATGTTGAGAAAAATGTGTTGTTTGAACATATATCCCAAATGGGTGATATTTTACAACGTCGAAAAAAAAATGATTGTCAATTTGATTGGACAATTTTCTCAACATTAGGGGGAAATAGCTTAAAATCAAACAAATGCATCATATTATATTATATATATCCTCGCGATTGATAATATGAACCAGAAGTTTGATTGAAAATATGAACAAAACGTTCAAAGATAATATAATTACAAGATGCATAAGAGATTAATAAAATCTAATGCGCTATCTTATATTGATATGTAGTACGCCTGAAGCGTAGCGATATTTGATTCGAATAAAGATCCCCAAATAAATAAAAATAGAGCAAATGATTATAATGGTCTTATTGAGGAGGCATATACTCGTGAGAGAGTATTTATTGACATAATTAAATGTAAATCTCCAGAAGAGGTTCAATTACTTGAAATATTGAAAATTGAGATCTCTGTAGTTATGTCTTATGGGGAAAGAAATCAAATTGAGATGATAATTGTGTCGACATACTTTTTAAAGCACTTATGCAAAAGCAAATTGCGAAGCTAGTCGCATCATAATTTTAATGATAGCGAGGATAATAAAGGAAAATGTGTCGAAGAAAATTGATATAAAAATAGTTGGCAAAAATATGCATTCAGGCTAAATTAAACTTATTACAAAACCTGAAGTTTTGGGACCTGAAATACAAACGCATAAAAGTGTAAAGCAAGTAAAATACCTATAGGTATAGTCGTAATACACGACTTGTTGAGCAATGAATGTTTCAAAGATCTGGCACAGATACAATATTTTATTTGCCTGAAAATGCATAATAAGTGCCTATAAATACATGATTATTAGAAATGTATATAATGAAAAATGATTTACTCTAATTACTAGCTTGCGCTCTTTGATGTACCAATGAGTGATATCGAAATGTATGATCATCAACTCGGTACGTTGGGAGTATTCTTTGAAGTACCAATGAGTGAGATTAAAAAGGGTAATCAATACCTCGGTACTTTGGGATTGCTGTGAAATAATTAGAGAAAATCTATTTGAAATATAGGAATCGTTACCTATCTAAAGTTTTACGACTTAAATTAGGTGGTTTGACAATTGCAATGTGAAACATAAACTATGCCTGAAACATACAATATAATCCTCGAAGGATTAAATATATTTGAAATATATAGTTCAAGTTTTTAAAAAACTTGTTTGATCAAAGTATAGATATACTTTGCTATCTGAATATTTAATATGCCTTAAAAAGATTCAATTTGTAATTGAATGTGATTATCGTATAAAATTATATTTGAAAATTCAGGCAATTGATTTTCAAGATACAAATTCATGGTTAATTATTCACTTGAAGTGAATAAGTTAATTGTTCATTGAAGTGAATAAGTCACTTCCAGATTTGAGAACTGCGTTAAATGCATTGATGAATATTGATTATAGAACATGGCTCGATGTAGCATGTTCAAATGATTGGAAATATTTTATAGTTCTTCAAGTTCAAAGGAATAATTGAATTTATATTCTAAGAACAAAAATATGAGATATATTCCATTTATATATGCTTGGTGAAGATATTCGATATTGCACCGATTAACAGTTGAAATAATTATATGCAATATCCAAACAATTGTAATGTTCCCATGAGGGGGAGCTAATATACGCTACACTATTTTTTCCTTAACCGAGGTTTTGTCCCACAGGATTTTCCTGACAAGGTTTTTAATGAGGTAACTATTATCAATGTCTATTGATATATTATTCTATCCTATACGAGACTCCTGAAGAGATCAATATATGGATGATTCAATAGAGATTGAATCAGGAGGAGTAACTATATGGATGATTCAATACATATTGAATCAGGGGGAGTAGCTGTACTCTTTTTTCTTCGTTCAGGTTTTTTTCCCACTGGATTTTTCTGACAAGGTTTTAAAGAGGCAGCATCAAAATACTCCAGAATTTCAACAAATCTACTCAAGTGATAATGAAGCTGATTTATCTACAAAAGCACCATCAACATCTACATTCAAGAAACCAGTTCAGGAGATTGGGATACATCAACTCGATGATTTACAACGATCAACACTAGGGGGGAGTAGATGTACTCTTTTTCCTTAGCCAAGGTTTTGTCCCATTGGGTTTTCCTGGTGAGGTTTTAACGAGGCATCATTCATCTTAATACTCCAAGAACAACTGTACTCTTTTTCCTTCGTTTGATATTTTGTCCCATTAGGTTTTTATCAAACAAGGTTTTAACGAGGCAGATATTTTGTAATATCATATGTCATTCAAGGGGGAGTGTTGTAAATATTATATTGTATTAGTGAATGACAGTTGTACCCCTAAAACCCGATGTATTATTACCTTATGTATCCCTTATTCTCCCTATATATATGGGGTTTTGGTTCATAGTAATACATAAGTTTATTGGTGTCTCTACTTTTCTCTCTTTTTCTCTCTAGTTTATAACATGATTGGATTTTGGAAAGTGTAATGTTTTCAAATTTGAATTACACTTTTGAGCACTATATGCATTTGTTCCCAAATAAAAAAAAATAACAAGTAAAAATAGAAATCGTTTTTAGCACTGTTAAATTATATAAAAATAATGGTAGCCAAAAATTTTTGTTTAAAAACATAGAATGTGATGTTTTCGAGGTAAAAAATAGTGATTAAAAGTGGAAAGAAAAAATATGCGTAATTAAAAAGTAGTTTAAAAGCGTGTTGTTTAAAAATATTTTGTTAAACAGAGATGCTTCGTTCCAATTCCAAAAAAGGACAATTTGAAATTGATTTTTTTTTTTTAACAAATTTGTTTTTACTTAATAGGATGATTGATTTTAATTTAACTATTAATCTAATTATGTATCCTAACTTCATTTTATTTTATTTTTGTGAAAAAAATTACATAAAAAGCATCATAAGTCTAATTTAAAAAATAAATAAATAATTCTCTCGAACTGCATCAGCAGAGGAGACTATCAGTGCTGGTACACTGCCAAAATGAAGCATCATGAGTGAACCATAGCGTTTGGATAGTTCTTTCAGCGAGCGATGAGGGAATAAGCCGAGTTGGTGAAGATTTCCAATTACTGGAAGTCTTGCTGGAGATGGTGGCAACCTTTTCTTGGATTTTGAACTGGCGTTAAAGTACCATTTGTAAAGGAAGATGATGAACAAAGTTAAGTAAACAAGATGGACTATCCAATGTGGAAAGGCAATCATTTTCTTTTCTTAAACAGATGAAATTTGCAAGAACATCTTGCATATGTTCTACTCTTTATAGTATGTATCACCAATATCTCTGGGTTGAATTTCAACATATTTTTGTTAAAAAATTATGAGCAGCAATCTATGCTGAATTATATCATATTGTTATCAAGAAAACTTTGACCTGATTTGTTTTCTTGCCTCTAAAACACGTTTTCTTGACTCCTCCAAAACAATTATTGTAATCACTGCATAAAAAATTAATAATTATATTGACTGGGACTTGGCACTTCATTCATATTCATTTGAATTCTCATATTTAAAAGACACCACGTAACAGTCATCAAACAGAGATTTTTCCCATTATGCAACTTGAACATGGATGTTTAATTCGTTAAGAATCCCAAGTTGCTATGTTCATGTCACGATAAGATATTTGACAATGGTGAAGGGTTGTTTTGAAAATGAATAACGTGTTGGGAATTGATTTTTTCCTACTTTGACGGATTATTTAAAAAGATTTAATTTGTGATTTAGATTTTTAAATTTCTTGTAAAAAAATGTAAAAGCTAAAAAGGAATATAATTTTACATCTTCTTGTGGGACAAATTTCACATAAGAAAGCTATCAATTCATAAAATATTGACGTGGGATCTACAATTTAAATCCTTTATTGTTAAGTAATTGGCCCAGTTTGCCTAAAGCCCAAATCCGGAAGAATCATTTTTTCCATCCCAACACACTCCAACCCAAGTTGCATCACCTGCTGAACCTATTTAATGTCCAGAATTCGGAGCTCAAGTCGTATAACCAAAGTGCGAGTTTCTTGTCAAAACAAAATTTAGTTCTGACCGTTTGATCAACCACCTAGGACGCCCCTATCCATTGGATCCTTCTATCTTTATAGTCCAGATGAAGAGTCCAGAAGATGGGGTATTCATCCATTCTTACGCCTTATTTGTTCTTAGGCGATTTCTCTCTTAATCTCTTAGATTTTCTAGAAGAAACTTCATAAAACTTCTTCAGATTTGTTATAATCTTTGAGAGTAGTATAGTGCTCTATGTAAGCACGATTTGTTTGATGTTTGAGAGATTTGTTACGCAGTTTTTCTTGCGGTTTTTAGTCTGAAACAATTTTTGTATAATCGTTGTGATTTGATACAATATTTTTTGTATTTTTGTAAATATCTTTTGTGGATTTAATAAAACTTGTATATTTTTGTTGATCTTCTGGGTTTGAATCCTTTATAGTGGTATTAAAGCCTTAGGGTTTTTGATACTCGAAGGAAAAATTCTGATTTTTTTGGGAATCTTGAAAAAAGATTATGAAAATTTGTAAATCTTTGTGAGAAAACCCTAGATCTGAAAAACCCAAGGTTGATTCTTTTGGTACCTTTGAGTTTTTCCATAAGTTCCTTTTAGATCTGTAAATTTGTGTTACGGATTTGTTGATTCTCTGGCATACTGGAGTTTGGATCTGAAAGATCTGCAACCGGATCTTTCTTTGTTGGAAAAATTCCTAAAAGGAATTGAACGCTGAAATATTTTTGCATCAATCAAGTGAAATCCCTCAAATCTTTAGGATTTTTTGAACCCTTCTATTTTATCTTTCATTTTTCCTCTGTTGAAGCCCTCCTTGGACCCCTTTACTTTCCTTTGTCAAGGATTCCTTTAGAGAATCCGAGAATCTGAGGGAGTTCTGGGCCGACCTATGTAAGGTTGAGGAAAGAAAGATATTTCTTTCTAGTTCTAGACTGATTTAATTAATATTATGTGTTTCTGAATATTTTGTATTTATTTTGTGCTGTGATTATTGTGTAAATTTGATCTTTGTGATTCTTGAAACTCTGCAGTTTACTATAAAGAAAATTTGATCTTTGTGATTCTACCTATTATTTCTTATCCTTGAAAATCTGTAATACTTTTCTTCCAAAATCTTTTAAAATGGCTACTGCAAAGGTTGAGGTTGAGATTTGGAATGGGAAGGGGGACTACAGTTTATGGTGTCAAAAAATAAAAGCTCTTTTACTCCAACTAAAATGTGCTAAGGCTATAGATGAAACCTGACCTGAAACTTTAACGGAAGAAAGAAGAACTAAACAAGATGAATTAGCTACTATATTTCTTCATCTTTCTGATACTGTAATTAGGAAAGTACGGGAAACTAAAATAGCTGCTAACCTTTAGGATAAACTATAAAACTTTTTCTTATAGTTTCTCTTCCAAATAAATGCTTTTTATGGAAACAATTCTTTAGCTTCAAATTTGATCCTTCCCTAGGTGCTGAAGAGAATATTGATAGGTTTAATAGAATAACACAAGACCTTCTAAATGCTAGGGAAAAAACTACTGAAGATCAGAGAGGTGTTTGTTTGTTAAATGGTATGGGGGATAAGTATAAGGATATTAGAAATGCTTTGGAGTATGGTGGCCAAAAATTATCTGTTGAAATAATTCATACATCCCTTAAGAATAAAGAGCTTGAGTCCAAAACTAAACTTAAAGAAGTCTATAATGTTGAGTCCTCATTTATTAGAGGTAAAACTTCTTTTAAGGGCAATAATAATAAAACTTGGAACCACAATAAGAACAATCCTAGGCAAAGAAAAGAATATCAAACTAAGAAGTTTATACCTAACAAACCTAGAGATAAAAGATTTGATAGGTTTGATAATAAGAGGTTTGATTATAACACCTTTGAGACTAAAAGATACGATAACAACAAATTTGATAGAAAAATGGAAGACACTAGGAAATGTTTTTATTGTGGTAAAATGGGCCATCTTATTAACAACTGCTTTAAGAAAATAAGGGATAATAAAAACAATCAACAAGAAACTGTGGATATTCAGAATAATAGTGGGGTTGTTTATATTACCACTTCTTCAAAAATGAAAGATGAATGGATTCTTGACTTTAGCTGTACATTTCATATGTGCATTATAGGGATTTGTTTGTTAATGTCTCTGACTATGCCTCTGGTTCTGTGAAATTAGGCAATGATGTATCCCGTGCATTAAAGGGGTTGGGAAAGTGGTATTAAAACTTTGTGATAATAATACCTTGACATTGAATCATACTAGGTATGTTCCTGACCTAAGAAGAAACCTCATCTCCTTAGGAATTCTAGATGATGAAGGTTATGACATTAGAGTCAATAATTGATACACAAAATTTTTGAGAAATAATTTGTTGATTACTAGTACAGCTAAGTCTAATGGTATTTACATTCTTTCAGTAAAACCCAATTCTTCTGTCTCCCGTATTGTTGAAAATGCTAATAATGACTTGTTTAATCTTTGGCATAAAAGACTAGGTCATGTAGGGCAAAAGGGTCTCAAATTTTTGGGAAAAATTGGGGTATTTGGTAAAGCCATTTTATTAAAACTACCTTTCTGTGAAGAATGTACTTTGGGTAAACAAAAAATTTCATCTTTTGGTAAAGGAATACATAAATCAAATGATATTCTTGAATACTTGCATTCAGATTTATGGGGTCCTGCCCTGTTTGTACTGTTTTTGGATATAAATATTTTTTGCTCATTGTTGATGATTATTCCAGAAAATCCTGGGTTCATTTGTTAAAATTCAAAGACCAAATTGTTTCTGTTTTTAAAGATTAGATTACCTTGGTTGAAAATTTGAAAAACAAGAAAGTTAAAAATATCAGAACTGATAATGCTTTAGGGTTATGTAATTTTAAATTTGAAATTTTTTGCAAACAACAAGGTATTTTTAAACATAGGACTATCTCATACAGGACACAGCAAAATGGGGTTGTTGAAAGGATGAACAAAACCTTGCTTGAAAGAACAAGGTGTATGTTAATCCAATCTAATTTACCAAATTTTTTTTTGGGGGAAGCAGTTAAAACTGCATTTTTTTTGATAAATAAATGTCCTTCAAGCTCTGTGGACTATAACATTCCAGATCAGATCCGAAATGATACAGTTCCAGATTATTCTTTTCTTAAAATTTTTGGTTGTCACTAGTACAGAAATTGGAATACGCGTCGGTTGGAAAACGGAATACGCGTCGATTGTAGCGGCGATGCCTATGACGCAGACGCTTAAAGTCTCGACTTTAGGCGTCGATTTCCCAAAGTTAGTTTTGGGCGTCGGTTCTAAATTAGAACCGACACATAAAGTAAAAAAAAAATATCAACTTTGGGCATCGGATCTAATTTAGAACCGACGCCTAAAGTCAAAAAAAAAAAAATCAACTTTGGGCGTGGCCTGCAGTGATCTGGATGTGGCCTGCAATGACCCCGGCCACTACAGGTCGTGGCCTGCAGTGACCTGGACGTGGCCTACAATGACCCATGCCACTGCAAGTCGTGACCTAGACGTGGCCTGCAATGACCCAGGCCACTGAACGTCGTGGTCTGCAGTCACCTGAAAGTGACCTGCAATGACCCAGGTCACAGCAGGTCGTGGCCTGCAATGACCTGGACGTGGCCTGCGGTAACCTGAACATGCGCATCACCAAATATATATATATAATCGACATATACGTAATAAAATTAAATTTACAACAATTATACTTACAAAATTGTTAATTTAAGATACAAATTAAATATATATGTAAATTCAAGTTTGATTACGCTTCGATTTACACAAACCTATGAAGGAAGTATTTTGCCCATAAGTTTTGAATCTCGATTACTTCTTCCGTTGAATAATATTCTTTAAATTCCTACAAACAATCAAAATGAATTATTAGTTATTTTTTCATAAAATATAAAGTCATTATTAAAATTCTCATTTTTAATGACTTATACATTTTCTAACGAAGTAAGTTGAAAGTGTTCTATGACTATCTCATACATATTTCTCATAACGTAGTAACCACACTCAGACCCTCCAGGTTGTTGAGGACACTGAAATATTCACATTGAAAACTAACAATATTAGTAATCAAACTAAATAAAATATAGAAATAATTCAAAGATTTGTAATAAAGTTTAAATCCGTGTTTTCATACTTTTACGTTTTTTCACGTTGTATTGGATTTTTTCCTCATGCCTCCAACTGTCCAATACATTTTAAAAGCCCTAAAATTTCAATAAATTATATCAGAAAGCTACAAAATAATAATAAGACTCAAATTTCCTACAGAAATTTTGACAGAGTCTCCCCTATAAATTGAACTTATCCAACCTGTAGGGGGACCCTGCTATTCAAAACTATCAACTTCTCAACAATCACAACATAAACGCATCAATTTCACCACAACTCCACAATTATTTCATGAAAAGTTTCCTAACTTACGTGTTCAATATCGGCTTCATATCCAAGTCACGCTTAGATGCAGTAGCTGAATCCAAGAAGTACACCGTATTCTTCTCAGGAGAAATAACTAGCAACATCCAGTGATTCCTACGTATTATGAATGTGTAAATACAACTTTAAATATCATATCATTCAAATTAGGTTAAAAAATAGAGAATATCAATGGTCTTACTCCTGAAAATACAGTGCTAGAATGAATTTCTTAGTTTTCATTGCCTTCATGGTGCTGGCCAAGTAATTTATAGCACCATTTGCATTTGTTCTTACTGAAACCAATGCAATGTGTGTAGGAGACATGAACCCAATCGATTCAATACCGTATTCTTGACACAACTCATGGAGGTACCTAAAAAATAATAATACCAATAAATAGAAATAAAATAATGATTTAAATTGAAGTTATAATTTTTGATCAGAAGTCTTACAATGAAAACACTTGTAAGATAGATGTATCCAACGATTGCATTGTAAGCAAGTAGGTGATGTCTCCGACTGTAACAAAAAAACCATCCTCGAATGCACAATTGAACACGGCTGCATCAACGGGCACCTGGTAGAAGTCATCACCAACAGGCAATTGAATGACCAGAGAGTGTAACATTTTACAATTATCACCCAGACGTTATAACGTCTCATCGTCAACAATCGCAGGTCGTTGGGTAGATGACATTTCGAAACTCTGGGGTGTTTTTCCTTTGTTCAATTTTTTGGCCTGTTGTGGTACCTCTTCCTGCAACAAGACAATTTTTATCATCTTAACTTGTTATACAAATTTAAAAGAAATTAATATTGACAGAAACTTTTATATAACTAAATGTTTGGACCTCTCCAAAAATCATCAGCTCCTTGCTTCCAAGAAGCTTCCAATAGCTTCCCCACTGTGGTGTGGTATTGAGATGACACTGGAATACAAAACGCTTCTACACCATCGACAATGTGGTCAATGGACACCTTAGCATAATCAGGCCAAAGAGGTTGATGATGCACCACCGTGTCGAGTCCGGCTGGATAAACCATCCCGCTCGCCACTATTTGTTTCTCACCATTAAGACTTATGGCGAGACGACAAGGAGTCGGCTTCTATTGTACAACATCATTGAACATATATGTTAGCAACTTCCAGTTGAAATAACATAAATAATGTTAAAAAATTCTAAATAACTTAACATTAAATACCTGAAGTCCATGAAATGGATCTGGGTCCACAGAGTGGCAACTTCTGCGAGTAGGTGGTCGGGGCTGTGGAGTTACGTCCACCTCGGCCTCAACATTTAAGCCCAGGCGCTGGAGGATAGCATCGTATTTAGTCCGCATACTATGGTACTCCCTCTGCATAGTATCGAATTTACTATGCATCTCCGGCATGGTCTGATGCCTGACCCCCTCGGCAATACTATCCTCCATCTCTGACCTGATCATCTCCTTAATATCGTCTACTGAGACGACCCCACACGAACGTCTAATGTAATCATCAGGCCTGCCGTAAACATCCCTCGTGGTCACATAGACGCCATACCCCCTCACCCTACCAAGGTGATCTGGCTTACCAAGTGCTTCACTTAAAATATCATGATGTCTACTTGCCACAAATGTCTCCTGCGTGGCCTGCTCAGCTTTTTCAACCTATTAACAGAAAAATAAAACGTAAATATAAGTATATATTTAAGTAAATTTGAATTTAAATTATGAAAAAATAATGATGATATACTTACAATTTTGTCAAACACCCCCCTCGTTTTCTCGTTGGGGATGTAATAACTTCCATCTTCTTTCTTCTTAAATCTAGCTCGAATCCAATCTAAACTTCGATCCTCACTTACAATTGACGAGCTAATCATGTCGCATGAAGAACTAGAAGATAGTGGGTCACTGACTAGCCACTGTGGCTTCATCCCCACATAACCAGCTGAGCCCATATAATGTGGATGCTCGTTTCGCAATTGAGCATCCCTGGTCTTCTTACCTTTTTCCTGAAAAATGTCACATCAAGTATTTAGTTTTCAACTCAATAAATCACATGCGTATATTTAAATATATATACCTTAAATTTCTTAGTCTGGCGTTCTTTCTTGAACGAGTCCCATTGCTCTTCAGTTATAAAATCGTAAAGCTGCGTAGGAGATATATATTTTGGGTGGTCATGTGTAACATAATCATGAACCAGCCGAGTCTTGAAATCTTTCCATCGCATCCCCGCAACTTTCAACACCCTTTTTTTTCGCCGCGTCATCGGGGATGTTAAACTCCCTCTGAAAGATGAATATAATATGCGATGTTATAGAAAAAAATTACAAAACGTTATCAATTAACCATGTATGAAGTGATAGTACCTTTATTTCTTCCCACATCATGTCCTTAAGGCCGGGATCAACCTTGTGTCAATCGCTGATGTTTATGTCAACGTGAATACGGACCAAACACCCGACATAATTTCTGAAGTTCCCCTTGCCTGGTCCGATTGGCCTATGTTTTTCATCGAACTCGATGACATTCACTTCCCCCGCCTTCTTCATGTTTTTGCCTATTGTTGGCCCTCTAGTCCTTTTTGTGCTGGTAGTACGATGATCATCTGAAGATGATGAAGACTCGGCCATTATATTGAGACCACTGTGAACAAACTTGCACACACATATATATATATATATATCAAATTATTGTTACCAAAATCACAAATGAAATTATTAACAACGTATAGAGCATATATGAAAAATAAAAAAAAAAAGTTATAAGCAAGAATGTGTAAATAAACTCACACAATTAATAATCAGGAACGACGGTCAATCCATAATCCTTCTTCATGATCCCAACGCATATAATTTGATTCAATGTTATCTTCCCCTAAAGTTGCACTCCCTTCTATACCGATGGAAAATGGATGGGTTTCATCAAAGTGATCATAATCTTCTTCATCCACTACATCACCAATCCCAACAATGCGTCTCTTGCCTTGAAGGACGACTGACCACTTAGTATCGGCAGGATCAAGAACATAAAATACATGTTTGGCTTGTGATGCAAGTATGAATGGCTCGTCTAGATAACCCAACCGTCCGAAATCCACCATAGTGAATCCTAATTCATCCACCCGAACACCCCGTCGGTTATCAACCCATTTACATTGGAAGAGAGGAAACTTGAACTCCCTATAATCAAGTTCCCAAATATCTTCAATGATACCATAATAGGACATCGAGGCATCTACTGGCATGGTATCTTTAGCATTTGAAAAATCTCTTGATAGTGCTACTTGTGTCACTCCACTGTTTTGCACTGCACTCTTATCATCTTGACGTTTAGTGTAAACGTATACCCATTAATGTCATATGGTTCATATGACCTCACAATCGTGCTAGGACCGTAAGCTAACCACTTTACCGTTTCAACAATTGTATTCGGCATTTGTGACAATTCTTTCATCACTTTATCTTTGAACCATTTTTGAAATGAACGATTATGTTCATTAGTTACCCACCTTTCAACTTTTGAAGGATTTTGCTACCTTATGATGGACATATGCTCGTCCAAATATGGATGAACTTTAGGAAGGTGTTGTAATACAAGGAGGTGTGCTTTATCTGGCAATTCAACATTGGGGACGATTGACTTGCATCAAATAGTACCTTTACCTTCAAGTCTTCCATCATGCCAAGATTTAGGAACACCAATAGTCTCAACGTCATCCAAGTAATCAGTACAAAATTCAATACCCTCCTTAGCAGCATAACCTTCAATGATACTTCCTTCAGGTCGAAATCTATTTCTCACTTATCCTTTCAATATACCCATGTATCTATCAAACGGATACATATACCTCAAAAATACTGGACCACAGATCTTAATTTCTCTCACCAAGTGAACAAGTAAGTGCACCATAACGTCAAAAAATGATGGCGGAAAATACATTTCAAATTGACATAGAGTGATAACAATATCGACCTGCAAATCATCCAACGCCTCCGAGTCAACAACTTTGCTGCAAATTGCATTGAAGAAAAAACAAAGTTTTATAATGACTTGTCTAACATGTTTTGGGAGAATGACACACTGATGTCCAACCACTTTCTCATAGTTTCGATAGTCTTTATATTCTGTTTGGTCCACTCTTTTTTAAACATATCATTCGGCTTAGCTGTGTCACCTTCAATAGGGTCATGTAAATCCTTACAATAAAGGATATCCTCCATCCTAGGCTTTCAAGTCACCCAATTATGATTAGTGAGTCTAATCATAGCATAACCAACTGGATCTTCCATTTTAATCCACACAATCCAACCTAAGCTTTGATACCACTGTTGAGAAATTAGACTACTAGAATTTCCAACACAAGTAGCAACACTAAAAATTTCCCCAAATCCTTGTAATTAAAATAGGAATTCACAACTCAAACAAGACAAGACAATTCAAACTATAGAATATCGAAATACTGAATAACAAAGCGATAACACCAATAATAATTTAACGGTGTAAAACCCTCCAATGAGAAGTCTACCGGGCAAACCGACAATTCTACCGTTACAAAATAATATGAATACAATATTTATTCCCTAAATTTTTGCCCTAAATCTAGAGGTAACCCAATACACATCTTCAAGAATCAATCTTGGCAATGACAAAATACATCATCTAATATCAAAAGATGGAACCCAACAACAACAACAACAATAATAATCATGAAGAATAAATAGTACCTAAATGATTTTAAGATAATAGTTAGAGAACTCCAAATCTTGAAGAAGAAGAACTCATCAATAATAACACTTTCTTCTCAAAATAAAACAAGATAAATGACACCTTATTCTTCCATGATATCATTGCATGTATGTGTCAAGAAAATGGCCAGAAATCAGTATTTTGAAAATCGAAAATCGGTTCGACCCAAAAAAGGCAAGAGGTCAACGGTTAGAAGGTCGAACTAGGGTCGAACCCGTTTCAACTAAAAATTAATAAACAATTGTTCTAAAAAAAATTCTAAAATAAAATTATTTTACAAATAAACCAATATTTACTCATTTAGAAATAAAAGCATGCACAAAAATGATTTTTTTGCATAAAAACTAAATAGACAAAAAATATAAAATATACTATATTAATATTCTTTAATTTTATAATTACTATTTCAAATAAAATATAGTTTATGCTTGTTAATTTATTTATTATACCATGATTTATTTCAAAATTTCAAAATATTTTAACCTTTAAAAATAAGAAAAAAAATATTTAGATAACTTATTTGGTAGAGGAATTAAATGACAAGTAAAAATAATTTTCAAAAAAAGAGCAAAACAATTCACTAAAAAAAGAAATAGAGAAGGAAACCTATTAAAAAAACTAAGAAATAAAAAAAAAAAAAATGAAATCCTCCCATCCCACCTCGAAAGTTGATGTGGGTGGGAGGAGAAACAACCCTTTATAAAAAGGGTTGTTGCCTCTGGAGGCAAAGCTAAAATTGGGTGGACACTTATTTATGGTGCCACCCCCTCAATTTTTTTTTTAAACCGGTTCATTCGCTTAAAATCCAGATCGGTTGACTGAATGGTGGTTAACTGTCAAAAGATTTGGTTTTTGATCCGATTTTTAAATGGATGGTTTAATGGACTTTCTAAATCGATTTTTCGAGCAGTCACGATTTTTTCTGTTTAACAGGTCGATCAGATCCAATTTTCTAAACATTGCTAGAAACTCAGCCATTGCATTTTGGTTCAAAGTCTGAGCCTCTGTTTTCATGAAAAGCCCTAGCAAAAAAAGAAGTCTTTGTCTTTTTACAATAAAGTTAAATGAAATTGCACAAAGGGTGGTCCTTGATGTTTAAAACAAATAATGACCCGATTAAATTATTATACGAGTTGTTCCAATATTAAGTTATGGGTTAAATAAATTAAGCCCAACAATTTTTATATGAAAAATGACTTTAAAACTTGTATTTTTTTCAACAAGTGTCTCTTTTCAAAAATTATATTCTTTTCGTCCCATGAAGATAGACTTGCTCATATTTTTACATGGATTAAGAAAATGTAATTAATATAATTGAAAATATAATTTTTTTCTTACATTTTACGAATATATCCTTACATTAAATAACGTAATAAATATGATTATTTTATATTTGTTGATAACAATGGATATTAAATAAGGGCATATTCAAAACTCTAAAATATCTAAATTTTCAATAAGGAAAGTGACTTATAATTTAGGACGGATAAAAAAGGAATACAAAAAATGTATCTTTACAAGACGGATGTAGTATAAATTATTGGAAAGAGACGGCTTCCAATATGTATGACATTTTTCTTGTAATTATATCTTTCCAGTTACACAACTTTTCATTATCCATTCATTCATATTTTGTACCACACTTTATATTCTCTACATCATTGCCCAGAAATGTAAGTAGTTCTGCATATTTTGATTCCCGTTACAAAATAGAGTATAAAGTGTTGCCTGGTCTACTATTCTTGTTAAAATTTTGATCTAGTACCAACCGCTGGCACCATAACGGTGACAGGGGTTGGCACTAGATAAAAACTAATTCTTGTAATTTCCGGTGCAATTATTATGAGAAATGATAACTCTGTTTGGCTATTCCATTTAAATGGAATAAAACACAAAATACATAATTTTTCGTACTAGTTTTTAACTACACACATTCTCTCTCCAATTTTTAACCCCACATTTTACCTAGAAAATACAAATAAATCAACACAATAATTTAAATTCTCTCCCATCCGCTGCAGAACTGGGCCAATGTTATATTTTGAAAGACATTGTCGTTCAATCATGAACACTAATCTCATGCAAGGAAAAATTTGTTTTTAGAAGAAAGAGTCTAAGCGTGTGTTTGTTCCCATTAAAAGTTTGTTTATTTTGATTTTTTTTTTTTAATTACTTCTTTCATTTTGCAACAATACTTTGAATATATAAAATAATACTGCAACCACAATGATGTGATCAGACAACATTACGCCCGTTCAAAAGCCATTAGAATGCAGAACTACCAATTGCACCCTCTATTTTATATGTGAAATTACCATTTTCATCCCCTTTCATACCTAACCTGGATGAAAGCCCTTTAAGAGCAACTCTAGCCCGACAGTTTCATGCTATTCTGCCGCTGTAAAGTGCTCTCGACAAAATGTGCCCACAGCTGCACTGTAGCTGATGCGAACCCCTTTGGTGTTTGAACCAAAAATTCCCACAACAATTTTTGTATCAACCCAAGAAAGCTAAAGTGGTAAAATAAACCTAAACCCAAGCTTACTCTAACCAAAATTCCAAGGAATAATCCTTAACCCAATGGAAAGAAATAAACAAGTTCATAGATTTCTTCCAACAACACAAGATTCATAAAATCCACATGAAGTTGAGCATAATTTCTCAAAAGAGAAACAAGATTAAGTTGAGGAATTTTACCTCACAAATGCTCTCCAAAGAGGCTTCATTGTTCATACATTCTAACTTGTAGGGTTTGAAAGAAAATGAGTATTAATAGTACAAATATGAAAGAAAAATAAAGAAAATATGAAAAAACAGTAGAAAACGCGTATTTTTGAACGTTTCAGTAAATTTCGGTCGACCGAAATGGTCAACCGAACTCCATTTCGGTCGACCGAAAATTGTCAACCGAAATTGACTGCAAGCGCTTTCTTCAGTATTTTGATCATAACTTTTGATCCCGATATCCGATTGACACGATTCAAAATGATCTGGAAACTACACGAAAAGAGCTACAATACATACGGAAATAGTGAACCTCAAATTCGGACTCTATCTTTGTCAAAACATTAATTGAATCCCGAACTTGATTCAATCTTCATGTTTTTGCTCCCAATTTGATTTTAGGCTTCTTTTCTTGGCTTGATCTCTTGTTTAAGCCTTGAATCTTCTTCATTGTCACCCTGAGAGTCTTTCAAAAGTATGTTCAAAATTGTTCGGCTCAAAATAGTTGATTTCCCGATCGAGCCGCCCCATGATCTCATCATACCCTCCTTCTTCAGGATGATTCGACCCGAATCATGGAGTTGTTCTTGTGGCCTCAACGCACCTCCTGGATTAAACGGAAATGTATGGTCTTCATGCTTTGCTATCAACCCAAAATACTGTGCGACTTGGACAAAAGGGAAAGGCTGGTCCATGAACTTCTTCGGGCACAATTGATGTGGAACGAACCCCTCGTCATGGACAACCTGCAAGAAATTTTTAAATAAAGTGGGGCGAGAAATGTTAGTAACACAAAGCACGAGGTAGGGATCCTCATACTCGTGGTTCATCACGATCAACTCCTCTTCCCGCACCATGAGGCACTCCTCCTCATCTCCAGCATCCAATACTTCAATGTTTTCAACTCCCACCATCTCTTCCCCTTCACTCTCCATTGACTCCTCCCCATTTTCAACCTCCCCAACATCCTTAACAAGTTTAAGCTCATGTACCCCCTTATCAACATTTTGTTCGCCCACAAGAGAATTTGGAGTGGCATCAATGATCTTTAATTCTAAATCCCCCTCCTTCTTCTCATTTTTCTTACCTAGGGGTACTTCTTCCTCCAATGTAACCACCATCCCTCCCTCACTCTTTGCACTCTCCTCCTCATATTCCGTCTTGAGCTTCATTTGGTCTTTGCAAATTTCATCTAAGCTCAATGAGAGGATCACAACCTTCTTCCCCTCCATTATGAAGCTATACCGGTTCCTCCGTATATTATACTCCACATCTCTAACACATTGCCAAGGTTTTCCCAAAATGATGTGAGTAGTATGCAAGGGAACTACATCACACAACACTAGGTCATGATAAGTCCCAATGTTGAAGCTAAGAAGAGTTTGCTCACTCACCCTCACTTCCCCATCGTTACCCAACTCTTGCAACATATAAGGATTAGGATGCGCTATCACCGACAGCCCCAACTCTTTCACCCTACTAGCACTCACCAAATTGTGGCAACTTTCTACATCTATAATGATGCTACATGGTTTATCTCCCACAAGGCACCTAGTATAGAAAGGATGCTCTTCAAGTTTCTTCCCCTCATTAGCATGGCACAAAGGGGTTGGTGGTCTAGCAATTCCCTTCAACTCTCGATCACCCCTCTTATGGAATGATAGAATATTCATTTGCACTATTTCATTATTCTCATCCGTCCCATCTTTAGTCCTATCACCCCATTCTACTACTCCACTTCTAACTCCCATTCTACCCACCAATTTATCCAACCTATTCCATCCCCCTTCCACCTCCTTCAAATATCGAGCCATGGTGTGCAAGTGTGGAAAATGTCCTCACAAAGAATTCATTTCACTCGTGTTTCACTCAATTCTCATAGGAATGCAATCAAATACACCGAGAAAATTAAATCTTGTGAAGCTTGAAACCACATACAAGCAAGTGATGTAGGAATGGATAGACACAAGAACAAGTGGAATTTTCTTTACTTGCTAGGATACAAGAAATGGCTATGAATTTGTAGGACAAATTTTCAATAGCACAGGTCACAAAGGCTTGACAAAGAACAAGGAATTACCAAGGAAAAGTTTGGTGTAGAGAAAAGAAGTTTCTAACATGAAAGTTTTCTTTGGGGCAATTTATCAAACACTTGGTAGGCACCCTTTGGAAGTCATGGAAATGCAAGTGTTTTGGTTATGAAAATTCCCTAACAATCTCAACAATGATAGCAATTACAATACCCAATATGTAGGAATCAAGAAATACAAATGGGCATATAAATGTTCCAATTTTTTTTTTAATTTGCGTTTTTTTTTTTTTTTTTTGGAATGAAGAAAAACAAGAACAATAATGTAAAAGATAGATTTACCAAATTAGAGCCAAGCTCTGATACCAAATGATGCGAACCCCTTTGGTGTTTGAACCAAAAATTCCTACAACAATTTTTGTATCAACCCAAGAAAGCTAAAGTGGTAAAATAAACCTAAACCCAAGCTTACTCTAACCAAAATTCCAAGGAATAATCCTTAACCCAATGGAAAGAAATAAACAAGTTCATAGATTTCTTCCAACAACACAAGATTCATAAAATCCACATGAAGTTGAGCATAATTTCTCAAAAAGAGAAACAAGATTAAGTTGAGGAATTTTACCTCACAAATGCTCTCCAAAGAGGCTTCATTGTTCATACATTCTAACTTGTAGGGTTTGAAAGAAAATGAGTATTAATAGTACAAATATGAAAGAAAAATAAAGAAAATATGAAAAAAACAGTAGAAAACGCGTATTTTTGAACGTTTCAGTAACTTTCGGTCGACCGAAATGGTCAACCGAATTCCATTTCGGTCGACCGAATATTGTCAACCGAAATTGACTGCAAGCGCCTTCTTCAGTATTTTGATCATAACTTTTGATCCCGATATCCGATTGACACAATTCAAAATGATCTGGAAACTACACGAAAAGAGCTACAATACATACGGAAATAGTGAACCTCAAATTCGGACTCTATCTTTGTCAAAACATTAATTGAATCCCGAACTTGATTCAATCTTCATGTTTTTGCTCCCAATTTGATTTTAGGCTTCTTTTCTTGGCTTGATCTCTTGTTTAAGCCTTGAATCTTCTTCATTGTCACCCTGAGAGTCTTTCAAAAGTATGTTCAAAATTGTTCGGCTCAAAATAGTTGATTTCCCGATCGAGCCGCCCCATGATCTCATCAGTAGCTTTTCCGGATGTTCCGGCAAATGGGTTTTACCCCATTTTTTTGTTCCCTACAATTTTGTTTTTGTTGTTTTTTGTCCATATTTCATTTATTTATTGTCCATTTTTGTTCCTACAATTTTTTTTAGCTTGTTTAAAATATGTTATGTAAAGTTGAAATTATCCATAATTTGTGTAGTCAAATGAATTTTAATGTTTATTTTTATTCAACTGTAGTTAATGATTTTTTTTTTTTTTTTTTTTTTTTTTGTAGTAAAGAATTAGTAAATAGAAATTGATTACAAGATGTAACACATTAAAATTTGATTAAAAAAGTGAGACGGATGTGGAATAACTGGACGACACCAAATTTTAATTAAAACACAACTTCAAAAAACCGTTCTCTAACAAATCCATCACCATCAACATATCTCAAAATAATAGTCATTTGTTCTTTGTGGGATTCATCCACTTCTTCATCGACAAGAATATAAAATTTGGCATCCCCAATTTCATCACGAATCTTGATTCACACACAATCAACAATAATTTGTAATATTTCCTTCTGAATTTTTGGTGATATGTAGTTGGCATTCTTAGCTGCATTTACCAGAACAATCGCATCAATTTGTCTGTTTGCTCTTCCTTGCAATTTTATTATTTCAATAAAATTTCCACGATTTAATGAGTCAACCGATTCATCATGACCTCTGAAAGCCAATTGTTGCAATGCTAGCAACTTACCAGTTTCTACAGCAGTTTGTACACATGGGCGATGATCCTAGCTTCTTTTGAACTCTGTTGTTCTAGCATTCTGTCAATATGTTGAGGTAGGTTTTTCAAGTTATCCAACTTTTTCATAGCAAACGCAAGTACTAAATTACCATCCCCTTCATGCCTTTTTAATACACAAGTGTTAAGAGTTGACTCTCTTCCAATCCCTGAAACCCAATACTATAAATGTATAACGTTGAGTGGTAGCACTTTAAACACAAAACACAAGAAACAGAATACACTTTCCTTCTAACATAAGGATAATCATATATAGGTTGAATCAACCCAAGGCCACTTTTTGAATCAAGATGATTGAAATCAACGATTTTGAGTCCCAAATCTAACATAAGGATAATCATATATAGGTTGAAATGGTCCCATTCTGACATATGCTCCTTGAATCTCATCTTGTTTGTGAACATAATACTGAGATATTGGGACGCACGTTTAAGTATGGAGTATCACTTTGCAATGTCTCAACAGTGCATTCATTCTCAGGCATTGATCTTTTGTTTGAAATAGGAGTTTCTTGTGGAACATTTGGATTGCTTGATGATCCATATCATCTTTCTTATTAAAGTAATGAAAGATATTTCTTTTTAGCATTCTAATCAATCTGCAAGAATATGTATTTTCTAAATTCAATTAAGAAATTCTCATCAAAATAATCAAGTGGTAAAGTAAATCAATAAATTAACTCTATACTATCACAATTCACAAAAAAGCTAAGTAAGCCATTTAATAATAAAAAAATTAACTACTAGTCTACCAATATACCACAAGAAATTCTAGATAATTTTATACTAAATAAATTAACTACCACAAAAATCTCTAATTCTAAATAAGCCCTAAAGTACTAAAATGAATTAATCAACAAATTCAACACTTAAAACAATTAATAACCTGTAATTAAAGTACCAGATTCAGAAATAACCAAAAAAAAAAAAAAAAAGTAACATAATCAAATTTATAAGGTAAGTGAGTTAGTGACTTACCGCTAACTAACCAGAAAATCGGCACTCACGATTCACCCGAAGGCAGAAGCTGAAGAGTAGAAGAGGGAACCATGGGAGGGGGTGGAACGCCGGAATCAGAGAGCTCATCGGCAGCACACATCAGGCAACGGTAGCAGCAGTTGAGGTTCCTGTTCAAACAGAGCTAGAGGAATGAGGATCGGGTGGTTTCTCTCAGTTGTGAACTTGTGATATGGATCAGGTGTTATGATTGATTTTTAGTAGTTTGAGATTAATGAGTTGGAGCCTCGAGGAGGAGAATTCTGGTAGTCTAAGCTAGGAGAACAATTTGGCCGCCCAGAAGAAGTTCAAAATTTTCAGAAAACCTTAGTGGGTGTCTGTGCTAGTTTCACTCCTGGTGGTTGGTAAACTTGTTTATAAATAAGTTTTTCCTTACATTTTTTATTTTTTTTAATCAAG